>BJFO01000001.1:0-1200000 GCA_005406165.1 Pichia manshurica | reverse complement strand
GTCGTGTTACAAGTGAATGCTCTAAATCCTCGGCCCAACATAAATCAGATTTCCAGTATCTTGGCGTGTTGGGACTTGAATTCCCCAACACTACTAATGAACAAATAGAGAATTCTGTCAACCCCAACGAGCGGTACTCTATCAATTACATAACTATAAAAAAATTTAGAAATTACGGCGATTACGATGTCTTAGCGGTATGCAATGACTACAGCCAGGTGATCATTTTAGATATGAAGGAAATTTTAACTCATTTTTTTAATGAAAATCTTAAACATGCAACACGGCTAGAACTATTCGACTGGTTTTTCAATAATGAGGAGGAAATGGTATTTGGCTGCTCTTGTGTGAAAAACCAAAGCTCTTTTTTCCGATCCACGTTCCAATTGTTCGATAAGCCAATATATGTGAACGCTAGTGCATGGTGTGTTGATATATGCGACGAGGTTATTGCTGTCTCAGATAATCAACGAAGGGTCACCGTTTTTGTTCAAACACTTTCCGGGAGAATGCAAAGACTTGAATCTCCTATCTTGAGCCACAACATTCCTTATCTTAACATAGTCCGAACTGGAACCGACCATTATCTCATATGCTGTGGAACATATGGGTCTCATCAATACATTTTAAGTTTAATTCCAAGTCCCGGATCAATGTTTGAGTTCAGGTTACGCGTAATTGATGTGATTGAAACTGATGGACCGGTGTGGACTTGCAATTTTGTGAAAGATGAAAACTTCATGAGTGTGAACTCTCTTAAAGAGTTAACTGGGGATCTGGTATCTGATTTGGATGGGTACAAATTGGACAAAATCATAACTCAGAGTGCAATGTTAGATACAGATCAGCTCTTTGCTAAATTTTTTCCTTCACACTTAGGAATAAATGCATATTTCACCCATTTGAATATACCTTCTATAACGAGTCGCCACTTCCAAAAGAAATCAAAATCTAAAACTATGGCCACTAATGAAGTCTATCAACTTGAGCGAATCAGAAAAATATACAATGAGTGGTACATGAAATATGAAAAACCCTACTTGCTTGATACCTCTCAGACCAAGATTAAAAATGAGAGAATCAGATCTCAAAAAGAAGATTCATTCCTTAATTATTTCCTTGTAACAACGACAACAAAATCTGTGGGTTTATTTTTACTTCGAGAGCTTGTCAATTTGGGGACATGTAAGCAGGTTTTCCCAATCATTGAATCACCTTATATTGTTGAAAGGCCAGAGCATAGTAGGAATGATGAGGCTAACAGTGAAACTGATGATATGGGATTGAATGAATACACTTCTTTCCGTTTAACTTTGAATCGACGAGATCCTATCATGCCTTCTCGCTTTCACTTCTTAAACAGGATTTATATGTCGTTCCCTATTCTACAGCTAAATGCCATCGTTGTTGCGACACAGGCTGGGCAAGTGGCCGTATTCAGACTAACACGTTTTAACGGAATGCATAGTATGAGATTAGAGTCGGTATTAATTGACGCTGAACGATATGCAATGAGCCAGGATGGAAGTGTCCGAAGCATAATCGGGCTAACTGGATGTGTCTGCGGGTATGACAATAATGGTGAAAGCGAATGGATGCTTATTGTTGTGTACAGTGACTTGTTGACGTTAAATTACAAAATCTGTAAAAATAAAGACAATCGTGAAAAGGGAAGATTATGTTTTTTCAATATTGTATGAATGAGTGTATATTCGATCATATAAGAATAATGGATTCATTATTATTACTGTATGGATAAGTGTATTTGACATGTGCTAAATAAAAAGTAAAGAAAAGATGGTAGGGGTGATTAAATACAGAGTAGATATAGATGGGAAACTATATTTATTTAGATGGTGCAGCAACAGCGGACGCAGCAGCGGCAGCATCTTGGGCTTGCTTTTCAGCGGCAGCCTTGGCGATATCTTCAGCGGTAGGCATACCTTCGTTGACAATTTTACCTAAAGTCAACTTTTGGTCTGCCATCAGTTCTTTGGTTTTTTCTTCCTCCTCCTTCAAAAGTTTATCACCATTTTCTTTCAAGTAATTGTACATGTGGAGGTAGTTTCTTTGACCCTGTTCACGGATCTGGTCCAAAGGCATCTTCTTTGCACCTCTTAGTGAAGGTGGGATACCAAGGATTGTGGAGAAGAAATCGTTAGACTTCTTACGTTCTTGAGAAGCCTTCCAGTCTTCACGCATTTTCTGTTCTCTGATTGCGAACTCTTCAGGAATGTGCTTCTTGTCCTTAAATGACGCCAAGACTTGTCTAACATCTTTTGTGTGGGAGGTGGCCAAATATTCGAGGAAAGGAATCAATTTGATTAGGCCGTCATCTTTAGCACCGGTCCATTTTTCAACAGGGAGAGCGTTTTCTGGCTGCATCGAGTAACAGTCCGCATCCGGGTCAATAATGACGACCTTGGATAGGTCTCTGTTCAAAAGGCTCAAATCCTTGATCAACTTGCCATCCTTGGAACGACAGACTTCACGGAACAACGAGTATGAAATGAAGGCATGATATGGGTCCAACTTAGCAACAGTGTTTTCTGCAAAGGCCATGGAGGAACGGGAAAAAATGACAATTTCATAGTATTGGGAAAGATAGCCCAAGAAGTAATCAAGACCTGGTCTTTTGGCGGTTTTCCAACCCTTCTTATAATCCCAAGAAGAATGAACCAAGAGGTCGTCCAATTCCAAGACCAAAGTGAGTGGAGGAGTGTAAGGACCGGCCGGTTGAGGAGGCAACAAATCAGTGAAAGCTGGTTCGGAAAAGACGTCGGAAACACCCAAAAGTCTCTTTCTCAATCTGGTGAAGATTAAACCTGGAGAAAAACCGTTTTCGGCTTCGTTGTAGATCTCTGGTTCTTCCACTGGATCATAATCTCTGGCCATGTAACCTAAGAAACCGAGGTTAGCTGCAAGGAAGGAGTACCAGAAGATACGTGAGTAAAGCTCTTTCTTCTTGTCGATAGTCGACTTGGTGTTGTTTCTTCTAGATCTTGTTTGTTCGAACTCATCCTTTTCTGGCTGTTCGGTGGATGAATTTTCAGATTTTGCCGAACCTTCACCAGAGGCAGAAGCGGAGGCCTTCTGAGGCTCGTCTGTGTCGACACCGGCCTTCGAGAGCAAGTCGTCGTCGAGGATCGATTTGCCGGCATTCTTCTTGTCATTAGCAGACGAGTAAAGACGGTACTGGAGACCTGCTGTCCTGCTGACGGTGCTGGCTTGACGCAGAACAAGAGCTGGGATGTGCGCTGTCGACTGCGGCGTGGAGAGACGCAAGCGGATGCCCGTTCTAAGGGCGGATCTGATCATCACAGAAGCCATTGTTGTTTCTGTATGTGTCTGTGTCTGTGACTGTGGACGATTAGGTGGTCTGAAGAGGATCCAACAACCAAGCAGAGAAACTTTGCACCGCTCTGCACACCTTGGCAGCTGTTCATGTTGAAAAAAGCGTCGACTTTTCCATTCCGCACTGACAAATAAACTGAGCGGAAGGGAAAAAAAAGACGGGGACGTCGCCGGAGAGGAGGCCCAGAAGAAAAGCTCAGCACTCTGGGACGACAAGAAGGAGTTGGTAAGGAAGTACAGGAGGTATAGGGGGCGGTGAAGAGTAGATACAAGATTAGAGACATGTCTCAGTCAGTAGGTCATCATCAGGTCATGGGTCGATCAGCTCTGGGAGCAGAGACCTGCACAAACGATGGTTTTAACGCTGAGCGTCCATAGACGGTATTGTGGAAAACACAACGACAGGGACAGCGCTGACATCTGGGATGCCGTGAAAGAGGCCCTGTGTGTCGTTGCGGGTTCGTTGCAAAGAGAAAGAAGCAAAGAAGAACTAACTAAGTAGGAAGTTGTTCTGAAAGAAGAAGAATTAGAAGAAAAGAAAAGGGAGGGAAACGGGAAGCGTGCGACTTATATAGCGAAGAGAAAAAAAGACACGGAAAAGGAGAAGGCGACATGTTTCTGGCGAAGAAGCTCCATAGAGGGTTCTCTTCTTGACGGCCTCTGTAGCGGAACAGCATACAGGAGGTATCCACCATGGCCGACCCGTTTGCAGCACAGCTCTCGGCGTTCAAAAAGTCTCTCAAGTCGTCCACAGACCTTCCGCAGCAGCGGCGGGGCGTGACAACGACTCCTCCGACAGGAAGAGGAACGGAGCAGAGCAAGACGGCAGCGGCGTCAGGATCGTCTGTATCGCCTCCGGCATCTGCAAAGCGACCGGATACGTCGTCATCAGCAGACGGGGTATCGGCGAAGCGTCTCAAGACAGGCGGAAGTGAAGGGGACGAGGAGATCAACGGGAACGGGACGACGGCAAACGATGCCGAAGAGGGAGACAAATACTACCCAGCGGGGGCCACGACGGTGGCCCAGGCGACGGCACTGTCGGCAGCAGCACAGGCAGCAGCAGCTGCCGGACAGGGAAACCTTACGATGAAGCTAATGGCATCGTCCGACTACATCAAGAGCAAGGACAGAGACGTGCCCGTGTTCGAGCTGGAGACGTCGCTCGGCTTCAAAGTCGACCCCCAGCTTCTTAAGTGTCTCTCGAACGTCGACAGAATACAGTACAACCCAGAGACGTCGTCGTTCCAGTACCTTTCTCTCCACAACATCAAGACCGGTGAGGACCTCTTGCGTGTTCTGCGGAACCAGCCTGCATACGCCGGTCTCAGCGTGAAACAGTTGAAGGACGGATGGAACAACTGCTTGGCGACGATCAGCAAGTTGGAGAAGGAAAATGAGATTATTGTACACAAGACGAAGAAGGACAACTCCCCCCGCCACATCTGGCTCAACTTCGACAAGTTGCCGATCCGCGTGTACAACAGCGTCCAAACTGCCCAGAGCTGGGAGATCATTACAGGACAGATTCCTTCGTCGGTCTCATCTGCATCTAACGGCAACGGGTCTAACGACTCTGCTGCCAACAAGACAAAATCATTGGACATGATTTTCTACGAGATGTGGAACGCAGTGCATATTCCGCAACACGACGATTTGGTGAAGTTGCTTCTTGACAACGGCCTCAAGCCGACGAACGCCGAACCAGAGAGCATGAAGAATAAGAAGATAGCCTCTGTCCAGGAGCGGAAGCAGAAAAAGCCAAGACGTGGAAAGATCACCAACGTCCACATGAGAGGTATCTTGAAGGACTACTCAGGGAAACTCAAATAGGTCTAGATCTATTTCCGCACTACTTTATACAACTTGCTTTATATGTATTAGTATATAATTCTAAGAACTGTTTTCATCGACATCATCATTAATCGGATTTCTTCGACTTCTTTTTTTCTTTCTTTTCCTTCTTGTCTTTCTTTTCCTTCTTGTCCTTTTTTTCTTTCTTTTCTTTCTTATCTTTCTTTTCTTTCTTGTCCTTCTTGCTCTTGTGCTCTACCTCTTTCTCCTCATCATCGTCCGAGTCTTCTACCTCATCATGGCTTCTCTTTTGGCTGTCCTTGCTGTGCTTTTTGCCAGTACCGCTAGTATTGCCGCTGCCCTTGCCTTTCGGACCGGGCACTACAGGTTCCTGTGCTTCGGTGTAATCTTTAATGTAATATCCCGTAGGGAAATGACGCATTCTGAGATCTGTTTCTTTTTCCACGTCCTTCCGCTGGACGACAACCTTGTCGTAATTTATGCTTGGAATCTTCACCTTCTCATAGACATCCAAGAACCGGGTGACGGTCACCTGTGATGGTTTGTAGCTCGATATGCCATCCTTTTTTGCTGGAACAAGCACTGTGAACTTTCCGTCCTTGCCTAATCCCTTGTTGCTTTCGTCTTCGGTTATACTGTACATTTTACCTGCTACTTCGAACTCTTCCTGCTCACCACCGCCGCTTACAGGAATCGACTTAATCTTGGAGACGTCGACGTCTTGTGGAAGTTTGATTAGCCACACCTGCTGTTTCTTACCAACAGACTCGAGTGCCTCTGGCTTTTTCAATCCCATTTGCTTTGTGTATTTTCTTGGCGGAACAAACTCCACTGCTGTCTTTTCGAGCTCTCTTTCTTCTTCTGAATCCGTCGAGAACCCGTCATCCGAGTCCACGATCATCTCTTCGGATAAAACCTTCTTTGCCATTGTTTTATTCCTGTGGTGCTTTCAAGTTCTCTTAACTCCCTATGCTTGCTTTCCCCGTGAGAGACTCAACTCTTGTCTTTCAGCCCTAAATGAAGGTTGAAAAATTTGTAGAAACAAAAAAAAAAGATCAAAAAATCTTATTTTCGCATTTCCCACCTATTTTCCTTATTTTCACGCCTTTACGGATAAAAAAAAAACAAGGCAGAGTAGAAGACAAGCCAGATAGTGATGGTAGCCCAATTCTGAAGACCAAAAGTGCTCCGTAACAGGAACCGCTAATGGGCTATAGAGTATACTGGACATGTTCAATTCACTCCATGTACCACAACAGCAGCTTTCTCCGCTCGGATCTGGCAGTGTGAAACTCCACGCTGCCGTCCAAGCACTTAGGACTGCATTCGCAGAAATTATAGACGAGAGCAACTATACAAACGCAGACATCAACGATCCGTATGTGAGCTTTGCACTTAATCTCTACTCAAAGTATAACAATGACGTTGATTTTCATAACATTATGACGTTCCCGCTACAGCTGCCGCCGCAATTGGGCGACTTCCGAAACCTCAACCCGGCAGCGACAACCACTCCGGCACCAAACAACTTACTTCTACCTGGCATGCCATACATATACCCAAACGAGACGCCATTTCCGTTTTCACTTTTCCCATCATTTCCATACCTTCCTTTAGGGTTATTTACGCCAACGCTGTTGAATGAAGATTTGAGGTTTGAGAGGCTTTATTTCGTGGGTGCTTCCTTGCTAGAATACCTTATCAAAGTCACGCTGTACCAAAAGGAAGAGAAGATGACACCAGCGGAGATTATGAACACGGTCAGTTCGGTGTTAAATTCAAACTCCCTCACTATCCTCTGCAAGGCGTATAATATCGACTTCAATTACAAGTTCATAGGCTTTCCTGTGGCACCCTTCAAGCTCTTCCTTGCCTATTTTGGAAAATATTACGATTACTATCTCAGTGAAAGGGAATCTAAGAAAGAGTGGGATACGCTTTTCAAATGGATGGAACAATTACTTGGGTACATAGAGGAAGATATAGAGAAAGAAGACAGCGAGAGACACAAGCTTGGATCTCAAGGTAGTATCGAAGAAGATGATAAGCAGCAAAATACACATATTTTGTCCCCGGGTTTTTCAAAAACAGAAACGCTTAGGGAGGATTCCGAAAAAGAACCTTCACCGATATTTGGAGGACATGAAAAAACGACTAAGGATGAATTCAAGCTCCAGGATCTGATCCAGTCAGTGCAACAAGACCTTAATCAAAGTGTATGTTCTTCTGTGGAGATTGCATATAAAATCAATGAGCATCCCAACTTACAGACGGGAATGTTCTTTTGCATGTTGACCTTTAACGGGGAAGATTTTTCCTCGGCTAGTGCTGTGAATAAAAAGTTGGCCAAATCTGGAGCTGCTCTATTTGCTGCAATTGATAAGAGGATCATCAAAAGTTTGAAAAGGTCGTATCATGATTATTGGATAAAGAAGTACACTGCTCGGGAGAATGAGATAAAGAGAGCCTTTTCCGAAGATCCTAGATATGGATACACGGATTCTGATGCGATGACATCGAGCGACCCTAAGTCGAACGATGCCAGTGAATTCGAAGAGTTCTCTACAGGTGGAAGTCCGGCTCCAACCCCTGCCGGTCACGTGAAGGAAAAAATCGTTCTTTCTTCTGCGAAAGAAAAGGTTTATGCATACTACAACTCGAAGTTCAACATTGTCCCCAAATATGAGTTCTCACAACTGGGGAATGCCAAGTTTGAGGCTAGGTTGTTTTTGGGCAACAAGATGGTCAGCAGTGCCATTGCGGCCAGTAAGAAAGATGCCAGCGCAAAGGCAGCTATGCAGGTGATTGAACAAAACATTGATGCCTTTTAAGAGAGAAGAAGGATCATTCTCAGCCTGGTTGGAGCAGAAAGATGCGTGTAATAGATGATTATAGTTTTCGCTCCAGTCTTTTTGTGCTTTTTGTGCTATTTTTCCTTCTTCTTGTACTCTATTCTAATGGGAACTAGCGTAAAATGATTGAATTAGTAATTTTAAACAGGTCTATACATTATTATTTTAATGTCTGGAGTAATAAAAGTAGGAATGAGTGGTTTTCGGGGTTCTAATACTCACCACTGTTGAATATGTTGATCTCAGAAGGGGCCTTTACGTCGAGTATGTCCAAGCCGGTGGAGCCCGAGTCCGATCTGCGCTCGTTCATGGCTCTGGCCTGTTCGGCACGGAGCATGTAGCTTGTCTCATCACCGGTGACGTATTTGCCGGTGAAGACACCTGCCTCAAAGCCTGTGATCTTTGGAACATCATCGCTTCTCGCTATGAAGGAAACGATCGAGTTGTCTCTGGAGACGACGGGGGTGAGGGCCAGTTCACGCTCGTGGTCCTTAAGCGAGTCGTCTCTCTTGCAGCAGTCAATCAAATCTTCCAACTTCTGGTAGAAGACGTGGTCGGCGCCAATTTTGAGTGAGATTTCGTTCTCGGTCCTGTTGTAACCCACCAACTGCTTGTTGTCGGCCAAGTCGATACCGTAAATGTGGTTGTATCTGATGACCGGGGAACAGGACGCAAAGAAGACTTTCTTGGCGCCGGCCTCTCTTGCCATGTTGACGATTTCCTGGGAAGTGGTACCACGGACGATGGAGTCGTCCACCAAGAGGACCGACTTGCCGTAAAACTCGGAGGCCATAGCGTTGAGCTTCCTTCTCACGGAGGACTGTCTCTGCTTCTGGTCCGGCATGATGAAAGTTCTGCCAACGTATCTGTTCTTGATGAAACCCTCTCTGTATGGGAGGTTGAGAGTGATGGCGCACTGGAGGGCCGAGTGTCGCGAGGTGTCTGGGACCGGGATGACGACGTCGATCTCGTTCAACACGTCCTTGTCCTGGGACTTGTAGTAGTTTGTGATGTTCTGGGCCAACTTCTCACCCATGAGGAGTCTGGAGCGGTAGACGGAGATGCCGTCGAGAACGGAGTCTGGTCTGGCAAAGTAGACGTATTCAAAGATGTCTGGAGTGTACGACTTGAGCGGAACAACCTGCTTGAAGACAGGTTGCATCTTGTCCTTGCTGATGATGACGGCCTCGCCGGGCAGAATGTCTCTGTAGACCTGGTACCCGTGGGCCTTGAGAACGACAGACTCGGAGGCCAGCATGTAGTCCCGTTGGCCATCGTCCCGCAGCCTCTCGCCGATCAGCAGGGGCCGGATTCCGTGCGGGTCTCTGAAGCCTATTATCCCGTACCCGGCCAACATGGCGATGCAGGCGTAGGCGCCCCGGACCCTCTTGAAGACGCCCTCGAGCGCCTTGAAGATGTCGTTTTCGTTCACTCTCGACTTGTCGTAGGTTGCCAGCTCTGCGGCAAACAAGTTGAGGAGGAGCTCCGAGTCCGAGTCTGTGTTGATGTGTCTGTGCACAACCTCGTCCATGTACTTTTTCAGCTCGGCGCCGTTGGTCAGGTTGCCGTTGTGACTGAGAGAGATTCCGTAGGGGGCGTTCACGTAGAAGGGCTGAGCCTCGCTGTTGGCGCTGGACCCGGCCGTCGGATACCGCAGATGCGCTATGCCCATGTTGCCCACCAACCTCACCATTCTCTCCTGCGTGAACACGTCTCTGGCCATCCCGTTGCCCTTGCACTGGTACAACCGTCCGCCTCGTCCGCACGTCACTATTCCGGCGGCGTCCTGGCCCCTGTGCTGCAGATAGAGCGACCCGTCAAAGAGCTCCGAGGCCACGTTGGTCTGTGTGTCTGAACTGATGATCCCGAGAATCCCACACATGCTTGTCTTTCTGAGTATGCGATCGTCGCAGGCTACGAGAGTATGGACGACGGAGGTACTGCCACAAGAAGAACAGAAGAGCGAAGGGACACCTGTTCTACAAAAGAAGCACGATCTGGACACCGTCTGCACAGAAGGAACACTGCTGGAGTTAAGAACAAGCCTTTGCACGACGCCGTTGGCCAAGACTCACACAGAGTCCGCAAAACATGTTGCCTAGGGGAAAAAAACGAGAAAAAAAAAAAGAAAAAAGAAAAAAGCAAATGTGAGGAGGCCAAATCCCAACAAGCCAGACCCAGTCAATTTCCCCCCTCCTTTCTTGGGGAGAGAAGTCAGACAGACGGGAAATTGCCTGCCTTTTATATGTCCGACACCCAAGCGGGGGAGCGTCGTCGACGGGGCACGTGCGCGGGGCAAAAAAAAAAAAAAAAGAGGGGAATATTTCTGGCGACGCGCCGATCGACGCGTCGCCACTTTCCTTCCCTTTTCCTTGGCTGGCTGGCTGGCCGGCACGGCGTCTCCCCTTTCCGGCACAAAGGCCGGCCGTGCAAGCTCAGCGCAGCGGCTGGTGAAGATAGCGACAGGCCGGGACAGAGGGAGGAGGGGCCCAGTGACGCACGGACACAGGCTGGAGGGCGGGCGGCCGTCGTGCAGGGGCACAGCGCACAAGAGCAGAGCAGGGCAGAGCACAAGACAGGTCTGGCGGACAGGACAGACAGGCAGGACAGACCGACGACGCTGTTGCTCCCCCACCCAGCGTGCACCCGACCAGACCGCCGCCGCTCGGGAGATATCGACTTTTCTACATCGTTCAACCAGACACAGACAGAAGCACGGTCCCCCTTCTGTATCTGCACAAGCGTCCGGCGTCCTAGATACCAGCCAGCGTCAGCACAGCACAGCACAGCACAGCACAAGTCACGCTCCGTCCGACTGCCAGCCAGCGAGACAGAGAAAGAGCAGGAGAGGAAGAAAGCAAGAGAAGAAAGCAAGAGAAAACACACACAGTCCGGCGTACATCCAGTGCACACAAGCAGCCATGGGTAACGAAGGCTCCAAGCCCAAGGGCAACCCGGGGTTCACCCGGTCGGACACAATGAACTCGACAAAGTCGTCGAGGTCTCTGAAGAGCAGAAGATCGCTGAAGGACCTCGGCAGCGACGCCGCCAACGTGAGGACGAGCACGCAGACAGAGCCGTCGTCAACACCGTCGAAACACACATCACAGCAGCAGCAGCAGCAGCAGCAGCAGCAGCATCTGCAGCCGCCGCAGTCGCAATCGCAGTCGCAGTCGAGAACGCCGAACATCAGCAGGCGCAGCTCGTTCAAGTCGACCTTCTCCTCCGACAAGAACAATGCGTCGGCAGACTCCAGGTCCGACCACTACGACTACATCTACGACGAGGAGTTCAACCACAATGAGTTCGGCACCGACGACCGCCAGCCCACGCACACACACAACCACAACCACAGCAAGATCTACTCGCACGACGACGGCGACCACTTGCGGCTCCCTCCGTCGATGGCGATCTTGAAGCCCAAGTCGCCCATCCTCAGAATGAACTCGTCCACCTCCATCAACGACACTTCCATCCAGCACATGTCCACAATAGAGCGCCAGCATAGCAACGTCGACCATCCAAACATATCGCGGAGAAACTCCACCGCAACGGTCAACTCCAGAGACAGCAAGAGCAGCAAAACCAGCCGAAATAGCAGAAACAGCCGAAATAGTCGAGGCAGCACCTCGTACAACGGAGCGAGCATCTCCGAGGACGACTTGGCCAGCTCGCATGGAATACCGATCGATGCCTTCAACAATTTACATTTGGAAAATAACAATAGCAGCAACGACAATGCCATCGACGGTGATGAAGACCAGGCCATCATGAACCACAGCGCGATCTCGAGCTCAAGCGACCATCAGAACAGGCTCTCCACATCGGCAAACTCCAATTCAAATAATTCATTCTCGCATAGCAGATCTCATTCACACTCTAGATCCCACTCCCATTCTCGTTCCCGTTCGTCGACTGTCTCGAGCAGAGTCAAGACACCTTTCGCTAGCAGCGATGGCGCCAATAACTCCGAGAACATCGATTATCTGAACCACGCAAACGGCGTCGACGGTGGGAACCACGACACTTCTTTCAACAATTCCCCCGAGCATGGTCACCGCGACGACAATTACGGCCGTACCACGAAAAGCTCTAATTCTTCAACTCATTCACGTTCACACTCAGTCGACAGCATGAAGAACTTTGCCCAATCCAACGGCGATAATTCCCTCATCGATGGCAGCGTCTCCGCCCACGACGGCGACGGAACTCTCAACGAAAACACCAGCTTGACCGCCGTTGGGAATCCTAAATCAGGCACAACGGAGTCAGACAACACCGACACTTTCGACAACAATGATTTCAGAAGGCGCTACAACCTTAACATTGAGGATTTGATCCAGCGTCTTTTGGATGCAGGCTATTCTGGAAAAAGAACAAAGTCAGTCTGCCTCAAAAATTCTGAAATCGCTCTAATCTGCTCGGTCGCAAGAGAGATCTTCCTTTCTCAGCCAACCCTTCTAGAACTAAGTGCTCCTGTCAAAATTGTCGGTGACGTTCACGGCCAGTACATAGACTTGATCAGAATCTTCTCCAAGTGCGGGTTCCCTCCTGCGTCAAATTATCTATTCTTGGGCGATTATGTCGATAGAGGAAAACAATCTTTGGAGACAATTTTACTTCTTTTGTGTTATAAGATCAAGTTCCCTGAAAACTTCTTCTTGTTGCGAGGCAACCACGAATGTGCCCAGATTACTAGGCAGTATGGTTTCTACGATGAATGTAAAAGAAGAACAAACTTGAAGACCTGGAAACTCTTTGTTGACACCTTTAATACCTTACCCATTGCCGCAATTGTGGCTTCCAAGATATTCTGTGTTCATGGTGGCTTATCTCCCGTTTTGAACTCAATGGATGAAATTAGAAATATCAGAAGACCAACAGACGTTCCTGATTTTGGTCTTTTGAACGATTTGTTGTGGTCAGACCCTGCAGATTCTCCAAATCAATGGGAAGATAATGAACGTGGTGTCTCATATTGTTACAACAAGGTAGCAATTAACAATTTCTTGAATAAGTTTCAATTCGACTTGGTGGTTCGTGCTCATATGGTTGTCGAAGATGGTTACGAATTTTTCAATGATAGGTCATTGGTTACAGTTTTTTCTGCTCCCAATTATTGCGGTGAATTTGATAATTGGGGTGCAGTCATGGGTGTCAGTGAGGAATTACTTTGCTCTTTCGAATTATTGGATCCTTTGGATAGTGTGGCACTCAAGAATCTAATGAAAAAGGGAAGAATCGAAAGAAGGAACGCAATGATGAATTACTCTTCTTCTCCATCCCGGTGAAGGAGAAAAACAAAAGATTAAATTAAAGCAACATAAAAAGAAAAAAAAAATATAGTCAATAAAAACCAAATGAGCAGACAAACCCAAGGTTAACTAATTTTTATTTATATACTACCATATTTCTATATATCAACATATGTAGTGCAGAATTTACATTCTGTATCGGCTTCTCGATGGGAGAAGACTTAATCGAAGTAACGTTTTCAATTTATTCTATTATATTTTTGCTTAATTATTTATACTTTTTCGACAATTGCCCACCAATTATCTCTTTCGTAGCCCTCATCTATCAGCTTTCCACCAGCTTTGACACAGTTGTCTGCAAGCTCACCCTTCTTGTAGAGATGATAAAACCTCATTTTCACTGGTGGTTTTTCCTCATCGTCATCAGATTTCTCCACCTTCGCCTTCTCCTTCTTTTGCTTGCTTCCTTTTTTCGTAAGCACCCATGGGACCAATATATCCTGTTCCATACCCTCGTGGTAACCTCTTCTGGATTTTTCTTGCTCTAAAGCCCAACAGTAAATCAGCGCTTGTCCAGCCGGCTTTAAAACCCTTAATATTTCAGAAATTGCCTCAATTCGACGTTGTTCGTCGGCAAAATGGTGTATCACTGCAATGGAGATGGCAAAATCAAAAGTGTTTCTATTATGCGGAAGATTCATGCCATCAGCCACTATGATGTCGTTGCACTCTTCATTAGGATGCAGTAGCTTTGCTTGGTCAATCAAGCCAGTAGAGTAATCCGATCCCAATATAAAGACCTTCTTATTGACAGCAAGATATTTACCATTTCCACAACCCACATCCACTCCAAACGCTCCGTCACTTCTCGTCTCAAGAAAATTGGCTACTATTGGCCACGGCCTGTACCTTGTCTGTGAAAAATGTTGTGCAATCTCATTGTAAACGTCGTGCACAAATTCAGCTTCTTTTATTTTTGGTGTCTCTCGAGAATGGAATTTCTCGGTCTCTTTCCTGATCTCTTCCTCAGTAGGTTGTAACTTACCCGACATAGCCTAGTTCGATTTTCCTCTGCAGTTTCCCTGATCCTTTTTCTTCTTATAAATAATCGGAGAAAAAGGCTAAAAAGTCACAAGAAAAACGATGAAAAACGAGTCGTTCCAGGCTGTGCTCCTTTTCGTATCGCTTGTTGAAAAATCATGCTGCCAAAATGTATAAAGGCTTGGGATTATTCAAGAAGTTGTTTCTCTGTTTTAAATTAGACAAGTAGGGTGGAATGGAACAATGAGCAAGGAAGAAATTGTGAAAAAACATGAGCCAGTTAAACAGACACAGTCAAGCCGGAAAGGCGTGTCTAGCTTGTCTTGGATCATGCTTTTATCCACAACAGTTCTGATCATCTCAATATGGGCCTGGAATCCAAAAGCACTTTTTGCAATTCCTGCTAACTATTACAACAAGAGGGTGTATTTACCCCAAACTATTTTAGACCACTATATTGAAAATCCATTGAGCGATGTGAGCTTTACTGTTCCCATTTACTTTGAATCTGAGTTTATATTTCCTGATCTTCCAGAAGCGGTGGATATCCAAGTTAATTCCCGGATGCAGAATGAGTTTTTCACCTTGCTAAACTACACAATACAATTGATACCAGGTACAAGGGAGAAATATGGAAATGACGCATATCCGGAAGACGATTTATTCCTCTACTGCCGCTTAAATACAAACAATGCAATTCAGGTTGATGGTGCCAAAAACTTTGCCGAGCTTTATTTCAACTTAGAAGGAGTTGACTCGAATGATGTTCCATTTTTTATGACACAACTTTTGGTGGACCATTGCTTCCGTGATGAAATTTCCAAATATGCTCCTGACGCATTCTATAAATTGAAGGATGTGACTACTACTGTCAAAGGACAGAAAAAGACCCAAGCAGAGGATAAGTATCATCTAAAACACGCAGATTTCATGTCACAAGAAATAATTCCTGCTCTATTAAAGACTAAAAATCACAAAGTTAGAGTTTATGTGAAAATTCACGTTGTAGGGGCCAAAGTATTCTCAATTGATATGGAGGAAGCCGTTAAAAAGTTTATGTATCCTCTTTTTGACTCCCTGTCAGAATTTTTCAATTTTAACGTCTCAATTAATGAGGTGGATATGGAAGACTCCGAAGCTTTGCAGCGTTTGAATGAAACAGATCAGGTGTTCCCTGTGGAGCTCGTCAACCTTCCTGTTATATGGGACTTGTACCAGAAAACGAAATTTGACTCCGAAGAGTCAGATGGTATTGTCATCAATATGGTGTTCTATCCATTCCTACAGGGTGGTGAATTAATCAAGGAAATATCCATTGATTCCTCACCTATATACTCAGATTTCGAAAACACATATTTACGAGTCGGAAACTGGGGGTCCATCTACTTCTCCCATATTTCTCAAGACGACGCCAAGACAGTCAGCCCGACAATGCTACAAGACTGTGTCTGGTCGTTCAACGAAAATTTGCTCGACACACTTGGCGTGCCTGACGACAACTTGGCGCCAGCCGTAAGAAGCAAGATCTTTAAAAGATATGTGATCATGCAGTACTTCGTCTATTATTCTTCGTTACTCAGTGAGCTCCGAAGTATTGTTTCCAGGAATGACCTGTCAGGCTTAGCCAACACCGATCCTACAAGAGTGAAGTATCTCGCCGAGGCCTTTGTACAGAGTTTGGAGAAGCGGAAACAATCATCCACTTTGGTGAAAGATGGAGACCTCTCTGGCTCCCTAGCTACCTGCCGTGAAATGGTTGACATTCTTCACAATGCCTTGTATTTGTAGATATACCAAGTAGCCTGTTTTGGGAGCTTTATGTAATACCGAATGGAAAAAGCGCGATTGGTCTGAACGGAGAGGAAGAACATTTTTCTGATATTAAGAAGAATGAAAAGGACGTTGGTAGGGAGGTGGAAAGATATTGAGGTGTGAGAAGGGTTATAAGATTATAACAGATAGCAGCCACGATATGTCAGCTAATGGAACAGCCAAGAAGATTGTTGCACTGTTGCAGCAGCTGCCTACCGAGAAAGTGAAACATTATGCTTCCTTCAAGTATACGCAAATTGAAAGATTTTGTAACATCGGCGGTATACCCATTCCAAAGACGGTGAAGGAGGAGCAGAAAGCAGAAGAAAAGAAGAAGCAGGTGCTTATAAAAATAGATCCGGCCAAGTTGAAAAGAATGATCTTTTCCGACACTGAAGAAAAGCCGGATTTCCAGAAGAGTCTTTTTAACGACGATATTCTCAAGCAGCAATACAAGTCTCTTAAAAACATACACGAAAATAAGTGGGGGAACTTCTATCAGATCGGTAGCAAGCTCCATGAGCCAAAGGGAAACCCTAACTACTACACCAGATTGCTAGGCGATGTCAACAAGGGTGGACAGAAAAAGGAAGGTATTTTCACCGCATTCAAAACAATCATCAGTGGTAGATACTGATTTACGTGTAAATAACAATGTCCATATGTATATATCCGAATTTAATTAACGTATGTCAAATAAATTAAAGCATTAAATTAATATACAGTTTCCTATCGTTTCGGTTCTCTATTTCTTAGCAAACGCTAAGTTACAGTTTTGATCCTTGATGTTAATTGTTTCGCCGAGTTGGTTCACACATTCTACAGCGTTCTCTTCGGTCTGGAACTCAACTAATGCTAGCTGACGAATCATAACAAGATTGACTGTGAGAAATCCTGCAAACTTAGTAAAAATATCGACAAGCTCCTGCTGGTGTGTTTCTTTCGGTAATCCAGTGATGATGAGAATATGATTAGGTACAGGCTTGTCTTGGTTCTTGATACGTTTGCTGGAACTCTCTGCACCAGTGTTCTCACTTTCATCAAGCTTTCTCTTTTTGCTGATCAATTTCTCCTTATTTTGCTGTCGCCTAAAAAGCCTTGCGTCACGTTGCTTCTTTAAATACTGCTTGTACTTTTCGGTGGTGAGTGTTTCCTCCACTACAAGGTCCGAATCTGCCTTTGCAACCCGAACATTCATAGGTTTTCCGCACAAAACCTTTGTGTTAAACGTCTCTACCACCAAGTGGATGTCCACATTATCGGCGAAAGACACAAAAGCTTGACCTCTGAGCCTGATATTTTTGCACGCTTGGATGCCATACACTCGGAACCCAGCGTCATTAAAAAGAGCCGATAAATTCTTTTTTAAGGAAGAAGCAGACAATTTTTCATTGAGATTGCGTATATAGACAGTGTGTTCTCCTGGCATAGTCAGTGATCAATATGCCGACCTTGAATGGCTGGTTCTTTGCTTTAAAAGGCATTTAAAAGATGTCATCATGCTGAGGCAAAGGAAAAAATACAAAGATCAAAATAACTTATATTAGTCACGTGACTTGGTGATGTTAGAGATATGATCTCAGCTTTTTCTCCTTTACTTCGATCTGACTTATCATAACGGCCCATTAGACTGAAAGATCGTGTTCACCTAAACTGCATTTTCTTTGTAAAAGATTGGTTACCAACGTTCAACTCCAAATTGGTTGATTTTGACCCTTAGGATGGCGAATAACGCCTTTTGCAGACACAAAGATTGCGACGAAAATTAGATTTCTTTAACCTACAGTTTAGAAAAAGAGTACAATCTTATTTAATTATTGAACACATGGAGTGTTACTTTTCAAATTTTATCTTCTCTAAGTGATTGATTTACTGTGACCTATTGTCTCGCTAGAAAAAGGAAACCTGAACAATAGAACAATAAACAACCAGATACATCATATGAATTAAGGATCCACCAGAAGAACAGCCACTTGACGCTGACAGCAAATACAGCGTGGCCAAAACTGTATCACAAAATTCGTTGACAAGAGATTAGATCAATTTTTTCGTGTTCTGGTGATTTACTGCCTGGCGTACTCCCCCATCTTTTGGGGCTCTTGCAGAGTCCCAGCTAACTGCAGAATAGCAATTAAATGATGTTATGCGTGGGCCCGCATCCACCATCTGAGGGGTCCCTTCCTCAGGGAATCCCTTATGCTTGCAATTCATTACTAAACTCCTTTGGATAGAAAACTCTTCCAGATTCGGCAATCGCGTTCTGAGGCCATGTTCTGATCACCAATTAGGAAATTAATATATGGTCACACTCCGAAGAACTGTACTGTTTGCTTCACAAGCTGTATACACTACTAACCTTTGCAAGCAGGCCTCAGAAGTATAAAAGAGCTCAGAAGTTACAAATGGTCTCTCTTACTTGAATTCTCTATTTTTTCCCTTTTTTTCTTTTTCGGTTGACGTATTTCTGCTTTGTATCATCGCCTTACCTGAAATAGCAAGATGAATACGTTGACAGAAAGTCCAAGATCTTCAAGTGGTTCCAAAGATTCAGAAACATTCATTGATGCTCTTGTGACCACCGACACATCGCATTTATCGTCACAGGTGTTGGCATCTTCATCCTCCACTTATTCCTCGCCTAGCCAGACGCATGAGACATCATCCATTCAACCTAGTACAGAAAATGCAGAAATCACGCAGCCAGTTATTCGCGAGCTTTTTTTCAAACACAAGCTGGTGGGTATGCTTTGTTTAATGGTAGCATTTGGTGGTTTTGTATTTGGATGGGACACAGGAACGATCTCTGGGTTTGTGCAAATGCCAAACTTCAAACTTAATTTTGGAGAGTGGAATGCATCTCAGAACGTGTTTGTGTTTTCCAATACACGGGTCGGATTAATAATTTCCCTTTTCAACATTGGTTGTGCTATTGGTGGTATCACATTAGCCAAATTAGGCGATGCCTTTGGAAGAAAAATCGGTCTAATGGTGGTAATGATCATTTACATCGTCGGGATTGTTCTTCAAATTTCCTCTAACGATTGGATCCAGTTCATGATTGGCAGAATCGTCTCTGGTCTTGCTGTCGGAGCTGTTTCTGTTCTATCCCCAATGTTCATCGCAGAGACATCTCCTTCCGAAATAAGAGGAATTATGGTTTCCTGTTACCAGTTGATGATCACATTGGGTATATTCCTGGGTTATATTACCACCTTTGGCACAGTCCATTCTTTTACCGATACCAGACAATGGAGAATTCCTTTGGGATTATGCTTTGCATGGGCGTTGGCTATGATGTTAGGTATGCTATTTTTGCCTGAATCTGCAAGATACTTAATTAAGCGTGGCGACCTGGAAAGAGCAAGGCTTTCCATTGCTAGAATCAATAATTTGGATCCCTATGATGAACACGTTTTAGAAGAAATTGAGACCTTCAGTAAAGCAATTGCTGAAGAACATGAAGCTGGCGATGCGTCTTGGAAAGAGCTATTTACTGGCAAGCCTCACATATTTATACGAGTTGTTATTGGCATCGCGTTACAATCTTTCCAGCAATTGACTGGTAATAATTACTTCTTTTATTACGGCACTTCAATTTTCAGGTCTGTTGGTATTCAAGACTCTTTTGTCACTTCAATAATCTTGGGTGCCGTTAATTTTGGTTCAACTTTCGTTGCTATATACAGTATTGGAAAAGTTGGGAGAAGAAATAATCTCCTCTATGGCTCTGTTAGCATGGCCGCTTGCCTTTTGGCTTTTGCGGTCGTTGGATCCACCATTTTATATCCTAATGGCTACGACCAACCAACAGATACGCAGGCAGGTTATGGTATGATAATTTTGACATGTGTTTTCATATTCATATTTGCTATTACTTGGGCTCCTGGTGTTTTTGTTGTTATTTCTGAAACCTATCCATTAAGAATCAGATCAAAGGGAATGGCTATTGCCACTGCAGCTAACTGGATTTGGGGATTTTTAATTGCTTTTTTCACCCCTTTTATCACTTCGAAAATCAGGTTTGCTTACGGATTTGTCTTTTTTGGATGCACAGTTGCAGCTGCTATTTTCGTCTACTTAATGGTTCCGGAAACTAGTGGATTGAAATTGGAGCAAGTGGACGTGTTATACAAATACTACCATCCTGGACAGGCCCAAAACACCAGAGACGACGCCGAAGAAGGTGTTCGTGTTGAGAGGTTGAACGCAATGCCTCCATTTCCATACCCATTTGAAGAAAAGCTTAGTATGGTTTCGCCAAATTACGATGTGTGAAAATCATTATATCTTTTTCCTTTTACCCTCTGTAAATTGTTTCTATATTGCAAATTTACTGCTGCTTTCGTTTAGGACATTCTTTTTAAAACTGGTTTTTATAGTGTTACAAATAGTTATTGTATGAAAAAGAAATAAAAAATTACTTGGACTAAAGTTAACCAAACAAATTATTATTTACACGTTGTTTATTTTTCGGACAATCCCAACTCAGCCAAAAATGCATCAGATTTTGGTTTCCTACCAAGCAAGTCTACCAAGTTATCCATCTCGTCTCTAGAACCACCTCTGGCCAAAATCTTGTTTCTGTAGTCCATACCGTTGGCAACGTTCAAAGGATCTTGAGCAAACTTGGAGAAGAAGATATCAGCTGCAAAAACATGCGACCATAAGTAGCCGTAATAACCTGAAGCGTAGCCGCCCATCAAGTGGCCAAAAGACCCATAACCTTTGAACTTTTCGCCACCGTTACTGATCAAACAGATCTCTTCACGCATTTCATTCCACAACTTGTCCATGTCAACTTCACCCGTTGAAGAAGTGTGCAATGCCATGTCAAACAACCCAAAGTGCAATTGTCTCAAATTAAACATTGCACCATTAACATTTTTGGAAGAAATCAAAGATTTGATCAAAGTTGGAGGCATTTTCTCTTTGGTCTTGTAGTGGCTAGATAACTTTGTGATCATTGCTTCATCCCAGCAGAAGTATTCTAGAAGCTGAGAAGGCATTTCGACAAAGTCCCAACTGACAGAGGTACCATGGAACCTGGAGTATTTCGTCTGGCCCATCAAATCGTGAATTCCATGGCCCAACTCGTGGAAGAAAGTGACCACTTCGTTGTGTTTCAATAACGATGGCTTTTCCTTGGTGTCCTTGGTGAAGTTGCAGACCAAAGAGGTGGATGGGTAGTTTATCTTTCCAGTGGTGACATCGATGTAAGCCGGGACTAGGCCGAAGTTTGCTGCATGGCCGTACTTACCTGTTCTAGGATGCAAATCGAAGTAGATGTAGCCGATGAAGGTTGGCTCGTTGTTGTCCATTTTCCACACAGCGAACTGCTGGACATCTTCATGCCAGGTGTTATATGCGTCACTTGATTTGGGGATTTCAACGAATTTCAAGTTGAAGATGGTTTCGTAGATGGAGAGCATCTTCTCGATGGTGTTCTGCATTGGGAAGTACTCTGCAATCTTGATGTCATCGACGTTGTAGTCGTTTTCAAGCATCTTTGTGTGGTAGTAGCGCTGGTCCCAGATGTAGTAGCCTTCATCCTTGGTACCAGTCTCCTTCTCTTTCAATGATTTCAAATACTCAAACTCCTTCTCGCCCAATGGCTTTAACTTGACCTTCAAATCTTCCAAGAAGCCCATGACTGTTTCGGGAGTCTTCGCCATTCTCTCCTCAAGCACGTATTCGGAGAAGTTCTTGTACCCTAGAAGATGGGAGAGCTCTGCTCTGATCTTGACTGCCTCGATGAGGATGCCTGCATTCTCAGGGACCTTGGACTGGTCTGCGGAGAAGGCAGCCTTTCTTGTTTCTGCGTTTTTCGCATACTTGAGAACTGGGAAGAGATCCGGATACTTGAAGGTCATCTTGTACTTCACTGTGCCGTCTGAGTCTTCCACTTTTTCGAAGCCGCTGACTACGTCGTCCGGGACGCCGTCCAACTGCTCCTTGGTGAAGAGCAGGAAGCCTGATTCTTCACTCAAGTTCTGGGAAAACTTGAGGGAGAGGGTGGAAAGCTGTTGTTTCAACTCCTTGATCTTCTCCCGCTTCTCCAAAGGTAGGGCGAGGCCGTTTCTCTCGTACTGCTTGTTCAACTTCTCGATGAACCTCAACGTCTCTGCGTCGAGCGAGGCGCTATCCTTGTTGTCCTCGTACACCTTGTGGATGGCCTTGAACACGTCCTCTCTGAGGCCGGACTCGATGCCGTACTTTCTGAACTTCGCATCGGCCTCGTTCGACGCCTCCCGGAGCAGCTTGTCTGCGGACACGTGCTGGTAGAAGGACAATTGGTTGATCAGTCCTGCCTGTCTGTTCTCCAGATCTGCGTAGGGCTTGATCACCGTGTCCACGGTCGCCTCCTCCGGCGAAAGGGCGCCAAGCCTGTCGTCGAGCCGTTCTGCCTCGTCGATCAGCCTCGATGTTTCCAGAAGGATCGACTCTGGCGTGTGGTTCCACTGGACCGGGCCCTGTGGTGGCGTGAGTGTCGAAGAAGCAGAAGCAGAAGTGGATGTGGATGTCGTCATGGATGAAAGCAGTCTGTGCTGAACGATGTATGCTGCCGAAAGCGTGAGGATTCCCGTCGAGAGCCAGAAACTGCTGCTGTGGTGGCGATGGAGCGGTTTTGTGACAGTCTTGCAGAGGCCGTACATCTCTCCTCTGTCCGTCCTTCTATCCTTCTTTCCCAAAGGCAACTCCGTCAGCAAGACCTCTCTCCAGAGCCCCTCCAGCTGCCCCGTCGGGCAAATGTGTCAAACGTGAACGCCTCGAGATAGCCCGAAAAGACGTCCGACGCACACCCGTGCACCGAGGGCCTTGATTTTTTTCTCGACATGAAGGAGACAGACGGAAGACCAGAAGGTGTTGAAGCAGAAGAGGAAGAGAAAGAGGAAGAGAAAGAGGAGAAAGAGAGAGAGAACGCAGAGCCAGAACAGCACAGAACCGAAGAGACCGTCCACAACACAGCACAGAAGAATGGCGAAAATCGAGAACATCGACATCCCGGCGCTTCCCATCCCCGGAGAGGACAACAGCCAGAACAGATCGCAGGAGACGGTCTACATCCAGCCACAACAGCAATACTACCAGCAGCCGCAGAAGGCAACGTCTGGCGCAGAGTACTACCTCGAGCAGACGGGCGAGTACATGTCTGCACACCCGTTTGTGTCGTTTGTCGGGTGTTTTGCGGCGGCCTACGTGGTTGCCGGCGCATACAAGAAGTTTGCCGGAACGTCCTCGGGCAAGTTCTTCAAGGGCGGGTTTGATCCAAAGATGAACGCCAAGGAGGCGTTGCGGATCTTGGAGCTCAAGGAGTCGAGTCTGTCGATGAAGAAGCTGAAGGACAACCACAGGCGCATCATGTTGCTCAACCACCCGGACAAGGGCGGCTCGCCGTACTTGGCCACGAAGATCAACGAGGCCAAGGACTTTCTCGTCAAGAGAGGAGGCCTCAAATAGGCCCAGCACTTCTCTCCCCCTGTCTATAGCGTCACCCCTAATATATATACACGTGCGTACGTACGTACGTGCATACGTACGTACACACACCATCTACCTGTCTGCGATGCAATCTTAACGCTCTATATATCTTTACAATGCTATCACACTGCTGTCTATGTACACACGCGTGCCACCTCCCCGTCTGGCAGCTACCACCTACCACACCTTCCAGAACGGCTTCTTCTGCTGCTGTCCACCAGCATCGCCGCTGCCGCCCATCTGTTTCAACTCAAGCTGTCTCTGCGCAAGCTCCAACGCCTTGACCATGTTCTCGTCCTCCTTCTGCTTGATGTGCTCCGCATACACAACGTGCTTGTTCCCAAAACGGTCCTTGATGAACTCGTTGTTGGTGGCACTCTCTCCAACAAGGTTGTTCTCGGCGTTTTTCTCGTACATCCTGGACGGAAGCGGCTTCTGCGGAATCGGCAGGTCCTCCTTGTAGTTGTAGAGGTCGTTGTAGTCGTCGACGGAGAGGTCGCCCAGAATGAGCTCCTTCACGCGGAGCTGTGCCCGTCTGAAGGGCGAAAAGATGTTGTCGTGGTCGTTCCACCGGTAAAAGAACACCCCGAAGATGAGCACACTGTAGATACTCACCTTCGCCGTCAAGTCGGCGCCCCTCGTGAACCCACTCTTGTAGTTCACCCGCCGCAAAACCTTGTACCGGCCCGGATAGAGCTCCGACGGCGGGCGGGGGTAGTACTGTAGCTTCTTCATGTCGATCTTGATCTTCTGGTAGTCCGTCAAATCACGGGCCAAATGGCCTGTGTTCTTCTTCACCGCCGTCGGAGCGTTGTATTCACTCGGATACCCTTCTGCAGGCCGCAGATCCGTAGGGTCGTACGGGTTGTATGGCGCCTTGGGCTGCACCCATCCTGGCGGGTTCGGTCTTCTCTCGAAATCCGGCACCCCGTTGTCTGGGTTTGTCCTGTCTTTGCCGTCGCCCATGTCGTGTCGTCCTTCTATGGCCAGCTTCTTTCCCCCGTTTCCCTCTGCTTCTTCTTGCTGGTTCTTCATTTCATGATGTGTGAAATTCTCAGCTTCAGCTTCGCAGCGGACGGAGCCTCTTTTTCCTCACATGTTTCTTTGCTCTCTCCCCCCTCTCTCGTTATTTCTCTCTTGCCCTAGCCAAAGGCTTTTGTCGACGCCTG
Source organism: Pichia manshurica (assembly GCA_005406165.1). Taxonomy (NCBI): domain Eukaryota; kingdom Fungi; phylum Ascomycota; class Pichiomycetes; order Pichiales; family Pichiaceae; genus Pichia; species Pichia manshurica. The sequence continues at coordinate 1,175,223 of BJFO01000001.1, read as the reverse complement.
TATACTGACATTCTGTCTCTCTCAACAGTGCATACACCTCTCGCAGACATGTCCGACGACCACTTCCTGTTGTTGGAGGCGCTCGACACGAGATTCATTGGCTCGGCAAAGAAAGAAGTGCAGGCCCGTCCATCGAGATGGTCGACGCCGGAGTTCAGGTTCTACCTCTGTTGCTTCGTCGTGGTCGTGCCGTTGCTGTTCAAGACAGCCATGGAGGCCAGCAATGAAACCAACCCAAACTATTACATCTACCAGGGCATCTTGTCCGACGGCTGGATCTTCGGACGCAAAGTCGACAACTCCGACTCGCAATACAGGTTTTTCAGGGACAACTTTGTGCTCTTACTAGGCTTTGTAGCCATCCACAAGGGACTAAGGATGGCTTCGAGATACCTCCACGTGTCCCGACTCAACTTCGATCTTGGTTTCGGTATCTGTTTCACCTTTTGTGTGCATGGATTCAACTGTCTCAAGATTCTCTTCCACGTCACCGTGGCATATTGGATAGCACGGGGACTTCGCAGAAGACCCACCATCGCCCAAACAGTGCTCTGGATATACTGTATCTCGACCTTGTTCATTAATGACAAATACAGGCTTGTCCGTTTCGGCCAATTGTGGAGCGGACTCTCCTTTATGGACTCCTTCCGGGGCTTGATTGCGCGTTGGGACGTCTTCTTCAACTTTACTTTGCTTCGTATGTTGAGTTTCAACATCGACTACCTCCGCAGATACGAGACCGTGGAAAAAGTAACCAATGAGATCCCATTGACGAGACTCAGCAACGAAAAGGCCAAGATCAGCGAAGAGGACCTGGCTTCTCCGCCTGTTGGGGATTTGTCCAAGGGCGATAGTACTGTCGACAGCCAGAGCACCCATCTAACAGAAAGACAGAGACTCGAAGCACCCTTGCCACTTTCAGATTATTCTTTCAAAAATTACCTCTCGTACTTGCTTTATACGCCACTCTACATTGTCGGACCAATCATCACGTTCAACGATTTCATTTATCAGTCCAGACACACGCTCCCTTCAATCACCTTCCGCAGAAACCTCATCTATGGCCTGCGACTTATCTTCTGCTTCCTCGTCATGGAGGTCATCTTGCACTACATTTACGTTGTTGCTGTCTCTAAGGCAAAGGCCTGGCATGGTGACTCACCGTTCCAGATTTCTATGATCGGGTTCTTCAACTTGAACATCATCTGGCTCAAATTGCTCATTCCATGGAGACTTTTCAGATTCTGGGCGCTCTGTGATGGCATCGATCCGCCGGAGAACATGATTCGTTGCATGAACAACAATTTTTCGGCAATGCAGTTTTGGAGAGCATGGCACAGATCGTTCAACAAATGGGTTATTCGTTACATCTATGTTCCTCTAGGAGGGTCGAAGTACCGTATTCTCGGATCTCTTGCCGTGTTCTCCTTCGTTGCCATCTGGCACGATATCGAGCTTCGGTTGCTCATTTGGGGGTGGCTTGTTGTCGTCTTCTTATTGCCTGAGATTGTCGCCACAAAACTTATCCGGCCATACAGAGATGCCTGGTGGTATCGACACGTGTGTGCGCTGGGCGCCGTGGTGAACATCTGGATGATGATGTTGGCCAATTTGTTCGGCTTTTGTCTGGGCAAGGACGGCATGGTGAAGTTGCTGAGCGACATGCTGACGACCTTTGACGGACTTGTGTTCTTTCTCTGCTCGACAGTGTGCTTGTTCATAGCGTCGCAGGTGATGTTTGAGTTACGGGAATCCGAACGGAGACGTGGAATCGACGTCAAGTGCTGAAGAATGAGTACCTATTGACAGAAATATAAATAAATGAATAAATAGAAATAGAGGTATATATAGGAGCAGTCTAGTTGTACTTGTTTTTGTACTCTCGTGGGGTGAGGAAATCTTTTTTGTTGATGCTCCACATGCCGAGTTTTTTGTATTGTGCCTTGTATTGCTGTTTCCGATATACGTCCTCTTTGCCATCAAATTCGGCTCCGGCTTTCGCCTCGTACACTGTTGCTAAGCCAGCCTTGATCATCTCCTCGCTGACGTCTTTGAACCCTGTCCACTTGAGCACGAGCACCTTAGCGACCACCCGCTGGTACTGGTCAAGATGTAACGGCTTCACGTAGAGCCAGCGGCCTAATATGTACTTCCGCAGCCAGATAAGTGCTTCTTCACTATACGGTTGTGCTGGTCTTCCAAAATGGGCTCTCTCCGGTGCATCTGCGCCACACACTCTCACAGAAATCGTCTCTCCCTTGAGTTCACGGAACTTGTTGATCTCCGGCACCCGCCGCAGCCAGCCCCAGCCAGCCAGAACGCCCCCAGGCAGGTGATAAAAGTGGAAGTTGTCACCGTCTCCAACAGACGTCACCTTTCCGTAAAGGAAGCGTCTGCGAAAGTACGCCGTCGGTATATCGATGGCCCGTTTGATTCTCCGAAAATAGCGTGTGTACAGCGAGTAGCTGCCTATGACCGTCAAAGACGTGCCAAGCCCATAAAGGAGCACCAGCGGATGGTACAACGTGACTTCTCTGGACGACATCGATGGCGATAGTGGTTTCGGGCTGGTTTCGATCTTTTGGGCAGGCAAGTGCATAAGAAACGTAAACAGAAATCGTCAACCTGGAGTTACCGTTTTGGGAACGTCGGGCAGAGCGGGCGAGGAGAAAACATGGCCGGGATTTCTGGAACAGTTTGCAACATGAATAGAAGAGACCAAAGACGGGAGGATCGGAGGCGCAAAGAGGAAGGTATAGTCGGCGGTATTGCATAGTTCACAAAACAAGGATGCTTAAATTAAGAACAAGAGCAACTCTAGCACCAGTTTTGGCAAAAACACTTGGCAGAGGGCCTGCCATACAGACAAGTCTCTGGCGAAGGCAGTACTACGGCAGACGAAGACCGGAGTACATCTACTTCGGCGGATCGAAGCAACAGGGCGGGTACTCGTACAATAACTATCGGAACTTCTGGAGCAATCTTTCTGTACAGCAGAAGCGGATTGTGTACAGCTTAGGCGGTGTTGTGTTCTTCTTTGTGCTCACACACATCGAGGAGGCGCCTGTGACACACCGGTGGCGGGTCATGACAACTCCCGAGTGGATGGAGCGGATCGTGACAAGATCAAGTTTTCGCCAAGTGATGGCGACGTACGGGAACGGTGTACTTCCTGAGAACCATCCGGTGAGCAGACAGGTGGCGAAGGTAATGGTAAGATTGATCAACGCAGCACACGAATATACGGACCCGACTACAGGCCAGACTGTGAACTTGTTCACGGAGCGGGGGAAGACCGACATTCCTCTCGCTGACTGGAAGTTCTACGTGATTGACGACGTTGCGATGGGCCAGCCAACGCCGAACGCCTTTGTCATTGGCGGCGGAAAGGTGTTTATCTTCCGCTCGATCTTGCCCATCTGCGAGGACGAAAACGGCCTGGCGACAGTCTTGTCCCACGAGCTGGGCCATCTTTTGGCCGACCATCTCGGCGAGAAGTTGACACTGTCGCCCTTCCTGCTAACACTCAACATGGTGATGTACTCGATCTTCGGCAGCTCGAGGCCGGGCGACATCCTCATCAACGCCTTGCTCAACACGTCGTTTTCGAGAGAGATGGAGACCGAGGCCGACTACATCGGTCTGATGGTCATGTCCCGTGCCTGTTACGATCCACAGAAGGCGCCTCGTCTCTGGAAGAACATGATGGCGTTTGAACGCCGCAACGGAGAGGGACCGCCGGAGCTTTTGAGCACCCACCCCTCCTCCAACAGACGTTTCAACAACATCTCTGAGTGGATGCCTAAGGCGCTTGCCGTCTACAATGCCAGCGGCTGCCAGCAGGGGATCAACTCCCTCTTGGGAGGTTTCTCCGGCTTCGGCAACAACATTGGCATCTCCATCTTGTAAAGGTAGACAGCGTCTAGCCAGAAGAGGAAGAACCTTGTATATATAGAAAGACTTTTTTTATTTTGAGTCACGTGTTTTTCACGTGACCTGATATTGTTGCAACATTTTTTTTTTTCCTTTTCTTTTCACATGCCAAAAACTTCCAGAAATGGACACCGAAACGAAACGACGGAATATAAAATGGAGACGGCTGTCTTTCGGGCTTCTCTCCGACAGCTTCTCCTCTGTTTCTGACCAGAAGAACCGATACTACTTCTACTATCACCATACACATACAATGACATACGAATTGGTCTGCTTAGGAAACCCATTGCTCGACATCCAGGTCGACGTCGACAGCTCATACTTAGCAAAGTATGATTTGAAGGAGAACGACGCCATCTTGGCAGAGCCAAAACACATGCCGATCTTCGAAGAGATCCTCGGCTTCAAGGACGTTAAGCTCGTTGCGGGCGGAGCTGCTCAGAACACTGCTAGAGGTGCCCAGTATGTGCTTCCACCAAAATCGGTGCTCTACTTCGGATCTGTTGGTAAGGACGTCTACGCGGACAAGTTGGTCGAAGCCAACAAGTCTGTCGGCCTCACCACTTCCTACATGGTCCAGGACGACATTGCTACTGGTAAGTGTGCGGCCCTGATCAACGGTGTCAACAGATCGTTGGTCACCGACCTTGCTGCAGCCAACCACTTCAAGCCTTCTCATTTGGAAAAGCCAGAGAACTGGGCTATCGTCGAGGGTGCCAAGGTCTTCTACATTGGTGGTTTCCACCTGACCGTTTCCCCAGACGCCATCGAGCTTTTGGGTAAGCATGCTGCCAAGGAAAACAAGACCTTCATTTTGAACTTCAGCGCCCCTTTCATCCCACAGTTCTTCAAGGACGCCTTGGACAGATGTGCCCCATACGCAGACTACATCATCTGTAACGAATCCGAGGCTGCTGCCTACGCCGAATCCCACGAACTCGGCACCACCGACCTCGAGGAGATTGCCAAGAAGGTCGCTGCTTTGCCTAAGGCCAACACTAAGAAACCAAGAACCGTCATTTTCACTCAGGGTACAGACCCTACTTTAGCTGTCTCCTATGACGCCTCCACCAAGGAGTTCTCTACCAGCAAGTTTGCTGTCCACCCACTGGACTCTGCCAAGATCGCAGACACCAATGGTGCCGGTGACGCCTTTGCTGCCGGGTTCACTGCCGGTCTCGTTGAAGGTAAGGACTTAAGCAAATCCATCGACATGGGTCACTGGTTAGCCAAGCTGTCCATCCAGGAAATCGGTCCTTCCTACCCATTCCCAAAACAGACTTACTCTGCTTGAAGAAAGAGTAGGCAGTGACATGTGTATGTATATACCGTATGTATAATTTTCTAATTAAGGGATAATACGCTTGTTTAAAGCTGTTTGTTATACATTTTTCTATATGTATAAATATATATAGGATCTCCCTGCTACTACTCCTCGGCGACATCTTCGATGGTAGCCACACGCTTCTTGGTGCCTGTCTCTGCAGGCTGAGAGGATGTTGTCGAGACAGCTTCCGATTTGGCCACGGGACTGACGCTGGCACTGGCACTGACCTTGGAGTCCTGCACCTTCTTGCTCTTTTTGCCCTTCTTTCCTTTGCTTTTCGTCTTTGGATCCTCCCATTCGTAAAAAGGCTTGAAGCTCTCCAAGACACCACAGTCCTCAAACAAGTTAGGGAAAATCCACAACTGTCTCGACATCGCTGCCAAGGTGATGAGATAGATGATCAACCGGACGATGGCGGTGGCAAAGAAGAGTCCGACAAAGCAGAGGAGACCTGTACTGAGATACCACACACCCTTTCTCATCCAGAATGGCCACAATGGGAAGAGAATGATCGTGAAGACGACACAGATCCCCAAAATCGAGTATAGAAGCATGTATGGGTTTGGAGGGGTGAAGTTCCATGCGTAATAGACGTCTGGCTGCAAGACCGCTTTGTTGGACAGGTCTAAAGCGGGCGTCTGTTTGTCAATCTTGTATCCTTTCGCCTTGGCGTCCTTTGTTTTCAACTTTGTCACAGGCACGACAAGCTGGTTCTGGATCAAGAGAATGAACACCTGGTTGATGGCATCGATCTGGTCCGGTATCGGAGGCACATCCTTCGCCTTCTTTGCAAGGCTCTTCTTAAACTCGTCACTCTGGATCGCTCTCACAAAACGCTTGAACCTGAAGAAGTCGGTTCTGTTCTTGGTGCTTGTGAGAATCCCCTGTCTCTGTTTGAGAAGGCTGTTGTATCTGACAGCTGTAGCAATGTGAACAGCCGTTGGGTTCTTTTCCTTTGCAAGCGGCACCCGCTGTTGCTGGGGCTGCTGGGGCTGTGCTGGCATCGACATGCTTTCTTGGTCCTCTTCTTACTTCCAATCGTCCGTTTTTATCACCCTGCTTCGTCCGTGTCACTCTTGTCGATCTTGTCAACTTCACCTCCTCGTGTCCTTCTTTCCCTCCCGCGTGGAGTTGGATTGAAACTTTTGGCGGCGAGGCGAGCACGACGGGGAGGGACGACGGAGAGGGTACCGACTTATCTGAGTTCGGGCTTTCTTTGGATATAGATGGGAAAGACAAAGAAGTGGCCTGGGGCACACAGGATAGGTTTTGGAAAGCAAACAGCATGCCGGAAGAGGAGGACACATTGGAGCCGTGGAGCACGCGGTCGTCCGAGTCGTCCGATCCGTCGTTGTTCCACCACAAAAGAAAAAATAGCAGCATAAGCGGCAATGCCAAGGGAAAGATATCGCAGAGACATGAGACGGAGCCGTCAAGGACTTCACTGTCGTCTTCAAAAGTTTCGCATGACAATAAAAGTACCAATATGACTGTGGAGCTGGAAGAGTCGTCGAGTCTCTTCCCGTCGATGGAGGTGTACCACGATAAGGGTGATAAGTCGAATATGAATATGGGTACGGACACAAATACGAATAAGGATGCGCATACCAGGCATCGACGACGGTCTTCTGGGAAAGGAAAGGGGTTGGACAACTATGCAGCATACAACAACCCCGGCGGGCTCAACGTGGATCAGATACCAGTTCTCGGACATACATTAACGGGCGGAACGGACAATATCGATGCTCCAAGCCTGTTCGGCAGGGCAGGGACAGAGCACGATGAATATGACCAAAATGACGATAACAGCAACGACAACGAAGATAGCGAAAATGACGATATCCGTAGCTCGATCCTGCACCGAATATTGGATAACGAGTCGTTCGCAAACGACATAAATCATGATAAGATGTTCTACAGCAAGCTCTACAGCAAATACGACAACAAGAGACCGGAGTCGGACTCGCTGGAAATAACAGATTTCGCCCAATACAACAAGATGTTGATGAAGGAGGAGAGGTTGCGTCAGAAACTAGAGATTGTCGCCAAACGGAAGGGGAAAAACCTTGGACGGTCTCACCAGGGAGACAACGTTCTGACGACGCTCAACGAGAAGGAGCTGGAGCACATCTTTGCCCGTGCAGAAAATCCCAAGGATTGGAACGAGGTGGAGTATCCAAGAAGCACGAGGCACAAGAAGTCAATCTTCAAAAATCTTTTGAGACCCTCAAGTAGTTCCCACAAGAATTATTCTGAAACGGCAAATGCAGCTGCTTCCAACGAGGAAAAGAAATACCCTTACGTAGACTACGTCTCCACGTTGAGCTCTATTCCGATAGATGACGATATCGGGCTTGAGGATTTACCTATCGATTCTCAGCCGTTTCGAAAGATCAGACCACCCGTGAATTCAGATCACTTCCCTTTTGACGTCGAAATGGTCGTGAGTGGACAAGACAAGGTTGACTACGACTTTCATCGGATTGACCAATACCAGAACATCGATCCTGCAGAGGTGCCAGGGTCAGAGCCGCCAAATAGGTTTTCCCGATTTCTCCATTCGATCAATCTTTTGAGGATAATAAGGATCCAAAGGGCAAATAGATATCAGATCCAGAGAAAGCTAAATGTGAGGCATTTACATCAAATTGCTTTGGGAGGAACCTTAGGAGTTGGACTTTTGCTATCATCGGGAAAAGCTTTTACCATTGCGGGCCCTTTGGGTGCCCTACTAGGGTTCGTCATCACTGGGTTTATTGTCATCGCTACAATGTTGTCCTTTTGTGAGATCGTCACATTGATTCCTTTATGCGGGGGCGTTTCAGGTATTGCCTCGAGGTTTGTTGATGATGCATTTGGTTTCTCGCTTGGGGTAGTCTACTGGGTGACGTACATGGTGAGTTTTCCAAGTGAGATCACTGCAAGTTCGATTATGTTGTCTTTCTACCAGAACCTGGACGTGCCTGGTCCGAGGACGGCTGGGTGGATCACTTTGTTTTTTAGCTTCACACTCATGATCAACTTGTTCGATATCAGGGTGTATGGAGAGTTCGAGTACTACTCTACCATAGTAAAGTTGATGATGTTGGTTGGATTGATGATATACATGATCATCTTAAATAGAGGTGGCTCACCGCCTCTTCATGAAAAGATTGGGTTTAAATATTGGAATTCTTCTCTATCAGAGATTTCGGAACATATCACGTTTGGACCTTTTCGTCCTACGTTCGACATTGATGATGAGGGTTTCGGCTCCTTGAACGGTATTGGTGGCAATACTGGTCGTTTTTTGCAGGTTTTGATTTCATCGGTGATAGCGTCTTATGCATACGTTGGTACTGAGATCGTCATTATAGCAGGGAGTGAATCGAGAAACCCAAGACAGGCTATCCCTAGTGCAACAAAGAACATATTTTACAGGATTGTCATTTTCTATTTGGTGGCTATCTTCCTCATTGGCTTGAATGTCTACAGCGGAGATCCCAGATTGTTACGGTACTTTTCCACTGATAACACGAAAGGCATAAATCTCGACGATAGGAACAAGATCATCGAATTGATTGGAGGCACCCACTGTACTAGTGGATCCTTAGATTGGGGTGGTTTCTCCAATGGAAACAAGAGTCCGTGGGTAATTGCAATCCAGAGCGCTGGATTGTGTTCTTTTGCCTCGGCAGTGAATGCCTTCTTGCTATACTTTGCGTTGACAGCAGCTTCTTCCCAGCTATATGCAAGCTCGAGGACGCTATATTTTATGGCTATCCAGAATAAGGCGCCGTCATGTTTCTCCTTGTGCACGAAGAGAGGCGTACCGTACATGAGTGTTTTGTTTACCGCTTCTTTCGGGTTGTTGAGCTACTTGGCTGTCCAGGATAACACGGCGTTGATTTTCGAAAGAATGGTGAGTGTTTGCTCCACTGCCGGGTTGTTGGTGTGGTCGGGGATGTGTCTCTCATTCATCCGCTTCTACTACGCCTTGCAGCTTCGTCCAGACATAATAAGTCGTAATGACGACGATTATCCCTACAGATCTCCTTTTCAACCATACTTTGCGTATTCTGGATTGGTACTGGGCATGGTTTTGGTGTTTGCATCTGGGTTTGTGGTATTTCTGAAAAATGAGTGGTCGACAGCTTTCTTCATCTCGAGTTACGGGAGCTTATTCTTGTTCGTCTTATGCTACGTCGGCTACAAGATCTGTCGGGGCACGAAAACGCATCGTCTAGATCAGGTCGATCTAGACTCAGGACGTCGGGAGATCGACAGGGTCATCTGGGAAGACGAGAAGAACTACGTGAGTAGTTTCAAGGAGATTTTCATGAAAGGAATCAATTTGCTTATATAGACAATCTAGTGTACATTTGCATATGTTATTAACAGAGCGTTATTTCGATCGTATGCGCTGGAGAAGCCACTTCTTCTTCTGCTGTAGGAGGAACTTCTCCATGAACGCGGTGTCTTCTGTGATAGGATGGGAAGAAGAGAAGGTCAGGGAAGTGAGGCCGGGTGTAGGTTGACTGTGTTCCGCAGTGGGTGTCACAAGCTCTCCGGAGTCGATCTTGGCAGTGATCTCTGCCGCCCTGCGGCCTCTGAAATAGTAGTCCTCCTTTGGCCAGTGTTTCGGTTGAAGAAACTGCTGGAGGGACTTGGCCTTGTCCTGCCCGGACCGCTTGCGGGACCTCTCGAGCTCTGCCTCCTGTCGGAGCTTGGCCACTTCTGGTAGTTCTTGTGCCCGTCCGAAGTATTTGTACCCCTTCACAGTGACCGTATCTGCGCTGCCGTTCTTTGTCTTCGTCCTTGTCTCTGCTGTGTTCACATTAGTGTAATCCGGACCGCCGAGCTGCTTGATGCGGTGTTCCCACGCCCGTCGTTCTCGGAGAAGTCTGTTTAACGTGTCGTTGATGTCTCGGACCTGGTATTCGGTAAGCAACGGGTCATGGATCCTCGTGAGGTTCCTGCTGATCTCTCTGAGCGTCTGGGCACGGAACTGGGTGGCGCTGTGCACGTCCGTGCACTTCTGCGTCTGGCGTGGGCGGCCCTGTCTCGCCGTCTTTGCTGTCTTTGCTGTCTTCCTCCCAACGTCCATTCTTGTTTCCAAATGCCTTCTCTGTGGCCTCTTTCTTCTTTCTCCTGGTCTCCTTCTTCTCTTGCCTGGCTCAGCATTTGGGCTCCCCCCCCCCCTTACACGAAGTCCTCTCAGGCTCAGCGCGGAGGAAACGAAAAAATAGGGAGGGCGCGTCTGTTGCGGGCAAGCTGGACGAGGCCGGAGGGGTGGTGAAGACAGGTTTGTTGTCGTGTGAAGGACGTGCTTCTTCTTCTGCTGGAGAAGCCTGTTGGAGGCTCCGAAGGACTGTTACGACGCCAACGACGCTCTATTATGCTGAAGATTGGACGCAGAAGCAAGTCGTATTTCCTTGGGCTCACACTCGTGGCCGTTCTGCTCTTGGTGATCTTCACCTCGAGCGGCGGATCCTCCTCCAACTCGAGTTCCAACTCCAATAACGGTCCATCGCCGCTATCCACGATCGAGAAGGTCGATCACGGTATCGGCGGGTCGGTGCCTCCAGCTAACGGCATTGGTTTGAGTGGAGATGTCCCTGAGAAGAAACCAGGTTCTGCTGCCAGTAATGAAGGTGAGGACAAGAGTCTCCTCTCCGGTGCTAAGATTGACCAGGACGCCACGGCCGAGAAAGACAAGTCTGTTCCAGCCCACCAAGTCGGTAGCGGCAGTGGCAAGGTCGACACTGTATCAGGATCCGATGCCTCTTTGAAATCCAAGGTGGACAGCGTCAACAAGGCTGACGACACCGACTTCAGCGGCAGCTATGCCGACTCCTCAGACGCCGATTTCGACTCTCCAGCTGCTAAGGACTCGTCCTCGAAGAAGAAGCCAGCAGAAGGCTCTGCTTTAGATTCTGCTGCCGGTGCAGGCGCAGCCGCAGGTGCAGGTGCTGCTGGTAGTGGCAGTGGTAAGACAACCAGCTCGGACTACGAATATGTCATTATGATCGATGCAGGCTCCACTGGTTCCAGAGTCCACGTGTACTCGTTTGACACGTCTGTTGCCCCTCCAGTGTTGATCAACGAGGAGTTTAAGATGTTGCAGCCGGGTCTATCCTCTTTTGACACCGACGCAGAAGGCGCTGCTCAATCCTTGGACCCATTGCTCGCCGTCGCTCTTGAAACTATTCCAAAGGACAAGCACAGCTGCTCTCCGGTGGCAGTGAAGGCTACTGCTGGATTGAGATTGTTAGGTGAGGCCAAGTCAGAGGCCATTTTAAAGGAGGTCAGACGCCATTTAGAAAAAGACTTCCCATTCCCTGTCGTCAAGAAGGACGGTGTCTCCATCATGGACGGTTCCGATGAAGGTGTCTATGCCTGGATCACAACAAACTATCTCCTCAAGAACATTGGCTCGTCGAAGAAACAGGATACCGCTGCCGTCTTTGACCTCGGCGGAGGGTCTACCCAGATTGTCTTCGAGCCTGTCAACGGCGAAGAAATCATTGAAGGTGAGCACAAGTACGAGATCGAGTTTGGCGGCCGCAAGTTCACCCTCTACCAGTACTCCCATTTGGGTTACGGATTGATGCAAGCTAGAAACAAGGTGAATGCTGCTGTTTTGCAAGCTGAGATGAAATCCAAGAAACACAAGTTCACCGCCTTGCTCGAATCCGAGGTTAAGGCCGCCGTCGCCGACGTCACTCTCGAGAACCCATGTGTTCCGCCAGGAGTCTCTGCCGAGAACGTCATTGTTGAGCTCGAGGACGGCAGCAAGTACGCTGTCAACTTTGTTTCTCCAGAAGACATTGGTGCCGACTCTTCGAAAGAGAACAGTCTCTGCAAATTCTTGACCGACTCGATCCTGAACAAGGAGCTTGAGTGTGCATCCAAGTCGTGCTCTTTCAACGGAATCTACCAGCCCTCCTTTGAGGACCAGTTCCCCTCCACGGCAGACATGTACGTCTTTTCCTACTTCTATGACAGGTTGCAACCGATCGGCATGCCTTCTTCCTTCACCTTGAAGGAGATGACCAACGTCATGGACTCCGTGTGTGCCGGGTCCCACTTGTGGGACGAGTACTTCACGCAGCAGGCTCATATTAAGGAGTTGGCTGACGAACCGCTTTGGTGTCTCGACCTCAACTTCATGACGTCTCTTTTGCATACCGGCTACGACATTCCGCTTACCAGAGAGTTGAGGACAGCCAAGAAGATCGGCGGCAACGAACTCGGCTGGTGTCTTGGCGCCTCCTTGCCCCTTTTAGACAAGACAGACTGGTCTTGCAAGGTCACTAAGGAGTTCTAGCGTTCCAGCGTTTCAGCCGAACCGGCGCCTTTTACTAGATAGTATCTATAAATTACTCTATTTGTTACCTAACCTGTCGAGACAGGAGCCTCCGGAGACAAGCCGGAGAATACTGCGGGCCGTTTCAGGCGTCGCGGCGAAAAGCGATAAGTCCTCGCATGGGGAGCTGGGGACGGCAGACATGAATCGAGACGGGGAGTAATTAGGATGAAGGGGACGGGAAGGAGAAGGAAATGCAGAGACTGTTGTTGGACTAGAGGCACAGAGGAGAGATTGCATTGTATTAAAAACTAAATGGCAGCAGAAAACACACGGACGCCACGGTTCATTCGGCGGTCATCGTCGACGGTGCAGAAGATCCCCATCCTCCACGAGGCACTAACGAAGGAGGCACAGGCACACGGGGGTTTGTCGTCGTCACTGTCATCGGCATCCTCATCAGCGACATCGATATGTATCAACACCGCCAACAACCAGAGCGGATACAACCTGCAGAAGAAGATCAGCTACAAGGTCCGGGACGAACTGGAATCAAACGTCAAAGACGCCGAGAGCGACTCGGCTCTCTTCAACACCTTGTCGGATACGCAGGGCTTGAAGTCTGTGCGGTCCCACATGGACTTGGCAAAGACGGCCCACAGCGTGCGGGCGTTGGCAAAACGATTGAACAGGGCGACGGTGCACCTGAACTTGAGTTCCGTCGTCATCATTACTAAGGCGAGAGACAACTCGTTGGTGTATCTAACAAAGGAGATGACCGAGTGGTTGCTCCGCAGAGAGGCGTCGCTGGTCGTCTACGTGGATAAGCATCTCAAGACGTCACATCGGTTCGGCGCAGCCGGCTTGGTGAAGGATATTCCGGGCAGCGCAGACCGACTCCGGTTCTGGGACAAGAAAATGATCAGGGAAGGACAGGTGGCCTTTGACTTTGTCATCACCTTGGGTGGTGACGGAACCGTTTTGCACGCATCAACGCTTTTCCAGAGTGCCGTGCCCCCAATCATCCCCTTTTCGTTGGGCTCTCTTGGCTTCCTCACGTGTTTTGAGTTTGAGAAGTTCAGAGAGGTGCTCACACAGGCCATCACGCACGGCGTCAAAACAGACCTGCGCATGCGATTCACATGCCGTGTGCACAAGTGCAACGGCGATATTGTCTGCGAACAACAGGTGCTTAATGAACTGACCGTCGACAGAGGACCCTCTCCCTACGTGACGATGCTCGAATTGTACGGCGACGACAGTCTCCTCACGGTGGCACAGGCCGACGGCCTTATTATTGCCACTCCGACGGGCTCGACCGCATACAGTCTCTCCGCAGGGGGGAGTCTTGTCCACCCAGAGGTGAGCTGTATGTGTATCACGCCGATCTGTCCACACACGCTTTCTTTCAGACCCATCATGGTTCCAGACTCGATTCATCTAAAGTTAAAGGTCCCTCTGCGCAGTCGGTCGACAGCGTGGGCCGCCTTCGACGGCAGGACACGGGTGCAACTCGACGTTGGTGACTACGTCACCGTCTGCGCCTCCCGATACCCATTCCCGACGGTGAAGAACGAGAAGGACCAATACTTTGAGAGCGTCAGTCGTGTCTTGAACTGGAACAGCCGCAAGGAGCAGAAGGGCTTCAAGCACTTGTTGAGCGACAAGAACAAGAAGATGTGCGACGAGGAGGGAGACAATGACATTGCTGACGACTCGGGAAACGAGACCTGGGACATTGACTATTCAGACTCCGATCTGGAGGTAGCTTAACAGACTCTGTACAAAAGAAAGAAATAGATATTCGCCTAATAGAAAACACCCAACTCTCCCGATTCATGTTGGCGTCGATCGACCTCTTTATTTTAATTTTTTTTTTATCCTTGCCATTAGGACTGGCTGGACTGCTCTCCTTAGATAATAATATATATCGGCTGGCATGATGGCGTTCCGCTTGGAGGGATGATTCGGATGGTTTCTCCCATCCCTCCCCCTTTTAGGGGATCCGGAGAAGACACTTGAGCATTCCCAACACGGCAAGAGTCATGGACAGAAGCATTGATTCGCTAGACACCCGGCGTGACGTGGAACTGAAGGAAAACGAAAAGCAAAATATAATGAAGCAGGAGGAACCCGTAGAGACGATTCCGAGCGATACGGATGCAATTGACACGGTTCAGGTCCCATATGTTGACTTGGACACCTCCGACGACGAAGCCTTGCTGCAAAAAAAGATGGCAGGCGGTAGCAGTAGCAATGATGAAGATGAGGCACAGGGCAAAGCAGCCACAGTGGAAATCGACTACGATTCCAACCTGGAGAAGTATCTTGAGCCACCTCCAGAGTGCTTGGAGTTCATCACAGGCTACAACACTTTCGAGATCGAGAACTTGTCAGACATGTTGGTGGAAAGAGAGAGGTTTAAAGGCCCTAAGTTTCAGATCGGTGACTACGTCTTCAACTTGATCCTCGTCTGTCAGAAAAGATCGCACTTCTTCTTCTCCGTCTATCTAGAGGGACATCCAGCAGATGAAAAGGAAGACAGTGTTTGGTCATTCCCCGTCCAGTTTGCCTTTGACGCTTGGGACCCAGAAAATCCCGGTTTGCACAAACACAACAATACCCGGTTTAGATACAACCAACGAGTAACAGACTGGGGGTTTGTTCAATTTCTCGACTCAAAGTCGGCCACCGACTCCCACTTCTTCAAAAACAACAAGGTTAACATCACTGTGTATGCCAGAGTGATCGACGATTACACAAATGTGCTCTACTCCGATTTTAGAGACTATGATTCCAAAAAATTTACCGGTTATGTTGGCATAGAAAACCAAGGTGCCACCTGTTACCTCAACTCTCTATTACAGTCGTATTTTTTCACGAAGTCATTCCGGAAAAAAGTATATCAGATTCCAACTGAAGATGAAATCAGATTCGATCTCGATAGCTATGAAGAATTCAAGAGGCAACCGAAGACAGTCTCTTTGGCACTACAGAGAATTTTTTACAAATTGCAAACTTCTGCCGTCGCTATAAATTCGTTAGAGTTAACTCATTCTTTTGGATGGACCACTGCAGACGCTTTCACACAACACGATGTGCAAGAACTGAATCGTATACTGATGGACCGTCTAGAGACTAAAATGAAGGGGACCGAGATTGACGGCTGTTTGAATGACATATTTGTCGGCAAGATGAACAGTTTCATTCGTTGCATCAACGTCGATTATGAAAGTAGTAGAACTGAAGACTTCTGGGATATCCAATTGAACGTCAAAGGTTTGAAAAATATCCAGGAATCTTTTGAAAACTACGTCGAATTGGAATTGCTGGACGGTGACAATAAATATGATGCATCGGGGTTCGGCTTGCAGGATGCTGAAAAGGGTGTCATTTTTGAGAGCTTCCCCGACGTTTTACATGTGCAATTAAAAAGGTATGAATACGATTTTGAGACTGACAACATGGTTAAAATTCACGACAGATACGAATTTTTTGATCAGATAGATTTAAAGCCATACATATCAAAGAATGCTGAACATTACGATGAAAACTGGGTGTACAAATTACATGGAGTCTTGGTTCATCAGGGTGACGTTTCTGTGGGGCACTATTATGCGATGATCAAACCGACTGTTGAAGACAAGTGGTTCAAGTTTGACGATGATCGTGTGACACGTGTTACTCCAAACACAGTCTTTGAAGAAGGTTTTGGATGTGGCCCCCCAGAGAACATAACAAGAACAATGAGTAGAGACGAGTATCAGAATTACATAATAAAACACCACACTTCTGCCTACATGTTGGTCTATATCAGAGAAAGCAAAATACCCACCGTCCTGGCAGAGGTTACTGAAGCAGACGTACCACCTCATATCTCAAAGCAAATTGAGTATGAAAGAATACAAGAAATGAATGTCAAAAAAGAAAGAGAAGAGATGCATCTATATGTCAATTTCAAAGTTTACACGGATACAACTTTTAGAAACTACCAAGGGTTCGATTTGGGTCCGAATTCAGAAGATCGTCGTTACTTTGCTGAAGGTTTGTACGATGAGAAATCTTTCCCGATCATGTTTAGACTTTTGAAAACGGATAACTGGAATTCGATGTATGAGTCAATCGCAGAATTGCTGGATGTTGATAAGAAAAATATTGATAATCTAAGGCTTTGGAACATCGTTCGAAGAACTAACAACACTTTCAGGCCAGATCGCCCAATCGATTCATATGTTGAAAATGCGGAAGAGACTACTGTGGGCGACATAGCTACCATTCTGGAAAGTGGTGTTTCAAGGAGAAAGTATTCTGGGATGGAAAAACCTATTGTTCTGTCATTGTATTTGGAAGACGCCACGAAGGATTTGAAATACTTGGCCAATAAGCTTTCTATACTTGGTGGTGACAGTATCTGTGATGAAAATTACGGTAACTACCAAAGCAAGTTTGACGAATTGATTAAATTTTCTGAGACGAATGAGAGTGCGATACTGGAACCTGTTTTGGGTACTAGAAATATACTCATTTTCCTCAAATATTTCTCTTATGAAGATCAAACTTTACTTGGTATGACGCATATAATTATACCCCATGATGCCACCACTGAGTTCGTATCCAGATTCTTACAAATTTTGTTCAAATTTCCATCTGAAGATTCGTTAGTATACTTTGAAGAGCTAGACTTTAATAGAAGAATAGAGATCAAACCAGACAGGTCATTTTACAAGTCTGAAATTGGTAATGGGGATATCATCAGCTTTGGTGTCAAGACACCACCAAAAGTTGATGAGTCTTTGCAATTCCAAAGCCTGGAAGATTTTTATGTCTTTATTGAAAGTAGAGTGCATTTCCAGATTTCTCAACTGAAGCGTGTGGATGAGGATGAAGAGGATTACGTGTTTATTGAGAATGGAGAAAAGTCTGCTAATTATGACAAAATTATTGACGTCTGGCTATCTTATTACAGCACTTATCTCGATATTGCCACTGTCATTGGTAAAGAAATTTCAGTCTCTCCTGAATATATCAAATTGTCATTTATTTCCAATGGAAACAAGGTAGACCTGAAATCTGATTATGACTTTACCAAAGCTTTGTCGAATACTTCTAAGCAATATACCATTAGCCTATACTATGAAGTTCTGAAAATTCCATTGCAAGAATTTGAAGGCATGGAATTATGTCATATATATTGGGTTGGAAATGGTATTTGCAAAGAAGAAAGACACGATTTTTATTTACCTAAGTCAAGCACGGTCGACCTCTTGTTAAACAAATTAGAAACTAAAATCGATATAGACCCTGCAGCTAAGGATTCTTTGTTTGGTTGGATTCCGGATCGTAACCATAAAGTCAAAAAGTGCATATTATTCGAAGATACAATTGATAGTAATTCATTTTTGATTGTTGGTATTTTCCCTCAATACAAAGAAGTATTTTTATCTAAAAATACTAATAAGGATATACTACTAGTTCCTGGATTCCAGTGTTATGGCTCTATCGAAAATACACATGGCTTACCTTTTATTTTTGATATTGTCAAAGGTGAGTTGCTTCCTGAAACATTGGTGAGATTAAGAAAGTTGATGGGTCTTTCAGAGAAGGAGTTCAAATTTGCACGTATAGGAATCACAAATAATTCATCAGGAATTGAATATTTGGATCCAATCGCCAACAGTACCCTTGAGCTATTTGCTATATTATCAAAAAGTAACTGTTCACTTGTTTTGGATCACCCAGATAGGAAATCTAGACGTGCGTCACAGCATTCTTCAATCATGATCAAAAACTGATGTGTTTTCGATGATTTGAAATTAGGTTTATTTTCTATCTTTGGCGTATCTCCATGGCTTGTCTGTCCTTTCTTAATTTCCGTTGTTTTGAACCGAGAATAGTTGCCATTATTTTTTGTTTCGTTCATTGCATAGTATTATGGGTTACAAGACCTAATAGTACCAAGTTTGGATGAACCTCACTATTACTTACTTATTTATTTAATATTATATTTTCACACACCCTTACCGTTTGAGTGGTGTTTTAAATATTCGAGTTTCCTATAATTAGTACTACTCAGTTTATGCTCAAAGTCAGTCGAGTTTGAACTTCCCACTACCCCTATGGTGTAAACCTCAAGACTTTTCCACCCTAGTTTTGACCTTTGGTTATTCACGTAATCTGCACCTTTTGATGACTCTAAGCTAACCACTAGAGCATCTATATCCTCAATTTTGGCTGTCGGACCGCAGATATCGTTAATTTCGTAGACATCGGGGATTAAAGACGGTCTTACGTGGCGCAAGAACGATTTAACGTTATCTACTCTTTTCTCGTAGGATTCCATATACTCAAGATATTTCTTATTCTTGAGTAGCTCAAACCCTGTCACGCCTACTATCAACTTTCTACCAGCAAGGAATGCAGAGGCAGATAGCAATATCTTGTGGCCATCATGCAAGTGATCGAATGTACCTCCCACAGCCACAACAGGGATTTCTTCAAAAGTTGACTTTGGATTGGAAATTTGAGGTTTGTCACCTTCATGGCAGGAATTTAAACTAGATTTTTCAACATTCACATAGTGTATATTATCCTGAGTAACATGATGAGTGAATTCTTCTCTTACCGAGCCAATGACGACATCTGGAGTATAGTATATACTTGACCACAATTCTGAAGCAAGATCTCCATCGTACGTTTCATCTTCTATCAAAACATTGACAGATGTTTGAAGTCCACACTTCGTATTAACTTTACTTGATTGAACGTATATATTACTGATCTGATCAATAAATGAAGATATAGTGGTGGATGAAGCGGTGGTTGTATTATGCTGGATCAGTACATAAATTTCGGATGTATGGGTTTTGATTATTTTTCCAAATACATCCTCTAGCACTTCAGGAGCATATGCTTCTTTTTCAGAGACAACTAATAACATTGCTAATTGTAACCCTGTAATGAAAAGTCTTGTCTTTGGTAGCTCCCATTTAGTGTTTAAAATTTGGAAGATTATCTGCAATATGAAATCGAGGCAGGGCTGAATGAGAAGCTCCGTGAAAAATAATGAAGTTTTTTGTTTTCATAACCTTTATCACATATCGAATACTTTAGATGGGTGGTGCATCTACCATTTTGATAAGACATAAACACTGTCTACAGCATGTCTGAGAAGTTACATGAGCTATTGCAACCAAAGTCAGGAGGAACTTACGTTCCTCCCGGCAAGCTAAAGGCATTGATGGCAGAAGTGGAGTTAAAACAAGATTCGGAAGACTTTCAGAAACTACAATGGGAGACATTGAGGAAGAAAATAAACAGCATAGTGAATCGTGTAAATAAGGAAAATATTAAATTATTAGTAGTTGACCTTTTTCAGTTAAATTTGTTCAGAGGAAGGGGCGTTTTGTGCAGAAGCTTAATGAATTCTCAACAATTATCGAGTTCTTACACAGATGTATACTGTTCATTAGTCAGTGTGTTGAACTCAAAAATCCCTGAAATCGGAAACCTGCTTATTAGAAGATTGATTATAAAATATAAAAAGATGTTGGGAACCGAGGATAAAAATGCCTGTCTAGCTGTTGTTATCTTCTTGTCCGAATTGGTATTATTCCATGTCTGTTGTCTTGAACTTATGAAGGAGATCGCTTCTCAATTACTCGAAGAACCCACTAATCTCAAGGTTGAAATGGTTCTCGAAGTATTGAATCGATGTGGGGTTTTGTTATATGATAACGAAAGTGCATGGTTTGATAGGATGAAAAATACACTTCGAAATATCCTTTCTGAAAATGTTGTGGATACTCGATCGCAATTTCTAATTCAAATATTCTTTGATAAATTCAATGAAAAACTGGAAGAAGAACATCATATTGATGAAGATTTGGATTTAGTTGATGAAGATGATTATGTGACACATAAGTTCAGTTTGAAAGACAGTATTCAAGGAGACGATCAACTGGATGTCTTTCAATACGATAAAAATTATAAGGAACATAATGAGAAATACAATTTATTAAAGAAAGAAATTTTGGGTAGTGATGAAGAGTCAGAGGAGCACTCTGAGGCGGAAGAAAATGATAATTCAGACTTCTCTAGTGATAATGAAGAGGGTGAAGCTAATGATCAAGAGGATTATGATGATGAGAATGGACATGAAGAGAGTAGAAAACTTACTGTACAAATCAAAGACCTTACTGAACAAGAATTAACTAACTTTCAAAAGAATGTTTATCTTACAGTCATGTCAAGTATGAGTCCCGAAGAAGCTACTCACAAGCTTTTAAGGCTGCCTTCAATTGACCCAAATCGTAAAGAATACATGCTGGTGGACATGATTGTGAAATGTTGTGCACAAGAGAAAGTGTATTCTAAATATTATGGTCTTATCGGAGAAGGTTTGATTGTGCTAAACAAGGCCTGGGCTGATGCTTTCCAACAATTGTTCAAGGAGAACTACGAAAATTGTTACAAATTTGAGACTTCTTTGTTAAGAAATATTGGCGCCTTTTGGGGGCATATGCTGGCTTCTGACAAACTAGGCTGGGAATGTCTCTCTGTCGTGAGGCTTACTGAGCAGGATACTACCTCTTCGGGACGTATATTTTTGAAATTTGTTTTCCTTAAGATTTTAGAAGAAATTGGAATAAACCACTTAGTTGAAAGAATTGACGAGCCTTATATTGAGCCTTATATCGTTGGAATTTTTCCCAAAAAGGATGCAGAGCATTTAAGGTTCTCCATTAACTTTTTCACTGCCATTGGCTTGGGAAAGTTAACTGTGAAAATGAGACATCACTTGGAGAATATTCCAGTTGCTGCGATAAAGGACGGCGATAATGATAGTACTTCCAGTCGTGGCAGATCTAGATCAAGATCTTCATCATATTCTTCCTATTCTTCAAGTCGTAGCAGGAGTTATTCAAGGTCTCGATCGGCCTCACCAAACAAGGTTGAAAACGATACACGAGGTAGAGACAGAAATATCGACAGAGCACGGTCAAAATCGCCAGCTAGTAGAGATAAAAGTTTTTCTAGGTCCAGGTCCACATCTCCAAAAAGGAACAAGCCAAGAACCCAAATTAATATTCCAAGAGGGCCCAGAGGATTTAACAACTATCGAGGTAGAGGGTACAGAGGTAGAGGTCAGGACAATTGGAGCTATAGAGGAAATAGAGGAAGATATGATAATAGTTATGATAGTCGAGGAAGGAGAGGTTACAATAATTATAATGGATATAGTTATCGAGATAGATATCGGGATGGGCAGCATCCGCAAAGCTGATGAGCAATTTTCCAATAGGTTATGTCAATTCGTTAGTCGTCTGATATGTAGTGGGTTTCTAAAAATTTATAATTACATAAACATTTATGTATGTAAATATATTTAGATGGATTAAGAGGTGGAATATTATTAGGACCTCTATATATTGAGCTTTTCTGTAGCATCGAGGAGTTCGTCAACGTCTTTTTTATTTTCAGAAGCAATGTTGGATGCTGGCGCAGTAGTAGTGGTAGCGGTAGTGGAGGTTGGGGAGAGAGTGGAGGTGGTGGCAGTGATAGTAGTATCGTTAGCATTATATGGGTGTCTTCCTACAGGTATGGTGATTTCATCACTGGTTCCCCTCAAATCTACTTCACTGAGACCAACAACTGCACCAAATCTATGGTATCTGTCCATGTAATGTTTTCTCCTTTCTTCTGTCATTCTCACCAAGGCAGGGTAATAAATGTCTTGCTTATATTCGAAGTCAACAAACCCGTCGAAATCTTTATCCAACTGCTCACCTTTGACGAAGTTAATAAACTCAGCATCGAAAACCAACTTTTCCCTGGTGAGAGGATCAATGAAAGGATAAATCAACTTCAAAAATGCCCTTCCCAAAAATGGGATGTTTGTAAGCAAAGCTTTACCCAATCTTTCAGGATAATGAGTCTGCAAGATATGTAGGACCTCTCTACCGACGGAAAGAGGAGGAACTTTAGAAGTTTCAACGTTGGCACTGATTTCAGGGTGGTTCTTAAAATCAATCAACAATGCCAACGAATCTTGGCCAGAAGGCATGAAATCGATAACCTTCTCCAGACAAAACACCAAATGCTGAACTTGTCTATGAGAGGTTTTCGTATTTTGTCTACCCGGCTTCAAGTATAAACAAGGCCTAGCATCATTATCGAAACCAAGAACGACCTGCTTACCGGTCAAACTTTCTGGTGCAACCAATTCTGAAGTGACCGTGTTTTTCTCATCTTCCTGATAACGTATACCAAACTCTCTTCTCCAGGCAAGTGTGCCCTCAATTCTCTCTATGGCTTCATGGACGTTCCACTTGGTCGCACGCAGGTATCTAAGAATGCATTCTCTGGTGATCCAGGCCTTTTCGTCATCAATGAGAGGCGCCTTTTCAGACTTGTCATGTTCTTTCAAAGGAACTTGCAACTCCGGGTTCTGAAAGTGTTTCAAAACCTTCAAATACTTGTGATTTTGCTCGTCGGTCAAAGGCTTCTCCTTTGGAGGATGAATTCCAGGCAGCGGAGCCTCAAATGGAATATCAACCTTGATCAGGTTCTTCGCAGGAGCCTTTTTCGATGCCTCCTTCTTTTTTCCAAAGCCGAACATCGCCTTATTCTCAGTTTCCTCTTCCGAGTATCTGCTTGTGATAAGATCCACGGTTTTCAGTCTGTGTATGGGAGCAAGTATCGGACATACACTCTTTATCTCCCGTGTCCGTGCCGGTTTGGTGGTCAACGACGGGGAAACTTGGTTTTTCCTCGTCCGGGACTCCAGCTTTTTTCGCGACTCGGTTGGGCCGTGGTAGTGATGACAAGGACGACCAATACGGAAGAAAAAAGAGTCTATGTTCGAGTCCGAATGAGTACGGCCGAAGAAGGTGTGCTCCGTCAAACGCTCTGCCAGTTAAAACTGATAGCTGTCCTATGAGAATCGTTCATATAATAAATTATTAGCCTCAAATTGTTTGTCTCCATAACATAGCTACTCTGAAACATGTCGGCTAAAACCCACACTGGCTACCCAGCAGCATCTAGGAATTCACACGATGAAAGTGTTTTCTAAATGAAGCTTATAAATATCGGCCGTATTTCCTTATCGTAGTAATAACTGACACATGCTACACACAATAATGCGTAGTTTTATTAAACCACCTTGATGCATATCACGACTATCTTTACATATATCATCTTGGAAAGGAAACCCTGCGTCTCCTAGTAGCCAGTACAGTGTTGGCTTCTCTGCTTCGTAACTTTTGCCGAATCTGACCAGAAACGAAAGGAAAGTTTTATTTTTGATGTACTTTCAATGGATACGACTGAAATTTTAGAGCTATGGGCAGTACCATCCTAGTATAAGGCGTTGCAAGAAGCAAGATTATGTTGTTGACGAAAAATCAGAGAAGCTCCAATATTGCACCTAGTAACCTTTGCCTTTCCTCGAGAGACTAAAGCATTTGAACCACCACATAACCACATAACTGCTGAGGTATCCTAAACTCTGATCCTTGGAATTTCATCGCTAAGAAAAGGTACCGTTTGGATAGGATCCCGTTGAGATAGAATCATATTTTTATGCACTGCTAGTTGAAAGTGGATCTTACACAAAGACTTTTTTTTTTGCTACCCTTTGCTTCTTGTTTTAGATTGTTCTATCCTCGGGTTGTTGTTTTGGTTAGAAATATGCGTTCCTAGCGAGTTTAGTTGTTTAACAACAAAGACAGTTTTTGCAATAGGAAGTAAAACGTGTTGTTCAGAATACGACAATGTGCTTCAGCAGCTCTTCACTCGTTTTGAACCAATCTCACCTCTTCTCCAAAAAGTTATTATCAACCTTTAGTGAGTTGATTTCACTACGTGCAAACTGTGCATTTTTTTCAGATATTATAATATTTCCTCGGTTAAGCTTAATATTCTCTCAATTGTTGCAAATTTAACATCTAATCACAGAACCGTCTTTCATTTGAAGTTTCAGTTCTTCCAAATTGTTGATAACCCAGGTAGTGTCTATAGTAGGATGGTACCCAAAGTTAGCTTCCGAATATTATGGAGCTCCACAAGATTATGTTCCGCCATATTGCTGCAGTCTCAATGACTGCTAAGTGAAACCAGAATTTGTAATCGTGAAGAGACCTTACAGTATTCACTGTTGGTATTTCCACATTCAAGCTGTTGTCAAGTTCTATGCCGCTACTTGCAACAATATGGTCAAGCATATTCTTACTTTCTGTCAAGTTATTCCACGCTTTATTTTGACAAATAAACTGGCAAAAAGACATCAAACCGAAAATAATGCAACCAAGCTGCATACTAAGGAATGGAAAGATACAAGGAGATGGAAGCACAACACAACCAATACATTCATATCTCCCTTTTCCCTAATTTGTCCTTGCCAGTCCCATTATATGTTCCTTATTTTTTTAGTCTTCCCTTTTTATTACGTTTTTGGAGTTGTCCGAAATAGGTATGGAAACACGATTGCCTTTCAGTGAGACCTAAGCGGAAACATAAGCAAAATGGACAGTTTTGCTACATCTATGTACCTAAAAGATATAAATTCTTTTTAGGTTAAACTGGAATATTATGCCTGTTTATCTTAGCTTTGGCTGAGCACCTTATCATACCCCGTAATGAAAGATGTGAGGTTACCGCAGTAATTATTAAGTAATCTCTTCTTGCTTCATATAGGTCCAAAGGTTAAGTTGCTAATGCATGAATGAGTGCTGTTCGTGTACCCCGAAGCGCAAAAAGTGGGCTTTTCTCCTCGTAAAGGATAGCAAAGCATAAACAGGTCAATAAGTGACGTTTGTAACGTGAAACACGTAAATTGTGTTTTCAATGGCATTCCTTTTAGTTTCTGTTCTAAGGAAGGTTCTTTTCACTCATCTTGATGTTACCAAACTTTTTCCTTCTTTTTAGGACTTCTTTGATTTAAAAAAATCAGGAAGATTATCTTTAATCAAGTCGTTGATCAACCTAGACTTCACAGTAAAGCAACCAAGAAACTTCAGTTTTAACGTCTTCCTACCAGTGCAAGTAGAAGAGTTTTAATTCAGATCTGTATGTAAACTTTAAAATGTCGTTTTATAAGCCTGGAATCAGCAACTTCGCTTTTAGCTTTGGATTTAGAATCGATTATTTTAACATAGTCCTTTTTCCAACACGCCTGTCCAATCCAATATTAGTTTTTTGGCTGCTAGTAAATCCGCAGCCTTTAGTTCATTTTTAACCTTTCTATGGTTCTGCCCTCAAGTCTCTTTACCCAAATGATATTAATGAGCAGCTTTGTAATGAGCAGTTTTGTGTTCTTCCTGTAATTTTCCCCCTTTTTTGCTTTTGCTCTTTCTTTTACAAATTTAATCCTATTTGTCCACTTAAAATCATTCTTAATGTCATATCTCGAACAAACTATCTTTCAAGAGGTAAGCGAACAGTATCAGATTTCTAGAGCCCCTGTTTCATTCCCCCTGGAAGTGTTCTGGTTAATTTGAAGGCTGTGCGCAACATGATTTTGCTTCATAAAAATTTAGAAGTTTTTGATTTATTCTCTTTTATCTATATACTACAACAGGGATAAGAAAAATTATGCTTTTGTTTAGTTTCCGTGGACATTGTATTTTAGGCAAGAATCTGCCGGGGTTTAGACAATTTGTAGATTTCGGATTATCAAGGTTTAAAAGAGCATCTTGTAGAATCAGCTCCATGGCCACCCCATGCGAAGATCACGATCTTAGACTCCAATATTACATCCCGCCAGAGATTGGTTGCACAACAGCAGAATTATCATCCTTCAAAAACATTTAAAAAGCAATAGCTCAGATACTATAATCTGAAAATTGAAGAGCTCTTGGCAATTTTAATTTCTCAGGCGGCAAAAAATCGAGATTTGCAAGCAAACAGGAATTATTCCTGATGTTCTTTCTCAGTAGTTCAAAATAATCATCCTCTTAGGCATTAACCCGAAGTATCTGAATACAAGCATGTTTCAATAGCAGACGACTAAATGCTAAATTTCTTGAGCTTTCTCATCATGCCTTTAACCTTTTTCTCGTCACCAGCATCGGCTGTATTAGAAATAGCATCGTTTCCGCTTTTCTTGCGGCTATGCAATCCAAAGCTGATCTTGTGATGATGCTTTGAAGGGGACTGCGGCTCAGAATTAAAAGGTGTTTTATCGAAAGAAACAACTCCATCGTGGTTCTGGGAGTAGTTTCCGTTTCCGTTGGCTGCTGAAGCCGCTGCCTGCGCCTTCCTGGCTTGCTCCGCAGCACGCACAGCGGGATCTTGGGAATCCTCGATAAGCCATTCTGGAACGTTTTTTTTCTCTAACTTCTTCTTGAGAGGGAAGTCAAAGTCATCGTCATTTATTAGATTGATGTCTCCGAGCATGTCCCACACGGAGTAAACCTCGTCGGTACCAATGATAATATTTCGGTTGAGTTCATTCTCTAGTGAAGTTATTGTACTTAATTCGGATGGAGTCAACCCACCAGCACAAAATATGATGAGTTTCTGGCGTGAAGCATCGTTTTTGTTCTTGGTACTCTTCCATTTCGGCTGGTTCCGCACAGTAGACATCCCGTCCATGTCTGTTGGGGTAGGGCCGGCCTTTACAAAGGGGAATGATTTAAGTGACTCGTCTTCTTCGTCAATATACCCAGTAGTGTCCTGTATTAGAGTATTGTAGAATTCTGGAAGCTTACCATATACCAGCCTCGAAATAAGGTTGCTGAAAGTAGGAATGTATATATTCATTTGATCGTCCGTATCTCTCACACCAAAATATGTAAATTTTTTTTGCAATGGATGAGTCAAGTCTGGTTTGAGTACACATAACCCCAGAGATTGTAAGTTCTCAAAAAGCTTCAACGCATTCTCGGTCTTGTCAGGCATGCAAAAAAATAAAAGCTTTTTCAAATCGCTTCTCAATAGCCCATGTCTATAGATTGCGTACGTGATTAATAGCCTAATCTTATTGTAAACATTAATGCCATCGTTGCTCAACAAATGAAGTAATCCGTCTGTGACAGGAACTTTTAATCTATCGATAGGGCCTAGTCCTGCAGCACACAAATTCTCAAATGTGAGGATGTCTCCCATGTGTTCTTTCTTCAACATTGACCACATGTTTTCACACAACAAATAGTGCCCGGTAATGAGAGCTTTTCTTTCTGCATGGAGATCCTTATTTACCAACGCATGCCTCAATCCATCGGCGGTCTCTAGATTTTTACCAGAAAATTTTGCATCTTCGGCCTTCAAATCTGAGTACAATTTTCTAATACGTTCAGTAGCCTGTTCCATCGTCAAGTCCTTCAATTCCAGGTAGATGGGATCACTTTCATTGAAAGTAAGCATTTTCTTCACCTTACCTTCCCCTGTTTGGACAACATATTGGTATTTTGCACTTGGATCGACATCTCTCTCGATCTCCACATCATCCATTAAATCAAAAATCTGAGACCTGTAAAATGAATAATGACAAACCGGTCCAAACATGTCCATTGTACGATCCGTTATCAAAAAGATAGTCTTCGAATTCAATGGTATAATATCAGGGTGTTCTCTATAGTACTCGTCCAGCTTCTGCTGAAATGCAAGAGCTAGTTCTTTCGAAATTTTGGAGTTGTAATATCTAATTACAGGATATTCATTTGTTAATATACAGACCCCCATCATCGAATTGACTGCCATATCCATTTGGTAGTGATACAAATTTCTGCCTTGCTTCTCTGGATTGTAATAAGCCGGGATGGAATGATAATTGCCGGTAACGAACATACGTGTTTCTAGTGGCACGAAACTCAAGTATTCTGCAACATATGGAACCTTCTGCATCACCAATGAGTCAGCAAAATACTTGTTCTTCAACAGATCCTTCCAAAACATGTCCCATGGACCTGGTAATAGCATCACCACGGCATCTTTGTACCGCTGTCCCCTAGAGAAATCTGCAGCCAAACAATTTATCGAGTGGTTTCTTGTAGGATCTAATAAGTACAATGCTGAGTCCCTATTCTTTGACCGTTCGCCATCAATCTTCTTACAAGTGTAAACAAAATTGAGCACGTCGTCATTGAATAACTTCTCAATGATAGGAGCCGTCGTATCGTCCACAATTAAATGACGGTGAGACGACCGAAAGCGTTTCAAATCGGACACAAACGCATCCTTCTGGATCTCAAACAATGACATCGATTACCACTGTCCTCCTTGTCCTCCCTATCCTTTTGCCTCGAGTGATAGTCTATAGTCATCCGTTAAAGAAAAATTTGCTGCCACGGTCCATACGGAAAACGTACAATGAAACAACAACCTCCGAAATTTCGAACCGGCTTGTACGGGCGCAATCTTCCTCTTCGCGGTGAAAAATAAACCCGGGAGCAAGATGGCTATCTAGATATCACCTATATAAGAATCGAAACAGCCGCAAAAAATATTATCATCAGCTGGATAAAGTCGTTCAGAGAAAAAGAATCTTACTTTTATTTATATCAGTGGAGTGATAGTAGTCTAGCTTTTTTTTTTGAAATGGCTATTTAGCAGAGTATGGCAAAATTAAAACCGATGATATTTATCTTAAAGCTTCACTGTTTCATTGATTTTAGTTTGACAAAGTCACCTAGATGGGCGATTTGATCCGCTTTGCATGAGAAGCTTAAAACGAAAGCTTAACTAACTAAGGTGGATGGCAATATGTCCCTTAGCTGCTGCAGAAGGGAAAAACTTGGTAAATATGTTAGAGATATTAATATTAAACAATGTAAACAAATTAAATGGGCCAGAGAAGGCTAGAAGAAAAGGGTATAGCGTCTGGAGTCTTCGTGCACTTCCATCTCTGACTTGAACTGATTCAACTCGCTCTTAATTTCCATAGCCAATTGCGGAGTCAAGTTGTTGCATGTCGAGGATTCCGGTTTCCTATCGTATTCGTCTTCACCATAGGTGTCATAAAGAAGGATTCTGGAAGAGAACTTGACCTTAGGTTTCTCATCTTCTCCCTTGTGGGGAACTATAGAATCAAGCATACCGAGACGACCAAACGACAAAGATGTCCGGTTTCGCCGTTTTGTCAAAAACTTTGGTCTCTCTTTCTCTTCCTCATGAAATGGCAATGTCGTTGGTAATGACGACGATGAAAAATGGCCAAGCTTGTTGGCATTCAACTTCCCCATGAAATTCAAAGATTTCCTTTTGTTGCTCATATCCGTCTGGCTATATCTGTTGTTGGAGTAAGTGTCAGTACCACTGACATCTTCGTAACTCTGGGTATAATCTGTGAAAGGGTTGTTTAAAGAATATTTCTGACTGTTCTGAGGCGATGACTGTCTTGGCGAGTTGTTCTCGTAGTAAGTGGCATAATCATTGTAGTTATCATACGCACTTTCTTGCGGCAAGTTAGAAATATTTTCATTCAAATATCCGCCGTGGTTCCCACTGTTGTCATAGTTGTCGTAAGCATAAGTTGCAGTAGAAAGTGAGTTTTCAGAATCCGATGGAACCACAGCATTGAGCGGTTGGTTCTTTGCCAGGACCCCAAGAATAGCGGATTTGGTCTCAGGCTTTAATGAAGAATTAAAAGAGGGACCTGTTAATCCTTTGAATGAACCTGAAATTGGTCTGGCCGGAGGCTGGTATTGATAAGGTTCAACTAAACTCTGGGTACTGTAATTCAAGTTTTTATGCAGATTTTCTTCCTCTTTTATTATATCCTCAATGCTGTCTGTTGAATCTTGAGCATCGTGCATCACTTGCGTTGAGTAATCATTGTTAGAATAAACAGTTTGACTCTGGATATTATCGGCATTGTCACCAATGTGAATCGAGTTGAAGCTCGTTTCCATACCGAGGAAATCAGGAACACTTGAATCTCTTTGAATTTTATGAACTGGGCTCAAATTAATATGCATTGAAGTATCTACGTTGAAGCTTGTATTCAAGTTGTCTGAACCATCGTCATCAAAATTAATCATATCAATAAACTCAGTGAAGTCATCATTTTCTGTTAAGCCATTGCTTTCGTTACCATTCAGTAAAGAGTTATCATCGAAATTCATGGAATTTCTTTTCAAAGTATTATTGTAAAGCTGAACTTTCGGTTGAGAAGATAACGGACTTACGCGGTTTTTCAGAATACTCGACTTTCTAACTGGATCTCCCTCGTTTCCTCTGCTCAAAAGAGAAGATTGCTCGGCCAGTGGGCTTTTCACAACAACCATACCGTCAGGTAATACCATTTCATCAAAATCATCATTGTTGTCCTGAACCATACGAAGAATTGAGCTCTTATGCGAAATTCTTTGCCTCTCAGAACCAATTGCAGACCTCACAGACCTCATAGATCTTGACCTTTCCAAACTAACAATTGACTCGATTTCGTCTATTCCAAGTTTCTTGGGGAATATATCATCTCCAATATGATACCTATTCGGACTAGCTGTGAACGAATTGACGATAGAGAATGCCGGACTTGAAATTGAAGGTGGTGTCCTCAATAAACTATCATCCAAAGTTGGTACCGCAGGAGCAATCGGAGAAACTTTCCCTATATTTTGGGAAATTCCTAGAGCCTTTGGAGGCTTAAAAAATGAATTTCCTGGCTCCTCTTCAACTTCTGTCGTCTCGTAGGTACTGCTACTGTTGAAAGCCAAGGAGCTATCATTGTTGTTGCTGTTATCTTTTTCGGAAGCCTTTTCATTGAAATCAAATCTTGGAGAGGAACCACCCAATGATGCTGAATCGAAAGGTACCGGAGAGTATTGATCGATTTTGGCACTCTGAGGCTCGGGTAAATCGACAGGTGAGGTTGCGGTTTGTATTGTCTGTTCACTTGATGATCTTATCACCTTAGCGTTATCTTCCCAAGCAGGACTAGAAGGACACTGTGAGAAAGTGTTAATTTTCGGACTGTCTGATATGATCGGAGTCTGTCGAATCTCAGGTGACGCCTCATTGAATCCATAAGTTTGAAGCAGAGAACTATTTTTGAAGGCTGGTGAAGCTTTTGGAGCTGCTTTTGCGGAAGGCGGAGGTAAGTCCGGGAGTTCTTTAGTAAAAATTGTTGGAGTCGAGTTCGAATGTTTGTGGGGAGTAGGAAGAGTTTGGCGAGTAGAATTTGGTACAGATTTATCCAATGCTGGTAAGCTAGCATTGCTTTGCATTTTTCTGTGGGTATTATCGGTCTTTGGAGTAGCATCAAGTTGCGGAGTTTGGAAGAAACTTGACGTCTTTGACTTATCCTTTTTACCTTGATTAGTGAATCCTAAACTTTTTCTTTTCCAACCTGATAACAAACTTTTAGATTTTTCCTTTCTTTCCTCCGTTTTGAACTGATTATTGTTGTTGTTGTGGCCCAAGTTATTAAAACTAAATGACTTTGGACGACTGAACTTCTCATCGGAATGCAACAAAGGAGATTTTTTCTTTAGGTTTGCGTTTTGGGGGCCTTGATTATCAGAGTTTTTGCTGAAAATGCTCTTAAAAGTAAGCTTCTTTTGCTTCGGTTTGGCAGGATGAAGTTTCTCCGCATTATATGGAGCCTTTTGTTGGCTCATCTTTGGAGATTTTGGTAGTTTATCGGAAGTAGAAGGTTTCGGTTTCGGTGATTTTGGTAACTGAGCGTTTGAAGTCAGATTAATGAATTTTTTCTCAGTTTCTTCTGTTGGAAAGTTTTTGAAGTTTTCAAAAGTAGGGGATGTATTTCTGATTGGCGAACTTTTTAAAAGGACAGGAGAGCTGAACATACTTCTCTGAGGGCTCTCCTGTAAAGCTCTCTGTGATGTAGCCAATTGTGGGGTAGATTTTATCTCATTACGATGGGTATAACCCAAGTTTGGAATAGAGTCTATTTTTGGAGTTTTATCAAGATTAGTGTTGAAAACGGGAGTGCTGTTATTTGACAACTTCAAATCCGGAGTTATCACATCTGAAATAAAACTCTCATTTTCGTCGGCGTCGTCGTTGACCATCCTGATCGAGTCTCTCACTGACGGCTTCTGCGAAAATACTGGTTGTTGCTTTTCCTTTTCCTTTTCCTTTTCTTGTTCTTGCTTTTGTCGTGTCAAAGTTCCGGCTTTACTTGGTACAAAGCTAAATGCACTTTCTTGAATATCAGAATCTGAGGCGGAAGAGTCGTTGCCGTATCCAATTTCATGGAACGAGTCTGAGATGTTGGACAACTTCGAGAAAGATCTGTTGATTGATGGGTTCATGAAATTAAAGCTTTGAACGGGTTCATCGTAGCCCAGAGCTGGAGATTGAAACTCATTCAAATTTTCACTCATCATTGAAAACCTGTTAGAGAGTCTTTTATCTAAAGCCGTCTTGGAGCTTTCATTCATATTGGAATCTTTTGTGGCTACTGCAGCAGTCCTATTCTTGCCATCTTTTTCATTGCTTTCTTCTTTTGTACTGCCACTGGAAAAGGCGTTTTGCTCCTCATGCGAAACATCAGGTCTGGCCGGAGAGTAAGATTCGAAAAGGTCACTATAGTTTGTGTCGTGGTCCACGAACGACGATTTTGAAGTGGTAATTGAATTAGGTGCAAAGTTTGTATGTTCGACCACTGGAGTGTTCAAATCAATCAAATCAGGCTGGCTTTTGGCATCAGCGCCCTTTGGTGGAACGTAAATCTTTAGAGTGTCGCTTGATGTAGTTTCATGAAATGTGGCACAGCTTTGTTTCTGTGTGGAGTAGATGTCGTCGATGAGGGAGGAAGGCTGCCTATGTGAAGACCTGAGCAATATTGTCGAGTTGTCATCATCTTCATCGTTATATTCCGCTTCTTCAGAGATTGTGGCTTGCTGAGAAGTGGTAGGGTTTTTCTGGGATGAAACTTTTGATGTAAGGATGTCACTCAAAGCTCTAATACTAGGACTTATGACCATCCCTATGTTCTTCGTTGGGACCTCTGCTGGGTCAGATTGGGTGGAGGCAATTCTAGAGTCGTTGATGGAGTCATCAAAAGAGTCTGTTGGTGTTTCCACTCTGGCATTTTGATTAGAAGTAATAGAGTTAAAGGAAGGGGAGATGACAAGCGACCTCCTGAACTGTGTGGCGTGTTTCTGGTTGTTATGCCCCGTTGCATCAATTGGAGGTCCAGAGTAGAAACTGAACGAGGAGAATTTCGTGGCCCTATTATTGTTATTGTTGTTGTTGCTCCTCATCTCTGGTATCCTGATAGGTGAGTTTGTGCTCGTCTGGGCTGAAGACGAGATGTCGGCGGATTTGAAGTCGTACTCATCTGTAACGGAGCTCATTGAGGAAGAGTCTTGCGTGACAGGCGATTCTGAAGCAAAGAAGGTGTTCTCGTGGACGGCAAAACCGGTCGGGTGGTGGTTGTGGCTGGAGGAGAAAGCAGAGTTCTTCTTGTTCACTGAATACGATGTGTGAGCAGACAACATCTGAAGAAATGTGATCAGAAAATGCTGTCTGGATGAATTAGCAAATGAATCAGATGAGAAAAAAGTAGATTGAAGGAACGAACGTATGTCTGGCCCTATCTGGCTTTCTAAGTGGCTATCTTATGTCTTGGAAAGAAGTGCAGGAAAGTTGGCTGAGCAAACAGGGTGACACCAAAAACAAGCTAAGTGTCCGAATTCTGCACACACAGACGACTTTCTTCTTCTTATCGTTCTGTAGTCAAAAGACACACAGCTATCTGTATACCCTATCCGGCTGCTTCTGCTCACACCCCATCGCAGCCCAGGCACCTTCTGCTCCAACACGCTCTGACAGTACGTGCTTCTCACCGCGTGCGGCAGTGGGGAGTACACGAAACGAGAGCGAGGGAATCGCAAAACGGAAAAGGAGGTGCAAAAGGAGGAACAAGAAAGGGAAAGGAGGAGGCTCGCGAGACGCGTCGCGTTTTGTTTCCTTCCCAATTGGGAAGTTGGAAATTTTCGCAAAGCCGCCGCCACGTCGATCGACGGAAGCATGAAACGGGGCCCTTTGTGACAAAGGTTGGTGTTGTAATAACAGGGATAGAAGAAAGAAATGAAGGGACCGGAGAGAAAGAAGGAAAAGGGAGACAGATGATTTCAAATACGTCTCCTAAGACAAAACACATTGTAAAGGCACCTACGATAGTGTGTGTATGCCCCTTTTTGGTAAAAAGAAAGATTGTAGAACACTGTAAAAATACCGAAGTGCGTTTTCACAAGCTAAATATCTACAATTCACAAGAAGATACATCCATAATAAGTTTTAAAAATCTGAAGATTCCTTCCAGTACAACAAACAAGGCGTTTAACTCTGTAGATTACTAGACAGCCATTTCCTCTTGAAACGTGATAATGAAGAAAACCTACGCCAGCCAGCAGTATGTGTCCAAAGGTAACTTCGGACATGATCTTTCGAATTCGTTATCAAACGTTAGTCTAGATAGGACGTATGGTAAAAAGACAGACAAGATAGCCATTTCAAAGGACCTAGTCAATCCGTATTTGCAAGAGCTCCAAGACCAAGAGGTTCCTCTACAACCCGCACCCAAGCAGCAGCTCAGTAATGACTCTGGTTACAGTACCGATCTTGGAGATGGCATTGTCAGAACAAATAAGAAGCCAATAATTACGTTGACGAAGCACTCAATCAACGATAATGAGACGTTCAATGATGCTGATGACGAAAAGGACTCCGGCACCAACACAGGATCCAATTGCGTCTCAGCAGACTCAAACCTAGGCTCCTCAGACATTGGCGAACGCTCCTCCATTCCCATCAAGTCTCTACCAGAGTTTGAAAAAATTACAAAATCACTTCTTCAGCAGCTTAAGGTGAGCAGAAATGAAGCGAAGCAAAACAGGGATTTGGCACAGCAGTTGTCGAACGACTTGGCAACAATCACCCGAGGCACTTCCTCCAGAAAAGTTTCCACCGCAACAGATGCTCTGCAAAACTTTGAGAACATTATAAGCTTTTACGGTAAGAAGTTCGAGGACATGGACAGAGCCAATAAGGAAAACTTGTCCCGAATGGTTGAATTGGAAAACACCTTCAACAACATCCAGCGCTTCCAGAGCAACGTGTACCAAAACCATCTCAAAGAACTCGACTCCCTCATCACTCAGAAAAACGAGGACCTCCAGGAGCTTCGCAGAGAATACCAGCAGTTGGAACAGTGGGTGCTAGCATTGTTCAAAGAAGTCGGAGACAGAGCCAAATCGTGGAGTAACCACGAATTCCTTTTGACAACAAATGAAATCTCCAAATCTCTCAGACCGCCAGTGAAGAAATCCAATCTTGAACTCCTGTATCGATATCTCATCCAGTTTCTCTATTTAGAGGAAGCTGAAGAAGTGCCAGCTCCGTAGATCCTTCAATTTCCTTTTTTGTATGTGTGTGCATTATGTAAGCTTTTTCTACCCCGATTCGGATGCCATAGTGATAAGTCTTGAAAGATAAATCACCGTGTTTGGATCCATCACACTGACCGCCACTGTTCTTTTGTCTTTGCATCCCTCTACTGGATCACATTTGTTTCACAGCGATCTGCAATGTCCAAGAGGCGATCGGATTACGATGAAACTTGCCTGGACTCATATAGAAGTTCACGTTCCGAGAAAAAGGCCTCTTTGAGAAGTGTTTTCAATACAGTCGAAGAGAGTGAGAACTTGTCCGTGATAGCAGTTTGCAAGGTTCTTGCAACTATAGACAGTCTTAAAGGTCAAAGTCATGACAGTATTGACCGATATAGGGAGAACGCCTGCTACCTTTTACAAAAATTTCCCGAAAATGACTGTACGCCATTACTGAAATATACCAACCAGATGGTCGAAATACCTCTTTTTGTAGATTCGGAACTGCAGTTGCATTACTATGAAAAGTTTCCTTTTGTGAGGGAGCCTATGTCAATTAGCACGTCTGTTGAATATTTTACAGAAAACATGTTGAGTTTCACGCATTTCAAAAAGATAATTTTGAAGAACGCCAGATTGAGAATTGCGCCCGATTCCCTTGGCATGATGTTTAACTCGGGCAAAAACAGGAAAGAAATTGTTGCTTCCTGCATTATTATCAGTCCCAACGGAAGGAATATACAAAGCGTTATCACAGAAGACGTACTTTCTTCAGCAAACATCTTATTTGAACAGCCTCATCTTTGGAGAATCAGCTACGAAATTATCGAGAATGACGAAAATTTGGGTCAAGTTGAGAAGAATCAGCTACTTGGACAAGTCTGGTGGAATTTGTGTAGATGCTTTGACCTGATGGACTCCATTGAGCTTGGCGTAACAGTTGACAAGGAGCATAGGGTCAGAATTTGCAACATCTTACACAACTATTATACACGGTGAAATACTTCTATTCAAGATCAAGTAGATATAATAAAATATAAATGAATTACTGCTCTATTACTTGTAATCAAGATAAAACGAACGAAAAAAGGTAAAGCAAAAAAGAGGGACGAATAATTGATATAGTAAACACATCTATATGTAGCCATCCAGAACCAATATTTACATAATCGTACAGTCTTCCTTGTTGCTGCCGCCTCTAGACTTCTTGAGTCTGTTGATATTTTTAGGAATATATGATGATTTTGAGTTACTAGTGGAACTGATGGAAGGTTCATATTTCGAAAACACAGGTTGACCAGGAGAGTTTTTAGTTGATGAAGAGGACTTCTTCAAAGACTCATCAGTGGACGAGCCTGGATGGTAGCTGCTGCCCACATCCGACTCCTGCAGATTCGTCAGGCGATCAGCCCTTTCATCATCGTCGATCTCTTCGTCCTCGTCAATCTGCGAGTTGTCGTCCATGCCGGCCTGTTTCCTTGCCGGCTGGAGGTTGTACTCGATAACTGGATCGATTCCACCCTGGATGATGGAATTCGCCAAAAAGCAATAGAGTTTGATCCATGCTTCCTCAAGCTCTAATGGAAAGGACTCTGGACTGTTTCCAAACCAGTCTTGGAAGGTTTTAATGAGAGCCTCACCCATGATCTTGAAGTAAGGCGAGTCGATACCCAAGATTCTTGCATGTAAGTGACCCAAGTTCAGCAGCGACTCCTTCATCTTGGACAGGTCTTCCAACGTTCCAATGGCAACGGAGATGACACCAGCAAAAGCTGAGGCTTGATGTCGAATACTTGGGATCATGTTTTCAATCTCCGGATCCATAGAAATCAAGTTGTTGTAAAACTGGATACAAAATAGAAACGACGCAAAGGACGCCGTATTGAAGCCAGTGCCTGTCTTTACCAAACCGCCTGTAGTTGTTGCTGCTGCTGCTGCTGCTGCTGCTGCTGAAGGGGTGTTAAGAGAGTTCGAACCAGTCTGACTGGAAGAGTTTGTATTGGTTCTCTCAATCAGGTTGAGCCCCGCCATAGAGCTATCCCTTGACGTGATTCTCTCTAGACCATTGGAGCTAGGTGCACAAGACTCGCTCGAGGTGACAATGGCCCAGGACTTCCTTAAAAGCTCGATCTCATGCGTCCTTAGCTTGAGAGAAATTTTGTACTTCTTCTTGCTCACCACAAACGAGTTTGGCATCCAGTTTGTCTCAAAAGTCGTGTTGATTGTCGACGTCGAGTTGACTGACGTCGCCGTCATGCTTCTCGAGAGCACTGAAAGCGTCTCGTTGGATCCAAACTTGTGCAACATCTGTGGGGTGCCTGGGTTCGACTTTGGACCGTTCACCGAAGCGTTGCTCTCGTGAGTGATAGACGTCGACGAATTGCCCGCATGCTGTGAAGCGGTGTGGAACATCCTAAGACTCTGGTTCTGCCTATTCTTCTACTGTTGTTAGCCACGCCAACGCCACCTCTCTGCCACTTCTCCAAGCTCCTCTTGAGTTGAGCACCCAGCCAACGATTTTGTCTGCCCAGACGGACGCTCGAGCAGCCCCAGTAGAAAATATCATCCCGAACGGAGCAATTTTCCCGGCAGCATTCGCGGGAGACTTCAAAGACACCCGAAAGAGGAGCCAGAGGTGTTGAAGTTTATTCGGAGGAAGAGGGAAGAGAAGTAACAGGAAAAGATGGAGAAGTGGTTGAGCTTGAAAGGGTGTAGCGGGGATGATCTACTCACTAGTGAAGGGGTTATATTAGGCCAGGTATAGAAATATATATTGTTCTGTAAAAGTGTGGAAAAATAAGTTAAAACGAGAGGAAGGGGTGGAATCAAGCGTACGTGAACGAGAATAAGGTCCAGTGGTGGCGATAGCTGTGGAGGTGTACTAGACACATCCAGAAGGCTGAGGAGAGAAAGTAGCCAGCTCTGTCTCCAACTTGGAGAAGTTTTTCCAGAAAAACTAAAGCAAGGGCTGCTGCTTTCTTAGGGGCCTTGGGACCTAGGCAATAGTACAGGTGCAGATGTTAAGATAGTTGCTGGAATACCAGTCACTCCACATCTGGAAATCAGCGTTGTCGAAGTCCTCGTTGGTTTGGGTGGCAGCAGTCTTGGAGTTCATTGTGCAGTGGTGTTGAGGAAAAGTGTTGGCGAGTTGGTTGTTTTGTTGTCGACAGGTTTGTTGTCTGGCGTTAGAAAAGAATAAATTTGTGTCTTCCCAACTGGCTTCTTCCTGCCCTTCTTGAGAGGGGGGAATTGTTGGCTCTTATATATGCTGAATTCTAGTAGTTGTTGGAGATAGTGAGCCCCCAAAGACCTCTTGGTCATGATTCTAGTGAAACTTTGTTCCGTTTCCATTGATCTGTCTGAAAAGGGTAATTCCCCAGTTTTGGTGCAAATTAATTTCCATTTTCATTTTTTCTTCACCAATTACTCTACCGTATTCGGAGATATATGATCCTGCCAAGGAATACTGCCATGTACTTTGTATACTACTTTGGCACATTTTTTACTCCTCACCAGTTTAGATACTCTATTTGCTTTGGGCTTTGGATCAGGAGATTGAAACAGGGCGTGCAGTAGCTTCATTTCCTACATTCTAAATGTAACTGTTTTGTATTGGAAAAGAAAGTTGGGTTTGATGTTGGGTGGTTCAATTGTCTGAATTAAGTAAGCTCCTCCATTTGCTTCCTTGAATAGGCCCCAGTCGAATATTGAAGAATTTTTAAAGACTTCAGTTTAGGAGATAACCATACAATTTAACTTTCAGCCTTAGTAACATCAAATGCAACTGAACTTATCTCTCAGAAGCTGTCTCCAAATATTATTAGCTTCATCCAGCGGACACGTTGTAAATGCGTACCTTCTTTCCAGGTTGCACATTACGGAAAAGACATTTTGCAGTGATCAACTTCAACTATTTGACGCTTAGAGGAAAAGCGGAATTACTCTACGAGATTTACGTTCTTTCCAAAGCTTTTTCACAGGCTGCAATTTCAGAGCACCAAGCTTTATTTAGTTAATCGTTTAACAGGCGCATTTTAAGACTCGCCAAAGCTGCACACTTTGTACTCGCAATTAGTATAGTAAGTGTCAATCTAAGTGCTCATTGCACAACTTGGAAGCTAACCTTAAAAAAATGAGGGTTTTTTTCTGTTCTAATTTGGGGCCTATGCTGTCAAACTCACACTTTGAAATACTAATAAGTGCTTGCTAATTAATCTGCTCTATTTTTATTTATGATAAGATAAGATATGGCTATGTAGAATATAATTTGTTTCCACATGAAGATATATGCATGCTTGCTTCACTATCGGGCATTCAACCTCCCAATTCGGAATTTTTCAAGCAAGATTACTCGCCTTGCAGGTGTAGGCAAGCTCGTCTCTAACCCATCTTTTACAGCACACTTTTATTGCGATTATATCCTAAGTTCCAATTTGTGGAGACAATCAGACTGACAGGTTATCCTGGGAGCCGGGAAAACTGGTTGTAAAAACGTTCTAGGGAATGCATTCTTTTTTGGGCACATTATTTGTTGCCTATCAAATAACCAGCAAAAGAAAAAGGTTTAATCTTTGTGTATATCGGTACTACAATAGACACTGTCGGTCGAATACAATTATGTCTTACTGTAATCTCGTCTTCCAAAAAACTCAGCATATTTTTGACACGGGCGTCTATTCAGTACCTACATAAATTCAACACTGTGAGGAGCTAAACTGACGCATTTCTGAAAATTGTGTTTTTGACTGCTAAACTGCTATAAGAGATGAAAAAGTTTATTCTTCACAATATAACAAATGAGTCGTAAATAATCTATCTAGGATATAGCTATAAGTTGGCCCAAGAACCACCACATATACAGATACGTTGATAATGCTGAAAGACAGGGTTTGTCACAAAAGACATACTATTTGGGATAAACATAACTTCATCATGAACTACCGAGATGGCACCACATCGTATGCATTTTCTAAGAATAGGTTTTTCGTTACCAAAAGAAGAATTGATAACACTTGTCACCGTAGATGGGGAAAGCGCCGCACTACTAGCATTTATAATACCGCCAGAAGGGGCCTGTTTCTTACTCCCTTCTCCTGAGCAGGCTAAAATTTCTTCTGGACTGACCCACTCTTTTCTCAAATCGTCTATAAGGCCCCCATTTTTTATGCTCCTCATCAAAAGTCTTCCATACATCTTCCTTGATTTCCTGATATCTGTCTTTGGCAATAAAATAGTGCCTTTTTTGCTTGCACGGGTAGCATCTTTCTCCAGTTTCACTTTCACTGTGTCATAATTCTCATTATTATTATATGGCACCTGCGAATTTTCATCATCAGAGTCCCAAATCGCCTCAAAATTCTTTTTCTCATCAATGACGAGCTCATCTTCATCTTCATCATCATCATTGTCCTCTAAAGTATCAAGCCCTAGCCATGATACATCGTAAAAATACAAGTCTGATATTTTCGTGCCAGAGTAATTTAGCACGGACTTGCTGAAAACTTCACTCAGCTTTTTCATGGCATCAATAAAATTTTTTGAAACATAGCCCTGGCAAACAATCTGCTGTTCAACAGCAAGGGACATTGGAGGATCTAATTTCATATTTCTCAAAGGCCCATCCGCCTCTGACAAAAACTTTTCAAATGCTATTAGTGATACAGGTAACCTTTTGATCATTAGACCTAATCTATAATATGCTTCCACAGTTGGAGTTGTAACAATCGCTTTTCCGGTTTTAGAGTTGGCACCGGAACCAGAACGTCCGTTACCCCCAAATTTACGTTGAATAACTGATACGTCATTTGATGCAAATAACTCTTCAATAACCTCGAATGCATCTAGTGGATTATCTGAGGTAATTTTGGCTGTCAAGTTAGAATCATTTTTCTCAACGAATTTTTGTATGAATGAAAACAACCTTCTTATATTTGCAATGGAGAACACAAGAAATGCCCGTGGTATTTTGCCCAAAATTAATGGTATTACAATCGAGTTCTTGATAAGCTTTTCTGTAACCTTGGGATTCTGTGATTTAAAAGCACTATCTAATTCGAGCAATTCCTGGGAAAGAAGAACAACATAGTCTAAACACCAGCGGATGACACCAAGAACAGATAAAATACACTCTTCACGCATCTTAGCATTTTGTAAAGTATCTGTCGTCGGAAATCCCTTTCTCGCAAATCTTTGCATGTTGGAGTAAATAGTGTGAATAGTATACATCACTGAAGATGCGACATATCTTAAATTGACTAATGCCAAAGCAATCTTACCACTTCTAGTTTTTTTCCAATTTTCAGATGTCCCTAATGATAACTGAAGAGTCAATAATCGTTGAAGTGGCTGATTTTGAGTCATTTTATCAGACTGTTCCGGTGGAATGTCGATGTTCAAATTGATCGCCCTATGTGCCTCTTGCACAATGGAAATCATCAAACGATAAGAGTACGTGTCGCTTGCCATCTTCGATGACAACATTAGATCATTTCTTGTGGTGGCAACCAAGTCATCTGTAAAATAACCAAAATACCATGCTGTAGTATGACGCAGTGCCAGTGCCGCTGCTTTTGCAAGAATCAAACCTTTCTTGCTTCCATTAAAGTATTGAGGATCGACCCCAGCAGTAGTGACACAAGAAACTTGTAACGCCCTTTCTCCAATCGGCAACAGGACATATGCACACATATTTGGGGATAGAGAGCAATACACAGGTTGGGAAGTAATTGAAGGAAACTCAAATCCTGCATCCAATAATGAATATATGGCTTCTGGAAGTTGTGGCTCATTTTTTGCTGGGTTTTCAGATAGATATTTCGAGCTAAACCTATTAACTACCTCCGTGAAAGTTTTTCTATCAAAAATCTTGACATCTCCGCCAGAAAGAATAAGGGCAAAATAGGTGTCCAAATGTAAAAGCTCTAAATTGATGATCGAATCGTTAACCGATAATGCTTGCAGATAATCAAGTTGATAAATGGAATCAGAAGCCGTTGAAGTATCTATGTTGTTTTTGGAAGCAATGTCTTTGAAGCTTTGGTGTATCATTTCAGTAGAGGAGATATTTCCAAGCTGATAGCGCAATATTACACTCTTCACAGGGTCCGAGGAAAATATTCTTTTTTTTTCAAGTGTGATCAATATATCCATCTTTGAATCGGTTTCAAAATTAGGTGAAATTAAATCTATATTCGAAAAAGAATATCCTCCTAATATATTGTCTAATGTTTTCTGGTGAATTTTTGTAATAGAAATCTTTGGAGGAATCCTTTCATCGTTGGGGACCCTGTAGTTTGGGTTCTCAGCTAAGAGCTTGGCCGCCTTATCTAGATAATTCCAATTTATTTCAACCTCATAGAATTTCAAACTTTTCGAATTTTCATAAAGTACAACCACAATGATTTTTCCGTCCTTTTCAAACCCTATACTTGCTTTACTAATAAGAGCAGGTTCAGTATGTCTATCTACCTCATTCAAACTAGAGACAACTTTATCGTACTCAATTCCATGCTCTTCTTGGTGAAACAAGCATATTTCTCCATTTCGACGTAGGGCAATACATGCCTGCTTTGTGGCTAGGGGATGCACGGCACCATAAGATTTGTGCTGTTGGGCATTATATCTATAATAATACCCCGAAGCGTCGTCAGAAGCAGTCCCCATCTTCGATGCACAGCCATTTAAGACTTGATTTTCGGCGTTTTGTTGTATTCTGATAGCCGGTATGTTGGATATTACCGATTTGTCCAAATTAAGCCATTTTACAGTCAAAATCTGATTATCAGCGGTATTTGCATGTTTCAATTGAGGTCCTGGAGAAGACACTTTGTAAAGATCCGAATAGAATATTTCACAGGTATTGAAAGAGGTACGAGAATATTGAACTTGTAAAATGTTCTGGTTGACCTCCTCCTGTGAAGACATATACGAAGAAGGCTTATTGTTTTTGAGTCGCTTGATACCAGTGACCAATATTGTAACATGTCCTTCTTTGTCTGCCGTGAATAAGTCCCATCCAGTGTTACTGAAACAAACATAAGTTGTTGGAGCCAAATGTTTCCTTTGTAAATTGTGACCTGTTTCGGCCAACAACGCTTCTATATTGAATATAGTAGGAGGAGCTAATTGCCAATGCTTTCCATCCATGCATTCCAGATACGTTACCCGCAGGTTTCCTCCTGTGTTAATGAAACCGTCGTCATTTTCCTTTGCTAGGGTATATGCGATATGTCCTTGCCGAGACCAGGACACACCATTTCTTTTCTCAAAATGCAACGATCGGTTCACTTCTATATCACTGATTCGGTAGCCGTCGTTAGTCATCCTAGTTTGTGTTGCTTGTGGTGCAGGCGCTTCTTCTAAAGT
This sequence comes from Pichia manshurica, assembly GCA_005406165.1. Classification (NCBI taxonomy): domain Eukaryota; kingdom Fungi; phylum Ascomycota; class Pichiomycetes; order Pichiales; family Pichiaceae; genus Pichia; species Pichia manshurica. Next base: position 1,131,008 of record BJFO01000001.1, on the reverse strand, counting down.
CCCTGCAGCGGATGTGTGATTTCCCAGGGAAGAGATCGACATGAACCAGGCCATTTTGTTGTTGAAGAAATTCCTGCGCGGCGAAATGACGGGACCTGTATCTGGCCGAGAGCAAAGATAGGAAAGCGTGTCTCCACCAAGGAACTCTTTGTAGGGAAAAAGCCTACGTTAAATGCCATTGCACTTAATTATAACCTGCAGTTAAGTTTAACTCGTTTTGGATTTATCAATATGGGATTTGCCTATTTTTGTGGATGGGCATATGCTATTTTCTGGGGGATATCCTTCTATCCAACGCTATACTTGAATTATACATTAAAAACAGCAGATTCGATTTCTTTAGACTACATTGTTTTGAATATTTTAGGATATTTCTGTTATTGCATTTCAGTGTACCTACAAATATACAATGTTAAAGTCAGATTGCAGTACCAGCAGTTATTTGACGGGCGATTCCCGCTGTTGTCCAATGCTGACCTCTTCTATTCCTTTCATGGATTAGCATTATTACTTATACTAGCGTCACAGATATTCCTTGGGAACAAGATCTGGAAATTTAAAAACGAACGCAAAAGCTTTAGAATACATGCATTGAGCAAGTTAATATTGTCTATGTTTCTGGTGTTTGCCATCTTTAGTTGGAAATTTGGCGATCCCGCTTTCGCCTTGCTAAATTTCGCTATGAACTTGGCCTACTTTAAGATTATTATTAGTTTGATCAAATACATTCCTCAAGTTTTGCACAATTATCGAAGGAAGTCTATGTACGGGATCTCCCGACTGCAAATTATCTTTGACTTGACGGGGTCGTTTTTCTCCTTTGCAGAGTTCTATTTGAAGAACAACAGACCAATCCTTGAAGCGGTCGACGCAAACCGAGGTAAGGTTGGTATAACCATTGTCACGTTTCTGTTTGGAACAATATTCCTCTTCCAGATGTACTTATATGGAACATCAAGGTCCGAGCTTAGGTCGAAGGAGAAAGAGTATGACTTGGCATAGGAGATAGAAAGAAGAAGAGGTAGATAGATAAAACAAAGGTACATATCAAACTATAATAGAATCAACTAAAAATCGAGCGAACATTCAGTCTTCAGCCTCATCAAGACTCAATATATATTCAAAGATGAAGGCGATGGATTGGAGATGAGAATCGAACTCTATGTACTCGTTGATGCCATGGGAGTTCCCGTTGACACTTGGGAGAACACCAGGTCTGTATCTGTAAATATGATCAGTTAAATTCCAGTACAATTTGGTATCAGTGTTGCCTGTTCCAAGGCCGGGGGTGACGACGACGGACTCTTTCGAGTCGGCAAATCTGTCAGGGTAAGCAAGCTCTTCATAAACGTGGCGGACTGTTCCGGCAAAGATTTCCCATTGTGGGTCATTGACGGGAGTGACTGGTGAAGGCTCTAATATATTGATTGGCTTGACTGTCAAGAGGCCGACCTCTGTCGCAGGGAGAACAACCGACTCTGTGCCGTTGCTATACGGATGGATGACACTGAGACCCGTGTTATATTGATGGGCAATAGTTTCTGCATCCTTGACAAATTTGTTGAAGGCCACAGTGATGTTTTCTTCGAGAGCGACTCTAGAGTTGATCACAAGTTCTACGAATTCCGGCAAAGCATTAACTTTGACACCGCCCTGAATGACATCGAGAGCCTGCGTAGTTTTGATAGCGTAGCTGGTGAATCTGTCTCTGTTCATGAATTCCCTGACTCTCGAATTTGCACCTTTGTCAATTTGCGAGTTGAGAATATCGTGTTTTAAAGTTGCGTCGATGTCAAGAGAGCTTTCAGCAAGACAAACGTATTGGAAGAAAGTTGGATTTGCCTCTGTGAAGTATGTTGGGAATTTATCGTTTTCTATCTCGACAATGAGACTTCCCATAATGCCGATAGCGGTGTGGTCTTGGGGAATGGAGGAGTGGCCTCCCTTCTTCTGGATAGAGATGGACAAGTCGAGATAGCCCTTCTCTCCCGTGCCAACCACCGCCATGGTGGTGCCACTGACATCCATGAGGGAAACTCCACCTTCATCCATGACAGCGCACAGAGAGTTGGCACCGTAGAGGGACTCTATGAATTCTGCGTTCTTGTTTCTGGCGCCGGAGATCTCTTCGTCGAAGCCGTAGGAGAAAATGACTGTTCTACGAGGAGAGAAACCGGATTTGATAAGTTCTTCGACGGCCTCAAAATGGGATATCAAGAGGTTTTTGCAATCTCCGGAGCCTCTTCCGTAGAGATACTTTCCATCGTAGTCAGCTGAGAAAGGCTCGTGAATCCATTCGTGGAGGGAAGCTGGAGAAATAGGAACAACATCCTGATGGGCCATAAGGAGTAGCGGCTTGAGAGACTCGTCCGAGCCCTTCCAGATGTAAACCAGACCAAAATGGTTGACTTTATGGAGCTCTAAGTGTTCGTGGAAGAGCGGGAAGTCTTTGCGAAGACTGTCATGAAAAACGTTAAAATGCTGAAAGAGAGCCAAATTGCTGCCGACGTCGAGTGGCAGGTCATCGTAGCTCGAAGTATCGATGCGGACAGCATGCTGCATCTTTGCGACGGACCCATTTCTGAACGTCTCATCATTGATGATTTTCTCCAAGATAGCCTGGTGTGCATCGTAGTTGCTTGGTCTGTGGATGTCCACCGAAGGACACATCGGCTTCTCGGCCGCAGACACGGTTTCAGTAAATCTGCTGCCAGGAAGGCAATGTTGAAGCACCGTTGCGGAGGCCACCAGACCAACCAGCACAAACCCGAGCCAGGCGAAAGTGCTGAGAACCTTTTTGTTCTTGTGTGTGTAGCGGGAGATGCTACCGTTCTTCTCCGAGTCCATTGTTCTGTGTGCTCCTAAGCCGGTTGCCCAAGAAAAACTGCAAATGGTCGCAAACGAGAGCAACAAATGTGAATGGTGATAACCAAAACGCTGAAAAGAGCAGCATCGTCTCTACTTATGCACATCATCCATCCAGCCATCCAGCCGGGTGTGTACATCCTGATCTTCTTCACCATACTCCCCACCGAAGACGATAGCGGAACCAAGGCTCTCCGCCGCATTCGGAGACACCACAGACCGCCGCTGCGGCCGAGAAACGCAATCTATCACATTGAGACACACCGCCGCAAAAACTAAAAGCCGCAATATCGATAAGCGCGTCGATAGACGCATGCCCCATATAAGCTATCACCTGTGCACCGCACCCCATCTTTATCCTTAAAGCCGGAGACAAACAATAACATGAACATAATAACACCGGCGAAAGCAGGACCGGGCCAGAGATACCATCTTGAAGTTATTAGTCTGGGGATGATGATGAAGCCACATGATTATCTTTTTAACATCCTGTTGTTTCCTTGTTACCCTTATATTGGCAATTTTCTTTCCCCCCTGATGGCAAGAAAAGGAGCTGCAGTATGTCAGGACGGAAACCGACCCTGGTAGTAGTTGTCTTTGTTCCTGTCTGGATCGCTTCACGCATCCTAACTTTTTTTCCGTTTCTCCTGCTTTCTCTTCTAAACGTACAATCTTTCGCTGTCAGAACCTGTATTATGAGCACAAGCAGTACGCTAGGGGACCCTACTTACCAGTCTCTACTCGTTGATACTCCTGCAATCTCCGCTGCAAGGTACTCGAACTCCAGACACCCCACCCCCGGTTGGTGTGAACGGAAGGAAAATGAATACGGCAAGCGAGGATCCAAGCAAGACTAGGACCAAAAACCGTCAACATAAAGTGCTACCAAATGTGCGCCCGACCAACTCGTTGATACTCCCCGACGGAAAGATTTTTAAAGTACAGAAGAAGCGGCAGCGGAAGATTCACAGTTGCATTCCCTGCCACCAGCGCAAGATCAGGTGTTCTCGGGAAACACCAACCTGTCTGAACTGTCTTAAGCTGGCAGAGAAGAATCCTGCTGAAAAATGCGAGATCTTGGACTCATGCAAATACTTTGACAACGACAAGAAAAAGAACCTCAAGAAAAAGGGCGTCAGCTTTACTCCAGACGACAGGGCTGGAGCAGCACCAACAACAACAGGGCCATCGTCGACGTCTTCTTCCTCTTCAATACAAGCTAACTTAGCAGGATCTCTTTCCAACGACAATACCAGTGACAACGATGCCGAAACTGATGCCAATGATGGGGTCTTACAGCATAACATAAATAACAAGAATACCAATTCTACAAGCATTTCACACACAGACAATTATTCCAACGTATTAGACAGCCAGTCCTATTACGATAACGACTATGCTGATCAGTTTGACAGCACCTCAAATACTACCTCTAATGCCGATATAAACACCAAAGTTCACAGTAATAATAACAATACCGACAATAGCGGTAATCGCAGCAATACAAACAGCATTAATGATAGCAACGGCAACAATAATAATCTTGTGGAAGATAATATTAGCGGAAAATTGGAAAGCAATAATGAGTACAATAACGAGTTTCCGATCGACCAGAACGAGTTTGTCTATATACCAAGGGACGAGTCGAACGAACAGGTGCACGACTCGGAAAGAGCCGGATCAATCTACCAAACACAAAACAGCCTTTATCAGGACGACCAGATCTACTCTTACTATTCAAAGCAATTTGCCTCACAGTTCATAACTATGCTAAACAACCTCCCGACAAGGGAAAGGTCCGATGAATTACTCAAAAATTTTCAAACAAATGTACACTCTTTGTTACCAATATTGGACATGAAAGGGTTTTTGGAGAAGTATAACGAGTTCTGGTATTGTGGCTTATTCTTGACAGACAACATCGAAAAACTCTATCAATATACGGTCTATTTTAAGGATAAGTATCCTACTGTTGTACCGGGTAAGGTCAACGACTTCCTTTACTGGTACAGTAAGACAAATGGTTCATTGAACCCCTCAAACTTCTCAGAGTTCTTGATTTTGCTATATGCAGTCTATTACACCTCCATCTCAAGTTCTGTATACGAATTTCTCTCGAAGAAGTATGACAATTTTAACAATATTTTGTCCTATAAAAATGAAGTGAACAAGTATTATAACATGTTCAAAAATATGAACCACAAGGGTCTTAACAACCCTAGAGTCATGTCTTTGGCAGTATTGCAGATCAACGTATTGGTACAATCGATAACCAACCTTAAATCAGGAAAATCATTGATCAACATCTCCAAGATCTTGAGAATATGCCAGTTCTATCAGTTGAATAGGGATCCCGTCCTATACCACGCTCTCAAAGACAAGGAACTAGTACAGACCAGAAGAATAGTTTGGTGGCAAATATTCTTGTTAGATAATCTCGTTTCGTTCTTTCTAAATTTAACACCCTTGATCAAACTGTCCGATTTTGATACAAGTTTACTAATGGAAAATTTAGACCATGATTCTTGTGCTAACTTCTCAATTATGTATTTAAATTGCATGTACAGATTCATCCTGATTGTGGACGATCTCAATGGTCTGACAAATGGATTAAATTTTCAGTTGAAAAACGAAGATATTAACAAAATGAAAAATAACATCAACAATTTGTTTATTACATGTAACTCTACTATGAAGAAAATGAGCACAATTTTCTATAGCTTACATAACAACAGTGATATGCTCTCCACCGACAACAACTCAAGCCCCAATCCAAGTCCATCAAATCAATACCAGAATCACCATCATTCACACCAGCAACGGCAACAGAGCCCAATGAGCAACAGCATAGATACCGACCCAACACTGAATGCGACAGGATACAATTTCCACGAGCCATCACTCGACACTTTTAGATTCTTTATGTCATCCTTGAACATACTGAGTGATAAGATGTTGATAATGCTTCAAAAGAAAATTTTACTGAGCCCATATTTGATATATGATACCTACAAAACAAACTCAAATCTTAATTTGAGATTAAATAGTACGGAATACAGCTATACCGATCTACAAAACAACTTGCTACCTTCTTTGTTGCACTATTTAGACACTTTTTTGTTATTATCTAAAAAGGATATGCTTAAGTTTAATTGGAAGTTGAAAAATTACATCCCCATTGACGAATTGATCTTGCTGATGCAGATATTGGCAACTAATTATAAGTCTGGAATGTTACAGGGCACTCAAGATGATTTTTCAGATATCAACTTGAAAATTTACTTGATAGATCAGACACTTAATTCTTTGAAGCTAAATTGGCATCTCAAACTATCTAGTGTGAACAAGTTAATTTCTTTAACTTCAAAATTGTGGGAATTGATGTTACTTAAGTTCAACATCGATTTAACATTATCTTATTCAATGTCCGATAAATATATCTTTCCAAAACCCATTCATGAAGTTTTAACGCCAGGAAATTACTCGAGAAATATAAATATTTCTTCCAACTCCGTAAGCTGTGCAGAAATAGCCCCAAGAACCATTGGCATAGCTTCGGCCCTAGATACCCCACTTCGGAACATGGATTCAAAACAACATAATAATATGAGCAATGACATTAACGATGAAAACCCCTTTAACTATCTGAATTCATCTAATAATGGGAAATCGGATTATGATAAGCGGAAAACCAATGATCCGATACGTCCTTCGTGTTCAATGGTGGACATGAATCTAAACATCAAGGAAAGATTTTTTAAGGTTGCCAAGCTGGTGGAGGATGAGCTTTCCAAAGAAGGTGGTTCTGGAATCATCCAAGATACAGATGAAAATGAGGAAGGGTGGTTCAATCTTGGTACTGAAGAAGAATATGGATTCAATTCGATTGACGATTTTCACTTTTACAAAAATTTGAAGTCTGACGTCATCAGGTTATTCAAACTTGTTGTCTGTTAAAATAGAGTACAATTATGTATTTACCAAGAGATGTATTTTTTTTGCAAAATCCTATATATTGACAAATCAAAATAATGATTTCTTACCCAGATTCTATTTGTTGTAAGCAAAGATGAAAAGTACGATGACCGTTGCTGTCAGTGCGTACGAATACATATGATCTGTATTTTCTTTATATGCTAAAGTGATAACGTTGTTTGATCTGGAGCCTGCATTTTTGGATGACTCTTTAGTTGCGACATTTGCGAGTTTTGAGTGTGATACGTCGCTTGGTCTTCTTAGTTTAGATTCTGAGTCATAATCATTTTCGTCACCGTCGTAAACATACAACAAATCCTCATCTGGCTCGTCTACAACCGTCTTCTGAACATTACCAAAGAAATCCGTAATTAGCACGTCCTTGGGATCTCTGTTAAAAAGCTCTGTACTAATTCCCACATTTGAATGAATTTTCTCATAAGTGTAATAGTCGAATAAATCTTGAAGAGTAGATTTTGAGGTGGTCGTAATGTTCTCCAAAAATTCTAAAGTGTAGTACGTGAATCTATCAATAACCGCCACTCCAATTTCAGTATCTGAATGATGAGAGTATGACGACTCGTGCAAAGCACTTGAGCCACATGAGATTATGTTGGGCGAGTAAAACTTGGAATACATTGTGTTGGCCTGACACGTATCAATCATAAAAAAAATCTCATTGTATCTTTTTTTTTCATACATTTGCTCGAAAGCATCAGCAATATCATAACTGGAAATCTCTTCGGCGTCTTGGAATTTCAAAAATTCGTCACCACCATGTCCCGTCAAATATATGAAGATATTGGAATTTTCATCGGTCAATAATCGTTTACTCCTTGGTTGTTCCTTTGGCCACCTGTCAGTTAACAAACGAATAAAATTCTCTACCGTAACTTCATATCCTCTATAATCAACTTTAATGTTGTCACCGTATAAGTCTAGCTGCCTGTCGGCATTGTTGAACACTTCACCCTGAAACGCGTTTCTCGGATTACATGCGATATCATCACTTAACATAAGGATAATTTGAGAATCTGGTATACCTAATCTTTTCACTGTGCGGTACATCGATAAAGAGTTGGCCATGTGTCTGTAGTTGAACCAGAATCTAGAAGTGGAGATGATAACCGCCCAATTGTTCGTGTGTTGATGCTCCGACCCTGAGGCGACTGTTTCAGCATTACTAAGCAACGGGTCTTCGGCAAAGACTCCAGAAACCAGCAGAGTCAACAGAGACAGTAAAAGATTAAATCTCATATTCTAGTTCTTTTTTGCTAGAAGTTTCTTGCTGGCAGAAGCTCCGGCTATGTCATGTTAAAGCTAACATCTAAGTAAAAGAGATGTTTATGTGGGTCAAAATGGATCAACTAAATTTCGTTCGTTAGATGCGCTCCTCCTAAACAATAAAAAATTGAAGTTTCAATTTCTCTACACTTCACTACATTTAGATTGTAATCTTGGAGATAAGCAGCAAAACTTAGCATAATAGCAGACAAAGGCCCTTTTTGCTAAGATTATGCTAAGGAATGTCTATCGACACCCTGCTCAAAATGCTTTTAATCAAGGAATTTGGAGGAATACTTTGTTACTCGGTCGAAGAAAAGTACAGCTTTTTAAGCTGATAACACAACTAAGGGCGGTACACTCAAGCAAGGACGTGATTTCGACTCATCGTGGTGAGCCATTCGATTTACCAACTTTATCAAAACAATCCGAATTGGTTGAAGCGGATGAAGAGGAAGAAGATGAGGGAGAAGAAGATAACGGGTTTATTACTACATCGGACCCAATCGCATTACGTGCGTATCAGAAAGAATGCATTTCTTCAATAATAGACACACTTTCTTCGGGAAAGAAGACTAAAATTGCTGTCTCGATTGCCACTGGTGGAGGGAAAACTGTTATCTTCTCAATGGCGATACCCGAGATTTTGAAGTTATCCAGATTCGAAGGGGACCATGCTAATGGAGTTCTTATTCTTGTGCATAGACGTGAGTTGGCCAATCAAACTATTGGAACGATAAAGCAGTTGAATATTGTGGACGAAGATCGAATATTTTTGGATATGGGAAAAAGTAAAATAGATCTTTCAAAGACATTTGATGACCCACGCCCTTTTATCATTGTGGGTAGTGTACCAACCCTTGCTCGCATGGAGTGCAGTCGAGTGGCAGATTATCATATAGATAAATTTAAAGCTGTGATTGTTGACGAGTGCCATCATTCTGTGAGTGCTAGCTACAGAAAACTGTTTAAGGCGTTTCATTGTTCAAAAGATGAACCACACGAGCATGAGCCCTTCTTACTAGGATTCACTGCTACCATGGCAAGAACAGATCGAGTTCCTTTACGGAAAATTTTTGATAAGATAGTTTTTGAAAAAAGAATTGCAGCCCTTATAGAGGAAAAACATCTTTGTGATTTTGATTGGCTGAGAATTGAATTAGGCTTGGATCTTCAAGACGTCGAAGTAAAAGGTGGTGACTTTTATTTGGACTCTCTAGCAAAACATGTCAATACAACTGAAATAAATATCATCGTTTTAAAAACATATTTGAAGCTCAAGAAACAATTCCCGGACAACATGAATTCGTTGCTAGTTTTCTGTGTCAATGTTGAGCATATGCAGAATTTATCTAGATTGTTTAGAGAAAATGGGATCAATGCTCAGTATGTCAGTGGTGAAACGAAAAACAGTGAGCGTGATAGTATAGTAGCTGACTTCAAAAATGGGAAAATACCAGTACTTTTTAACTGCGGTGTTTTCACTGAAGGAACTGATATTCCGAACATAGACTCTATTTTCTTACTAAGACCGACCAAATCCAAGCCTTTGTTGATCCAGATGATTGGTAGGGGACTGCGGCTTTCCGAAGGAAAGGCCAAGTTATTGGTGACAGATTTTGTTGATAGTAAATCCTTGGGACTATCACTGAGCTCAACATTAAGTGGCAAACCGGATGTATTGAGTTTAATGGGCTCCCTTGGTTCTGCTGGATTCAATAAAAGAGATCAAATGCTACCTGGAGATATTGAGTACATCAAATTTACCAATTACAGAGGTATTGAAATGTTATATGATGAAAATAAGAAAAAAAACTCCCCACCTTATGAATTACTGAAAAATATGAAATCACTCAATTCTCTTGGCACTCTAGGTCATTGGACACAAGTAAAATTTGACACTTGGGCGACTCCGATCGGCTACAAATCTTATTTCAAGGTAGAAATAACCAAGACTGGGGAGTACAAAGCTTCTCACTGCTTTACCAAAATGGGAATGAACAACGAATCGAGACTTATTATCAACAAAATATGTGAAACAAAAGATTTTGATTTAATGAAGAATGACGTTTCAGACTACATTAGCAAACATGAATACATCGACTCAGAAATGAAAATTGTTTGGCAACGGGAAAAAAATATGAAGAATCAATCCATCACAAAAACGCAATCTAATTTTATTCGTCAAATTGTTTCGACAATTGTCGACAAGACACGATCGAATGCCCTAGATACCGACAAATTCGCAAAGTTATTCGATGCAAAAGTTAGTGGCATGTCTAGATGGGAGGCTTATGAGTTAATTTTTGCCTACACAGTCTCTAGGAAGCAAGCAGTTTTGCTTTGGCTTAAAGATAAATTCCTGAGAACCAGAGAAAAGAGAGCATTAATTACTAAGGATTCACTTCTACACGAGAAGCAGAAATTGGTTGACGAAGGCTGGGCCTAGTTTTACATTATCAACGAATCTTTATATCTTGTATATATTATGTTCGCTTACGTAAACATAACTGAAATGACTATCTGGTTGCATGTATCTAAGCTCGTTCATGCAATGAAGATGATGACCAGGGTCGAGTAGGGAAAGCTCCTTTAAGCTATTGTTTTTTGGTGTTAGAAAAACATCGACCAGTCAGTATGAATAATTCAACTGGGGAAAAAACTTCAACTGTTGCTAATTTTGCCCTTTCAAAAGACTTCCCCGAACTGGTTCGTTTTCAGATCCATGCGTTGAAAGGAATAACTACGTCGTTGTTACTGGATAAGATCTACTCGAATAAGAGAGATGCTTCCTTTATTTCTTTAGATTGCACATCTGCCTTAATAGAGAATAAATTGAAAGAACGCTTAGCCGAGACAGAGATCATTGCAGAAGTACACATCGAATCAGGAATAGGCAAGAAACTTACCGTCCCAGTTATTGTTGGCCTTTCCAGTGAAATAGAAAAGCAGACATGTCGGCCTATAACAGATTCCAATAACGAAGTAAGGTACATTGATGATTCCTTTGTCAAATTCATCCCTTCAAGAGGAATGAGTCAGGTAACTTCCAAAACACCGTCTTCATCGATGTCTTCCACCACGATTGCAACGTCAACCGATTCTTCGAGTTTCTCTTCAATGACTTCAAAGGCAAACGCATTGTCTTTTTTAGATAATCAACAATGGATAGAGCTTCCAATTGAATACTCAAAGCTTCCAATTGAGGCAACAGTGGTATTCACTGTTTGGTGTTACAAAGTACGAACAGGTGAAAAACTTTTGCTGTGTTCTGGACGAATACCCATGTTCAATGAAACCTGTACTTTAAATACAGGCAGCTGTACTGTAGAGTTACAATTACCTGAGACGGTACAATCCTATGCTCATCCATCGACTTCCTTGCAAAAAAGTACATCTACAGAAGAAATATTGGAAAGAATACAGTTTAACAACGCTAGACCGGCATGGTTGAACAAGCTCACGATATCCAAGCTGGATGCTGTTGAATCCAATTTATGCTTTTTACCAGATTATCAGGATCCAAGAATTCGGTTGATTGTATTATTTCCAAATTTTGAGATTCCTATTGTATTTTCTGATATCAAGTATGTGCCTATTTCTCTTCCGTCTTATGATCCATCTAATTATGCCTTGAGTTATGATTCCATGTTCAATGAAATCACTTACACTAACAAGGTGAACAAAATAACTGAAAGTAATATGTCATTGATTTATTCAACCGAAACTTTACCGTTTGACCCCGATCAAATCCGAGGTGAACAAATGGAAGATCCGGTTGAACAGAAGTTCAGAAGATTGGAACGGATGCAGCACTTATCTCCGCTAGATAAGGAATTGAAGCCCACGTTAAGGATGCGTGAATCTTTATCATTGGTAATGAAGAAACAATTTTTTGAAAAGATGACAGCTAAAGAGAGAAACATGGTTTGGAGATACAGATGGTTTATGCTAAATACTTTGATCGTGGGCAACACACCCGGATGGAGTAATGCATTGATAAATTTTATCAAATGTGTGGATTGGAATAATAACGCTGAAATAAATGAGTTTGAACTAATTTTAAGGAATTTGAAGGAAAATCTTCATTTAAAATCAAGTGAATTAGTTACTTGGAAAAATGAATCTGCTTTTGATATTTTTATCAACAAATTGCAAATAATTGACTCTTTGGAGCTATTAAGCTCTAATTATAAGAACCCTATTGTTAGAAACATGGCAGTGAAGCGGTTGGAACATGCCGCAGATTCAGAAATTTCCGTTTTCATGGTGCAACTTGTTCAGAGCATAAAAAACGAAACATTTGTCAACGAAAATGCAAACGTAGAACGCTCGAACGATAACTATGATTCAGCCAAAGCTCTATCAATAAATGACATTGAAGTAGTTCACGTGGATGAGGAAGAAAATGAGCTCAAACCGCCTGGTAGTGCTAAGTCAGGAAATACCTCAAATTATACTTTAGCATCTAGTGACTACCAAATAGTTGAAACGGTAAATGAAGGAAGTAACTCAAACACCCATATTTCTGATTTTATTGATAGTATTCTTTTCAAGAGCAAAAAGCTGAAAAATATTAACATACCTGAAATTCCATCTTATTTTATCAATTTCTTGATAAATCGTGTGATTAAGGATGCTTCACTCACGAATTACTTTTATTGGTGCTTGAAGGTGGAGGTAGAGGAAGAACAAATAAGAAATAACAGCTCCACAATTTATGACATGATCACTAACAATAATAACAAGCCTAAGAATAATACAAATAGCGTAGTAAATAACGGAAGCTCAACTGTCAATAATTACATTCCCAATAACAGTTCAGCAGTAGACCAAAAAACTGGCAACTCTATTGTAAATAATTTTTTGTCAGGTCCTAATAAAGGATTACTTAGTGCTACGAGTGAAATAGCGGAAAACAACAATAGCATGATTCACAAGGTTATTCATGAGTTAACAATGAAAAAATTCATAATTAGATTGGCTCAGAGTCAACACGGTAAGGCTAAATTATACGAGCTGAGACGGCAAATAGAACTGGTGAACAAGCTACATGACTTTTGCTACAAAATCAAAGTCGATTACCGTAAGGCAACGACTCCAATGAAAGTCGAAGCATTGAAAACAATGCTTACGGAAAAGCACAAGAGAACTATTTTTGGATCAAAATATGAGTCGAGAAACATTTTATTAGATGAAAACCGTCACGAGTCAATGCTAGAGTTTCCAAAGTTAGCCATACCATTAGATCCATCAGTAATCGTAAATGGAACTATACCAGAGGAGTCTGCAGTTTTCAAATCGAGTTTGAATCCATTAAAGATAACATTCAAAACTACTCAAAGCGGTAAATATCCTATCATGTACAAGATTGGTGATGATTTGCGACAAGATCAATTTGTTATTCAAATCATCACGTTAATGGAAAAGATTTTGGAAAGTGAAAACATGGATCTGAAATTAAAACCCTACAAGATTTTGGCTACGGGGGAAGTGGAGGGCTTCATCCAGTTCATTCCAAACAATTCTCTTTCACATATTCTTTCTAAGTATAACAATTCAATTTTGCTGTACTTACAGACTTTCAACCCGGATCCCACGGCTCATCTTGGTGTAAACCCAAAGGTAATGGACAATTATGTTCGTTCATGCGCAGGCTATTGTGTTGTAACCTATATTTTGGGTGTAGGAGACAGACATTTGGAGAATTTGTTGCTATCAAAAGATGGTCATTTCTTTCACGCAGATTTCGGATATATTTTAGGTCAAGATCCCAAGCCCTTCCCCCCCCTGATGAAGTTACCTATTCAAATTATAGAGGGTATGGGTGGATCAGACGACATCAACTACAAAACCTTCTGTCAGTACTGTTTTATCACTTACATCACCTTGAGAAAAAATGCTTCTTTGATTCTCAACCTCGTCCAGCTCATGATCAACACTTCTATTCCCGCTTTAAGGACCGGGGTGGAAAATAGTGAGGCAGAGAAGATGGAACTTTTGTGGAAAGTTGAAGAAAAGTTTATGTTAGATCTGAATGACGAAGAGGCTGTGCTCCATTTCCAGAATCTCATTGACAGCAGTGTGAATGCTGTTCTTCCTGTCGTTATTGACAGACTTCATAACCTTGCGCAGTACTGGCGTTCGTAATTGTCTCGCTCAAGGAGGCTCATCATTTTTTCTCTCTCACTTCTTTTATCACTCTTCTTTAGGTAGCCACTTCTTCAAGAACTTGTATCATAAACTTTTATGTATCTCTAAATTAATGCTCTTCCTGGTTATAGATCTTAAGGATTAAGGTTTGGCCCTTCAAAGTTTTCATAGAAGCTTGATAAATTGTCGTCATTATCAATCTTAAATACTCTGAGAGTTAATCAGGCAAAGAATGAATTATATAATGAAAGAGCTAATAAGCTGTGGACTTTATTCTCTCTACTAGGAGGCGTCCAGCTGATATTGATAAGGTGAAGCCTGTTCAACTTCTGGGGTAATAAAGGAATATATTTAAGTTGAAAGTATTTACCCAATACTATGTCACGTGAGAAACATGAATTTTCTACTCGGGCACACGACGAGGAGAAGCGATAAGTTTGGGGACCGCCAAGTGACAGGAAGTGACTCCCTTGATTTAGAAAAAAGTACATGGAATATTGCTCTCTGAATCTTTATCTACCACGTAAAACAAACCATAGATTACTTACAAAGATGGACAGCAGCGTGATACCCACAAATGTGGTATCTGAACTCCTTATTCCTATTTTAAAGAAAATCCTGACCAACAGCAAGTCATCACACCTGCTAAGGCTTGACCCAAAATCAAATGAAATTAAACTTAAAATCGATAAACCACATGTGGGACTCATATATCTCGAGGCACCTTACATTGCACTTCCAGCTTTTGATTTATTGAAATTGATTGAAAGAGGAAAATGCTGTGGCTATTGCGGAGGCGTCTTAAAAATTTATGATAATGGCAAAATGAAAGATGATGGAAACAAAAGCAACCGTGAGAAACAGACACTCGTTGACAAACATGAGAGGTATATCAATGGTCTCGATTGCTCTGATTGTGAGGTTCGTTGGTGTGATAAACAGTGCAAAGGTCTGGATTTTAAGCATACAATTTTGCATCACAGGCCGTCAAACAAATCTGCATCTCATGCCTTTTTTGATGTCAATGGCAATGAAAAGGATACTTTTTTCTTTGACAAGTGGACCAAGCTTAAAACCATTCTTCTTAATGGTAATATGGACCTTATCTATAATACATTCATTTGTATTCTTCATCTTTATTACGACCCCAGCTTACAGCCAGGTTTTGAATCACTCAAGTGTTTCACCTCTGACGATGAGCCACAATTAGAAAGATGCATCAAATCGTGGAATATGGAGGACATTGATTTAAAATCAATTTGGGAAGATTTTTTGAGCTGTTTTAAGAAGTTCAATGTTTCTTATCTGAAGTTTTTGAAGTATGTGGCTATCTTTAAACTGAACAATTACAACGGGTCCATTTATTTGATTTTTTCCGCATTAACAAAGTCTAGTACTATTCAGCCAAACGCCAAAGTTGAATATTATGACGGTAATAAACAACATGATTATGAGGAATTTAGTGTAAGAACTGGTGAAGATAATTCTATTCATCTAGTAAAAGAACATGTCGTTGACACTCCCTCCGTGAAGCCAATCTACACCAATAAAACTTCAGGAATCATCGATAAAAAGGTGATACAGGTATCGAATACTTCTCGCATTTCCACAACATCTCAGCTGGTCATTTTAGATGAAGATTTCTCAAATCCATTTGACATGGAGGATGATGAAATTGAGTTTCTCTCTGATGGCGATTCTGACTCCAAAATTCCCAAGATTGTGCTACCAATTTTTCCTTCCACTACTACACAGAAAAACACAACCCCGAAGATTAGAACAGCATCTTTTACATCCTCTGGCGCGTCCTTCGGTGAGGGCATCATCAAATACAATAGAGACCAAATTAGAGAAATGCTTGAGAATATGTCTCATTCCATGAGGTTGGATGAGGAATCGTCGGATGAAGCTGAAGACGCCATTGAGGATGAGATATCCAGCTCTGTAGGCTCCTCCGTCAACAGAAATATCGTTTCGATGATGAAGAACTTACAGGTCAACAATGCGGCTTCCCAAAGAAGGAAGAGTGTGAAGTTCGAGGAGAAAGTCACCACCATCTGAGTAACAAAAAAAGATTACGTAGACCGAATCGTACATATAGCGCCAGCTTTTAAAGAAGAAAAAATTGTATTGAACGGCTGTAAAGAAACAGCCTTATCTCGATTCGATCTCCGAATAGTCAGGTCCTGCATACACAGAAGGGAAATTTGGCATTAAAAGTAGTTATTCAAAGGGAAAAGGTATGAGCTAGAAAAGTGATGCTCAATTCTGATATCAAACCAGTTAACGAATGGATAATTCACATGCATGGGCTGTTTTTAGAACTTAGGATGCTAATTTTGTTTCTAATCTTCCATTATAGTATGTGTGTCCAATAGGATTAGTAATAATGGTCAGTCAACCGCTCTGCTTCTCCGAGTAGCTTTTACCCGCCTCGAAATTTTGATTTTTCTTATCGGAAAAAGAAAATCAGTTAAGTCGTAGTGATCTTATGTCACCAAGAATACAGATCCACCGTCGGAAATTTTCCCATAGTAAATTTTCTGGCGAGCAAAAAATTTCCAAAATTTGGTAAAATATGGATGTTTAATCCAGTATATCACACTGTATACCTCTCTGTATATTGAATAAGTTATACCATTCGAATCAGAAAATTTAGCAGATTACAATGATATAATTTTCAAAAAAATCTAAATTTCGAAGTTACATTCGCCTATAAGCAAGCCATTCGACGTCTCAATCTCGGAGATAAACTTGTATTACGTAAACAGAAGAATGAAAATTGGAGATAAGGATAAAGATGAGCCTTACTTTTGCTATCACGTCTTTACGTGTTTTGTTCACATCTCTTAAGTAATTAAACCGAAATTCTGTAGATATAACCAAGGCGAAATGGATATTGATGCAAAAAAATTTGAAAAACTTGCACTGGCAAGATTACCCGTACTTCTAGTGGAAAAAATGGACAGATCTGATCCAACCAATGTGAAAATGTTGAGAGAAATCACTACTCTTTTGCTTCTTGAATACGCTCAAATGGAAAGCGTGAGGCTTCCTCAATATAAAGCGGAAAAGCAAGCAAAAATGCTTGTTGATATATTTGACTTTTATTACGAGAATTTTGTCATAAGAGGAGATGAAAGGTTGTCGCAGGAGGAAATTGATTATTATAATAAGTTTGTTGCATATCTATCATCCAAAGAAGCTAATCCAACCTATCAGCAACTTTACAGAAAACACGGTAAAGGTGTCGCATCACCAACAGCTTGTAGAAAGGCTTTTGAGTTTCTTCAAAATAATAACATAACAAAGAATAAATGGATGTACGAGGCTTGGTCTATTGATGGAAAAAATCTTACAGAATTTGCTAGGTTACCTATGGCTAAGAGAAGGAAAATGGAGTTCAAAGATTTGAACAAGGTCAAACCAGGCTCATTTGATCATTTGCTTATAAAAAATGATGATATGGACTTCTTCTTCGGGCAAATTTTCACAAAATGCATGGAAGAATATCATAAAAGTATAAATCTAACATTTAAGGGGATACAGGCAACCAGCTTTCCTAACATTAATGATAGATTCAATCTTAGTCGCTTTGATACAGATTCTGATCCAGAAAGCAGCTCGGTTTCTGAGTACATGATTGACTCTCAAGAAGAGGGTAATGAAGAAAAAAATAATGAAGCAAAGGAAGCTGAAGATGATGAAAATGAGGAAGATGATCTCGAGTATTTGTTTCCCGGATTAAATGATCATAGTGCTGACGATCCAGAATTTTTTGACTCTGACTGGGAAAGCAATATCAGCAACTGTCAATTAGCAGTAGATAATTTAGAAAATACTTTGCAGGGTTCCAGCTTTGTCGCAGAGGAAACAGGCATCACAAATGCTCATGAAAATACATGCAACTATCCGACGATTGAAGAATATGCAGAAATTGCCAATTCTGAAGAAGAATTCACTCGAGTTGAGAGCAATAATGAAATATCAAGCGATCAGCTTCCACATGTTCCGGTTGATATTTTTTCAGATTTTCTAAAAGCGGGAATTTGTAACTTATTCCACTCTCCAACTTCTTTTATGATTTACTCTATTGCTATCCGGGGATGGCTATCTTATGACAGAACAAATCAGCTTTTAAAAAAAGGCTCCACATATGGTTTTATTGATAAGCGCGATCTTGAAGTAAGGCGTCTTCATGACAGAGTATCCCAAGTTTGGCAGAAACTGTCGACAGGAGTAGATGTGCCCTACTGTCCGTGTCACTCACATACCTATTATTTCGAAACTGCCGAAACGGCGTGCCAAAATCCAAAATGTAACTTGTCAAGAGATAGTGCTTTGAGTTTTAGATATGAAGGTTTGCAATCGATGATGATTGCAATGCATGGTAATGATTTTATTCGGAACAAAATGTTAGTCAATAAATCAAAAGCTCTTAGTAATTCAAGTGTACTAAGCTCAATTTCCAACGGGCGTCTGTACAGGGAGTCAGTTCTAGCTGAGAACTCGCAAGAAAATACATTTATTTTCAATATTGGGTTATCTTCTGACGATTGTAACTTGTTTATCAAAACTTACAAAGGCGTCAAAGTATTTCTTATTACATTTTTTGATTTACCTGAATCCCTAAGGTATAATAAAACTTTTAATCATATACCATTAGCCTTAACCACCAAGCGTGAAGCAAATGGCTCGACGGGGGCAATGGCCAAAATTTTAATGAAAGAAATTGACTATTTAACTAACGTTGGCATCAAAATGTTAAGCAACAATGTCGAAATTACTCTAAAAACCAATTTAATTTCAATAACTGGAGATATTGTAGCCTTGAACAAGGTTACTGAAACCTTAAATAGCGTCTCACATAATCCGTGCTTATACTGTAAAATCCCCAGAACAAAAAACAAGATTCTTCTAAATGCACCTTATACAAAAGAAGTTAACCACTCTGATAATGCCTCAACTGAGGCCGAAAACAGCAATACAATTGCAGAAGTAAACCGATATTTGGAAAAAATTAGGATTGAAACTGAATTTTACAGATCATTAGTCTCTTCTGGCCAATTTATTGATTCTAGCGGTTGGAAAATCAAAGCCATCCCCCTAGTGGCCCATCATTCAACTCTTGACATATTTAGAGTGCTTTGCCCCGATTTCATGCACACAGGGTATGAAAATGTTTTTGCTAAAAGGATATGTGGTGTGTTTTGTGATAGAAAGATGAAAGACTTAGATTTAATTTTGCACAAAAAAGTCTTAGAAAGAAAAACAGAAACTAATGATTATATTGCCAAAAGTCATCTTTTTGAAGAAGTGAAAGAAATCAATAAGTTTTTAACTCCATCTATGGCCACCACCAGAATCAAGGCAGTAGATATGAAGAGTCTGTCACATCTTTTTAGTTTTTACTTTGTCCCTCTAATGCCATACCTTTTGATGGAAAACAACTCAAATACATACATCGAAATTGTGAAATATTTATTAGAGTTTAATTGCTACGTAATTGCCTTTGCATCTAGGACTGTACCACTTCAAGTTTTAAGGACATCAAATGGTTTAAATCCATTGAAAAACAGTTTCATCGCTTTAATTTTAAAGTTAGAAGAAGAGTTGTCCCAGCCTGAGCGGGCTTGGCTTGATATTGTTTTCTCTTTACCAACTCACCAAGTATTGCATATGTTTGATAAGTGGGAAGATTTTGGCAGTTTTAAGGATAATTGGTGTTTTGGGATGGAACGTGCATGCAATAAGGTACGAAATTTGGTAAAGGCAGGTGCAAATGCCTATAAATCCTTAAACGGGCGACTATCCATCCAAGTCTTGGAAAACTGTATGGCTATAAACGAGTTTGAAGACAATGATTTATCATGCTATAAATGGGGAAGATCCAGAAAGATTAATCCTATTGGGGAATTAGAAAGAAAAGTTACAGAGTTTTATACAAAAATTGGAACTTCTTCTGGTGAGTTGATAACAAGGGATTTGTCATTTTTAAGGTCCAGATCGACAAGGATCGATACATTAGGCACCTATAGGTATGCAAAAATCTTTGCTGATCAAAGTTGGACTTATTTGAAGGTTTTGAGGCTTGTTGTTTTTGAAGATAATGAGAAGAAAGGCCTTCTAATGAAATATAATACAGTAAAGATAAACACGACATGGGTCCCGACAGTGCAAGGAATATTTGACTTTGGTTTCTATACAAGGATTATCTCAGAAGATGAAACCGAGAAGTGGATTTGGTTGGATGATTCTGTTGAAATCTATGGGTTCTGTGTACTAGAAGAATTTGAGAATGTCGTAGTAGATCAGAATCCTGATTTCGGGATAATCTTTCGGAAACATGATCAAATTTAAAAGCGACTGACGCGACATCATAATCTCTAAAATCAGTAAAAATATTGCTTAGTTTTGCCCCATTTTAAAATTTGCCACCCTGCTTTCCATAATTTCAGTGCTCAGCTTCAATCTTTTGTTCTTTTCAATATTAAATATCTTTCTGTTTCATTAAAGTCTAAGTACTTATAATGAACTGTAATCAACAAATAATTTTCTCTTTTAGTGATACTTTGTAATTATTACCTTTCAATCAGCAATGAAACATTCAGATGGCTCATACTAATCAGTTATTTCTAGGGCTTCTTTTTTTGTAAAGAACTGAGTGGTAAGTCAGTAACCTGCGGTAACAGAGAGTGTGATTTTGTTCCTATGCTAACAAAAATTTTCTCAATAGCCGTGCTTTGGATTTGCTTAAAACATATGAGTTTAAATGGTTGAAACTAGCAGCAAGATATAATTTAAAATTCAGACTCTTAATACCACTTATCTTATCTTTCCTAAAGTACAAACAAAATCTGGAGCAACCTGGGCTTTCGAAATGTTCAATCAAAAAACAATTATTGAAGTTAATGACGAGAACTCTTCATTTAAAGAGACTAAATGTTAAATTTTTTTCAAAAATCATATACAAAATCAATAATCTTATTTCTCAGTCTGGTGATATGAATAGGGGATTATAATCCTCTCGTTAATTATCAATTCTATTATTTCATTATGCTCATTATGGATTGTCAATTATCAGTATGTTGCTTTTCTGTCTTGTTACTTCAACAGTTTATTGTGTGGAATTGGGGCTTAACTTTGTCACGAAGATCTTTCATCTGAATGCTCAATCATTTGATACCATATTAACCTTTTGAAAGTCTGAAGCCTCATATTCAACTTTCAACCTTTTAATCATGGTCTTAAATTGATTCAACTTTCTCTGAAAACTCTTCGTGAGATAACCTTGCCAGATTTTACTCACAAGCAAGCTCGGGAAATGTAAATTTGTAAATTTGTGGCCACATGTAGAATATTCATGCAAAATACTGATGATTGACAATTTATGATGAGCCTACATGATTTTTGCTCGGTGATAACAAAGAATTTCGTTTGGTCTTTCAAAATAATATTCTAAGAGGTTGCACTTTTTTTTTCCCATCTTGTGGTTGTTGATTTGCAACAGGCCTTATCTCACAAATAGTATAAAAATGCTAGCTCAACCAATACTAATAAACCTGAGCCTAATATCGCTCTTAACTTAGAGAACATTCACCATGGCTAGCTAATAACATAAGTACATTTCTTTTGATAAGATATTCAAGTCAATGATTTCCAATGTTGTGGTAAGTTTACCGATCTTGTTAAAAATTTCATGCGACCTCAAAAGTTTCGCATCGCTTATGCAATATGTTTTCTATCAATATAATGTGACACCAAAAAATAAAGCTCAGAAGTTTAAGTACACCAAAGGGCAAGAAGGGAGTTTTGATTATTTGTATTTGTTTGGAAGATTGGTGTCAATTCGTGATTTATGTTGGGGGACAGAATTTATGCCGGTAGGTCCATGAAGAGAATTAATTTCAAATTAATTAAGAACACGTAGGTACAAAGTTATCAAAACAAACTTACAAGATTGACATGAAGGAATTACAAATATAAGAATACTGAAGGTATTGAGGATATTAACTTATTTCGGATCAGGTTCAGAAGTTTCAAGAGTAAGGAAATTGCTTAAATTTACGCCTAACTCTCTGTATTTACGGTTAAAGAGTATTTTCCTCTGTCACTAGTGTTGGCACGGTGTACTTTGGATCTGGCTAGGATCCATCGTCTTGTAATTGGTTTCTTTGCTTGTGTACCTATGTTTTAGTTGACTTTTATAGTTTTGTATTTATTCAATCTTGGACACGATCGGTGATAGGCGTTAACCGGCATTATATCCGAACAAAACTGACTTTTTCTACCTAACAAATTTACTATGTTCAAAATCTTTAGCGAATTTAGAAAAATTAAAAATATTTCCGACGGTGGAAAATATTGGCCCCAATAATTCTCTATATATCTATGTCTTTGCCAAAATGTTGCCCTCCACCAAAAACTTTGCGCCAATTTTTCATTAGACCTTGTTTCTCTTTTTTTACAAATTTACAAGTGAATAATAATGGGCACAATGAATATCGCAGTAATTGGTGGTACGGGCGGATTGGGACGTGCGATTGCAAGATATTTTGCTGCAAAGGGCGAATCCGTCACTGTATATGGAAGAACATTTAGAGATGAAGGCGTTGACAATATAAAATTTGTGAAGGTCGACCTTAGCTTGATGTCGAACGTCAAGTTATTAGTGGAACAAGGTTCTTTTGATATCTCCAAATACAAGTTGATAGTTTTCACTGCTGGAATTTTTGCTGCGACTAAGAGGCAGGAGACAAGTGAAGGCCTTGAACTTGATTTAGCGGCAAGCTACATCAATAGGTACTTATTATTGGAAAAGTCTTTGCCGCTGTTACCAGCTGCCGAAACTTCGGATAACCCGAAAGTTTTTAGCAAGCCGAGAATTTTTGTCATGGGATACCCTGGCGCAAACACGCTCGGAACTGTTGATGATTTAAATCAGACTAAGAGCTATGGTGCTTTAAAAGCACACATGAACACCGTTGCGGGTAACGAGGCGTTAGTTTGTCACTATGCTGACCGTGCAAACTTCAACATTTACGGATTGAATCCGGGACTTGCCAAGACGAACATCAGAGACAACTTTCTTGGCAAGGGTAGTTGGCTTTCTATAATTATGGAAACTATTATAGGTTGGACGACCAAAACACCCGAACAATATGCAGAAGTTATCTGCCCTCTCTTAGTCGATGATGCTCTTGAAAGCCAGAGTGGGTCTTTTTTCAACGATAAGGCGAAAGAGATTCCGGCTTCAAAAGGATTTAATAAGGTTTACGCGGACAAATTCATTGAGGAGTCGAGAGAATTGCTTGAAAGCAAGGGACTTTTTTGACTATGGCCAGACTTTTCAGAGAAGCTATTTAATATCTGTCTCTGCTGTGTATCTTTGAAATGGTTTGTATAAAGAAAATATTAATTCTAAACATTGCAAAATCATTTTAGTGTATCTTTCATGCAATTCCACAATGCAGTTACGTTACGTGCTAACTCGTTCCCAATCCCTATTTTTATCCCCAAATTTTTATAAGTGGTGTGTAGAATGACCCCTAATATACAGACACCTAATGATGCTCTTAATATCATTGGAGATCTGCGTAATTCACGTTTTAACAACTCGCTATTGTTAAGTTTCTTATTCATAAGTCTCTTTTTCTTTAGTTGTGATTCATATTGCTGGTGCTCTTTTATTTGTAGTGCTAATACAGTAATCGATGTTGATTTGCTTTTCAAGAATGAAAATTTTGAGATTTGTTTAAAGGATTTGAGCTTTGTCAAAGGTATCTTCCGCTTCAAATCCAGGGCAAGTTTCAGAACATTATAGACTTCAAGCTTTGAGTCGATTGAATCAATGCTCAGATGTGTCCTTATAAATTTGTTCAACACAGCATGGACTATATCGACATCATATCGACTTCCTACTGAGTCAATGGAAGAATCACTCATCTCATTTAAATCTATGATTATATCGTCCTTATAGTAAATCAGAAGTGCGGTATAAATATATATTATCAGTTGAGGATCATCACACGCAAAAATAAAATCCCAAATCAATGAAATGTCTGCTATGTTTGTGATATCGTGAGTAAAAAGTGAAATTATACTACTTAAAGCATAAACTGGTTGCGATTGTTTCAAAATCAAATAAAGATCGTAATCTATATGGCTGATTAACTCTGGAATAATATCTAGTTGTTTCATCGTCGGACGAATGCTGGTCATCATATGGTCACGTAAATAGCGCAAGGTAAGAATGTAAAGAAATTGAAAAGCCTCATAGTCATCCTCAAACGTTAGAACTACCAGTGTCGCTACATCATGATATCCTTGGTAGTAGTTAATTCCTGGGATCGCTTTAAGGACGTTCATAATGATCTTGAACAATCTTTTCCTGAGAAAATCTATATCGCTATGTTGAGCCGCAGTATCACTAAGGTAAATGAACGATCTGTCAACATCTTTCATCACTTGGTCCGTATCTTTGTGGCAGGCTTCCTCTGTTGTATCTTTATCCAGTATAGATTTCATGTAAACGTCCAAATTGGGATCTTGGCCTATAAACAAAGGCCATGCTCTTGCTCTAATTGAGTTGTCTAAGAGTCTATCCGAAGTACAAAGTACAGCCTCTCGGAGTCTGTCGATATCATTTGCATCAAGCATTCCAGTCATTTCATGAATTAGCCTGTCCCGATAGGAATTGGCGTTGAACTCAAAGTCAAAGACACTCTCTCCCTTCTCATCTAACAGCACAACCATGTTAGAGTGCCGTCTTAATTATATCTCTTTTGAGTGCTGTCTTTAAGTGTCTACCGCCCCTGATCTCAAGAGGATAAGGCTACTCTCCGACAACTCGCTAAATTGGCAGCTCCGTCTGAGGTTAGCATTATGTAATCGGAAACATGATTTTGACATCTGGGGCGGCTTTGGATTTTGGTTAGAGGGGAATATCCCGTTTGACGTAATAAAAGAATCTGCCTTTAAAACAGAGGCATCCAAAAACTATAACGGTACCATAGATTTTTAGCCCACAATAAACAATTGATGGATTCATTAGGATGGAAACCGATTGCCAAAATTGGCGGAGGGAGATTTTCAGATATTTACAAAGTCCTGAAAAGCGATCCAAAGGCAGGAAATACTACTAGTGAGCAAAAAAGCGTGTTTTCACTGAAATTGGTTGACCCTGATGATGAAAAACCACCACATAACATCAGGAATGAAATCAAAATTCTATCTGATTTAAAAAAAGCCCAAGAATTGCAAAACATCACAGTTACAAATGTTATTAATCTGATCAGTGTTTCGTATAACAATGTCGAATATGGACTTGTTTTTCCATTGCTTGATTTAACCCTGAACCAGGTTATTAGAAGCCATGTAAAATCACGCACTGTTTTTAACTTAGACGGCACGATGAAACTAAACAATGTGAACACTATGCCCATAAACTATATAAGTAAGATAATTATTGGTCTAATGAAGGGTTTGTCTTGGATTCACGGCATGGGAGTGATTCATCGAGATATTAATCCAAATAATATCCTATTTTCTAAAAACGACCTTGATACGCCAATAATTATCGATTTTGGAATATCATATCAAGAGCCGGATAACAATGGACTTGAAAAGCCCGATAGGAAATTCACCGACATTGCGACAGGAATATACAAAGCGCCCGAGCTTCTTCTCTCTAAACGTGACTATTCCAACAAAGTAGACATGTGGGCTGTTGGTATATTGATGACAGTGATGCTAAGTAAAGATGGTAAACCAATATTTGACAAAGATTCAATGTATAGTGATTTGGTCTTACTTTCCAATATACTAGCCACATTCGGCTCTCCTCCATCAGATTGGTCTGATTGTCAAGGCTTACAGTCATTTGATTCTTTAAATCGCACGTTTTTCATCAAATCTGCCAAACCGTTAGAAGCAGTTGTGCCTCGTCTTTTTGAGGATCCAGGAAATTGCAATGCCTCAAAGCTAGAAAAAGTAGTGGTTGGCTTGACAAAGTATGAAACGGGCCAAAGATTATCAGCGCAGGAGGCACTAGATATTCTTCTTTGCTAAAATTATGATCACGTTGGTTATTCACAAGAAAAAAGTGTAACTAATTCCAATAAACAAATAAAAGTAGAAGCTTCCTATATAAGTATATATCAACTCTATTTTGAATCCTTCAGTTTAAGCATCTCCTGTTCACATTGATTAATGGAAGCAGTACCGGCCTCTATCTTTCCACCCAAGTACTTCAGTCTTTCTTTGAATAGCTTGGGTTCAGGGACCTCTTTGAATTTGCTCAAATCGTCTGCAAATTTACGAATACGGTTTGTTTCAAACTCAATTTTGCCAAGTAGACATTCCTTCTCAATTGCACGGTAAATCTCAGGATCATTGACCATCTGTTTGAATGCTATTGAAAAAACAGGTTTGGCTGGAATGATTTTAGTAATAACACCATCGACGCGTACTAAACGAATTAGTTCTGCATTTTCCATACTCTGTAAGATTTTAAAGGTGTTTCCTTTGAACATCGGCAACAAGAAGATATCATTGTAGTCAACTTCAGGTTTCTCGCTCAAAAGTTTGATTACTTGCCACGCTTGTGAAACATTAAACCCATAATCTGCTGCAGATGTAAGGAAGACTTGTGAAAGCTGCTCAATAGCTTGTTGGGTCAAACCATCAAAAGCTTCCTTTGGAGAGTCTCCAGATTTAATACGGCGAACATACATCTGCAAATCTCTCATCCGGCCACCTAGGAGTTTTGCATACTTGTCCAACTCGTCCTGATCTTTTTCCGTCTGGATGTTGTTATCCTTTTTCAAAGCGTGGTTGACATAAATATTTGAAGCTAATTCAGAAGCATCCGATAAAACGACTCTTTTTAGAGGTGCAGTTGGTAATGATGAAATCATTTCTTGAATAGAGCCAACATCGTCTGTAATAAAGATCACATGAGCAATATTTAATTGAACCAAATTTGCAGCCCACTCGGCTAGTGATTTATAAATAAAAGAGTTGGCCTGGTTCTTCTTTCTAGCAGCCTGGTATCTATCAATAACAATAACAGGCTTGCATTGAGGGTTTTGCTGCAAGTAATCTTCCTCCTTCATGTAAAAGTCTTGGTTGGAAGACATTAACTCATAGTATCCTGATAGGGCTAGATCTCTGATGGAGCCTAAAGACAGTGTCAACATACTAGAAATTTGTGATTCTTTGGTCTCAGTCAGGCCAGCATTTTGACCCGTTAGACTCTTCACAAATAGATCGACAAAACTTGAAACACTTGTAAGGAAAGAAAAGACAGGGAAATAACCAATTTCGTGAGCAAAATTTTGTATTAATTGATAGTCTTTACGGGACTTAATGATATTCTCGCAATCCACATACAATACATTATCTCTTCCATCTAAAACCAGTGAGCTGACTAAATTCCTTTTGCCACTTCCTGCGGGACCTTGGACCACGATCATAGAATTGACATTTTCTTCTAGCCATATCTTAATTTCTTTTGCCTTCTGGTTCCTTTCTTCCATTAAATCATCGATCTCACTCCATAACTCCCATTCTGCGTCTTC
The DNA here is from genome assembly GCA_005406165.1 of Pichia manshurica. Taxonomy (NCBI): domain Eukaryota; kingdom Fungi; phylum Ascomycota; class Pichiomycetes; order Pichiales; family Pichiaceae; genus Pichia; species Pichia manshurica. The sequence goes on along the minus strand of BJFO01000001.1, from coordinate 1,103,151 downwards.
CGACTGTTGGAAACTTAGTAAACCTTTGACCTTATTTCTGGTGGTAATCCATCCTCTCCAAATTTCTCTGAACCACAAACTCTTGCTCCAATCTAATTCGCCCTTAATTTTCTCTTTTATGAACCAGCTTCTAATTGGATCAAAAATCAAAACTGCAAAACCTGCCATCAATGCTAATATCAGCGGAATTGCAATTCTCGGATGGTCTCTGATCAAAGTAGGGAACCAGTGGTCGTTCACTCTCTTTTTATAATGGATATGAACAATCGTCCCACCGACATCAGCACCTGTAAGACAATGTCTTGCACATATTGCACTACGGGTCGTCCAATAAGTAACAAGGGCAACTCGATCCATATCTCCTGGTTTAGGTAGAGTAATATCTGAGATTTTACCATATCTTCTGAACATCGCATAGAGCGATTCCTGTGATAGTTCATCACCCTCAAATTTCACTTTCAATGTAGGAGATGCATACCTACCCATATCTTCAACCCATGGAACACCTTTCACAGGAAAAATACCCATTCTTAGGAAAAAACGGTGAGTTTTTGACATCTTCTCGGTGAGATTGTAGATCAAAGATTTATTGTACAATTGGGGAGTGGTTGCCGCAGGAAGCTTGAATGTGACAAAGGCACCACCATCTCTTGGGACAGGAAATATCTTCACATCACTATAGGACTGTGTCAGGTCCTTAACGAACTTAATAATTGCTTCGCTTGAAGTTGGGTAAAGTGCAGGTGATATGAACTGTTTGTAATCCCACTTAGACTTCTTAGGAGGGCAAATGTGGTCAATGTAGAGAGTAGTCCTATCTTTGACGTGCAAAATGAAACCAGTGTCATTTATACTTGTGTCTTCCCCATAATTGGAGTTTTCAATAATGGTAGTTTCATTCACTGGCTTTCTTCCGGAGTATGTACTAACACTTCGAAACACCTGCACCCGGGGTCTATAAACCCCGAGCAACCGGATTCCTCTAAATGGCAGCATTCCTAGATAAGCGGATACCGTCTGGAATGTGCTAAACACTGTATTATAAGTGAACTGTACACAGGGTATATCATTCAATCTCCGTGAAGGAGAAACTGAGGAACTATGGCTACAATACTAATATTTGAACTTTGTGCGTGTAAGGGCATTGTAGCCTCCCGCGTATCGTATCGACATGAATCTTCAAAATTGAGATGATTTTTTATTCCTGGTTTGCGGGGCTGGAGAAAGTCCGGGTGTTTTTGGACTATGGAAAAGAACAGTTTCTTACTTTCTTTTTGAGTGAAACAGTAAACAAAGCAGCCACATGAACACATCAGACGGAATTCGACGAGAAGAAATACGAACGACAGACGGCATTGGACGGAGTGAGGACAATGATGAAACCAACGCGTTGGCAAATGTGGGCGAGTCGACATTATTTTTAAAACTACGAGAACAGTCTATCAGACAGGTGACGGAGATGATGGACTCGACAATAGCTAGTATGCGCCGATTGGAGAAGTCTATGGACCGGGTGGTGTCATCGACCTCAGGGGTCGTGAGTGCCGCCCGGATATGGTCGAGCTTTTACGACCCTATGGTAGTTGAGAAGTTGAAAGAAGAAAGCATAAAGGAAAAAGGTTTTGCAGGAGCCGGCGATGCAACTACAGCAGCAAAGAATGTTAATAGTAATCAAGCACGATGCTTAAGTGATAGTGATGTGTGAATAATGGTAAATTAAACTAGCAAATATACAGTTTTTGTTTATTTATTTATGTGTATGAAGGTAAAAGAAGCATCAGTACTGGTCTTTTCCGGACACAATCACGTTATTGATTTTCAGAATCATTCTAGTCAGCTGGGTGGCTAATAAGAGCTGCTGCTTCTTACCGATAAAAGTCTCAATAACAAACATTTCCTTCATATCATTGTTGTTGTTTCCCAAACAGTCAATACCCAAGTGTGGGCTTTTATTTGATACCTGAGCTGCCTTGACCTTAGTCAACTCTTCAATAGGATTGTAACCTGAGTTCTCAGCCAATGACATAGGAATGACATCTAACGCTTGTGAGAAAGCACGGAATGCATATTGGTCGATACCCTTCTGCTTGTCTGCTTCCTCCATTATCTTCAAAGAACATGACGTTTCTACCGCACCACCTCCGTAAACTATTTTGTTATTTTTAATCAAGTTTCTTACAACACATAAGGAATCATGAAGTGATCTAATGGCCTCATCCACAATCATCTTGTTGGAGCCTCTGATCAAATTTGTGACAGTATTTACTTGGGTCTTACCAATTGTTGCAACTGAGCTCTTCTCGTTTTCAATGACAATCATCTTGTCTCTAGTTGTACCAAACTCCACCTCGTAGACCTTGTCGGCGTGACCTAATTTTTCTGCAGTCAAATCTTCGAACCTCGAAACAATGCTACCCTTGGTGGCAATAGCAATAGATTCAATGTCACTACCACCGACCCATCTTACAGCCGGCAAGTTGTTTGACAAAAGGAGGGAGTTTGCCTCATCATCAAATCCCCATTGGCAAATGACCAAGTTGGCACCAGCCTTCTTAATGGATTCGATCATTTGGAGAAATTTTTCGGATTCGTACTTCTGGAGACTCTTGAATTCTTCGACATTGGAGATTTCCAATTTGTGCTTAGTCTTCGGCTTTGGTGGTTCAAATGGGCACGACAATATTGCGATTTTGGCGTTACTTATGGATTTAGGCATCTGAGGGTGTGAAAAGTCTTTGTCTATACAGACACCGTTGATTGTTTTCGAATCTGAGATAGAACCTCCGAGTTTACCCTGCAATTTGATCAACTCAAAGTCCACATCGTTTCTATTAAAGTCAGCAACCTTCAACACGGACTCTACTGCCATCTTGGCAAATTTATTGTGGTACTTGTTAACGATTTTCGAGCCTAGAGAGGTCTTGGCGGCTTTGAAAAGGTCGCTTGATTCCAAAAGATTAGCAGATAAGTCCTCCTTATCGATGACGATCTCGTCTGCTATCTGATCCAAGTGGTCAGAGATAATCTTTGAAGCTTTTTCGTAACCGTTGGCGACCTTGATTGGATGTATACCCATCTCGATCAACTTCAGAGCCTGGTCAAGAAGTGCGCCGGCCAAAATGACGACACCGGTAGTACCATCCCCGATTTCATCGTCCTGAGATTTTGACAACTCTACCAATAACTTAGCAATCTGATTGTCAATCTGCATTTCCGTCAAGATCGTTGCACCATCGTTGGTGATGTTGATGTCGCCATCTGGAGAGACAAGGATCTTATCCAAACCTCGAGGACCAAGGGATGTTCTGAGTATATCCGATACTTGGCGGGCCGCCTGGATGTGTGATCTCAACGCCTCCAATCCGGAAGACTTCTTCTTACTCGACTGGTCCCTCACGATGATGAAAGGGCGTCCCAATTCGTCCTGCGCAACAATGGCGTTGGACATATCTGGCATAGGCATCGCATGTTGTTGAGGATGTGCCATGGTATTTCTGTAAATTTAGCTCTCTGTGCCTGTTTCTTCTCTCGCTATGTGCTGTTCTATTTCGTCAACGTACGAAATGCCACTGTCCGGTCTAGGTGTCACTACTAGAACACTGCTCTATCACCCAGTCGCCCGCCTGACTTTCTCTTCACATCGTTGAAGAAGACGAACTTTTGGCAAAACGTGAAGAGCGAGAAGAAAAAGAAAAACGAGGAATTTTTCATTTTTGATGATTTTCCGATTTTTTTCTTCATCTGGATTTTTCTTCTAACTTTGATGTCCATTTTGACAAATCTTTTCTGTTTCCACTTGGGATCACACACACATACGAACACCCAAAAAAGAGAGAGTTATGTCGGCAGTAGGATCACTCATTTTTTGCACGGCGTGTGGAAATCTTTTAGACTCGATTTCCCACCAGCAAGAGCTAACATGCGCCGTATGCCACAGTACATACCCGTCCTCCGATTTCAGTCGATTGAAGGTCGTTACACATACCGCTCCGGATGCGTTCCCATCGAGCTTGAAGTCGAAAAAGTCTTTGGTGAAGACAAGTTTGAACCGGGGAGAGGTGGAGGAAGGAGCCACGATCAAGGAGAAGTGTCCCCAGTGTGGTAACGATGAGATGCAGTACCATACTCTACAACTACGGTCGGCGGACGAAGGTGCCACGGTGTTCTACACATGCACGAAATGTGGCTACAAATTCAGGACGAACAACTGATACTTATGTATGTATTTGTAAGACCAAATTCCCATATTTAGAACGATTAAAACAGTATTATAGAAAAAGGTTGGAAAGAAATTGGAGAAAATTCAAAAAAAAAAAAAAGATCAGTATTATTATTATTATATGAAAAGATTGACTGTGTACAGGGATGATCGATTAGACCTTTGCGTATTCTATTTCGTTGCTGTTCTCGTATTCCCACATATCCAATGCAACGACGGCGCTTTCTCTAACAACCTCATCCTTGTCCTGTAGAAGTCCCTTTAACACGCCGAAGGTCTCGTCGGTAGCAATGGCTCCGAGGGCTTCAGCAGCCTCGTGACGCACCATTGGTGCTTCGTTCTGACGTTGGACAACGTCGATCAAGCTCGGCACGGTCACCGGGTTGCATATCTGGCCAAAGATGTATGCGATCTCGTGCTTGAACAAGGCAGAAGAGTCGCTGAAGCCAGAAGCCAAGGCCATGCAGGCTTCGTCGGTGCCAAGGTCACGAAGACGGAACATCGCACGGTATCTTTGGAAGAGAGGCTCGGACTCGTCGTTCAAGATCTTCTGCAGCTTAGCCACCTTGTCGGTGGATGTGTTGAGAGGGAGAGGCGGAGCAGGATCCACGGACTCGTAGAGAGATTTCTGCAACACCTCCTCCTTTCTCGTCTTGGAGTTCTCCCAGTGGATTCTTTCGATGGCCAGCTCGCATGTCTGCTGGATCTCCACCATCTCCTCCGGGTCGGTGTGGTACTTCTCCAAGATCTCCAAGGAATCCTTGTCGCCTAGGGCGCCGAGCGCCTCGGCAGCTTCGTGTCTGACCATGCATTGCTGGTCCTTGCTGGCAAGGATGTCTCTTAGCACAGGTGCGGCCTCCAGGTTGTGGGTCTGTCCCAAGCAGTATGCGACCTCGTGTTTGAGAAGTTCAGAGTCGTCACGGAATGCCTCGGCGATGTACTCAATGGCCTTAGCTGCCTCTTCTGGTTTTTCATTGAACTCTGTGCCGATCGACTTGAGATAGAATAATGCTCTGAAGCGGTCTGCAAGCGGGGTTTGTCCGTCGGAGTTGACGAGGACGTTTCTCAAGGTTTCCAGGGAGGTATTTTCGTTCATCGACATTGTCTGGCAAGGATTTGCGGTGGAAAGCTGGCTGCTTGTGTGTTTGCCTCGATGACTGGGATCGCAAACGGGCCGATTTGGCTGATGGACAAGCTGAAAAAAATGGCTTTTTTTTTCAGATCTCGGTTGCTTGTCAGATAACGTGAAAAATTTTTGTTTCCTCCCCTCGAGCCCGCAAAAGGCGAGAGAATCTGACGGGAGATGAAAACCGTCGGGGCTGTTGAGAGGAAGCGGGTGGCGGAACCAACGGTGCTGAGCAGAGGGCCAGGATACGCAATTGCAGACAGGACAGCAGAGAACATGGCAACAAGAACAGAAAAGACGTTAGTGGTGCCCCTGGTGGCGATGGGCAGTGTTCCGCAGTACGCGGTGCAGCTGGTGATCGACGGCCAGCGAGGCCAGCTGGCGAAACAGGCGATCGATAGTCTCTATGTCTATCCGTTTGCCGGACGGGAGATGAGCATTGCGGAGGTAGCTGCTGGCACGGCGGGCAGCCGTGCCGAGACAGCGGATCAGATGGTGTCGCCCTGGGAGCTGTACCATCCCCGTGAAGCCGGCGACGGGGACGTCGAGTACATGCAGATGCATTCGCCCGTGATACCGGGCTGCGAGTCACTCTACGTGAAGCAGCTCGTGGCGATCGTGAAAGAGAGGGGCTACAGGCGTGTTGTGTTGTTGGACGCCGTGGACAAGGGTCTGTGGCACGGGGAGACTGCTGCAGGGGCGTCTTCCCAGCCGTCGGAGACTGACTTGGCCGGTGTCTCCGTGCTGCGGTGGGGAAACCGCACGCTGGGCGGGATGAAGCTCGCCGCCGAGGGCGACGGAGAAACTCCCGGCGAGGACGGGCCCTCCGTCGAGGAGTGGCCCGGCCCGCTGGTGCGTTTGGTGGGCGAGGCCATCGACGCTGCCGCCGCCGCCGAGGACGTTGCCGTCGAGGCCTTTGCGGTGCCCGTCTACGACGGGTGGAATGGGCCGGCGGCGCGGGCGCTGTTGGCGGCGGCCGACGTGGACCAGACGGGGCCCACGGGCGAGAAGGCCGGCCGGGGGGCCGTGGGAAGCTCCAACGGGCTCGAGCGCTTTGTCGCCGCCGACGAAAACAGCCTCGCCCGTCTGGAGGGCGTGTACAACTAACTAACTAACTAACTAACTAGCACAGAATAGGTGGATAGAAAATACAAGAGCGATTTACCTTTTGGCTTTTTTTTTTTTTTGGAGACGATAGACGGTAGAGGGCACGTCGATCGACCCGCTCCGTGTGAGAACTCGAAATTCGGTCCGGTAGTGTCTGGCTGGTGCACGGGTGTGGAGACCGTCTTGACTTTCCAAATCGCTGAGCTTTTTTTTCTTGCTGAGCATGAATTTGTGGAAGACAGAGGGACAACCAAGATGGGCAAAGAAAGAAGGGAAAAAGAATAAAGGCAGAGGCAACCGACAACTAGCAAGAGCACTCTCCTTCCCTCCCCCCTGTCCGCCATGTTTACCGCCTCACGCACGTGCACACGCAGCTTCCACACATCGGCACCATCCCTCCTAAAGAGACCATGGAAAACGTACAAGGACGGAACCCTCTTCTACGGCCAATCCAAGGCCGGTAACAAGAGGCTTGCATTGTCCACCAAGCAGGGAAACAAGAACTACTACAAGGGTACGCGTTCGTCCGGTATCGGACACATCTCCATGAGGGGGAAGTACTCGATCGACTACGACAGAGTCCGGACATTTGTCACCCCGGCAGACATGGCCACGCCTCTCAAGCCGCTCGTCTCTGCCTCTGTGCCTGTGCCTAAGAACACCTTTAAGGGCTACACGGGTATCACCGACGGAAGACTCTGGCTCGACAACGTTAAGGAGTACGTCGAGACCGGCGATGTCAAGTTCGAGAGAACGAAAACGTACGTCGAGAAGTACTGATCTCGACTCGACACCTCTCCCTGTACATATACCATTACATAGTTTATTTTGTACCTAACATCACACCTATAGATCTAATCGTTTATGATATCCGGGTTTTCTCGTCACGCCGATGGCTCTGCCTCGGCCTCGGCCTCTGCCTCTGCTTCTACCTCTGTCTTTGCCGTTTCTCCTTCCCCTTGGGCCGCTGACACCGGCTCCTCTTCCTCGTCGTGCTCTTCGCTGTCCTCCCGGTGATCCATCTCAACCATCTCAACATCCCCGTCGCCATCGCCATCGCCATCGCCATCTGCCTCCTCCGTATCCAGGACCTCAACTTCATCCACTTCCGCCTCATCGGCCTCCTCTCCGTCGTCGCCGTCAGCATCGGCTTCCTCCAAATCTACATATCCTTCCGTCACCAAACTCTCCTCCATTCGTTGTTGGTCCCCGGGACGCAGCTTAATCAATCCCTTGCTCATGAGCTCTCCGATTGGCGCCCGTTTCGGCACAATGTCACGCATGAACGAGTAGATGTCGACGTTACTCACAGCCTTCTGTGCGTCGGCATACATTACCTTCTTCCTACCCTTCGACTTCGTGATCTCGCTGGCATCGATCGCAAACTGCCTCACAAACATCTCCGTCGCCATCCCCAACACATAGTTTGCAGATTCCGTTGATGAAATGTGTTCCGGATCGAGCTTCACTATCTTCTTGATACGGCTCATAGGAAGCGCTAGCACCGTTTCTTCCTTCCCGTCCTTATTATCCATGTTATCTACCTGATATTTCTATGCTATTACTGCTTTTCTATTTTTCGTTCCCTTTTCCCACCTAAAGCTCTTCCTCTCTTAAAAGATATCTTCTCTTATCCTCTGTCGGTATCCTGAATACACGAACCCAACTCACACGCAAACGCGAAAACTTTCACCTGAGACCCCGCCATTTTCATCCACACCCTTTTCAAACTATTCAATGCCAATCCTTCCCCATCCATCCTCCTTCCAAGGTCTTCTTCATCCATCTTCTAACCCCAAGCCTCTCTGCCAAAGACATGTCGGATCAACCATGGATAGAAAAATACCGTCCCAAATCACTAAGTGAGGTGACCTCTCAATCGACGACAACAGGGATTCTCCAGAAATCTCTTCATTCGGCAAACTTACCACACATGCTCTTCTATGGTCCTCCAGGTACGGGTAAAACTTCAACAATTTTGGCCCTTGCTCATGAATTATATGGTCCAAACCTCATCCATTCCCGTGTTCTCGAACTGAACGCATCCGATGAACGTGGCATTTCCATAGTTCGTGACAGAATCAAGAATTTCGCCAGACTCGCCGTCTCTAACCCCACTCCTGAGGATAAGGCTAAATATCCCTGCCCACCATATAAATTGATCATTCTAGATGAAGCAGACTCAATGACATCTGATGCACAGAGTGCATTGAGACGAACCATGGAAAATTATGCAAATGTGACCCGTTTCTGTCTCATCTGCAACTACGTAACTAAAATCATTGATCCATTGGCAAGTCGTTGTTCCAAGTTTCGGTTTCGTAGTCTTGACGAAAAAATGGGTATTGAAAGACTACGCTATATTGCGGACAAAGAAAAGGTGAACGTTACAGATCATGTCATCAAGGAAATTTTACAGTCTTGTGAAGGTGATCTCAGAAGGGCAGTCAATTTGCTCCAGTGTGTTTCCACCGTACTTGATAATGACTCTCCAGACACTAATAACACAGGCATTACTGATGGGAAAATAAAGGAAATATTTGGGTATCTTCCTGACGATCTTGTTGACGCTTCCATACAGACACTAAAATCAAAAAATCTCGTCGATATCATTTCTTTCACAGAAGAAAAAATTATCAAGCAGGGCTACTCTGCTGCCTTTACGATAATTGCGTTGCATCAGAAATTCTTATTATCCAACGAAGATGTTTCTCTTCAACTGTCGTCCGAGCAGAAAAACAAAATCTCTAAAATTCTATGGCAGGCGGATAAAAGGATTAGCGTTGGTTGTAATGAGAGTGTACAGGTTCTTGATTGCATGTTCAAACTATGTAATGTATTATAATTTATTAGTGTAAAGAAAGCGAGGCGTCATTTTATAATTATTAGGACTTTTAATTATTTACCATTATATAGAAAATTTAGCCTATAGGAGAGTAGGTGTTTTCGTAATATCTGAAAACAAAATGGAGAAAAGAACGAAATCTATAGACTGATGGTGAGGTCCTTAGTATGGTGTCTGAGGATGACTAGTCGGTAGTGACCCATTGTTTGGCAAGTTTAGGTTCATTGCGTTTATGTTATTCATGTTCATCATGTTCATTCCGTTCACGCCGCCCATACCGTTCACGCCGCTCATATTCATGCCGTTCACTTGTGGGGGGTAAATAGGGAAGTTCTGCCTACTTGAGTGCTGAATTTGCGGGTTCTCTTGAACGGGGGTATGAGCCTGGGGTGATGAAGACGTTGGAACAGAAGTCGGAGGAATATCTTGATTAGACTTTCTTTTATTTTTGTTCAAAAGCATCATGAGAGGGTGATTTGGTGCCATGCCTGGCATGTTCCCCGTGCTGCTTCCGTACGGTAAATTTTGTCCTTGTGACGGCATTGGATGAGACTGCTGTTGCGGTTGTTGTTGTTGTTGATGTTGTTGATGTTGTTGTTGGTGGTGGTGTGCTGCCATCTGTGGATGAAGTTGGGATTGTGAAGGCTGATGCTGCTGGCGCTGTGGCTGTTGCTGCGGTTGCTGAGGCTGATGCTGTTGTTTAGATTGTCGGTGCAACTGAGACTGTTGGTTCTGCTGAAGAGGTTGGTGTAGAGGTTGGTGTGTATGTTTTTGTTGGAATGCGTTTGGCTGTAGGAATTGTTGCTGGAACTGCTGTTGTAACTGTTGTTGAGGTAGAGGCATACCATTTGGCGGATATTGCATATTTGGTGGGAAAAATTGCATATTTGGAGGAAGTCCTGGCATCATTCTTGGGTCTAACACTTTTTGTGGCATTTGGCCAATCGGATGGGGCTGGGACTGTTGAGCTTGAGGGGCAATTGATTTGGCCATCAAAGATTGTAAAAACAACTGATTTCTATCTAATGGACCATTTACAGGAGGCATCATAATTGGAATCTGTTGAGGTGGGGTTGGGTTTGGTTGCAAATTTGGCGGAGATGCCACGGATACTTGCGAAGGTAATGGGGAATGTGTAGAAATCGCTGGGCTTTGGTTGCCGTCTGATATAATGGACATCAATCTGGAAGATCTTTGCTTTTCAAGTACAGGTGGAGAAGATTTATCTGGAGCAAAAAAGGAAGAAAAGTGGGATCCTGATGCACGTGAGCTAGGTTCGGTCGATAATGGAATATCGAATTGGTCATCAACACTTCGATGAACTTTTTCTTCAACATGCGAGAGACTTGGCTCTACCTTTTGGTCTGCAGGATTACTGGTTGCTTCAGTACGGGAATCACACAATTCTCCATCTTCAGGCTGGGAAATCTTTTCTTCAGTTTCCCCACTATTCTTTTGTGCATCTGCTTGCGACTTTAATTTAGTAAACTCTGCCATATCTTCGGCTCTGACTTCTTCGCCATTTCTCTTGGCAGTCTCGATCCTCATTTTTAATCTCCACAACTCAAAGTCCATAATGCTGTTGCCTGTGACTGAATCCTGCTCCTTCATCCATTCAGGAGCATCCGCAAACTCTTCAGCCTCTTCTATGGCGCTATTGTCTAATTTTTGTGATACTCCACGTCTCTTGTTTTCCCTCTGGCGTGCACGCTGTGTCCGACGATCTTCTCTAGCGGGCCCGTTGCCTGAATTCTCTTTCTTCATGTCTTCAAGGAAAGGGAGAGGTTTATCTTTCTTCAGGTTGCTTCCTCGCCTAGCATTACTGGACTTTCTTCTCTCACGGCGTCCATCAGACCCTGATCCTGCACCAGCGCCAAAAGACCCTTTAGAGCCCTTGTTTAGTCGAAAAAACTCTATCGGTGGAAGTTCAGACTCCCAAAAAGAAGGTGGAAGTACAAGTGGTGAAAACTCCAGGCTCAGCAAGAAATTCACTTCGTACCTCACCTTGGTTCCCCTGTTGATGCTCTGCTCCGAACTTCCTGATGGAGACTCTGCGATTTCGTCGACTTCTTCTTCTTCGTATTCCCCTACCTCTCCATTATTTAGCTTTGTTTCTGCCTTTGACTCATCACCTCCGCTTGAGGAAGCCTTAAGCATCTGCATCAACATCATCTCTTGCGTGTTCATCTTCTCAAAGGCACCATTAGATGCCGATCGCTGTTCATTCTGTACGTGCAGGTTTGCCTGCGCTAAGAGCTTCGTAATGGGGTTCTCCGGCAGATGTTCTGCCGTATCTGTCTCCATTGTAATGTTTTAATCTGCGTGAACTAATGTCCTTTTCTCTTCTGCAGAGGAGTCGTTAAATATACTTTTCGTGTAAACCGATGGCTCCAAGTAAATTTTTATTACGTTAAAAAGGTTATTTTCTATGTACACATAAGTCCTTCAGGAACTTTCATTCCTTCTACTCTGGTTCTCATCCTCCGAGCTCTCTCCATCCACCTTTCATTTCCTTCCCTTCCCTTCGTCTTTTTTCAGCTCCGTTGTCTTCGCTACTGCAAAATCTGCAGCCCGTGCCACCCGTGCACCGCTCGAAGGACACACTCCTCCTCCTTCTGGCTTAATGTGGAAATCGCGACGTTTTCGTTGTCGTGGGCCGACATGTTTCTCTGACCGTACACTTCACAAAGAACAAGCCAACCACGAGCATCATCGCTCCAATCAACTGTCTCCAGGAGAAGTTCCAGATGCTTTCTGCAGCGGGCAAGACACGCAGTGTACTCTTGTCTGTGCTTAGATTCGGTGGCATCCTCGAGAGCCTGAAGGCAAATTTGCGTAAGGCCAACAACCGTCTCTGCAGCTGTAATGCTTTCCTTTTGGGGCCATTTGCGGACACCGCCAGCTGCCTCAATGATGCTGAGGACATCAAGAAGAGTAGCTTTGCCACTTTCCTTCACATCAGCAGATTCGTTGGCACAATTGACGCATCCACGGCGGGCTGCAATAGCTGCCCTGTGAATCTGTTCTTCAGTAACGTCATCTTGAAAGTTTGCTGTGTTTTTGCTTCTGCTGCTCTTCGTGGAGAGCATCATTGAGGGAATCGAATAGCCATCTGCTTCTTCAACACATTGAAGGGCAGTTTCAAGATCCGCCACCGACTGAAAAATTCTTGAAAGAGTGAGCCACATTGTGCGAAGAAGAGTGATTTCTCTTGGTGTAAGTGATCCGTAGTTTGTAGTCTTGTTAATAGCGTCTCCGTTCTGCTCCTGTTCCCTTCCGTTGTTACTATGACTCAACTTATTCACTTGCAGAGATTTTCGGATAGTCTGTCCTAGCTTTTTCGGTGAAGTTGTCGGTCTAAGAGCAGCACCATCTGTGTTTTTGTGGTCACGGGACCGAAGCTTTAATGGGTTTAAAATGGACCTGAGTTTCTTTTCTCCTGCAATGTGGTTGATGGATAATGAAGCACTGGAGTTCGGAGTGCAAGGAGCACATCCGTCATCAGCGGAGCCATTCAATGTAACCTTGTTCCCTCCTCTGGAGATGGCGGGGCTTTTGGTAGTATTACGGCTGTCGATTGTTCCGCTGCTCACGCTGTGTTGGTCACCAAACAACTTGTTCACAAAAGCAAAAAATGGAGGCAAGGCATCAATTGCGGCATCACCCAACAGTGTGAGGAAAATTAGGTATGCCTCTAGAGCATGGCTTTTCCTTTTTACGGACCATTTTAAACAATCTTCGTTAGAAATCGATTCAGTCAAATTCTGGATGACCTGTTGTGAGATCAGAAGAGAGTTGTCAAAATTTTCCTCGTCGTTAGACAATAGCTTCACGTAGTAGTTTATGTACTTGACGTTGTCCGGAGAAAACTTCATGGAACACTTGGCATATTTGCTTGCTAAGTCGTGCTTTGAAGATTTGTGAAGGTAGAAAGAATACGTGTAATAAATCTCAGAAAGTTTTGAAGAGCTCATTTTTAAATCCTTGTTCGGACGGCTCAAGCTATCAACAGATTTGCCAAAAATTTGAACAATCTCATCAATCTTGTTAACTGGGCTAGGTTCCATTTTCAAAAAATTCTCAAAGATCTTCCCAAGCGAGAAGTAAGCATCGGCAAGAACCACTCTCAAAGGATTTTTGAAAACCTTTACGTCATCTCCAATAACAGCAGTGAAAATCTTCATGATGTCCTGTAATTCATCAAACCAGGTTTTTAGCACGTTGTACTCTTCATTGGACGTCATACTAAAAGATAGGCTTTGAAGGACTTGAATGTAAGTTTGAATCACGTCCATGATATCGTAGTATTCCCCATTGTTCTTCATCTTATAATCAGCCACATAATTTAAATATGTTCGGAAGGTTGCCTTCGCCTCGTCTAATAAACCTAAGTGTAAAGAGTTAAGGCACCATAATTTCATAATCCGTACATCCTGATATGTGACATAAATAAACTTATTTGTGATCTTGTAAATGTCCAGATACGTCCGCAGTGAATTGTTCTGCATTAAATAAATAGCTAACTTCAGAAATGGGTCAAGTCCTTGCTGGTTGGTTTGATTAGCGGTTGGAAATTTGACCTGTTTTTGCAAAGAATCTAGAAAAGATTTGAAATTTGCAGATACTGCTTCTAGCATCGTGGGAGAATTTTTGAAATGATTAAAAGCAAAATAAAAGTAAAGAATTTTGGTAAAATTATCATCACCTTTAAGCAGTTGGCTGAATATATTCGTAAAAGATTCTATATTAGAGCATGTTTTAAATGAAGTTTCGCTCAAAAATAAAGATATTTCATTCAGAGCGTCCCATGCCATGATATTTGAAGATGAAGGTAGTGACTTGAGATCCACAGACGCAAGTTTTTTCAATACGGACCCGTTTGTTACGTTTGCATCTTCGTGGCTCTGTTGTTGATAGCGTGTCAAGAGATACATCAAGACGGCGTAGTCAAATTGGTTGGAAATGGTCTTTGCTTTCATCCACGATTCAATCAATTCTTTATCACCATCATCGATTTTTTTCATGACTGCAAGAGTGGAGTCCAAAATGTCTTCCGAGGACGTGCCACTGTTAACGACCTCAAAGTATCGAGGTACATCCACACCGAAGATGGCTTTTTCCTGAATGGGCGTCAGTGTTGGTGTTGCGGTAACCATTGTGGAAAGTTCAGGAACAGTCATATTGTCTGCTCTTTTTTTTGGCAATGTTCTCTCCCTTGTAATGCTCCTCTAGATGATCTGCTAACGCAAGTTCCGAGTTCTGCCTTGAATGGCCCTTTGATTTACTGACTGGCCATTCCAGTTGCAATATCGGCGGATGCGAACAATTTACCATGCAATAACAAGGAAGATTAAGAACACGTGACGTGGGTCGATGGTCTTGATCTTCGCGTTAGTCTACTTATACAAGTACAAAAAGTGAATACACGGTGAGACACCTCAGTGATCTATTAAGTGTCCTTTTAGAATCTCCCAAGCCATCCTTCGGCGTAAGACTGGCATGTCGGCTTGGGAGTAATCAAGCTCTCTATTGCGAGCAAGGTAGTCAACAGCAGTACATGTGAAAACCCCGCAATCAAAACCGTTCTGTTGGCCAGGACTGTCAGAGTGACCGTTCATGTCGTAAGTGTCGTAGTTCCGGCCATTCATGCTATCCCCATGATTCTTCTTCGTTTCCTGAACCATGTAATCTGCCAGCAAGTATAAGATGCTGCTGCCATCACCAAATAAAGAATCGATGTATTCAAAGCGTTCGTTAACGTTGTCAATAACAGCCAATGCCCAATGGGTCTGATTGAGATTGACCGGAACAAAGACGTAATCCAACTCAGAAACGTCAACTTTAGCTCGCTTTGCCCATTTACGGACCCCGGCGTAGCCTTTAGATTTCAAATTCGTATAAAAGAATGTGCTGAAAACATGAATCTTGGAAATTCCTTTACCATTCACGTAATCTTTTATCATCTGAAGGTAAAAATCTATGACGTTATCATTGAGCCAGTGTCTATCTGATAACGTGAGTAAGTCCCTGGATGTAATCTTGATACCATATTTAGACATCAAAACACCATCTGGCTGAAAGTTCCAAATTTTTTCTATTTCGTTGGTTTGTTCTTCGTTGAGGGAACGGACACCTAAACCGTGCTCCTTGAGCGTTGATAAATGCAACAACTGTTGCATTGTCTTTCTTTCTGCGATGATTTTTTGGTACTCTTTGAAAAGTTTTGTAGATTCAAGATTATTTAAATAGTCCTCTCTGTCATCGACAAGCCATTCGAGATCTTGGAAGCGTGTTGTGGATCTGGTGAAAGATGGTTTTACATCTACCTTCTCCTTGACTTTCATATTATCGTAACTGGAATTATAAAATGATAGCATGTTCTCTCTGATTGATGAAGCTTTGGAAAATATATCTTTAGGTCGTTTATCCTCATGCATCAAAGGAGTATTCATTGCAGCTTTCAAATAAGAAAGTTCTAAATTGACCTTGTTGTTTGAACTCCCATCAGAATTAAAAAAAAAGGTACCATATTGTTCCTTGGCCTGATTTTTACATAAAGCACTTTCCTCTAACGAATTAACATCCAATACTTTCTCCTCATCTTCCATTTTTCTTTTTTCTTTCAAAAGCTTTTCGTTTACGTTGTTATTAATTGACTGCAATTTTTTGTGAAATAAAGGATTTTTAGTTTCTTTCTCTGCTTTCATTTCACATTTTGGTAATGTCCCAGATTGGAAAATTGCTTTATTCGAACGTGGAGTGCTTTCTGCAACCAGATCGGCCTCATTGTTTAGTTCATTCCACTTAGGACTTGGTATAGTTCGTACTTTATTCAAAAGTAGATAAGATATATAGTTCAAGCCCCAAAGAAACCATAATCCGCCCTTTGTGAAAAGAAGGTATAGTAGAGAACCAAAGTTTGTGATTAAATTGAGAAATTCATTTTGAGAATCAAGAATGTTCCTTTCATGATCACCGTTAGTCTGTCCTAAATGATGTTCATTCGAATAAACTCGTGCCT
The DNA here is from genome assembly GCA_005406165.1 of Pichia manshurica. Lineage (NCBI taxonomy): Eukaryota > Fungi > Ascomycota > Pichiomycetes > Pichiales > Pichiaceae > Pichia > Pichia manshurica. The sequence goes on along the minus strand of BJFO01000001.1, from coordinate 1,086,833 downwards.
TATCAGGGTTCCCAGACCATACCCTTCTTCCAAAAAGGGAATTCCTGGATAATCTTTCTGCAATTGGGTTCGAATATGATTGTTTGGTACCATTGTTTGTAATGGATGAAGAAGGTATTCTGGAATCGGTGAAGAAAGACTTATTTATCGGGTAATTTTTTGAAGGGACGAAAGGTAATTCCACTTTGTTTGGGGTAGCTGTTGTTGTTGAAAGATTGTAAAATGAATTATCATTTTGGAACGAAGCATTGGCTTGCGAACTCTTCTTGTGGGCATTCTTCTTACTGGAAGCGAAGGTCGGTAAATTACCGAAATTATACTGATCCAAGTATGAAGAGTCTGTCGATGACGCACTGTTCATTCTTTTCATATCCGTGAATATAATACGTTTGACAGTTCGTTGATCCACGAATGAAAAGGTTCAGTCTTTCTTTTCAGGAAAAGATACTAATTCACCGGAATGTATTAATTGCATCACCAACCGTCAACAAAAACTTCAATCGTGTTTTCTACGCTAACATTTTTTTTTTGTTTTACACTCTCAGTTGACCTGTAACAAAGAATGCACTCGCTCATTTTTTCATGCTTCGTGATACAAGTTGAATACACTTGATTGAGCATATGGCGTAACAAATTCACCATTTTCAAGTAGGTATAAACCACTACAAGAAATTCATTTTAGTATCCGAGATTAACTAGACACTTAGTGGCCGATTTGCCACTTCTAATTCCTTTTTTATTTCCGATTTTAGCTTTCACAGGATCGTCCTTGTCTACAAATTTGTTCTTCAGGGTGGAAAGTGCGCCAACTAACTCTATCGGTACATTATATATTATATGGTGTAGCATTTCACATGTATCGAAGATTGTCTTGTATATTGTATTTACTAATCTTGGTTGAATTTTTGAAACTCAATCCTTAAAATTATCAATATGTCTAAAAGTACTATTGCTTTCTTTATAATATCATGCGAAACGAAACCGGCGAAATCTACCAAATTGATTTCATAACATGAAATCCAATTTATTCTTGGTTTGACTTTGAACCTATCAATGCCATCTTTCTTAACTTCTATGTGCAACACAAATATACCAGGCTTGTTTTGGAAGATTTTTGGTATTCCAAAATAATTTGTGAGAACTAAGCAAATAATCTGAAGCATTAAAAGTTTCTCCATCATGCTTATGAGAATGGAAATTCCACCTTTCAAATTCGTTTCTTTCACGAGTTCACCAATTATGATCAAAGAATTCTTTTAGGCTTTTCGTAAAATTAAGGCTTTTCCTACATCTCGGTACTAAATGTAGACATATTCAGTTCAATAGCATCATTAGATATTCATGTAAATAAACATTTGAAAATTCTCAGCCATGCATAATTTGCTAGAACAAATATTCCATTTCACAAAGGAATATGTTTAAGGCGAACTACTTAATTAAACAGACTTTTCACTCATATTTAGACCTGTAATTATTTACGATCGAGAAATGCTAAAAACAATTGTGTAGTCGTTTGATATCACAACATTGATAGAGGATTTATCCGACGTGTAAATATTTTTCTAGTATCGGATGCCTACTATTTTTTAATCCTGTATTCATCTCATCGATTTCAAATAAGTACATTTTTCATATTGAATTTGATTGATATTATGGCAAAATTGCACACCAATACAGAGAATATGCCATTTTCTGCACTTTTCAACCAAATCATTCATTGCTTGTTTCGTCATCAAAAAATATCGTTTAAGATCGGATCTATTTAAGCGTTTAGTTTTAAAATACTCATGGTTACCAATTCTCCATTTTCACTTCTTTGAACTTAATTTATGGAAAAGCTATTGTCCATTATATCAAAAAAGAAGGCTCACAGTTTTATCACCAGAATGCAAAAACTGGCTTTTATCATATTTGCTTTCCACCTACAGATTATACTTCTGACTAAATAGATTGATATTTCCAAAATTTCATTGACTAAAGTTTTGTACAATTGCGTACTAGCATCTAAAATTCCATTATGCCCTACCTTGACTGCAAAGATTTTTGATTTCTCAATTCCAAGAGCTTAGACACCCGTATACAGCCCTCATTTGTATATTCAGCAATTAAAGGCTATGAACTACCAACTTTCTCAAGCCCAAGAATCTGACTATATCTTTAATGAGTTCATTTTCCAATGGCTTAAGAAAATGTCTGACATCAGTAGTAACTTTCAAAACTTTTATAGAAGTAAAATAAGATTTATCCTTCACTGGGTCACTATTTCAAGATTGGCTTTTAGTTATTTGCATAGGCACAAAAACAAGTTGTCCATTTAACAAATTGCTACATTATATTTCTAACTTTATTAACGATAGCATCATTTGCATTAATTTCTTTCACAGTCTCATATCTCAAGATTTATGAGCTTTTGTTGGTTAAAGGCTGCAAGCCGTACTTCTTAGCAATCATTTTTGTAACAGTAAATCTCAAAGTTTGAAAGGAGAAAGATGTTTACAGTACCCCTTAAAAGAGTAACCTTTCATTACTTCCAAGTCTTCAATGGCAGAAGTACTCAGGAACATAGAAGCTTCAATGACTCGTATTTTAAAACAAAGCTTGCATGAAGAAAAACGCCCGATTTTGCAACGAATGAAGATATGATATACAAGCATAACCAGTTGCCAATGCAAACTTTTTGTGCCTTAGCTCGCCTTGAAATGAGTTTCTCTACGTTTGCTTGATAATCTTCCATAAAAGTGTTACGGAAGGAGCGTTTGCTTTAAAAGCATTGTCGGGCATGTTCAGTGTAGCATTCTTTGGTAAATTAAACTCCCAAGTTCACATAAGTTTAGTTGTCATGCTACGCAAACTTATCGGCAGAAGTATTTCAAAGATAAGACATCACTTTGAAATGGAGCTTATGAATCATTCTACCAATTGTTGGAGGTCAGAAAGTTCAACCAGGCTCATATTACTTCTGGGGGAATCAACCATGCATATTCCAACTTTTGGTAAAAAAATTTTGGACTCGTATAGTTCACAATAAACCATAGAATTTACATATTGAGCAGGAAAAATGAGTTTATATAAAGAGGTTTGAGCTCTAGTGTTATTTCCAATCCCACGCGTAACTGCCTTTTCACTTTCACTCATGATTGAATTTTATTCTCTACTTAAATCTCCCTGGGTCCACGGTAGTTTCAATAAGAAAACATTGCTGAGTAGCCGATATAAAGTGGATCCATAATAATGTGTGTGTTCTCTTTGCCTCAGTTATGCTGATTACCCCAATATGAAGGCAATAATTGCTGAACTGTTCATGATGGGATGCACCGAGCATCGGAAAAACATGAGAGATAAGAGTGGCTAACGGGCTGAGCCGAAAAATATTGCATTACGTAATTTTGATATTCTCAACAGCATTGCTTAAATCGTCAATTCCGTTATCCTTTTCACCCTTTGCATCTTTTTCTTCGCCTTCAATCTTAATGGCAACTTTCTCTGCTAATTCTGCAGCGGTCACAGAAGAGCCTTCGTTTTGATGTTCTCCCCGTTTCTTCTGTATTTCTTTTTTGCCAGCAGATAAAAGAGCCTCTAATTCTTCAGACCAGCCTAATTTTTGGCATAGAAGTTCGGCGACAGAATCACAGTCTTTTAGTAAAACTATATCCGAACTTCTTGGATTTGTTTCAAAATCTCCACAAATTTCTCTGTTTATCAGAATTCTATGTGCCTTTTGATTAACTTCTGTCGGAAGGGACGCGAATGGGTAGACAGCAAGAGATGTGCCAGCAACGATAGCAACATCTATATCATCAATATCATCCTCCCAAAATTCCCAAAGCCTTGAAGGTAATGGTTCACCAAAAAATACAATATCTGGCTTTACATATCCACTGCAACTTGCGCACGTGGGAATTTGTCCTTGGTCCATAAACTCTTTCAATTCCTCTTTGGACATCTCATCGTTACATTCGATACAGTGATTCCCGCTAAACGAACCATGCGCCTCCAAGATTTTATCATCTGCAACTCCAGCTATTCTTTCTAATGTGTCAATATTTTGAGTATAGCAGCGCTTCAGTATGGCTTTATCCTGGCACAACTTAATAAAATAATGAAACTTGCTAGGCACAAATTTACCGGGAAAAAGCTCTTCTGCTAGGGTGTAAAATGCCTTAGGTTTCTCTCTAAAGTACTCAATATCGAAAACTGCTTCCGGATAGGGAAGATCTAACTTCTGAAGGTTAGAATACAATCCGGTTTTGGGTGATCTAAAGTCCGGAATACCGCAGTTCGTGGAGATGCCAGCACCAACAAAAAATACTACTTTTGCATCTTTTTTTTGTAATTTTGATACAATTGTATCAATATTCTTGGCTATAGTATCTGTTGTCTGACCTTTTTTCATGTTGAGATTGTCTTTTTTCGTAAGGACATAGATAGAGCTTCCTATTACAACACGTCCTTCGTGTCAACAAAATCTCGAGCTTTGTAATTTTTCGAGCATTGGCCCTCGCAACTCATTTTTCACCTGTTATTCTTCTTCTTTAAAGGCTTTCTTGCAGTGTAAACGAGAAAGAGGTTAGAACATTCCAAGCTGGTTTTTTAAGAACTATAAGTATAATTGTTTTATTCATCAACTAATATGAAACAAAGACTTTCCTCCTTGGACTTGAAAATTTTAATATCCGAATTTGAGAAATCTCTCAAAGGATATAGACTTCAGAATATTTACAATTTAACATCTAACAATAGGTCTTTTTTGTTGAAGTTTAGCGTACCAGATTCTAAATTCAATGTGGTACTAGAATCTGGGTTCAAGGTTTATATTACAGATTTTCAAAGGCCAACACAACCCGAGCCTTCAAATTTCACCACTAAATTGAGAAAGCACTTGAAAACTAAAAGACTGACAAATATCAAGCAAGTTGGTGACGATAGAATTGCAGTGTTGGAGTTCAGCGACGGCTTCTATTATCTTGTTCTTGAGTTTTTTAGTGCAGGTAACATAATATTATTGGATTCCAATTTGAAAATTCTATCGCTATTTAGGTTTGTTGATACATCAGGAAAAGCTCAAGAAGGCCAATATGATATTGGTGGAACTTATACTATGTTTGATAAATCCCTTTTTGCAGAGGAACCTCAAACCTTGCCTGAACTTCCGTTTGATAAAAAGAGAGTTTTGGATTGGATCTCTGATACAAAGCAGGCTGAAAAGGAAAAGAAAAAAGTTTTATCTGTTGAGAAGCTAAGTTTCCATCAAGCTTCCTACTTATCGTCCGATTTGATCCACATTTCTCTCTTACAAAATGGAGTGAAGCCATCTACAAGTTGCCTAGAGTTACTAGAAAATAAAGAACTCCTAGTATCGACTGTTAAAGCATTGAATGAAACACAATCCAAGTTTAATGCCCTAATTGAAACTCCTGTAGGCGAAATCGATGGTTATATCTTAAGCAAAAAGAATCCGCTGTTTAAGGAAAATCAGGAGCCATCAATTGAAAATTTGGAGTTTATTTATCATGAATTTCATCCATTCGAGCCGATTCATAAAATCAAAGATGACGTGAAAGTGGAAATGATAAAGGGCTATAACAAAACCGTTGACAAATTTTTCACCACTTTAGAAATGTCCAAAGTTTCATTGAGCCGTCAAATCCATCAAGCTAATATTGAAAAAAGACTTCAGTTTGTGAAAGATGAGCATGCAAAGAAGCTTCAAGCTTTAGATGAAGTTCAAGATTTGAATTTTAAGAAAGGTTATTTGATTAATTTGTATAACGAGAAAATTGAACAATGTAAAGAAGCAGTTCAAAAATTAATTGATCAAAAAATGGATTGGAAAAATATTGAAAAACTAATCAAGGTGGAGCAGGCAAGAGGAAATGAGATTGCTAAAATGATCAAATCTCTAAATTTGTTGAAAAACGAAATTACGGTGTCACTGATTGACGTAGATGATGAAGCAAATGAGAGTGATTCTGCAAGCGAAGATAATGACTCTGGTTGGGATTCCGATGATTCTGAGTCTGAGTCTGAGTCTGAGTCGCTGTTAGAAAGTAAAAGAGATTTAAAAGCAGCCGAGAAAAACATTAAGACAGTGGATGTTGTCATCGATATAACACAGTCTGCGTTTGCTAACTCATCTAGATACTTTGATATAAAAAAGAGTGCAAAACAAAAACAAGAAAAAACAGCGAAAAGTGCAGTTCAAGCAATTAAAAACAGTGAGCAAAAAATCCATCAGGATTTGAAGAAAATTCAAAAAGAAGCCAAGAATAATGTTGAATTTAAGCAGTTGCGTCCAAAGTATTGGTTTGAAAAGTTCTTTTGGTTTATTTCAAGCGAGGGCTACCTTTGCATTGCAGGAAAAGATGACAATCAGATCGATTCCATTTACTACAGGTTTTTTGATAATGAGACCGATTTGTTAGTTTCAAACGATCTTGAGAATGCATTGAAGGTTTTTGTGAAAAATCCTTACAAGAACAAAGATATTCCTCCTACAACCTTCATGCAAGCTGGAATTTTCTCCTTAACATCGACAAAAGCGTGGGAAAATAAAATGGTTACTAGTCCGTGGTATGTTAAAGGGTGTGATATTTCGAAGAAAGATTTTGATGGAACCATCCTTCCTAGCGGTCTACTAAATGTTTCGAAGGAGAAGAATTATTTACCTCCTTGTCAGATGGTGATGGGTATAGGATTATTGTTCATTGGAGACAAACAAACTTTTTCCAAGTACAAAAACGCTAAAGAAGCCAGGGACAAGGAACTGGGCTTGGTTTCATTTGACAGCGCAGAGGGTTACGCTAGCAAGATACGGGAGTTGAAATCTATGTTACAGAAGTTACAAGACCAAGAAAAAATAGCTAAAGAATCCCATAATGATAGAGAATCAGTAGAATCAGTAGCAGCTCCCTCAGATGGCGCCGAAGTCGAGTCGGAAAATGAGCAGTTTGAATCGGACCCTGTTAGCCCACCTACTCCTTACCAGCAAACACAGACCAAAGTTAGAGGGAAGAAAAACAAATTGAAGAAAATTAAGGAAAAGTATGGCGAGCAAGATGAAGAAGAAAGAAAACTTAGAATGGCAGTTCTAGGAACATTGAAGCAGGTAGAGAAGGCGAAATTATCTCAGAAAGAACCATTTAATAACAAAGAAGTAAACGATAGAATGAGTGCTGCTGCAAAGAAAGATAGAAGAAGGCAACAACAGATCAATCAAATAAGCAAATTGATTGAAGAACTAGAGAGCAGAACGGAAGATGCGGATGATTTTGATGAGAATAATGACAGGGACGATGATTACGCAAAGGAAATCAACAGTTCTGAGAACTATCAAATCAACATTGCAGGCCTTTTACCTTCACCTAACAAAACAGACCGCGTAATTGATTGTGTCCCTGTGTTTGCCCCATGGAGCGCATTAAACAGATATACTTATAAGGTTAAGCTACAACCAGGAAATTTGAAAAAGGGGAAGACCGTGGCTGATGTCACCGAATTTTTCAAAAGACACACTAAAGAATTACAAAAGCAGGATGCCGACTGGTATGATTCTAATAATTTGATAGAGCTCATTAACCAGCAAGAATTTATGATGATGTTAACAGCTTCTAAATTCAAAGTTGGCAATGGAAGTGGTAATGGGAGCTCCAAAGCGAAAAATGGTAAGGAAAAAGGAAAGAAAAAATAGAGAATTATAAATATATAATGCATGGTTAGCCCTTCTTTTAGGTATTATAATCTGTCAAAATAATAGACACTATATAAATGTTACTCGTAGTTTCTACTTTGAAAACATACAATTTTCTAGAAGCCCTGTTGCAAGCGTTCTGAAATATTTTTTTTTGCAAAATTGAAAGCATTGAGGAGACCTTTTTCCGAGAGATCAATTTTGATGTTAACAGCATCTTCTGTTGGTGGGTTGGTTACCCTTGCGGCGATTGCAGATGCATCAGTTTCTAAAATAATACCGTCATCAACTGTTTCATCAATAGCGAGAACAAGCATATCATATGATTCTAGCATTGATCTTTTATCTAATTGCGAACTCAAAATAATCTCAAATGCTCCAGTAAGTCCTTGCAAGACATTGTATAGTAATATTTCGCTTTCGTTAAGGCCACCTATGACATAAACAATGGTATCCGCATACTCTTTATATACGACTGTATGATTCTCGAACAATATTATATCTGTATTCTGTTTGTGAGTCTTTTTGAACAAATCTTTTTCAAACTGCTTTTGCTTTTTTATGTTTGTTATTAAATCATTTTCAGGAGCTTCGTGTGGTGCCTTGTAGTATTTGGTGAATATTCTATTTTGTTGGTTGTCCAAGATGATGATTGCATCAATTGAATATAAAGATACGTTAGAAGTCATAGTTGTGTCTTTGGGTATATATCTATTGCAATCTGCGTTAGTACTATATCGCCACCTGAGCAGTATAAGATGGGAACCAACATGCTAACGAGCAGTGCCAGATCATCCCGAAATAAGCAATTCATGTCGATATCTTGACACGCTGAATGGGCGCGTAAGTCTTTACTCCCTCACAGTGAGGAATCTGGTAGGAGCCCGTTCGTAAAGATGGCAGACGTACTGTCAAGTTAGCTTTAGAGCTATTTAATGACACCTTAAGAGTTGCACTATCCATAGTAGCATTTGAGAAATGTCCCATCATTATAAATAACTCAGACTGCAGAAATATCCATCGGATTTTGTATATTCAGAATAGTGTGTAGTCTTTTGCATAAAAAGAGTGTGCAGTAATATTGTGCTATTCCTTTCGGTTATTCTACTGAAGCTGCTGAAAGGAATTTCTCGGAAATTGTACAAATCTGCTTTGACTTGTTGTTAGGCTCCAAGTGTCGATAGTTCCCCGAACTACACTTTTTATCTTTTTGTTTATTGTATTTTTCTGTTTACATTTCTGTGTTTTTTTTCATGAGAGAATGCTTAAAGATCTTAAAAATAAAAACATTAACTAAAGCTAAAATTTTGATAAAACATCTACATTTTTCGGCTTTTTCAAACACTACAATATTTTGGAAGATATTAAATTTATATTAACATTCTTTTTAAGTTTTTGTAACACACTAAATATTGCAGTGAAGCCTTTGATACTTGATTTAACGCATCTGCAACACGACAAAGACACTGTCGCGATGATGAGCCTTGTCGCATTATGAGAACATGATTTTCTAAGGGGATACCAAAAGAGGAATACCTTTTCCTTTTTAATTGGAATTACTCTTTCCGAGCTAAACACGGGCTCTCGAAACATAACTCCCGTGCATTCATAGCATATATCATCGGATACTCACAGATATGAAATCCAGCAACCGATTCAAATCTAAGACAGTGTCGCCTTCTGGTATGATACATACCGCATTTATCTGAAGAAAAGCCATTCACCAAGTGAAGAAATAACTTACTTAGGAACTTTGTAGTGCTTTATGATGGTTGAAGATGCGCTGAGCTGTCAGTTTACTAACTCATTCTCTTACTCTCGCCATTTAATCTTTTATTTTATTAGGATCTCTCCTGAGTTCGGACAATGCGAGAGCTGAATTGGTATCTGCGTTGAGTGAGAAAACAGCTCAACCCTTCAGCGCCTTCAAAACTCCCTACTTGAACACTAGTAGATGGAACCATATTGATAAATTAGGTGACGTGTTTGGTGCTCAATTTTTTGCCACAAGTAAAGAACATGGATACGAAGATTTTGCAGAAAGAGGTATCAGCGATACATACGATAACAATTATGACCCTTATCCAGCATGGTCCGCAGAAACTGCACCTATATCAAGGGATCGAATCCAATCTATCTTTATCCACATTTCTAAAATTTTTGGGTTCCAGTATGATAATACGAAGAATATGTACGATTATCTAATGAAATTGTTAGATTCGAGGGCTTCCAGAATGGGCTCCGCAAAAGCCTTAAGAAGTATACATGCTGATTACATCAGTGGCTATAACTCAAATTACAGAAAATGGTATTTTGGATCCCAGATGGATGTTGAAGACAATATGCTTTCTGAGAATCCCACTTTATATGAGTCAGATATTAAAACCAGAAAGAAGCTTTTTGCTTCACAGACTTATTCTTTAAAAGAGTCTGAGCTAAATTGGGCAAATACAATGAACTCTTTTCTACCAGAAGATTGCATTATTCAACTTGCAATTTATCTTTTAATTTGGGGTGAAGCAAACAACATAAGGTTTATGCCAGAATGTTTGTGTTTCATTTTTAAAGCTTGTGTGGATTGCTTCTATTCTTTAGATTTTACCAATGAAATACAACCGTTGACTGAAAGTTTCCTAGACCATGCTATTACACCGCTATACGAGTTTTATAGAAATCAATTATATTCAAAGATAGATGATCATTGGGTTATTAAGGAAAAAGATCATACAAATATTATTGGGTACGATGATATCAACCAATGTTTTTGGTATAGAAAAAGTCTAGAAAAAATAGAACTTTACGATAAGCAAAAGTTGATGAATTTTCAACCATTTGAGAGGTACCTTTATTTGAGTCAAATCAACTGGGAAAAGTCTGTATCAAAAACTTACTATGAATCAAGATCCTGGTTTCACGTTTTAATAAATTTCAATCGAGTTTGGAATATTCATTTAGGTGTTTTTTGGTACTACACATGTTTTAATTGTCCCACATTATATACTGAGAGATACCTTATTACTGCGAACAACCAACCTACAACCATAGCCACTTTAACATCCTTATCTATTGCGGGTTCTATTGTCAGTTTCGTCAACCTAATTTCACTAGTTTTGGAACTTGCTTTTGTCCCTAGACACTTTCCCGGAGCGTTGCCTATTTTTTCAAGATTCTGCTTGGTTTTAACATGTTTTGTTTTGAATACTCTTCCGACCATTTACTTTTTCGGGCTTATTGGGACCACCGAGTCTTCCCCACTAAACTACACGATTGCTGTCTCTCAGTTCATATTCTCTCTTCTAGTTTTCTCTTATTTTTCGATCATACCCTTATCACAATTGACAGGGAATCATCATTCAGAAGATAAAAGAAAATTTTTACCATCATATTATTTTACAAATTTCATATATACACTCAAGGGTAAGAAGGCTTTAGCTTCGCTGGGATTATGGGGAGGTGTGTTCGTATCAAAATTTACAGAATCATATTTTTTTTTAACATTGAGCTTACGGGATCCAGTTCGTGAGTTAAGCATAATCAAAATAGATAAATGTTTAGGTGAAGAGTGGTTTGGATCTATTTTATGTGAACAGGAGGCAAAAATTATCCTAGCATTGATGTTCCTAACTGATTTGGTGTTGTTTTTCCTTGATACATACTTATGGTATATTATCTGGAATACTCTGCTTTCGGTTGCCAGGTCCTTTTATTGTGGGGTTTCAATATGGACACCATGGAGAAGCATGTTTTTCAGATTACCAAACAGAATTTTATCAAAAATTTTGAATCCAGCAGCTGTTGGGAAACGAACTGAAGCAGAACGTAAGAACATGATTTTCAAAGTCTGGAATTCAATTGTCATCTCCATGTACAGAGATCACTTGATATCAGTTGACCATTTAGATAGCTTAATTTACCAATGCACCAAGGGTGAAAATGGTGAAAAAATTGTTGCAGAGCCAAGCTTTTTTATTCAACATGAAGATGGTGACAATACCTCCAACAGAAATGATTACTTGAAATCAGATTCAGAGGCTGCTAGGCGTCTATCATTTTTTGCACATTCATTGTCTACCTCCATTTCGATGGCTATGCCTTTGGATAAAATGCCATCATTTTCTGTTTTAGTGCCTCACTACTCAGAAAAGATCACTTTGTCATTGCAGGAAGTTATTCGTCGGGAAGACGATTTCTCCAATATTACTCTACTTGAATATCTAAAGCATCTTTATCCTGAGGAATGGCATAATTTTGTTAGAGATACTAAGCTACTAGCATCAGAACAGTACAGTGACAATGAAAAAGAAGAGAAAGACGTAAGTGATGTACCTTTCTATGCTGTCGGATTCAAAGCTGCAACACCAGAATATATTCTCAGAACTCGAATCTGGGCATCTTTGAGGTCGCAAACCTTGTTCCGGACAATCTCTGGTTTTATGAATTATTCAAGGGCTATAAAACTATTATATTCAGCAGAATGTGAAGACCAAAGTGTAAGCACTTTGGTTAATATTGAAGAGGCAAATGTGATGGCCCAAAGAAAATTCAGAATAGTGGCGTCTTTGCAAAGAATGAAAGAATTTTCTCCTGAACAAGAACAAGCCAAAGAATTTCTACTAAGAACTTATCCCGAACTTCAAATTGCCTATCTTGATGTCGAAAGAGATCCAGTAACTAAAGAGTTCATATATTATTCTGCCCTTATTGATGGAAACTGTGACATTTTAAGTAACGGTCAAAGAAAACCCAAATATCGTATCAGGCTATCCGGCAAACCTATTCTAGGCGATGGTAAAGCTGACAACCAAAACCATGCAATTGTATTTTGCAGAGGTGAATACGTTCAGTTGATTGATGCCAATCAGGATAATTATTTAGAGGAATGTTTGAAAATTAGAAGTGTTTTGAATGAATTTGAGGAGTACGATACGCCTGATAACCCTTATACGTATGATCCTAAAGATATGTCCATATCGGTAGATTATATTCATCCAGTTGCAATTTTGGGTACCCGTGAATACATTTTCTCTGAAAATATAGGCGTTTTAGGTGATGTTGCAGCAGGGAAAGAACAAACGTTTGGTACTTTGTTCTCCAGGACTCTTGCTCAAGTTGGTGGTAAATTACACTATGGCCACCCTGATTTCCTTAATACCATATTTATGTGCACTAGAGGTGGTGTTTCTAAGTCACAAAGAGGCCTACATTTAAATGAAGATATTTATGCTGGAATGAATGCTCTGATGCGTGGTGGGAGGATTAAGCATTGTGAGTATTTTCAATGTGGTAAAGGGAGAGATCTAGGATTTTGTTCGATTCTAAACTTTACAACAAAAATTGGATCAGGCATGAGTGAACAAATGCTTTCGAGAGAGTATTTTTACCTTGGGACACAGCTACCTCTTGACCGATTTTTGTCATTTTTCTATGCCCATCCTGGATTTCATCTCAATAACGTTTTTATCCTATTATCATTGAAAATGTTCATGTTATTTTGCATTCATTTAGGTGCTTTAACGAATGACTCAATTTTGTGCTCCTACAATAAGAACGTGCCATTTACCGATCCACGTGTGCCTGCTGGTTGCACCAACTTGGTTCCAGTCATTGACTGGATCCAACGTTGTATTTTATCAATTTTTATTGTTTTTGGGATCTCTTTCATTCCCTTATGCGTCCAGGAATTGATGGAAAGAGGCCTATGGAGATGCGTGTACAGGACCTTCAGACATTTCACTTCTTTATCTCCGATGTTCGAAGTTTTTGTGTGCAGAATTTACTCTCAATCTTTGGTGAACGATTTAGCTGTCGGAGGAGCTAGATATATTGCGACAGGAAGAGGATTTTCTACGGCAAGGATGTCTTTTTCGGTTCTTTACTCGAGATTCTCATATGAAAGTTTTTATTTTGCCGGTACCCTATCATTGTTATTGCTATATGTCTCTTTGGTGATGTGGAAATTCAGTTTTCTCTATTTTTGGGCCACTATTTCATCCCTATTCTTTTCACCTTTCTGGTTTAATCCAAATGCATTCAATTTTGCAGAGTTTTTTATTGATTACAAAAATTTTTTGAAATGGTTGACAAGTGGAAATGTGAGAACAAAAAGAGACTCTTGGATTTCTCTTGTTCGTGCTACGCGTATGTCTGTTACTGGTTCTAAAATCAAGAGATCTAAAGGTGATACGACTTTCATGGGTTCTAACTACCAAAGACCTTCGTTCCTTTCTTCTTTCATTGCTCAAATTGGTTCCAAATTTGTCACCACATCGTTGATAGTCATTGCTTATCTATTTTCAAATTCTCAAAATCTATCCGGAGGAACTGTTCCGGCAAATTCTTTATTGAGACTTTTAGTTGTTACATTTGGACCGATTGTTTTTAATGCAGGCGTCCTATTGTGTTTGTTCGTTGTTTCTATTTTGACTGGGCCTCTTTTCATGTGCTGCTTCAATTCCTTCCCTGGAATGATTGCTAATTTAGCCCATATGATCAGTGTTTTTGTTTATATTTTTTCATTTGTGTTCTTGTTACTATGCCAAAATTGGGATGTTGCAAAATCGGTTTTAGGAGCCTGTGCTGCTTTCAACTTACAAGAGTTATTTTTCAAGTTGGTCACTATACTTGTATTAAATAGAGAGATAAAGGACGAAAAATCGAACAAGGCTTGGTGGACGGGATCATGGCTAACTTCTGGTCTAGGATGGCATGTTTTCACTCAACCATTTAGGGAGTATATTTGCAAAATTATTGAGATGTCCTATTTTGCTCTAGACTTTCTAATCTCTCATTTCATTCTTGTTTGCCAAGTTCCAATTTTATTCATTCCATACATCGACACTATCCACTCGATGCTATTGATGTGGCTTAGCCCCGAAAATATGTTGAAAAAGCCAATTTACTCTTCTTCTAAACGTAGAATGAGGTTAAGAATAACAATAACTTACTTTTTCTTATTCGTTTCGAACATCTGCGTCATTTGTTCAATAGTTATAGTACCACTAGTTTTCTCACGCGTGTTTGAAGTTGATTTTGATGAGTACATGCCTGAATTTCTAGGTGTCTTATTTCAACCCGCAGAAATGTCTGACAAGCGGAAAGGATTACAAAACTATATTCCACCAAAATTATACGGTTAGGTACCCAAAAAACCCACCGGATTTGCTTAGATGAGTATTCTTATTTTTACATAGATTGTTAAGAGTATCAAATTTGTTTAAGGTAAAAATTGAGTAAACAAATTGATTATATAAAAATATACAAATGAAAAATCTTATCCATACAAGTAAACTTTGACGATTAAAATCGTGGTCATGGCCAGAAGTTGTTAAAATCTTCGTTAAGCTTACATGTAAACAAAAACCGCAACTTTTCAACCTTAGCTGAATCAGCAAACATCGAAGTTAGTGAAAACCTCGGCAGACTGGCAAACAGAGACAACAAAGTTAAGATTTGCGCTTTGTATTGAACTTTATCATCCTGTAAAACATGTATACAAGCTTCCAAAAAAAAGTTGAGAAACTCTGGCTCCAGTCCTGTAACTTTGTAAATCAAGCTATACTGCTGGGGAGTTATATTAAGCACATACTCGTAATAAGATGGTAACTTCGACTTTGGTTGAGCTTTGAGAGAAGAAAGAAATTGAACAGTGGGATGGGTAGGATAATCAACGTCTTCAATCTTCTTTGCTTTAATAGGCACACTTTTGTGAGATACTGCAGTAAACCTATTATTTCCTTTCGATTGCTGAGTGAAAAAAGTGCTAGGAATCTCATCTACTTCTTGAATCTCGATTTGACGTAAACGAGAATCGTTTACATTCCCCGTGTTATAATTATGCTTTGATTTCTTATGAAGTCCCCTTATAATTTGCGATTCTTTTTTCAAAGCACTGTTTTCTGGATCCAGAAAGAGTGCATCATCAATACATTTTAATGCGGCATCTATGTCTCCACAGTTTCTTAGTGCTACTGCTTTTCGGCAAAGAAGTTTGATATTTACCGATTGAAATTTGTTGTCTTTTTCGTCTACAATAAGCTTAAGCCCGGCATTGCAATCAAGGATTGCCTTTTCCCATTCTTTTAAATTTAAGTAAGTAGCTGCTCGATTCGAATACAAAACTGGATTCTCTCCGTTTAACTTCACCGCTTCGGTGTATTTCGACAATGCTAACTGGAAGTTGCCCAGGCCAAAAAGCTCATTTCCCTCAGATTTCAGCTTCTCCGATAAAGCAATGGACATCGATTGAAGAGCATCGGTTGGCAAAAACGTAACTCCCCAATAGGTTCGGAATAACTCAGCGTTTCTTATCATAACATGCATTCGAGCAAAAATCAACTTTTCTCAAACTAATTAGTGAGAAAGAGTATGGAAAATTTCAGAGGGCCCGTTAAATTACCACTTTATCAAGGGTAGGAGAGTGAGCTTTAAGGGGAAATATTTGCCGACCTTTATTACGCCAATGTTACTCACAACGTAATGTCTGAAAGTGAAGATTTGATACTTGAAGTCGGGGCAATTGAAGCAATATATCCAGAGTGCATAGAAAAGCTTGCCCCTTGTATTTACAAATTTAAGGTTCCTCAACATGAACACATTATTTTCCAGATGTCCTTCCCAGAAGACTATCCTCAAGCTAAACCGCACATTCTTGATGTTATCTCTGAAAAAGAAGGGTTTGATGAGAAATATTTGATGGAACTATTTCAAGAAGTTTTAGATTCGATTTACGTTGAAGCTAACGTCGTGATTTTCGATCTTTTCACCGAACTCGATGCGGTGCTATATACTGGCGAAGAGGATCAGGAAATACTTGATGATGCAGATCATTGGAACGTAGAAGATACAGATCTTAATGCACTTTCCGAAAAGCTTGCAGTTAGTTCTATTGAAGATCCTAAAGAGATAGACTACTCAAATTACGTTTATAATGAAAAAGCTGAAAAAGCCATGATGACTACACCAAAAAAAAATAAAACCAAGGACAGCAATGGTAATTTAAACAATGCAGAACAGAAAAGCATTTTGGACAAATGGTTTATAAGCGACCCTATCACGGATCGTAAGTCAACGTTTGTGGCATTTGCGATTGAGGTAAATTCCGTGGATGAAGCTTACCGAAGGTTTTCTGATCTAATGGAAGACAAGAAGTGTGGGCGGGCCAATCACGCAATGAGAGCATGGAGAATCAAAGATAAGGACTCAGGAGCACAATATCAAGATTGTGATGACGATGGAGAAACAGCTGCCGGAGGACGAATGCTTCATTTAATGACTATAATGGACGCTTGGAACGTCATGGTAGTTTGCTGTAGATGGTTCGGTGGTGTTCACATTGGACCTGACAGGTTTAAGCATATCAACAGTGCAACCAGGGATGTCTTAATAAAGGGTAACTTTGTTAGTATAACTTCCACTTCTGGAAAAAAATCAAAGAAAAGGAAATAATAAATTGCATTCTATAACACACTATACATACAGAAGAGGTTCAGGCCATAGAACAAGCCTATTTTTTGTTTGCTTTCCAAAGATCAAGCAGACTTTTGGAGGTGAGGTCGACTTCTGTGGGATCAAATTCCTCATCACTCTTTGTCGCAAACTCAGCCATTATCTTGGTCTTGTTTTTACTTTTTCTGGACTTTTTAGACTTACTCTTCTTCTCCAGTTTAGGGCCCAAACTTATGTTTTCTTTAGATTCATTTGGTGCTACCAATTCTTTTTTATCCTGCGATTCATTTTCAGGAGTTTTTGTAATCGTAAGCTTCATTCTTCCTACGGCACCATCATTAAGATTCTCCGACATATTTACAGGGCCCAGGGAATTTATTTTCGAAAACCCAACTTTCCGTACTCTCTTATTCTTTGATTTTATGACTTTGAGGGTCTTTGCACTTACCGGAAGTGTCCATTCACTTGAGTCTCTCAGTTTCTTCAATCCTTCTTTCTCTGAAGCAATCGACTGGTCTTTCCTCTTCTTGTCCCCCGCAACTTGCATAAACTTCATATTTTTCACCCTGCTCGATAAATTACCACCACTCATTTTTGTTTCGAATAATTCGTTGTGCGACTGGTTTATAGAGGCACCATTCCATGTGCTTCCGCCCAATAATATGCAACGAAGCAGAAAGATAACAAAGCCGAAAGATAAGTTTAGTTTCAGGATCTTTGGAATATCTGGAGATGAAAAAAAAAATGCTGACGTAATATGATTGCCTTTTTGGGAAATTTATGGAAAATTTTTTGTGAAGCAAATTTTTTGATTTTTGATTTCTTTCAGTTCAAGACAATAAAGTGATGATTCAGTATCTTCTGACTATTGACCGAATCAAAAACATTGGAAGAAATTGAATAGCCATATAATCAATGAAGAGCGATTTCAAATTTAGCAACCTTTTGGGGACTGTGTACCGACAGGGAAATCTTTTATTTTCTCCTGACGGAACCTGCCTCTTGTCTCCAGTCGGCAATAGAGTTTCCGTTTTTGATTTAGTTCACAATAAATCGTTTACATTCAACTACGAGCATAGAAAAAATATCTCTGCAATAGCCCTAAACCCGCAGGGATCGTTGTTGATGACGATTGACGAGGATGGTCGTGCTATCCTTGTCAACTTCAGAGCCCGGACTGTTTTGCATCATTTCAACTTCAAAAATAAAGTCAGAAGTATCGAGTTCTCACCAGACGGAACACATTTTGCAGTTGCAGCCGGAAGGTTTGTCGAAGTATGGAAAACCCCAGACTTGGCTGAAGACAGACAATTTGCTCCCTTCGTTAGATACCGTGTATATGCTGGTCATTATAATGATATTACTGCTGTGACGTGGTCAAACGATTCAAGGTTTATTCTTTCAGCGAGTAAGGACATGACTGCCCGTATTTTTTCATTACATTCGGAAGATAAACATGTGAAAATGTCATTAGCAGGTCATAGAGATTATGTCGTGAAGGCGTTCTTTGATTCCACACAAGAGATTATATATACCGTTTCCAAAGATGGTGCAATTTTCAGATGGGAATATACCGAAAGACCAGGCGAAGAGGATTTACCCGAAGAAGAAAAAACAATGAGTTGGAGAATTATATCTAAAAATTTTTTCTTTTCGGATGCATCATTGAAATGTTGTACCTTTCACACAAAGTCTAACCTATTAATCGTCGGATTTGGGAATGGAGAATTCAGACTATACGAAATGCCTTCTTTCACTTTGATCCAGCAACTTTCCATGGGCTCTAATGGTATAAGTGCTATAACTATCAATTCTACGGGAGAGTGGATAGCATTTGGTTCAAAATCTTTGGGTCAATTATTGGTGTATGAGTGGCAGTCGGAGTCATACATTTTAAGACAGCAAGGACACTTTGATTCCATGAATGCCCTCGCATATTCTCCAGACGGATCAAGGATAGTAACAGCATCAGAGGACGGTAAAATTAAGATCTGGGATATTGTGTCTGGTTTCTGCTTAGCGACCTTTGATGAACACCAATCATCTGTTACCGGTGTAGTTTTTGCAAAAAAAGGTCAAGTAATGTTCTCTTCATCTTTAGATGGTACCGTCAGGGCATGGGATTTGATTAGGTACAGAAATTTCAGAACTTTTACTTCTACCAGCAGGATTCAATTTTCTTCTGTCGCAGTTGATCCAAGTGGAGAGATAGTTGCAGCTGGATCTTTGGATAATTTTGACATTCAAATTTGGTCAGTTCAGACTTCACAATTATTGGATCAATTGTCCGGCCACGAAGGACCTATTTCATTTTTAAGTTTTGGATTGGAAGCCAATGCAAAATTAGCCAGTGCATCGTGGGATAAAACAGTTCGGGTCTGGGATATATTTGGGAGAACTCAGGCAAGTGAACCTTTTGATCTGACTTCTGAATGTTTGGCTCTATCAATGAGACCTGATTCTAAGGAGGTCGCCGTTTCTACAATGGATGGTAAACTATCCTTCTTTGATATTGAGAATGGCAGAATGGTTAGAGAACTCGATGGTAGGAAAGATATTTTACAAGGTAGATACAAAGAAGATGAGTTTGAAAGCGCCAATTCAAAACGTGGAAAACACTTCACGACTATTGCCTACAGTTTTGATGGTTTGACACTTGTTGCTGGTGGTAATAATAACAGCATATGCATGTATGATTTGCCAAATGAAGTGCTTCTAAAAAGATTTAAAATTTCTCTGAACATGCAATTGAATGGTACGCTTGAATATTTGAACTCAAAGAACATTGTTGATGGCAATGCGGTTGATCTTGTGGATAGATCTGGTGAGCTTTCTGATGCTGAAGAAAATCATAAGGCTGATTTAAAATTACCGGGGTCCCATCGTGGTGATGTAGGATTGAGATCTACAAGGCCTGAAATACGTGTGATGAGTGTAGGATTTTCCCCTACAGCGAACGCATTTGCAGCTGCATCAACTGAAGGTCTTTTGGTTTACTCTGTTGATGATTCAATGATCTTTGATCCGATAGATTTAGATATGGATGTTACTCCAGACAATACTATTCAATGCTTAATCGACGGAGAATATTTGAACGCAATTGCAATGGCTTTTAGACTCAATGAAAGGTATCTAATTCATAAAGTCTACGAGGGAATCGAGAAAAGTGATGTTCCTCTTGTGGCGAAAGATCTTCCCGTAATCTACGTTCCTAGAATATTAGAGTTCATTGGAAGTATTGCAATGGAAAGTCCACATGTGGAATTCAATTTATTATGGATTGAGAACCTGATAACAGCTCACGGGAAATTTATAACCAAGAACAAGCATATGTTTGTGAAAGGACTCAGATCAATTCAAAGATTCTTGAGCAGAGTAGTAAAAGATGTTGTTGGCTACGGATATAAGGTGAATTATTTGGTTGAATTTTTGGTTGTATCAGTTGATACTAAAAACTTAACAATCACTGCTAAGGTTGAAGATCAAGATGCTATTATTGAGGATGTTGACGACGAAGATGTTCAACAAAAAAATGGCCTCATGGAAATAGATGAGGAAAATGAAGAAGCGGATGATGACGAGGAAGAAGAGGAAGGGTGGTTTGGGCCAGGGGATGAGGGGAAGAAATATGCTGACAACTTTTCTAATTCTGATAGTGACAGCGACGAGGAATAAGGGAGTTCTTCCTAACCATTTCATGGAAGGTCTATGATATCAAATACAAAAACAATGTAAATGCTTAAAATTTTATACAGCGTAATATATTTCACGAGCAGCGTAAAAGTGAGGGTGGCTACATGTTGACGATTTTCTCAATATCCATAAAAAAATGATTTTCTCTTGAAATGAAAAAGCCATGTGCCTGTAGTAAAAGCTCAAAATTGTGGTTCTAGAATGATAGTTCGCCCTGCAAAATGGCTGCAAATAAGGAAGTGCAACTTTTGGAGAAAATTCGTGTGTATTTTGAAGATCAGTTCGGAGATGCCAGTTTGCTTATTACAGATCTTGGCGAGCTAGTACAAATGACATCTTTAATGATGACAAATGAGAATATGTGGGAATTTTGTGTGGAACTGTCTCAAAATAAGCAGATTTGGAATCTACTCGAAGCGATTATGACAAAATTAACTGGAAAAGTTCAAACTTACACTTTAGATGAACTTAGGCTTCTCAAAGGAATCGTTCTAGTGACACGCAATTTACTAATAACGCATGCAAGATTAAGCGAAGAACAACATCATACTTTAAGAGACTATACTTTTTTGTTAAAATATTTTGGATTAGCAGGAAGGCTAGGAAAGAGTATGATTAGGGTTTTTACAAACAACAAGGACGACGAGAAGAGACTAAAAAACTTAGACATTTCGATTGTTTGTTTTCATTGTATGTTCAACATTTTACAAACGCTGTCTGAGGAGAAAAAAAAAGATTCCATCGAGATCCGTAGTACGCTAGAGCTTTTGAATGGCATTTTGGTTCAAATGAATTCCGTTGGAGGTCTGTTCGAAATAAAACAGGTTTTCCCCCAATTCAAAGCCTTTTGTATGCTCTCTGAAAGCCGAGATCTAATAACTGAGAACGATTGTTTGATGTTTAAAAATTTGTTAGCTGCCTTAACACGATCTTTACAGTTTTCTGTCAATACAGATATTCAGAATTTAAAAGAAACTTCGGAGGATAAGTATAACTTGCTACTGATGCTAGTTCATACATTAGCGTACATGTTCCATGATGAAAAAATTGGTGGCACCATGTTTAGGCTCGAAAAAGAAAGCTTTCCTCAGTTTGATAGGATGGATGTGTTGTTGTTCCTTGTCGCATCTCAAATGACTTTTAGCATAAGTCCCTCTGAATTGGAATCAAAGTGGGATTGGGATAACGTTGCGATAGGTTCAATGTGCTTAGATTTTTTTCACTTATATGAGAAGCGATGCACCGCCCTGCTAGATTCCAAATCATGGGATTCAGAAGGAGACAGAGAACTCACTGTAGTTCATCGTAAAATGATCGCAGTTTTGGATATTATCTCCAGCCGGCTGCCATATGAACTTTTTAGGAAAACGTTGAATTCTTACAACTTCATACAAGAGATAATAAGCTTTTTACAAGTTGTTGAATCGAACACTGAAAGGAAAAGATTGAAAGATTCCCAAAAGCTAAGCATTAACAAAAAAAAATTTCCCCATGCTAAAACCATAATAATTGAAATCATTACTTATTTGGTTCATGGTGACTTTCAAAACCAAGAAACTGTGAGAAAATGCGGGGGACTACAATTGATTTTGAACAATTGTAATCTTGACGTGAATGAGCCATTTATAAGGGAACGGTGCATTCTTTGTTTGAAATATTTGCTCGAAAACAACCAAGAAAACCAATCCTTTGTCGCATCTTTGGAGGCTCAGAGAATAGATATCAATGAGGAAAACGAAAAGGTACTTGAAAAATGTGGGTATGAGATGGATATTATTGACGGAAAAGTACAGCTTAAGAGACAGCCAAACTTGGAAAATAGTCCAACTAACGGAGAAAAGATTGAGGAAGTTTAATGTCAGTATGGATATATAAAATGTATATAATAGATAGTGACGGTTCACCAGAAAGAAAAATAAAATTTCAGGCTGTGCAAAGAAGTTGAAAAATTAAAATTTTTTTCATGTTTTCTTTTTCTTTGTGTGAATGAAACGTTATCGAAGTATCCAAGATCTTTGAACTCTAACTCTCGACATTAGCTTAAAAACCATTGATTGACAGTAATAACGATGGCAAAACCTAAACAAATGAGTACCGCGGTGGGTGTGGATTTGACAAAAGCGCTTGCGCACGGAAGTTCTGGAATAAGGAAGAAAATGAGAGATATTACAAGACTTTTACAAAGAGATAATCTTGCTGCGGATATGAGAATTGCCAACGAAAGAGCACTAAAAACGTTAAAACTTGAATTACAGAAGATTCAAGGAGACCAGAAAGAGAGAAAACTGGCACAGAAATACCACAAAGTTCGTTTTTTCGAGAGAAAGAAAGCTATTAGATTTTACATGAAAAGCAAAAAGAACCTCGAGTCATTTGAAACACAGCTGGCTGAGGCGGAGAAAAAGGACGATAAAGAGGCAGTCAAGGAATTAAAGAAACAGCTGAAGAAAGAAAAGCGAGTGTTTGGACATTCTCAAATCGATCTAGCATACGTTTTGAATTTTCCAAAAAACGAAAAATATATAGCCCTATATGCAACAAGCACGATTCCACTCGATAAATTGCCGAAGAAGGCCAAGGATGGAATTAAGGCATCCAACGATAGGAAGGAAGAGTTCAAAAAAATATTTGCCGAGCAACTGAAACAGGGCCAATTAGAAGTGAGTATAGAGGAAGGTCTAGGAAAAGATAGAACTGAGGAGGCCGCCCAAAATAGCGGCAAGAATAAAGGCACCGCAGCACATGTACATAAGGAAACTCAGCAGGTCGATGATGTTGAGGCCGTTGTGGAGCACGAAAAGGACGATTTCTTTGAATGATCTAATGCATGCGAACGCGTTTAAACTGTTTTTAGCATTAGTTTATTAAAAGTGTATATTGTAATAGTTACAAAGCAGGGTTTTTTACACCTCTAGTGTTAGTGAAGAATAAATTAGAAGATAGTCGAGGTATAGGTTAAAGGCTAAAAGTTTAAAACATGCTTTTCTATATAATTTACCCTTCCATTCGAAGCTGTTCGTTGTACTAATCATGTAGTATTCATCGGTAATAATTCAGTGTCTAGAAACTTGACATATTTAAACCGGTCTGAATCTATTGCTTCCTTTCTGAGTAAACCAAACTGGATCAGGTCGCCAATAAAAATTCCAATCTTCCCAAGGGCGTATTTTTGATGATCGAATTCGTCGTCTAAAGTAGGTTGCAAAAATTCGTCATCACTGTTGGTTTCATTTCCATTTTCAGTTCCTTTATTATTATCATTATCACTGTCGGCGATAGCTTCGCTATCATTCACAATGATTTTGTAGTGCTCTCCATTTGGTCCTGTTTCAAATTTGGCAGTTTCAAAGTTAGAGTTGCTTATGCCATTTGCGCTGTTGGCGTTCTCATTATTTGCTGTATCGATTGAACCCCTACTGATGATTGCCCACAAAGCCCAAAAAATTGAAGAAGTCGAACGCCAAAAAATCGTTTCATTGTACAAGTGAGTGACGCTTGAAGGAAGATCAGCAAGCTTGATCGATACAACGGAGCGTGATTGCTTCAACGGAGGATGGGATGGAAGTTTGTTGAAAGTGGCAGAGCTTGCTGTCGCTGTTGATGAGGAATACACCGAAGAGGATGCAGATGAGATTGGTTTCAAATTTGGTGTCGAAGACCCTGGTATGTACTGTATGTAAGAATTTAAATAGTTAATCCTTTCCTCTACTGAAGGATACTTTGTTTCATCTGTTTTATAGTTGCAATTTGGGTCATGGTAATCGTACATCCATTCGGAAAAATGATTTGTGATGTCATAGGCAGGGGGATTTTGACCGGCGTATTCAAAATCTATAACCGTCAATCTGGTGTCGTATTTGAAATTTGTATCTGTGACAATGGGTAAAGGGGTATTTTTAGAAATGGAATCAGACAAAGACATTGAAGCTGAGGGGTGTTTCAAAGACATTTGGTCCATCGAATTGGATAGTGACAGAGTGGTAATTTCGCTATCATCGATCAGTACATCCTCGTTGCTATCAGTGTACTTATCATTGCCATTGCCGTTATCTTCATCATCGTCTTCTTCATCATCACCATCGCTTATGGGTATACCCTCTGATTTGCTATAGAACAGGAGGTTTCCATATTGGGCGTCATTGTGACAGAATCTGAGGGAGTCTTTCAAGCTTTCAATGCTCTCATAAGTTGAGTATAGCCAGTCTTTATAAACAAGGATCAATTTTTTCAAATCTGCCCAGCTTGTAATGAAGACATTTTTCTGTTCATCTGGGGAGGAACCTTCAATAAGTTTGTCAACCACCGAGATCCATTTTTCAATCAAGAGCCAAGACTTCGGGCCTGAGTTGTATTCGTCGTAATTTAGGTTGACACCGTAGTGGAATTCCTTCATTCTTCTGGCAATCATTCTACTAATTTTCGGGTCTCGGATTTGCGATTTGTTTAGGGTGATGGAGTTATTCAAAAACTCTTCAAATCTCCCATTGTTGAAACAGCCTAGGAGCTTTGGGCCTATATTTTTTCTGGAAAGCCTAATAAGAGTGAGAAGCTCCGAGTCTCGGTCGATGATGTTTTCCACATCGCCGTATATTCTCAGCAATAAGGGGTAATAATTTTGGTAGGTTACCTTATAGACACAATTAGTCATCGCACCGCTGATTCTATCCAAATGGATGGCCTTATAGTTTGATTTATCGATTTTCCTCCATTTCGGGATGCGCAGGGACTTGAGGACAGAGAGGATGTCCTGCTTGAAGTAGTCTAGCGGCAACGAGTTGTCGAGGTTCACGTTGAGGATGTTGTTGTCCAAGGAAACAACACTGCTACTTCGGCTGCCGGAGCCATTAGCATTAGTATTATTATGGTGGTGGTGATGGTCCAACGCCGAGATCGACGGAGAGAGCAGGATTGACGAGGATGCGGTCGAGCTGGACGTCCTCCTCGTCCTGCTCCTGCTCCGGGTTCTGCCGCCACTTCCTGGCCGAATTGGCACAGAGGTGGCTGCACTGGCTCGTCTGGCTACCAGCAGCGGGGACGAAGGATTTGACGAGCGTCTTCTTGTGAAGGTGGGGCGATCCATCTATTGGCGGGGTGGGGGGAGGGATCGAGGCTGGTCGTGGAGAAGAGAATAAAAAGAGCAGTGAAACAAGGGGCAGAAAGACGGAGAAACAATGTACAGGGTGTTGTCTTATTAGAGATCGTCTGCTCGTGTGACCTCGAGACGCAAAACGCAGATACAACGACCGTCGTCGACGACGATGCCCGAGCTGTCAACAGATGGTGGTCGTATCCTTCCGAAGAGACAGGGTGGTTGTGTCTCGTCTCCCTCTCTGCCCTCCTGGTGTCTCTTCGCACCCGTTCTACGAGGAGGAAAAAAAAAAAATAATAAAAGGAAAGCCCGTCGGAGCCAGCCCACTTCTTTCTGTGCATGTGAAAATGACCATTATCAGATCACGTGACAGTTTTTTTTTGAAAAATCGGAGATCACGTGAGTGATTACGTAACAATGTGGCGCCTGGCACGTGATCTTGGATTTTCACCGACTTCGAATCACCGACGTCTTTCGCCTTGTTTACCGTTTTCGGCAGCTGCCCCATTGGGCTTTTTATTTGTTTTTTTTTCGCAGGGTCCCCGTTTTTTCGTTTCGGTCTGATTTGGCAGACCGGCTAGGAGACAGGGCAAGAAGGCAGTGCGCCAACCGTTTGCGGATATGTGAGGAGGAAGGGGGGGAAAAAGAGAGGCAGAAAGGGTGAGAGAGGGACTATACGTTGAACGTTGTACGTTGTAATTTGTGCGTTGTGCGTTGTGCGTTATGCTCAGCTTCTGGTCCTTCTGTTCCGGTTGTCTCTTTGTTGTTCTGCTGATCTGTCTGCTGCTCTCTCCAACCCTGCAGTCTGTGATCTCACACACACCGTTCTGCTCTGCATCCGGCTCTCAGTACCCGCCGCCTGCTTCCTTCCCCTAGCCGTTGTCGATCAGACACACTAACGCTAGCTTAGACACAACACAAACAAACACAGACAGACATCGCTCACGAAGCCTGTGCTGGTCATTTCTTAAAACTCCTACGCACAGATCACCGGCGTCAGCTCAAGCATTCACTCATTTGGCACAGTGTTGACAGACGCACCACCAGCCCACCGATCCCTTGAAACAGACTCTTCTGCTACCCCTGAATTCCGAAGCCCCCCCCCTCCTCCCCGCTCCTCTCCACACGACCTAGCAGCTATACAGCCAATATTCATTCGTCTGTCTAGCTGATCGAACCCCAATCTTAGATTATATTTTCTCACCTCAAGTCTCTCCTTAAAACTTACAATAATATATATCTTCTATTGGCTGATCCACCATCGAACCCCTATCCACTTGAACAACTCAATCTTGCAATCCTTTATTACACTTTTTTAACTCTCCTTTGCTTTATTCGCTTGCTTTCACTTTTTTCGTTGCTGCGCTTCTCACGTCCTGCGTCTTTGATCACTGAAAAACAATGTACCAACACTCAAATCAAAGCATGGATTCATCTTCCGATGACAAGCTCATCCTTTCATTTTCTCTGCCTTACCAATATTTCATCAAACCCTTTAACGTATACCACGAGTTCTTGATCCCTTCCGACTGGAGAATCAACAATTACTCAAACCTCAACTTGAACCTAAATACCTTGAACTTATCAAATAACAACAACGTTTTTGATGCCTCGAAGTTGAACAACGTCCTAAACAATTCCGACTCAAATTTGTCAAATCATGACAATTTTAACGATAATAGTCTCATCTTTGATAACCTCAGGAACTTGAGAGTGATCGTCAATCAGTTAAACGAGTCGTATGCCTCTTTTGGTATCATCATCATCTTGAACGAATTCAGAATCTCCGATTTCAAGATAACCATTTCGATCATTGGTACTAATTGCTTAAAAAAGGAAATGCTGGATATTAGGCTGAAAATTTTACAGAATTATTCTCAAATATCCAAGTCAACTATCATCTTGGACCCACTCAAAAACAGACATTGTTACAACACGGATAGCGAACACGATCTTAAATTGGAACTAATTAGCTTTATTTCCAGTGTTTCTAATTTCAACAAGTGCTCTGTTTATTTGGAGAAAAAGGATGGCTTCAAATTTTCCATTTCCATTATCGGTTATAG
Organism: Pichia manshurica; assembly: GCA_005406165.1. Taxonomy (NCBI): domain Eukaryota; kingdom Fungi; phylum Ascomycota; class Pichiomycetes; order Pichiales; family Pichiaceae; genus Pichia; species Pichia manshurica. Next base: position 1,058,854 of record BJFO01000001.1, on the reverse strand, counting down.
AGACCAGGTTAAAGTCACCGAAAATAAAATCAACCTTTTCATTGACGATATGAACCCCCAATTCTATTCCGACTATTTGGAATTATCATCCGTTTCAATATTGCCTTTGATCTGTGGTACAGATCTGTTCACCTTAAAGAGAATTATTAAGGAGACAAATTGTAACATTTACTTACCCAACTTATTGCCAAGCCTATATTATAATAACTCTTTGGAAGTAGAATTGGGGAACCCAAAAATTTTCTTGGCAGGACTAAGATCTGAAGTTTTATTGGCCAAAAAATGTTTATCCGATATGATTTTGAAGTATGCTAAAACACCATTCATCAAACAATTATCTTTGATGCCAATCAAAAGAGAGTTTTTGATATTAGATCAGATCACAAAGAATAATGGTGATTATTTCGACAATCTAATGTTTCATACGTCTTGCTACATATCGGTACCTTCTCTAGGCTCAAAAAATTCAAACACCTCAACTATCACTGCTAATAATAACACCTCAAATAATGGTGTTGGTGATAAAATAAATTTTCAAGGAAATTCTATAGAAGAAGTGGAATTATCTATCAATGAATTTGTTAATCAGATTTCAACCTATTATTCGGAAAAAGTAGAATTCACACTTAAAAATAATGACCACATGGTGGATATTAACAAACTGTTGAACTTTAATGACTCCCTAGCTTTCAATTCCAACTGTTTCATAACTTGCTCCAAAATAGACAACAAATATACATTCCAAATATTGGGTAACTCAAACAACGTGAAGATTGCCACCAACTGTCTATCCCAATTCAATTCTTATATAGGTGAAACTTTGAAAAACCAATTTGTTAAATTCCAGATAGAATTACCAAATAATGAAAAGGATTTTATTGCCGGTAAGAAAAATGGTAAAATCATTAAAATTATTAACATGTCCTCTGTGTCAATCAAATTGTTACCATTTACTGATCAAAACTTCATTGTGGAAATTTCAGGAAGTGATTTAATGGATTCCATATTGGGCTTGGGATTATTTGAAGATGAGTTGCCCACAATATATAACTTCAATGTCCCTGAATCTTTCCATAGACAGATCATAGGTGTTGGAGGACAAACAATTCAAATTATAATGAGAAAGTTTAATGTTTTTGTGAAGTTTTCCAATTCTTTTGAATTATCTGATAAAACCCTAGATTCCCAACATTCATTACAATCTACAAATTTCCAGCAATCTTTTATAAGAAAAAACAATGTTATAATCAAGTGCCCTTCTAAAAACAAGTTTGAAATTCCCTTGGCCAAAATTGAATTGGAGAATTTGGTCAACAAAGTGAAGAGAAATAGCTATTCCTGTTCTGTTGTTAAATTGACAATTCAACAATGGAAACTGTTAACTTCTTCCGAGTTCAATATCTTGTATAATATCAATAGGAAGAAACCAACAAATTTCATCACGGAATTAGAGAAGAAGACAAACACTTTTATAGATTATCCGTCTCTCGATTCTATTTCAAATAATATGGATTTCATAATTGTTAAAATATACGGTATTGAAAATAATTCTAAGCTTTGTTGTCTGGAATTGAAGAAAATTATTCCCTACGCATATGAATTCAAATTACAGAAAGATGCAAAGAGCTTAGATCTATTACATATCCTGAAACTTGATAAACTTCAGCTATTTCAATCTGATCAACTTTCGCCTTTAGCATTAAACTTTTTAAACAATATCGTGGTACCGATGAAACTGTTGTACAATATTGAACTTCAGGTCAAGATTGGTGAACAGTATGATTCAATAATTGTAAATTATTATCCTCATTCCTTTGGTTTCAAATTTAATGTTATAACCCCGGAAAGACTCTCTGAATCAGCTCAATTACAGGTGATATATTCCAATTCTTTCAGCCAAATCACCGGAGGTATGAACAAATTTTTGAACGATTGGTCATTTAGAATGATTTCCTCGGAAATTTACAATCCAGATTTACTAATTGAAGATTTGGGCTACCAACATAGTAATACTAGCAATTCTGATTTTGCTAACACCAATAAAAATAACTCCGATGATAATAAATAAGGCTCTTAGTGAAAATTATCTTTTGTTGTCCTCACATCAGTACTTCTTTCCTACACCATCACCACTTTTCTTTGTACATCATTTACACTTTATGATCTTTCGTTTTATTACGTGCCTTTAATACATATGTACAGATAAATAGATATTACAGCAAATAAATTTTAGAGTTCCAATGTTTTGTGTAATTCATCTAACCTCTCAGATAATTTGATGCCAATACCTTTCGATATTGTGTTGGCTCGCTCCGCTTCTTCCACCTCTTGTTTCTCATCATCCGACTTCATCATTTGAACGGCTTCCCCTAATTCAATTTTTTTCGCTGGATCGTTCTTCTCTTCCGCTCGTAAAATCTTCTTCTTTTTTGATTCTTTCTTGTTTTGTTCCAAATACTTCAAATCCAAGCGATGATGCTTATGCGTGAATCTGATCCGAAACTCGAGTTTGAAGTAGTCAACTATAAAATTTAGTCTCGACTCACAGAAATATCCAAATGAGGAATGAAAGCGTGAATTTACGGGCTCATTTTCAATTTTTAAATTGAGCTCCTCAGGCTCAATCTCCGTAGGTTCAATCCAATCCAATAGTCTACTTTTTAATAAACTAGTCCCCTTACCAGATTCGGCCCTAGCTTCGGTTCCTGGCAAATTATCTGCTTCCTCGTTAACCCCGCCTAAGTCTAGGTTGAAACCTGCTCCAAAACGCTTGAGTGCACTTTTATCCTCCGAACATCGAAAAGAGACATAATATTTCCCGTTTTTCCACGATGAGACATAAAACTTGAAATCATACTCACACAACCGCAAAACATGTCGTAAACGATCCGCATAATGAATCTCAAATGATTCAATCAAACTTGCTTTAAGTGTTTCGTCTTTGTTTATCTGCTTAGAGAGTAGATATGTAGTAGAGCTGTCGGGAATATCATCCTCCGTTTCTTCCCTGGCAATGAGTTCGTCATCATCACTGATATTGGTTGCTTCCCCTTCAAGAACAGAAATAATATCAGTTTTACTTTCTTCAATATTTCGAGAAGCTAGAGTACTTCCTGCCAAAACTTTTGGAAGAGTGAAAGGCTCCATTCGAACGATTTCATCAATCGCCAGATCCTGGGTTTTAGCATCGCTATATACTTTATCTAGTAACCTTGTCATTTCAACATATTTTTTTTTCATCTTTAGCTGCTTGCTAGTAATTTCACGGGGGAAGATTGCAACAGCAACTTGATCATCACTAGAGTTTTTTTTATCTCTTTCATTTTTTTTCTTTTTCTTCACATGGACTCTTCTGTATTCCTTTAATTTATTCCTGCAGGAAAGGCATGTTTTGTAATTAGACAAATCAGAGATCAAAGGATCTGTTACCCCAACTTTGCGTTTCACCTTGCATCTGCTACAGTCAATTGACATGGGCTAGACTTATTATTAACTCAGTCAGGCAGAATTTTGGGAGAAGATGCTTGAAAGACGAAGATCAATAGATCAACACTTTTTCTGCGTAAATGCGGCTTCATCGCATAAAAATTTCATCTGCGATTTTTGGCAAAATCATGATACGCTCGACGCCCTCAAACATATCACAAACAAAATCCGGAGCTCCGTACAAGTTTCAGAACAAGAGGCATTCTAGTTTAAGCTTAATTTAAATGGCTAATGGCAAACTAAAACAGAAATATGAGCTCTTCATTACTCTTACCTAATCCGTGCTTGTTAGGTATAGTTTTCACAATTGCAACACATGATGGGAACCATTTAGTGTTTCATTATCCGCCGAAACCAAACGAATTTGGGTTCCAGGCAACACCGCTAGATATCAATGAACTATCAAATGATGTTGAAAGACTTATTGATTCCAGCGATGATGAAATATATGATGATGAAGATGATGAAGATGGCGATGATTATAGATACGATGATAGTGATGACTTTGGAATCGACGACGAAGATGCGGAAGATACAGAGGATGAGAGTGATGGCTATGGAGGCAGCGATTTAGATAGCGTGGAAACAAAAAGTAATAGGACCTTAAGTATTGAAAGTTTGGCCAGCGATCAAAATAGACATCAGCGATCTTCTTCCTCCTCAAACAATCGGTATCAGTCAGGTAGAGATTTACTTGAGCTCATGTACGAGCGTGAACAGAAGAAAAAGAAAAAGAAAATACTAAAGAAGAAAAAAAGATTGAGAGAAAGAAGAAGAGAAAAAAAGAAGTCCGAAAAGGATTCACAATCGGCCATCTCCTCACTAAAGACTTCAATTAGTGAAAATACTCTTAATAGCCGGAAGAAGAATCGCAGCAAAGAATACAAAGTGGATAAATTATTCTCTTTCGACGCTGATTTTATCAGCGATTTAGCTACCCCTCCTAAATCCTTATGCAATACGAGGTTTGAATTGACTGTAGAGGATATGGTATTTTTAGGTTTACCCATTCATATTCAAGATGACGGAAGTTGGAGGGTTTCGAAGAAGTCCAAACTTAAAAGATCAAAAAGTATGTCCACTTCCCAAAGATCAAGGAAACAGTCTAACGCCGACTCAAATCATAACGAAGATAGAAGATCTGAGAGTAATCGAACATCTTTTAATAACTCTATCAATATTGATGAGCGCAAAACTACTGATGTTACCGAAGGTACCAACAATGATGAGTTGCATGAAGATCACATAGACCATCACAATGATATTGAGGTGCTTGAGTACACTGGTGAGAATTTAGATCTAAAGGAAAGGGAATGCGGCATGTATCAATTCCATATGTTGTTTGTGATGAATCCGCCTGTTGTTGAATATAACCATCGAATTGATGAAATGTTTCACTACATCATTAGCAGAATTTCTTTGCTTCTAAGGTATGAGCAACAAAAAACAAATTATGTCTGGGAGGAATCGAAAAAGATTTTGGAACTGCGAGAGGAATTAGTTCATTTACCAATAAGCCACCAATGGAGGACTATTATTGAAAAATCCTCACTAGCAAAATTGATCTGTGAAACTTATAAAGCCGTGAGTAAATCCGAAATAGTGAACATTGAAATTAATGGGAAATTAAACTCATTTCAGATACCGATTCGAAAAGAGTTCGTGGTACTGCCGCCTAACTATGTTGAATTACCTGAATGTTCTACACTTTCATCTATCTCTCCATTTAACCAGTTGAACAGCTATGAATCCCCTACATCATTAAGTCAAGCTAATGATGTTATGGCTTTTTTTGGATTAATTTTGCTGGATGATACGGAACGAATTATTAAGGATATTAAAGCAGAAAAAGATTCTGTTATTGCAAGTTTTATACGGCTGATTAAACCAGGAGAAACGTTACAAAAACTATCAATATTAAGTGGATTAGACATCCAAGAGGTAAAGATGTTTGCTAATCATTTAGTTTATTGGAGGAGGGCTATGGCAGTCTTGCCATTAACCTCGAGGAGTATATACGTTGTTTCCCCTATCGCCCCAATCAGAAACATATATAAAGACTCCCCTGACTTCAATCGTACCTTCCCTAACTTACCTCCCCTACCAACGTTTCTCTCCATGATATCTGATATTTCCACAAACAAGCCCAAAAGTATAAGCAACATTATTCCAAGTAGAGACCACCGAGATTTGTATATGGATGCCATTGCTTGGTTGTTTAAGCGTGGTTATATCATTCAGCTTTACACTTTCATGTATTTGAAGATAACTAAAGAAATTAAAATTAAAGTGGCTGAGGAAGTAGAAATTGAAATCAAAAGAAAGCAAGAATTGAAGAGGAAAAGCGCTCTTGTCGACAATGAGTTAAACGTAGTGAAGGCAGATAACTCTGATAGCGACAATAGAGGTATGGACAATAAGGAGAAAGCTAATCCTAGTGACATTGATGACTTGGAGCTCTCAGAAAGTGAAGAACATAGCAGCGGGAACATATCATCTGTCGAAGATAGTTTGATCGATTTGAAAAATGGAACAGCCAGTGATGATGAAAAAACTCTTGAAACCGACAATACTGGCGGTAACAACCTGGGAGCAAGAATGACAGATAACTCTGCCGAAACAAATTTAGCTCATGATTCAAATGATGTACCTTTAGGCTCAAACGTGACTCCAATTGGCGGTACAGAACAACGTTCTGTGAACGGAGCACAGTTAGGTAAAAACATTAATACGGACAATTTCGGAAATTACAATTCGGACACTCAACAGAACAATACCACAGTACTAAACCAATACATTAGAAAAGATTCTAATAGGAACTCTGGTGAACAGGATTACCCACCACCTTCCGAGATAGAAAGCTACTACAACAAATCGGGCTCATACCAGCAAATTCAGTTTGAAGAAGAAGAGGAAGAGGACACAATTCTACTTGAGCCTGAATACTCTACCTCTTTGGAAAGACGCTGGATTGCAAAAGTGGTAGAGGGCCAACCCAGCGAAATCTCTAATCTGTTCTACAAGGTGCTCAAGTACATGAATGGTCGAAATGCACAGGAAGTATTTATGATGCAGGAGAACATAAGCCGTCACGACATGAGGAAACTTTGTGAGGCGGTGTCAGAAAATCTTGTCATAATGCGACACTGGTAATGTTGTGATATGCTTTGGAAAGTCCGTACACCAGCTGAGCAGATTCCACCTGACGACCGAAAATGCAGAGAAAAAAAAAACACGATCTGTTGTGTACTTCCTTGACGGATAGCCAGGACATTTCGGGAAGGGCCAAGGAAGAGTATCAATTAAGTTGCAGTCATTGATGCACATTAGTTATTGAATCCGGTTGTTATTCAACGGTTTCAAATCTAATTCAAATAATTAAAACTATCTTTCAGGCTCAAGTGTGTTTCATTTCGTTAAGCTTTTTTTGAATCTGGCTCTTCTACCGTGTTTTTCTTTTTATTTCCGATCTTTCGTCTATTCGTTTTGTGATTACACCAAGCTTACTATAAATATTTTTAACATCTTCCTTGAGTTCGGTTGTAAATGATTTATACGACAATATAAGTGGCTTAAGTATAACAAAAAAATGTTATCTCCGAACCCCCGAAATACGCCAATACCCATTCCTTCCGTTCAATATTCAAGCGAAATGAAAGACAGATACAACTTCCGTGCAAAAAAATTGCACCAGACAAATTCTTCATATGTGAAGGTGATGTTTCTTTTTGGAATACTTCAAACAATTGCTCTTGCATTTTTCACCAGGGGCTTTTTACTTTCTAGAAATGTTCTACCCGATTTGTCCCAGTGCGACACACAACAACATGACATACTATCTGCAAGCGGACTTTACACGGATGACAGTTCTTGTTTTCATCCCTCTGGATTCAAAAAGGCAGTGATACTAGTCATTGATGCCCTCCGGTTTGATTTCACCATTCCCGTGCCGGGAGTATCGGAGGGTTCACCTGATTATAACTATCACAATAATTTTAATATATTCTACGACACTTTTAAAAAATACCCAGAAAACTCATTGTTGTTGAAGTTCATTGCAGATCCACCTACTACAACGTTACAGCGGCTGAAGGGTTTAACTACAGGTTCATTACCAACTTTTATAGATGCCGGATCGAATTTTGACGGAGATACCATCACAGAAGATAATTTATTAAGCCAACTGTTTTACAACAATAAGACTGTCGCCTTTGCTGGTGATGATACATGGATGGCAATGTTTTCTCCCTTCCTGAGCCCGAATCTCACGTTTCCTTACGACTCCCTTAACGTATGGGACTTGCATTCAGTTGATAACGGTGTCATTGAGCACATATTCCCTCTCCTTGAAAAGGAAAATCAGCAGAAATGGGATGTTCTTATAGGCCACTTTTTAGGTGTGGACCACTGTGGCCATAGATACGGACCCGAACATTATGCTATGAAGAATAAATTATCACAGCTGAATGAAATTGTGCAGCAAGTCATGAATCAAATCTCGGATGACACGCTATTAGTCGTTTTCGGTGATCATGGCATGGACTCAACTGGTAACCATGGAGGAGAATCCGATGACGAAGTTGAAGCTGCTTTATTTATGTACTCAAAAAAGAAGCATTTTAAACCTTTCAAAGGAAAAAGCAACAATGCATATGATATTTCAAATTTAGGAAAAAACTATAGAAGGGTGAACCAAATTGACATTACTCCAACACTTGCGATGCTTTTGGGCATACCGATACCTTTCAACAGTTTAGGTTCCCCGATTGCTGAAGCTTTTATGAGAGATGAAAAATTTTATTCAGTGGCATCAATGCTCACTTCTTACCAAATTAATAACTATAGGCTCAGTTCCAACGAGTTGAAAAGTGATGAGGAAGTAAACAATTTCTATAAAGCGGCTTACCAAAACTGGACAACGCAAAGCGATTCGGAGTTATCAATGGCTGAATACAACTTCCAATATCAACGTTTCTCGTTAGAAAGATGTAAGGAGCTTTGGGCGAATTTTAACGATCTCAACATTTGGGTCGGAATCTTTTTAATATTCATTTCCTTGGTCGTGCTTATTGTGTATTCCAAACTTGTACCTTCTGTGGTTGTGTCCCAGCTAAATTATCAATGTTTTGTTGCTTCGATCATTTTAATATTGGTTTATTGCGTTTTATGTTCCTCTTTCTCTATCGTGTTCAAGCCAGAGGGCTTGCCATTAAGCTGGGCTTTGGTATTGGGAGTAGGCTTAGGTATCGCAAATGGAATATTAGCTCCAATAATGGATAGATACTCAGTCTTTTTCTTAGTATTGCAAGTCAAAGAAAACTTAGTTCAGAATGGATGGACTTATATGGGTATCTTAATTATTTTTTTGCATTCTGTCATATACGCCTCGAACTCTTTTGTGATTTGGGAGGATAAGATTGTTTCGTTTTGGCTAAGTACCTTTGGTTTCTTGGCTTTCTTCAAATCCTTTCAAAATGCGGAAAAGCACAAAAGGTTTATTGGAGCTTATCATGCTCTTATTTTCATGATTCTCACACGTTTGACTTCCCTAATTACTACTTGCAGAGAAGAGCAGGGCGATAAGTGTGTGAGTACCTTCAAAATCACTTGGTGGTCAATCTTATTGCTATATGTTTCAGCATTTACACTTCCTCTGATAATCAAAACTTTTTATAGAGTATCTTACTCATATGAGGGCGCTGCCCCAATGTGGATTTCAAAAGGCTTAAGAGGGATCATGTTTTTAATTGCAATATTGTGGACTTTGGAATTTGTTGAGAATAATGAATTCCTGAACAAAAATTATGATTTACAGATTTTTAGTTTGAAAACTTGGCGTATAATTATTGGCAGGATCGTTTTAGGTGTTTCAATGATTGGTGCCAACTTTGGTTGGAATGTGGGACCGCTGTGTATAAAGGTCGAATTAGAACAGCAAGAAGTTGAGATTGAAAGGATTACAAACAAAAACAAAAAGACGAATGTGAAGATTCAGCAATTAGAAATGAAGAAGACGGCCAAGATTGTTGGATATGGCAATGTTTATGGATCATCTTACTTTTTGTTTTTCATTAATATTTTATGCTGCATATTGGTTGTTTCTAAACCTCTAGGGGGCGTATCGCTATTTTTGTTGGTTAATCAACTACTCACCTTATTGGAACTAGTGGATATCTTGAACATACGGACAAATTTGATTTCTGTCGTTGTGATTTGTTTACTTGGATATCTTCATTTTTTCTCTACGGGGCATCAAGCGACTTTACAATCGATTCAATGGGAGACTGGCTTCATGTTCACCGAAACGATCGTTTTCCCAGTAACGCACTTGGCCATATTACTGAACACACTAGGGGCATTTATATTAGCCGCAATCGCTATTCCACTATTAACATTGTGGAAAATACCACCTACTAATAAACCGGTCGCATTAAGCTCGAAAATTGTAGAGAATGCTTTGACAGTTTTGATTTACCAGACAAGTTTAACTTTAGTCACATTGATAATGACTAATAACTTCAGAAGACATTTGATGGTTTGGAAAATTTTTGCCCCAAGATTCATGCTTAATGCTATAATCTTGGTGCTGCTCAATGTGATACTGACCTTTATTTCTGTGGGTTATTCTAGCGTCAAAGTTGTATCTAGATGGTATGAAGTTTTTGGCGCCTGATATTTGTAGTTTTCTAGCCTAATTATTCTATATTTATTGGAAAAAAAATTTCCTTCTTAGTAAGTATACATTATATTCTCCTCGGATCCTATTATTACATATTTGATAGCAGACAAATAAAGTTACATATTTAGAAACACCTCGTTACTCAATGATCCAAAATCATCATCGTTGTCATCATTATTAAAATCACCAGGATCATAAAGCATTTCGTTATCAAAATCAAAGTTGTTCTGAGCTTTCAAAAAGGCATTCATATCGGACTGCTTTTTGTTGAGGTCTTCATCCAAATCAGTTGTATCTTTATCAACATCAGGGCGGTGACTGTTTATCTGTGAAGCATTTTGCTGCACCAGTGCGATGGAATCCTGACCTGGGATCTGATCAGAAACTGGGGTATCTTTTTGGGCAAGTGATAAAGCTGCTGGAAGCTCCCGTTGTTGAGTCTGCGATGTTGTTGTGAGGGTTCCACTTTCACCTGTGGTTAAATCATGCGGTAAAGTGTTGAAGTCTAATGAGTCAGTTTGCTCCACCAAAAGCCGCCCATCGGATTCAGAAGGGGCCAGGGGAGTAATTTTTTCTTTGGTACTGTCATCTGTAATAATGTCCTCGGAGGCCTGCAACGGTTTTTGCAATAATATCGATGTAGTCCCTTCTGAGTGTGCATTATCTTTCTGTAAGTCAGACTTTTTGAGTCTCTCAATATACTCATCTGGAGTAATACCTGTTTTGATTGCATCAAAAGCATCAGTCTTGAATTGCCTTACTTCAGCAGACTCCACATACTTCTGCTTGAATTTAGATTCCAAACGGGATTCAATAATTTTTAATTCTTTTTCAGCCTCTTCGACAGAATTAGCAGTATAATTCAAAAAAGTTTTGTGTAAGTCATCTATTGCTTGGACGTTAAAGCCAAGTCTCTCTCCCAAGTCAAAGGATTTCTGGAGATCTTCTTGAACTTTTTTTTCGATTTCAGCTAATGATTTTTCTTGCATTTTCATCGTTTCCAAGTTTCCAAAAAGAAAATCGTTACGAACTTTCATATTGACTCGAGATGTTAGATAGTCGAATATAACTTTTGATTCTTCAGCAGATTCTTTAGGGCAAGTAATTTCGTTACCATCAAAATCGGGGTCGTAATCACTCAAATTACTATCTTCATCGATATTAGTGGTATCTGGTTCAGTTTTATCAGCATCAACCTTACCATGCTTTTTGGCAGTGTAATCGTCATTATCGTCTTTCAAATTGTTCTTGCTAATAGCCGGATCGAGCTTTTCTTCTGTTGTTTCAACCTTATTAGTTTCCGTCTCCGAGTTACAGTTGGTTTTGTCTTTCTTGGAAATTTCCTCTTCACTTTTTAACTGTACTTCATTCTCGTTAGGTTTTGGGCTCATATTTTCGGTAACTGTCGCAACGGCTTTGACTTCCTCTTGTGGCTTGGCCTGCAATATATCAGGTTTCTTAACATCCTTTAGTAATTCCTCCTTTTTCTTCTCATAAGGCATTCCATCTACGAAGGCAATTGGAAACAATCGAGGAGGAGTGATTTTATCGGCTGGTATCGGTTTTATTATAATATTTTCCAGGAGGTCATTTAACATCTGATATTTGGATAAAAAATGTTTTCTAGGAAAATACATATCCACCTCATCGTTTAGTAGCGTAGCTTTATGCGGGTCAATATGAGGTATAGGAAATTGAAAGATCGGGTTTCCGCCATTGACAATATTTTCTCTGTTGCTATAGCTCGAGGTTTTCAAGCTTGGATTGAAAGCAAATGGGTTATTTGCATGCAGCTGTGTGACTTTCGGCTCTTGTGCTGGATATGGATTGGCTCTAAATGATGCCTTCCTGGATCTCTTCTTTTTCATGGCTACAGGCATGGCAACTTCTTTTGAGGCAAGGTGGTAGGCTGTGTTACTAGGCAGGCTATAGTGTGTTATACATAGCTCCCCTCACGGTAGCCAATTCTGTAAAGAAAGACTAGGACAGACCAAAACGAAGAAGTACTGCAAAATGAAGCGTGCGCGGTAAACATCAACGCGATACTAAACGTTGAGGAAAACTGGTGTAGTTTACCCCGTAAAAGTAAAGGGAAAGAAAGACATCAATTAGGATGGCAGTTGAGTTACTAATGAACAGCAGAGAGATATTAGAGTCTTACCTTGATCGGGAATTGACGGAGGTGCTCGGAGAAACGGCACTTCAAAACCTGATCGCTTCCGGGGCAGATCAAAAGCTTTCGGGAACGGAAGCAGAGATACTTGCGGCTTTGATACAAAGAAGGCACAACGAGGTTGCAATGGAGAAGATTAGAAGAAATGTATCATTACTAGAGTTCAGAGATGTTTTAGAAGGACAACAAGCGATAATAAACCTCGATTCGGAAAATGATACTAAAATTGAAGAATTTATTGTCAGGTTAGAAAAGATATACAATAAGCTGAGTAATAAGTGCGTTCGTTTAGAGAAAGACAAGCAGTTTGAAACTGATAAGTTAGAAAAAACCGTGGAGTATATTTCAAAGAACAATGTTTTTGTATCAGATAGCGTCGAAAGTTTGCAAGGTCCAACACGGGAAATCAACGATTATAACTTATCCATGTTGAGCAAGCCATGAGTTCTACCATATTATATCCTAAACATAAACATTGGGATCAACCTCTTTGACTTCATCTGCTAAATTCTCGTCCAAATATTGGAAAGCCTCGAATTTCCAGTTTAATACACACGATAAGTGAATCATTTCTCGGTGGCCACTGTCTTTCCCTATACCACCAGTTTTTGGGGAGGGCTTCAAATACACTAATTGGGATATACGTGAATGGACAAGTCCCATTGAACACATGGTGCACGGCTCATGCGATGTGTATACATGATATTTGAAGCAGAGATAATTATTTGCCTTGACGTCCTGTGTCTTTTGTTTTTGCCGCCTAGAAAGTTCACGATCTGCTATTTCCGCTATCCCATCCATGACTGTATGTTTAATTGGGTCTGAAGGACTTCTCTCATCTACTCTTATAGACTGAATTTGATCTTGCTTTGGATCGACAAAGATGGTAACGACAGGATATTTCGTTTTCTTCACAAACATATGAAAAGAAGAAAAAGGAAGAAATAATTTGTTAGTATGGATCAAAAATTTTGTTACCCTTTTTTTCTTTTCGTATTATACGTACCTGTTGCTTGGAAAGCTCTACTACTTTTTTCATGTATTTATGAACTGTGTTTATATCTATGTTTTTGTATATCTCATCAAGAACTTGGACGGATGGATTGCCCTTCCACAAAAGGGGCCAGTATTCTTTCGACCATTTAATATTAACTTCCTTGTCGAAGGGTTTGTTCATCGGGATCCATGCTTTTTCGAGCATAATATCTTCTTGTTGCGTAGTTTCTTTCAGCATATTTGATAAAGTATCCCTAGTGTGTTGATATTCTTCAGATTCGACCGGACATAATATCACCTTCAATACGGTCTTTCCGTTCGCCACTGCTTTATAGATTCTTTTCAGATGTTGCAAACTATCCACCGTGTATTGAAAATTTGATTTAATTAATCCAAGAACTTTAGATGAATTTTTAGGATCTATGACGCAGACCCAGTACTCTCGTAAAATCGGCTTTACGTCCTCCAAAGAGGGTGCCATGCGCTGCAAAACGCCATATAGAGTCTCATTCTTATAATCTATCTGAAAAGTCATGTCATAAGAATTAGTTTGACTTTTGAATGTTTTCTCTCAAAAGATAGCTTGTGCAAGTGTCAAGCGGATAAATACCAGAGAAAAAAATATTTGAGGATTGGCACCGCCATAACTACATGTTTAGTCCAGGGTGATTTTTACTGTTTATGGTTTCATCGGCCACGGGCGTCGGAAATGCTTACTTTGAAAGAATATATTGCAAAAAAAGTCCCTGGATTTGACGAAGCCTTGTTTTTAGAATATGGCTCTGGTGCATATGTTGGACAATTGCTTTCTATCATTTCTAACATCCAGCTACAGCCAGAAAAGCTAAATGACAAACCTTTACCTGCGCTGTTAGTTTCAAAAGCTGCTTTTTGCTATCACAATGAGTGCATTGACCTCCTAATAGAATTTATAATTGACAAGAAAATTGATAATATTCTTAAGTTGGGGTATACAGATGGTTCTGCCTCGAATTCAACAAGTTCTTATGTTTTTAAAGGTTACAATTCTACAGTTGAGTTGCTAAAATCTAAACCCATGGAGATAATAAGAACCATGATTGGCATAGAACAGTTTTTAGAGTTAATTCTGCATTATACTGCCATTTGGTATCCCTCTAATCAGGTATTGTGGGGTCGATACGAAAAGAAATCTTATAAAAAGTCCAAGTGTCCGCGTTCAGTGAGTTTTAGGTCCATGCTATATGTACACACATCTGTTTTACACAAAACAAACCCTATTATAGCTGATCCATGGAGACTCCTTTCTTATATTTTTAGGAATGAAGGTTTAGATTTCCGAAAAAGAAATGATCCTCCCCGTCGCTTTCGAAAAGTCTTCAAGTTAATAAAGTTGCTGATACTCAATCATAATTCACATATGAAAGAATACCCTTATATGGTAGAGCAAATCTGTAACGGTCAAAAAACAGATGGTAACAACAATTATTTTTTTTCCACTCCTAAAAGCAAAGTAATTGAATTTATAATGGCTATTATTTACAAAATTATACCTCTCGAGTTTTTTGGAACATCGAGAAATCGCAGCTTGATTATGAGAACAATACCACGGCTGATAAATTCTACAGTTGTGACAAGGTTTGCATTACAGGAAGTTGTACACAAGGTGAAAATGAATGAGATTTCCTGGATAAAACCAAGGGCCGATAATACTTTAACCAGGCCAGAATTTGTAAGAGCCAAACAAATGTTTTTTTCATTCTTGTCCTGGCTATTTCAGGTTTTCATTTGTAAGCTTACTGCAGCCTTCTTTTATGTAACACAAGGCTCACAGCAGAACAGACTCCTGTTTTTTAGACATCATATTTGGAATAAAATGACAAGAAAATACTTATCGAAATATGTCACTAACCATTTGGTGAACCTAAAGGATACCAAAAACAGCTTTATCAACTATTCCGAAAATAAAGATTTCATTGGTAATCTTTCCTTACAGCCAAAGAAAGTTGGCTTTAGATTAATTGTGAAACCTTTCAAAGGGAGTTGGGATAGGAAAGTTGAGTATTTGACGTATCAGAAAAGAGTTCTACAGCCCATAATGCATATTCTCCAAAAAATTAGATTTCAGAATAGCTGTAATTCTGTTTCTGAAATAATTGATAGAGTTTACTCATATAAGAAACAGCTTAACATTATATATGAAGGGGGTCTTCCAGTGGTGTATTGTTACAAATTTGATGCGCAGAATGCATATGATTCCGTTCCTCATGACATCCTATTTAAAGCTATTTCTGATAGACTAAATGCTTTCTCGAATAATGAAATAATATACCTGCAGTCTTTTAACGAGATTGATGGCTCTAGCTTACTTAGAAAAAGGAAAAACCTTGTACTCGATTGCTTATCTGATTTGTCAATCTTTGAAAAAACAAATACAGACCAAGGTGAGTTACGTAGGAACAGAAAAAAAAAATTAGTTGATAACCACGAGACATTTCAATTTACAAAAACTGAGATTTTGAATCTTGTAGTCAAGCAATACAAAAATACCTGCTTTCATACGGATTCGAGGTCTTACTACAGAAAAATTGGAGTCTACCAAGGATTTCCTATGTCAGCTTTACTGTTTAACATTGTGTATGATGCTTTGGTTAACGATTTATACTCCAGAATTGGTAACGATACTGAGACTACAATTATTAGATTAATGGATGATTTTTTAGTCTTAAGCACAAAAAAAATTCTTATCAGTAAGATGAAAAAAACCACCGCAAGATCAATGAAGCAATATAATTTGAATATTAATCGCCTCAAAACAGAGTTTTCTACTACGGAAGTGTCGTTTGCAGGTTTGCATATTGATGTTAGAAATTTGGTCTGTTACAAATTACTCGCCGACTATAATAACGCTCCGATCCAAGCATCCACTTTTCAAAAGCTCTATAAAATTTTGATCAGATACACTGAACTACGCTCCAAAAACGTGAACCTTTTTAATCCAGCTACGGACAGAAGCGGTAAAGAAGGCTGTAAAAAAAATGTCCTTGCATTATTGAAAAGTATTGTTTTCAAGTTCTGTAATTCTTACAGATTTTTGAAGTCCCGAGAGAAATTTCAAATTTCAAGTTTTTATCATTTTATAGCAAAGCTCTTTTCTTTGCTTACTTTGAAGATATCTCTTGGCGAAGTTGATATCAACTTTAATAAGTTTTGGTTATATTCATTGAAAATTTTGAAACGGAAACGTATATTACAAAATAATGTATAGTAAAATAAAAGCTGGCTTTTTAAACAACCCCAAATGTATTTTTCATATGTTCCTGATCTTTTTCTTGACGCTGCCTTTCTATCTCTGAAATTCCGCCGCCGCTTTTCTTTAACTTATCGTTACTGACGAAATCTCCTAACTCTTCTTGAAACTCATCTTTCAGTCTTAACTCCTTCTCCATTTCTCTCACTCGTTCTGCTTTCAATATTGCCTCAACCCTTTCTTCATGATTTGGATTTATTGCATCGACCTCTGCCATTACCAATTTAGATGCATCCCAAGGAGAAACCGTTGGATCAGGGACTGGGAGTTTAGATTTGTACGTCAAAGACCCCTTTTCTAATTGTTTGGCACATGATACAATCAAATCAAAAGTTTCTTGAGCAGATTGGTAATCTTGCGCCAATAACCCCATGATTTCTTCTTGAGCCTTGAAAAAACGCTGGTCAGCAGAAATGGCAGCCATCTGCTTGTTCCACATTGATAAAAGATTTTTGTGTTCAATTTGGGCATAATCAGTTAACGTGGTAAGCTCCGACTTTGTATTTTTCATTTCTTTAGACAAATGTTCAAGTTGTTTATCAGATGGCTTAATATTGTGTTTAGTGATATCACGTTTGATGAATTCAATAACATCCTGTAAATCATCAAGCTTTTCAACCAAAGATTCACAACCTTCACTAACTTTAGTCTTGCACTCTTTGACATAAGCGTTCTCTGATATTTGCGATGCTAAACCATCCACTTGAGTTTTATCGATACTACTTATCGTAGAGTTAATCATATCAGTTATTCGTCTAACTGATTTGATTTGATGTTGTTTAACTTTTGTCAACTCATCCTGTAAATCGTCGATGAGCTTTTGATGGTTGCTGTTCTTCTCTAGCTTCTTCTTCATGCCCCTCTCAAATTCAATATCTGCTGATTGTCTGAAAGATGGAGTTGCAGGAGCAGAGTTTTGCAAAATCTGTAACTTCTCAAGCTTTTTTAATATTCTGTCTTCCATGTTCATCATATCATTCTTCACCGTTCCAATTTGCAAATCCACGTGACTGAAAATCGCAGTTTGAATATCAGGTTGTTGCAGTGATATTATACAACCGTATTCAATTTCTGATATATTTTCTAATTCGTATGCAATTGAGTTGGGACCGTCTTGAATATAAATTTTGGGATATGAGGATGTCGCTGGAGGAGAATAATTGAATTTTTGAGCAAAAAGGACTTTCAAATTTGGTAATGTGGTTGGAAGATTTATTTTTACTTTCTTGACTTGTTCTCTTAGCTTCAAAAATATTTCATCTTGATATTTTTTCTCTTTTAATGCTTGTCCTCCAGTTAAAGATTTCGCAGTGTCACTTAATGTCACTTCTTTCAATGAAGTCAAATTACTTGAAGATTTAGTGGAAGTTTTTGGCAAATCCTGTTGCTCATCTATCTCATCAGCAGCGTTATCTAGCCGTGTACTGTTTTTGGCTTTTTCGAGATCTTCTGCTGTGATGTTAGGAGCTAAGTCCATTTGAAGAGGTGTTTTCGGTAGATCGCTGGTGTTGAACACATGATCTGACATCGGTGACTGCATTGAAATTATGCTAGACGTTTGATAAGCTGAAAACCTTTTCGAGGCTCTTCTCATCAAATCATTGTTATTTTGAAGTCTGGTTATAGGATCTTTCGAAGGTGTACGATTGAAATCTAAGGGTGAAAGGCCAGATGAAGAAGTTGTGGGAGTGGTTTGTGAATTTGTTTGTTTGAAGGAGGAAATGGAAGAAGAGGCAGAAATAGATCCATTTTTTCGATTTTTGTCTACCGTATTCAGTTCATTTTGTTTATCTTTTAACATTCTCATTAGCTCAGCCACTGAATCTCCAATCTGGGGTAAAAATCTGTCAAGAGATTCTTGCGAAGGCTCTAGTACAAGAGAAGATTCCAATATTGATCGGACTTTCCCCGGTATATCCGGTAAGTTTGATACATCAATACCGCTTGTAGAATAAGACCTTTTCAGACTTTTATATGCATCTCCAAACTTGACAAATTTAGAAGAAACCTCGGAAACACTAGCAGTATTTTGAGACCAGCTTGTGAGAGATTGAAGCAATGCTTTTGTGGCAGTCAACAAATGGCTTGTTGCCGTTGCAATAGAAGGTACATGCTGTTAAAATAAAATAATTTCAATCATAATCCGGTTAGTATTCAGTTGCTATGAGAGCTTCCCTTTGGTGTAAACAAATATTCAGGATACTTACGCCTCTTCTTCTCGTTGGACTTTTGCGACCCGAGGTACCAATGTCAGATTCTGACATAAAGTTCTTTCAACAAATGTTTGCTGGCTTTTCTAACAATAATAATAACCTGTACCCCTAGTGATCTTTTTCCATTTAACTCTTCGTCGACTTCGTTTCTGGGAGTTCCATGACTAGCCAGCCGTGAGAAGAACACGGAGAAAACAATAATTGGATTACGTCAGCAGGAACAGTCTAAGGCTCCTTTTTCAACCATGCTCTGTTGATTCATCATGAATTAGCATCGCCATATGCAATACAAGAAAGAGAATAAAGGTTTATTAACTTGGAACTAACAAAAATGACCGAGAATCTTCTGGTAGATGACTCCCAACCAGAGGATTTGTTGGATTTGTCCCTATCGTGGGATTATGTCAATAAAGAGAAAGAACGGTCCACGCGTAAAGCAAAACAGCTCGATAAATTGCACAAGGATTTGCAACCTTTGAATAAGGAGTTTGAAGGGACAATTCCAACGAGAGCAAGGAACAGCTCATTCCACAAGAATAATCAATTTACAGTTGTTGCCGCCGAATTTCTCAATCTTAGCACCAAATCTGAGCTTGATCAACTTTTTGAGGACGGCTTTTCGAAAGACGAAATCGAAAGCATGCTAGAACAGAAATATCAGGAGAAGAAAAATTTCTACACAGATTTGAACGTTAAAAATCACAAATTCAAAAGGAAAAGTTTTGAATCATGGAGAAGTATGAGCAATTCGCATAGCGTAACCACAAATACCTTTACATCAGAAGAAGAGTTTATATCGCAAATTAGTAAGCCTCAGCAGTTACGATTAAAACGAATAAATAACATGCCCTTAAAAAAATTTTATTTGCCTTCATCAAAAAAACAGCAGACCACCGGCAATGCTACAAATTCTAAAAAGGGTAAAGTGAAGCAAGCAGAAGAAGTCTCCGAAATAGATTCACCTTTTCATCCTCAACCCATGAGGATTGCGCGTCAAGATATACCTAATGAAGCAGGTTTATTGGGGGTTTCATCAGAAACTGACACAGATGTGCAAAACAGCAGCTTACTAATATTGGGAGAATCGAACGATTTAAAAGGTTTTGCATTCGGTAATATTGAACCAAAAAACGTCCAAAGCCTTCCCCCAGAATCTCCCGAGGCTGAAAGGAGTGTCAACTCTTCACCGAAAATAATACGATCGGATAAACTTAAATTTTTAGAGACAAACTCTGATATAACCAATCATGATTCTCAACTTCCTAACACCCAAGCAGAGTTACTTGATATATTTAGTGAGAAAAAAGATACTACAACTATATCATCTGACCAAATTAATGACGAACCCAGAGATACCCCAATTCAGTTACCTTCTTCTCCTGGAAAAATTCCAGACATTCCTACAGTTTCTTCTTCTGAAGTGGCTCCGGCAAACTCTGACGTGAACGACAACATTCTTAGTCACCGAAGAAACTTGAGACATCGGACTATTGTAAATCGAAATCCTTATCTTGTTGACAGAGCAGAATATTTAGGGCTATCTACCAAATATGAACTAATATTCATGACTGAGGAAGGCAAATCCGATGATGAGATTTTAAGATTCTTAGATTCCAAATACCAGAAGAGGCGGAAAGAGAGGAAAGACAAAGAGGTTGGATTTGGCCCTTTTTCAAAGCTTACATTTTATGATATTATGAATAGTAGAAATCAAGTTGATGCTGTTTCAGAAAACATCAATACTGATTCTCTCGTTGGTTCTTACGAAGTTACTGCTGATAATTCGAATTCTGATCAAGAATTTGCCCTATCTATGGATGAGCAAAGCGAAGATGATAACGATGATTTGGGAGATGAAAATACTTGGAATGAAATTGATAAGCCGCAGGAACAAGAATCGGAAGCGGTTAATTTGGAAATGCAAAAAACTGTGAAGCCGCTAACACAATCAGAAAACTGTCGTTTTAATTTAAATGAAATATCTTTTGATGCAGACACTACGAATTTTGATGGTAAGACTCAAAAAGGCAAAAGAAGACAGAAACATTCTACATTTTTGAAACCCTTCAAGAAAAGAAAATCATTAAACGATATTGTTACTACTAGAGCCAGCGCAAACCAAGTAAATCTTTCTGAACCTTTTTCACCTAGGGCAACGTTTAATCCTTACTCTATGAACTTTTTAACTCTATCAGATGAAGAAACCCCAGACTTAAAAGCGCCAAACGATTCCAAAAAAGGAGTTAGATCGCCTAAACAAAGCGAGCACGGAAGTAATATTACTGCCAGCTTTAGCAAGGATAAGAAAAGTGTGGTTTCTACTTTGAGTGGAAAATTCAATGTTCAAGCGATCAAAGAAATCCCTTCAAATACTGTTATGCACCAAAAAAACACTGAACTTTCTTCTGCTAATAAAGATGCAGAAAAAAGAAAAGCAGATCTCCATAAACAAAAGAGCTCAGGAAACATATTTTACCATGCTTCGGACCACTCAAATTACATTTTCAACAGGAATGCAAACATAGGAACCTATCAGGAAGAAGTGGTAAAACCTCTTGTTTTAGCGCAAGATCCAGAAATACCCTCCCTAGAGCTGAATCTTGATTTTGCAAAAAATACAGGGCTTCGTTTGAAGCAGGATCAACCCAATAAAAATCCTGAGACCATTACTAGAGAATCATCCAAGTTGCTAATTCTTTGGGATAAATACCAGGATACAAGAAATTTAAACAAGCAGAGATATAAATTTTTGATAAATTTGAAACCCCTTGATTACAAAAGCTTGAAAGTACCTCAATCTTTTCTAAATTCAGCATTACTTGCAAAGTCATTATCAGAAAATGACTTTTTTTATCGAAGCAAACCTATAAAGATTGATTTCTTGTCAACAAAAATGACATTTGAAATGCCATTAAAAGCTGAAAGCACCCTATCTCAGTTGAGAGCATTCCATGACATTTTGTTAGGTGCTTTAAAAAGTAACTCTTTTCACAAACAACAAATAAAACAGCTTAGGAAATGCCTTATTCAACTTCTTATGATACTGTCCAATATTAAGCATGATTGCCCTGCCATCTTACCGCAAGTCGGCATGGAAATGAATTCCTTTCTTAACAGATACAAAAAAAATGTTACTAACAATGAGATGGTATTTTGCATTTTTGCTTCGTATTTTTTAGTTTACATGAAAATGTTTCAAAAATTTTTGCCTATTTCATCTGAGTTCAGTTCGAGTTTTAAAAATACAGAGTCATGGTTAAGCAAGAAGATCGTTCAGAATATCTGTAACCTTTCATTTGAAAAAATTTTTTTATACCCAAAAAGCGTTTTGTTAGAGTCCCTTCATATTTTTTTGAAATGTACCAGCAATCCTTGGTCTTATGTTGGAAATTTAGCTCAATCAACTGAATTTGATGTCCTAAATGTTTTGAATTTTTTATACTTCTGCAATTCGTATCACTCTGTTGAAATGGATTGGGAATTTTTCACCACTACTTTGACTAATTATTGCGATAAGGTTGAAAAACAGTCTAATGATTCACTCTCCATCAAAAACTTATTCGCATCCGTATTGAAACTTAATAGAGAGTTGAAATGGGAGCTAGAAGATCATCTTGTCGTGAAAATGTTTAGGCTATTGGCAGAGTACAAGTTTGATAATACTGGTGCATTATACAGCGAAAAACCTACAATTTATCCTAATATACCGGCCACAGATGCACTAACAGATAGTGATGGTTGTTTGGATATTTATTTCAAAATATTGAATATTTACACTAAACAGTATTTGTCAGAAAATACTAAATCGCTAGTTGAGAGATTAATACCCATAAGATCAACATCAGGTTATTCACCTGTTCAACTTCAAAATAGAGCTAAAGTTTTGCTTATGATGGTATACTCTTTTGACCAGGATTTAAGCTCGAGTCTTGAGTCAATTTTGAACGATATGATCCGCAATGGATCTCTGTATTCCCTCAAATCGTCGTTTGCTCTAATTCGAACTATCATTCGACAAACTCCTAGAAGGCCTTACAACTTAGTTAGAAAATACCTTCCTTTGCTGATTAGCAAGATTAATCATTTGCAACCAGATAGGGAAGTTTTCAGTATTTTTAAAGACCTGATTTTCACCGTTAATGAACTATTAAATGGCCAAGATATATCTCATCTGAAAAGAATGATTGATTTTTTAGGCATTATCTTAAAATTCAAGTATGCTGATAATGACAATGGGTTTGAAGTTGTTATTAACAAGTCTTTTCTGATAATTTCACAACAGTATGAGTTTTTGAATGGTGTTGAAATTTCAGAGAAGGATGAAATTAGATTGAAAAGAAGCCTTCAAGAGGTTAGCAAGAATGCAAAAATGAGGCTGTTAGATGAAAATGCCAAGGGCTTCGCTATGAATAGATTTTATATAAAGCTTTGGCTTTATGCAGGCGCAAAAACACGACAGCCTGCTATTCAATTGTTATACACCGAGTGGAACTACTTTGGGAATAAGCAATTGAGAGATAAGTACGAATTAACGTTTTTCACTTATCTTGTACAATCCTTTGATGTTTCGACTGTCAAAGAAGAGGTACTGACAGTCTTTTTTAGACATCTTGCATTTCTTTTTACGGATTTATCATCCTTTTATCGAAATCTTGTCAACCAGAATCTCATCATGTTGAAAAAAGACGACCACCATTTCACAAATCAATCTTTTCAATTTAAACGTATAGAAATTACAATCCAATGTTTATCATCCCTCTTTAGGGAGAATGATGAGAAAATGATATATCATGTGCTTCAATCTTTTATCGTATCACTGAAAGGACAACTAGTCAACCATGAAGCAAAAAATTTTATCAAAGAGGTTGGTCTTTACCTATATACAGTTGCAAATGATAGATTTGACATTCCTGAATGGGATTATTTGGTGAATAAGTTGAAGCTAGAAACGGTCGAGGGATCGCTTTCTAAAAAGATACAGTTTGTGGAAACTGTAGATGACACTATTTTTCTTCTCGAGAAAATATATATTGCCTCAATTGCTGGTAACACATACGAGGATTTCAGGAATCAATTTTTGCAGCTCTCAAAAATGCAGGTTTCTGGAACCAATTTAGTGCTTTCTTTATGTGGTATAGTATCTTTTCACGTCGAATGCATACTAAAATTGAAAAGTGATCACTGGGCTTATTTATTGCATTGGATGGTTAATTTGCGTAGCTACGTTATTTTTCAAACATGCAAGCAAGACCTGCTTTTAATTTGTCAAGTCTTTCGGAATCTCTCCAAGTTGAACACAGTGTATGCTTCCAATTGCAAATACAGATACTACTATTTGACTGCCCTCCAAAATCTATACGAATTGCTGGAATGGTCTTTGACCATATTTTGGGGATTTGACGACTTCAAGTTATTTGCTTCCAATTTTTGGTTATTTGCCGGTATGGATCCGGTAGTTGACCACACACATTCTGCTTCTGTTCCTATATCACCTGTAATCAGCAGTGAGCAAGAGGTAAAACTTTGGAACCTTTATCAAACCTCTAACAGCATCTTGGAAGGCAAGATTAAAAACGAATATTCAGAGAAGGATTTGTATGAACTTGAAAGTGAGCTGAAGCAGCGGCGAAGCATGCTCATTAAAAGGTGGAAACTCCCGAAATTTCATGGCTCGTTTTTACCGGGGCCGCCAACTAGCAATTAAATGGGAGCGAGCGAGGAGTTCGGAGTTCGGAGTGGAGGGGGGAAAAAGGCAACATGATTCCAGCTTCATGTTTGGATTTTATAAATACATTTCATTACCCCCTAACATATATAGTGTACCTGATCCCATAACGCATTGTTTGTTGTAAAAACAAGAATTAATGAAAAAACAAAGCAGAATATCTTCTTTGAACGACAAAGCCGGAAGCGTCAAAAACCTTATTTCGGCAATAGAACAAAAACACAACCAGGAAAGTGATGGAGATGTAGTTATAGAAGGAGACTCAAAAGGAATAATGGGAATCCACTATATCGAAAAGAATGAAGATCCAGAATCTCAAAATCCCTATAAAGAGCAGGGTTCATTGGACGATACCCACGATGTGGAATCACAGAAGGCAGAAGATCAAATAAATACTTTGATTGATGAATACAGGAAAAACACCGGAGAAGGAGCAACCAGTTCTGTCAGTAATTTGGCTAGCTCAGAAATCGCAGAAAGTGTAGATAATGTAAACATTGTTGATTTTACTGCTAAAAAATTGAAGGAGACAATAACTGCTTCCCCTAAAACTTTTTCTGCAAAAGTATTGGTAGAAGAAGCCGTGGATAATGAGATAGAACAATCGTCATCCGTCTATGAGTCCGATTCTGAATCTCATCTGAAAATCGACTATAAGCCTCCATCTGTGAAGGAAAGTCCCGAAACAGATACACTAAAGCCTACAAGTACATGGAAAGATGGAGAACTATTGATTAAAACGTTTGGCTATAGTTCGAATTCTTTCAGTGGGTCGAATCAAGCTTTGAGTAGTAAGGGGTCCCCTTCCCAACCTATGAACAATTTTGCAGATAGCGAAACTTTGAAACTTAGTAAATCAACTTATAGTGATTCGACCCATAGTAACAGTAACTCTGTTACACGAAGAAAAGTTTCTGACAATTGGAAATTCGGAGATATAGATGGATTAGAAAGAGCATCAATGAAAACTGCAAGCATTTCTGAAAATTATCCACTGCAAGAGCATAATTCTGTGGGTGACAATGGGAAAAAACGCAAGCCATTCACTTCCTCGCTTAGTAGGGCAAGATCAGTCAGTTTCAAAGATGGTGCCAATAAGACTTACTATCCTGGAAGTGAAAAAAATGATAGTCAACCCCTTTTCATTGAGGAAGAGAGTATCAACCCTTGGAAGTACGTATGCTATGGTATACTTGCTACAACCGCGTTACTTTATGTTTTGACATTATCATTCAAAGAGTTTTTTGCTTCTGCTAGACAAACTATAATTTTTACCGAAGAAGATGTCTTTGAATATTTCAACAAAAGCTCTGAGGGTACCAGAAATCTTTTATTCAGTGAGTTGGCAAAGAGATATAACACGAAAGTTTTTGATGGTAACAGTAACAAAAATCATACTATTTTGAGAAAACCCAAAAACCGTTACGCTCCAAGGGAAAACGATAAGGAAATTAATGTAATACATAACTCATTTGCAAACATAAGTCCTAAGTTTGAACATGATTTGGATGTTAAAAGCCTGATGGAAAGTGATGACTTAAAGTTCATGTTTTCCGGGGTTGCATATGCCCCAGAAAACGTAATGGAACCAGAATGTGGAGCTACGTTGAGAAATGTCATTTTGGACATAGCGAGATTGTCCAAAATAACAGGTAGTGTCAAAACATACGGCACCCAATGCAAACAGGCAGAGTTGATATTGGAAGCTATCGACCAATTACAGGTTAATTTTACACTTTCTCTGGGAGTGTGGATTGGCTCAGATGAAGCAACGAACCTGGCACAATTGCAAATAATGAAGGATTTGGTGAAAAGGTATCCTAGAAAATATTTCCGATCGATTTTCATAGGGAATGAGGTAATTTATAGAAAAGAAAAAACAGTAGAAGAATTAATGGGATATGTGAGAGATACCAAAAATTACCTACATAGTTTAAACATTACTGACTTACCAGTGGGTATCTCAGAGATTGGATCAGAAATTACGAAAGAAATGTTTATTGATTGTGATTTTATAGGAGCAAATATTCATCCATTTTTTGGTGGCGTCGATGCACAGTTTGGTACAAGATGGGTTTTAGATTATTATCACAACCAGCTACTACCACTCAAAGAAGGGGTAAATACAACTGCAAAGGTAATTATTTCTGAAGTTGGCTGGCCATATCAGGGAGGAGAATTCATTAGGTCTGTAGCAGGTAGTTGGGAATATCAACAATTTTTGAATGACTGGCTATGTACAACACCTGCTAATATTTTAAACGATTGTTTTTACTTTGAAGCATTCGATGAACCATGGAAGCGCATTTGGTGGGATAATGATCGAACTTGGGAAACAGAATGGGGCTTTTTCACTAGTGACAGGAAAATGAAAAAACATATCTATATACCAGATTGCTCCAAGTATGGTAACCCATCGCTTGTGGACTTTGATTATATCGAAGAAGTAGAGGATCCTTATGCCAATGGTGGGGATTATGATTGACGTATTCAGTTTTAACCGTTATCCACCTCCATAGAGTTGCTAAAAGCGTGTTGATTAACGATGTTAGGCGTTAATTATATTGTATATTACTAGCTATTAATTAGATTAATTGAATACATAGGCCATATTCTAAACAGCAAAAAATCATTATTTAAGTACAGAGTTCATTAATTATTGAGTTTTTGATTTTGATGTGTAAATTGAGAAGATTCTGTAGTTTAGCCAAATGTAAAATAATCCAAAGGAAACAAATGACACTAAAACATTGCCAATAACCCAGAGGTCTGGAAGATGAGGAGGAGCTGAAACAAAACAATCACAGTAGAGCATTATAGCCGCAAGAATGTAGAAGCCAACAATTATTACCCTCCAAAACCAGCTATGAGGCAATACAGGGATAGCGTTTTTCCTATTGGAAACAAATGGAATGAAATAGTTAGTATATTTACGTACCCAGCTTAAATTGCCCATTAGCCAGTTGCTTAGCAGACCTAGAACCAAATATTGCAAAACAAGGCCATCTTTTTTTAGAAGTGGAGTCATAGAGAACAAGCTGACATTGCAGAACCAGCAAACCATGGATATGACATCTGGGTCAACCTCGTTCAATAATAATGTGATCGGCATCCAAGGAAGTAGAATTGACTTTTCATGGACTTGGAATGAGAACAAGAAGAAAGACATTGAGCATGATGCTAAACACCACGCAAGAAGCGTTTTATTATGAGATGTGAAAATAAAAAAGCAGGATGGAGAGATGCCAAGAATAGTGAGCAGTAAGGAGAAATTCTTTAATTGTGAAGTTGAAAAGATTTTTTTATACTTTATGACCACGTTTGTGGCACACCAAAAATTTGCAACTTTGTCCTCAAAAATACCCCTGTTAAATGGAAACATTCTGATAAAGATTTGCTTCACTTGGACAATTCCGCCGGCGTACAGAAATGGCCCAAAAAGGAAAGTCAGTGCAGCCAGTACCGAAATTGCAATATATATCAACCTTGTCAGATTGAAACGGGGAAAAACACACAATGAGAGTAAGTAAAAGAAGAAAATTGGGGCGTAGTAAAGTGCCATCTGTTTGAAACCAATGGCTAAGGTGAATAAGACCGAGGCCAAAGCTAGCTTATCATATAAAAGGTTATTCAAAGCTAGCAAGGACAACCCTAACATTATCGAATTGTATTGGAAATGGCCGTGGTCAATAATAATGAGATCTGGTAAAAACAATATAGCAGCTGCAATGATGGTTTGGTCTATTGAGGGAGCCTTGTTATAATATCGTCCCATCCATCGTGTGTAGATTATCACTGCCGGGATATAACAAGCCAACTCGGAAAACAACGCCGTCAATCTCATGAACGATTTTAGATCAATAGTCTCTATCCCACGGGAATCATCCAAAGCAAACCACGTAGAGTCGACCAAGTTTCCTATCTTGCCTAAGAACCAGGAATGGTAAGCGGTCAACGGTGGGTAGTCCAACCCCCAATATGGAAGGTCATAAAAATACCACTGCGTTATAGGCAAACTGGTGGTGATTTCCAGCCAATGGCGCTGTGCTTCAAAATCGCCATACATCGGAGGCGTATTTTCACCGGAGTACGAGCCCAAGCCGACGGCGCATCTGATGATCACGGCAAAGATGATGATGATGTATCTGGCGACCCATTGATTTGCGGCCTTTTTAAACGGATAGAGGAAATCGTTTAAAGGGGAGCCCTTGAACAAGAACACAAAGTTGCCTGCATCTGTAGAGGTGCTCTTCTTCTTCATTGTTCTGTTGCTGGGAGGTTTGTCAGAGCGAGAGAATGCTTGCACGTCACAACGACAATGACGTTTCCAAACATGTTGTTGGAGTTCCCCTACTTGATTCCTGCAAACGTGGAGCCGCGAGAGAGAGAAAAAAAAAAAAGGGGGAGGGACTACATGTGTTGCTGACATAAGCACGAGGTAAGAATCAGATTAGCGATCTGGGCCACGGAGCAGTAGAAGGACCGGAGGGAAGACACAGCGATCTACAAGGACTCACTGGGTTGGACATGCAGTAAAAAAACAAGCGGTGACTTGGCGACGGAACAAGCCTGCAGTGAATGGCAGGGCGGGTTAGTTTTCTTATTCCATTTTGATCGCCAGTGGTGAGCTGGAAAGACATCGGAGAGCAAGAGAGAGACAATATCCAAGCGCTGCTTGACAACCAGTGAGAGCAATCTGGCTTCAGGTCAGGAATTTGCTTGAAAGCTCCACCGATTTCCAGCGAAACATGTAATTCGATACTGTAGAAACACAAGGCGAAGCGAGCAGAGGCCGTGCATTCTGGGAGACGGCTCTCTGCTGGTTCAGCAGTGCAACCTGTAGACTGGAAGCACACAAGTGGCTCGAAGCGGCGACCCGACTAGTGCAATCTACCGCATTAGCTCTGCTGCCATGTTTTCCCACCAGCAACGAGTACATGCTTCTTCCATGCTGAAAGAAGTTCACGGTCTTGCTCCGGCGAGCCCTTTTCCGCCACGAGGGGTTCCCCGACCGTCCTTTCTGCAACGGTCCGGGCCTCCACAGCACTGCTACCAGGGGTGCTGTTGAGACCTCTTGCTGCGGCCCATCGACGGCTTCCGCGAGGATACCCCCCGTTTAGACGCAGAGCCTGCACACAAAGACGCTTCAGCACCATCTGCGGGAGCCGGCGCACAGGACAAAGCACGCCGGACAATGCCAGATCTGTCTACACAGTGCTGGAACACTGGCTGGCCACACGACGAATGGGAAAACGATAGACCCCTGATTGTAGGCCAGGGAAAGTGTGTCCCCCGACCTCCGAGAAAACAGTAGGCCGCCTTGAACTCTCCCCATGTTGCATCGCAATTGTCCTGTTTCATGCAGTCGCCACGGGATCTGAACGCACTGGCTCCTTTCTCGTCTCAGACATGCACTTTTTCCCGCTTGCTACCGTCTTGTCTTTGCCAACCCCTGTCTGTGTCTGCTGCGACCTCACCTCTCTCCCGTTGCAGCGTCCTGCTCCCTCTGGTAGAGCCTCAGGCTGCACCCGATGGAGGGAGAAGGGAGGGATCGTCGTCCGTCCGTCCTGCCGTGTGCGGTCGTGGGCTCTTCCCCGGACCCTGCTGACGACGGTGCAGTGCGGTGCGGCTCGGAGGGGGGGGGAGCGAAAGGAATATGGTATATTTAGCAGCGATCGGCCCGCACGAACTGGATGTGCCGGTCGATTTGCAAAGTCCAAAGCCGGCCCATATTGCGGGCCACGCTCCCCGCACCGTGCACAGCACAAATTCGATGAAAATTGGGCTGCTCCCTCTGCACCGCCGCGACGGACCCCAGCCTGTTCCGTCGGCCACCGGCACGAAACTGGCTAAAGGTGCAGCGACCTACACGTCATCGGACGCCTGCGCGCTGCACTAAAAAAGGGTGCTAAAACGATTGCTGGCCAGTCGTGCGGCTCTGTGCTGTTGCACACGCGTGCGGCGGGTTTATCGGTCTCCCACTGGCGGACAGCTGTGGAGAAAAGGGCAGCAACGGTCCTCGAGGACTGGCGCGCCCGGGCGCGCCAGCCGCGCCAGCCGTGGTCGTAACGGCGGTAGCGCACCAGGATAGGTCAGCGGGACAAAGGAAGCATGGAGAAGAAAAACGAGGGCAGACCATTTTTTTGGTCTACATTGTCTGCAAGATTGCCTGAATAGAGAGGAAAGAGGGAAAAGAGGCCAGGAGAGAGGCAGAAAGACAGAGAGTGTGTGGAAACCGCAACTGTAGCATCCTGTTGCGGATGCAGAGAGAGAGCTCTATCGGAGTTTATGCGCCAGGGACTGTTGACAGCGGTGCTCTCCGGTTCTGGCGCTTTGGCGGAGGGGTGTGTATATATTTTAGTCTCTTTCCTTTCTGACTGCCAGCAGTTTTTCGTCAGTTGGTTCCGACACAGAGAGGTACTCCGTTGTAGGTCTTCTCTTTCCGTCTTGTTCTCGCTCTGACTCTTTTGTTTTCTCTTCGTTTCCCAAGCAAAAAGCACAAAGCACAAAGCCAGGCAGTCCTGCAGAACACATCGCCGCCATGACTGACGTTTTCAATGTGCAAATTTTCTTCATTGTGTTCAGAGAGGCTCTAGAAGCCATCATTGTTATTTCTGTCCTTCTTGCGTTCGTTAAACAGTCCATCGGTGATTCCAACAAAAAGTTGGCCAGAAAGATCAAGATCCAGATTTGGGCAGGCTCTATTCTCGGTGTTATCATCTGTCTCGGTATCGGTGGTGGTTTCATTGGTGCATACTACACCCTCGGTAAGGATATCTGGGGTGGTGCAGAGGACCTTTGGGAAGGTATCTTCTGTATCATCGCCACCGTCTTGATCTCCTTGATGGGTATTGCGATGGTGAGAATCAACAAGTTGCAAAAGAAATGGAGAATCAAGATCGCCAGAGCTATCGTCACCCCTCCAGCAAAGAGGGCCGACCGTCTCAAGATCAGTTACCTCCTCAAAAAGTACGCCATGTTCATCTTGCCTTTCATCACCACCCTTAGAGAAGGTTTGGAAGCCGTCGTCTTCGTCGGTGGTGTCGGTATCTCCGAGGCATCCGCAAGAGCTTTCCCATTGCCGGTCGTTTGTGGTTTGATTGCAGGTTTGGCTGTCGGTGCCTTCTTGTACTACGGTGGTTCTGCCGTCTCATTGCAGATTTTCCTTTGTATCTCCACTGCCATCCTTTATTTGATTGCTGCAGGTTTGTTCTCCAGAGGTGTCTGGTACTTGCAAACCGACCGTTTCAACAAGCAAACTGGTGGTGACGCTTCCGAAAACGGTTCCGGCCCGGGTACCTACAACATCCACCAAAGTGTCTGGCACGTCAACTGCTGTAACCCTGAAACAGATAACGGTTGGGATGTCTTCAACGCCTTGTTGGGATGGCAAAACTCCGCCACTTACGGTTCCGTCATCTCCTACAACATCTACTGGTTGACTGTCATTGTCCTCTTGTCCTTGATGTTGTTTGAGGAAAAGAACGGCCACTTACCTTTCGTCAAGATCGGTTTCAGACACCTGAACCCTCTTTACTACATTAAGAACAAGAAGAAGGACGAATTGACTAACGAAGAAGCCGACCGGTTGTTTGCACAGGCCAAGATGCAAATCCAAGATCACGTCGAAGAGCAAGAACTCAACCAAGCTCACGAAGCTACAGCAAAGAAAACTGCTGAAGTTTATTAGATCTGCTGACGAAGTTTCGTCTCATGATTGGTCGTTTTCTTTTTTCCAATCGTATTTTTCTCCCGAAAAAATTATTATGCTCACCTCATGATGTGATATAATTCAGCAATAATAATTATTTTTCTCTCTTTTTCTCCTCTGCCTCGTTTACTTTTTTTTTTTCTCGTTGATATAGTTATTTAATATGGCGCTTTTGTAATACTCATTTACACTTCCAGAAACTGTATGAGCCGAAAAAGCATTGATATTTGGTGTCTTTGAAATCTGACCATTTATACGTAGTCACGTTGGTAGCACAAATTTTAAAGGAAGTGCTGCTAATACTTATAATCTCAATGAGAAAGTGTTGTCATAGTCTAAGGCCTGGCTTCAACATCGCTTCCCAAATTATAGATCATAAGTTGTTGGCTAGCAGTGTTCCGACCAGAGAGATTATTCATCAACTCCCTGTGAACTTAGCAGTTAATGCTCACTGTGTCTGCCGCGTAATATAATATAAAATTGGTTGACTATTATATTATTATACAAAGAAATTAGATTATTCAGCAGTATTGTTCCAGCTTTTCACCCTTCTCGCCAATAATAGACTTGATGGCAGAGATAATGCTGGAGTGAACAGTCTGCGAGGCAGCAATTACCCCCTGGCTGTTCAACGTACGCCCATATCCGAAGTCCAAATCATTGCCATATATGTCACTCACTTTCCCGCCACTCTCATTGACAAGTAGATACCCGGCAGCATGATCCCAAATCTTTTCTCTGTAATTTGGATTCGTTGGAAGTCTCAAGTAAATTTCAGCATCACCCTTTGAGAGTGCACAGTACTTTGCCTGTGAGTCCAAGTTCACCGAAGGCTGACTGATGCCAAGCTTAGTTTTGATCAGTCCCTGCAACCCGTGTGACGAGTGACCCTTCTCCACACCTTCTAAAACCCTCGCCTTATCTAACCCGTATTCATTGTGGACGTGTATTTGATTTGAAGTGTCCAATGGGAAGACAATCTTGTCATTCAAATCTTGGAAGTAAGATCCGTGGCCCTTTATTGCCGTGAACAAACCCCCCTTACCAGAATTGGCGTCACGAAGCGAGTGTGGCAAGTTTGGACATCCAATGACACCCACCTTCACCTCACCATCGACAATCAAGGCTAGGCAAACAGCATACTGGTCGCCTCTAAGGAAACCTTTTGTGCCGTCAATTGGGTCCAACGCCCAGATCCTGCCTTTTCTACCGCCCTTAGAGTTACCCTTATCAATCGAAGCACAGAGATCGCTGGCAGAACTGAGACTTCCCAACTCCGGATCATGACTCGCATCTGCTTGTTGGACGGCTTCTACATGGCTGTAAATTAATTCTTCAATGTGTTTTTCTTTGATCAAAGTGGAGTCTTCCTCTCCGACAACCTCGTCATCGGGAAAATTCTTCAAAATAGCATTGATAATGATTGCCTGTGACCCAAAATCACCGACCGTGACAGGAGAGTGATCCTTTTTGTCGATACTTTGCTCGTTGAGGTGCTCCTCGCTGACTTTGCGTGTCAACAGGGACGCTCTTTTCACCGCCAACTGTGCAATGTATGCCTCCTTGACGTACTTGGTTGATGATGTAATGCTCATTTTCTTTACTGCTGTGTAGAACTGGCTCATCAACCTTTTCCTTTGCTACACCTTTTCTTTTCTTCCTCTGTGTTCTCTTCCTCGTTCTCCAGGTCAATCTTCTTCATCAGGTCGGGTCGAGCAAAGATTCATCTGTGTTCATCATCATTCCGCACTGCCTTGGTTATCTAAAGCTTATGTAAGCGGGACGTGAAATTTCAAAAGATTGATAATATCGTATAGTTCGTACAGGTCGTTTACACGGATCCGTCCATTTTGCAAACTGTTAATGGCCTCTATAAGAGAAACATAGTTTGACCATTTTGTTTAGTTTGTTTTAATTGGGAAAAAGATAGGAACTGCACTTTGGCCAATTTACTGTACAAAATGTCCCAGTTGAACCCAATTACGAAGAACAGAGATTTTGGAGGTGCTATCGGAGCTACTATTCTGATTGTGTTCCTACCTTTCGTCGTTTTGTTCTTGTATTTGGCATGCAATAACGAATACATTGCAGAAGGAGTAACGGTTGATATTTCTGCACTTGTCAGAATTTTCAAGAGCCAAGTGATGGATAACTGGAAACAGGTCTTTTTTGGAAGAAAGTGTTGGACTTTTTACTTGACTTGGTTTTTCTCTTTGGCGGGGTTAGATCTAGTAATTCCAGGCAAGGAGATGTACGGAGTGGAATTGCGTGATGGAACAAAGTTGAAGTACACAATTAATGGGCTCCAATTGGTTGGTTTGTTGCTGGTAGTCCTTTGTTCAAGATTTTACATTTATGGCATCAATTTACCAGAATTAGATTTCTTGTACGACAATTTTCTCGGTATGATGGCTACTTCTTGGTTGTTCTCCATCCTTTTGAGTTTTTTTGTCTATTTCTGCTCTTTCCTTCCTCTCTCTGGCAATAAAAAAAATGGGAAAGGTACCAAGGAAAGAATTTTGGGAGTTGGAGGTAACTCGGGCAACGTGGTCTTCGACTGGTTCATTGGTAGAGAATTAAATCCAAGGATTGGTGAATGGGACATCAAGCTGTTTTGCGAGCTCAGACCTGGCTTGTTGCTTTGGTTTCTTCTGAACTTAGCATCACTCCAGAGACAGTACCAAACACTTGGCTATGTGACAAACTCAATGCTTTTGGTAAATATTCTGCAATTCAGCTATATTATTGATGGCGTCTTGAATGAAGAGGGTTGTTTGACAATGATAGATATAACTACTGATGGTTTTGGATTCATGCTTGCTTTTGGTGATTTATGTTGGGTTCCTTTCTGCTATTGTCTTCAAAGCAGATATTTATCATTGGTAGAACTAAACCTTTCCAACATATTCCTTGTCATTATTATAGTCGTCATGATGGCTGGATTTTATATTTTCAAAGCATCGAATAATCAGAAGAATGAATTCAGGCAGGGCAAGCTACCTCATTTGAAATCGATTCAGACGGATAGGGGTACCAAGTTGTTAATAGAAGGATGGTGGGGTGTTTCACAGCACATCAATTACTTTGGCGACATATTAATTGCGCTCAGTTGGTGTTTAACAACAGGGTTCAACAGTATTTTGACATATTTCTATGTGTTCTATTTCTCGTCCTTATTATTACACAGACAAGCCAGAGACGAAGAAAAGTGTAGAAATAAGTATGGCAAATACTGGGCAGAGTATGAGAAGCATGTGCCATATAAAATAATACCGTATGTTTATTAGTAATATTTTCCTCAGTTTTTAACTTATTTTTACTGTTTATTTTATTATTTTTTACACAGCTATTAACAGACTATTGTAACTTCTTTTCGAAATCGAATGGCTTTTCGAAGGCACCATAACTGATCTGCATGCTATTTAGCCACCCCAACGCAATACTCAACAACCACGTTAAGAATAATAAGACAATGGTACCCATCCAAATACCGGTAGAGAAGAAACCGTACTTGTCAAAAAGCGAACCATCAACCACAACATGCTTCTTGGCATTGGTCTGTGAAGCTGATTTATAAACATTATCCTCTGACTTCTCGTAGATTTCTGCGAGTCCGTCATCTAAAAGCTCATTGATCTCTTCAAATGATTCTTGTAGCTCTTTTTCAATTTCAGCATAATCAATATCATCTCTCTTGTTGTTGCTCTTTCTGTTGAGTAAATCGTTGAGCTTCAAAGAAGCTTGGTCAAGTATTGTGTCTGATGGTGCATCAAATGTTGGTACACCTTGGATAATCAATTCTGAGTCCCCGAAGTATTTTAGTATTTCTTTCAGATCATCAATTGCAGTGTCTTTGTATAATTCAAAAACGTTGGCCATGGTATTCGTCCGTTCAGAAGCATCTTTCCAGGTTTCGCCGCCAAGCATCTTGGAATCAAAATAAACTGAAATAGAACATGAGTCGGCTATGTTATAAAAAAAACGGGTGTCATCTGGACCATATACGACATGCTCAGATACTGAATCTAAAGACCATTCTTCCGCAAATTCTTTGGCAATATCAGATTCATCAAGACCATTAATTCTAATGTAAGATACACGTTGATTTGGATAGTTTGAACAGATAAAGTCTGTCAATTGTGTTATCTTCTCATTTGTTCTTTCTAGAGTATCTATTTCTCTAAAAGAAACTCCACTTGATGTCAATGCCCTCGAACTTATCAACAAAGGTGCAGTATTTTCGAATGATGTTGCGGATGTCAACTTTGAGAGAGCAGAAACAACCAAAAGGGGGAATCTCATATTTCCAAGCTTCATTTTCCTCTCGGATAAACTTAATTGTCCCTGCAAGCTACACTTCTCTATCCCGAAGATACTAAAACGTTATCAGGCTGATAGGCCATTCCTTTAGAAAAAGCAGCATCCTCCTTATAAGCAGAGCAGCCAGCCTTTGAGAAAAATAGAGCGACCGAACACCGGGTAATGCGTACAAGTCACGTGCATGCATGATTCGGAAAAATTGTGAAATTTTGAAACATTTGTAGTACCTTCACTACGACAAAGATTGATAGATGTACAAGTACAGGTGTATAATGAAAAATAAAATAGTATATAGGCATGTGCCGTTATTTGCCTCAATTATGCAAAAGAAACGCTCTTCTTTTTTATGTTACTGTTCACCTCCTTCGTAAGCTCTCTCTTGGCCTCCTTGGCACTCTTCCTCCTTGCAGATCTTGCTAAACTTGCCTTTTCCTTAATATTTGCCTTAGCATTCTCTAACTTAGCCTTCTTGGCCTCTTCCTTGCCTTCCATCTCCTTCCTCCGAAGGTCTCGTATTTCTTCTAAACGTTTGCTCTTTTCCAACTTACTCTCATTAACAAGGTCTCTCTCATCATTTACCTGTTTAATCAATCTCTGCAAAGTGTTGGTATCGTCATCAGATATAAATTTCTTTCCTTTCTTGCCCTTCTTCACGATTGTACCTGGTGTGATGGCTTTGTTCAATTTAGGTATACCCAATTCTTTCTCAGTGTACACACGCTCTTTCTTTTTTTTACCATACAATTGTGCACTACGAAGGTGTTTCTTTAACTCTCTTCCTTTAAGCACTCTTTTGTCAGATTTTGGCGTTAGATTAGGCTGGTTTTGTAGAACATTTCTGGCATGTGAATCGCTTTTGATCTCCGGTTCAACTTCACGTTGCTTGTTCATAACATTTTTTCTTTTCGCACTTTTTGTTTGTTTGTTTATCGACATTTTACTGGAGCTTATATATCTTCACTTCAGTTTTATGGACGAGAAGTATTGTAAAATAATTATGTTGCGGAAGAAGCATCTATATTAACAAAGATAGTAATTTAGAAACAAAATTTTTTTATGTGAAAAAAAAAAAAATAGAAAGTAAAAAAAAACACGTTAATATCTGATTACGTAATTTATTCAGTATCAAAATACATCTTCCCTATCTTCGGCCCCATCAAACGACATATTGTCTAGCGAAGTTGTCTCAGATTGATCTGCGGACATCTCCTGACGGTTGAATAGCCTGCTAATCATGATT
Source organism: Pichia manshurica (assembly GCA_005406165.1). NCBI lineage: Eukaryota > Fungi > Ascomycota > Pichiomycetes > Pichiales > Pichiaceae > Pichia > Pichia manshurica. The sequence continues at coordinate 1,021,022 of BJFO01000001.1, read as the reverse complement.
CTGCTCATTTCAAGATCGGGTTTCTTGTGTCTTTCACCATCTTTGCTATAACCCTCAAGAGTGGTAAAAAAATTGGATGTTCGTATTTTGATCCTATTGTGTTTTTTCATTATTAAGTCGACAGATTCCTCAATTGTCTTTAGTCTCAAATACTTTTTCTCTTTACCCTTAAGCAATGCGTCTTCATCGTTCGATAATTCAGGATTTGATGGTGGTTCCATCGGATTCATTGAGGTTGACTGAATGACGTCTGGGATGTTCTTATCTTTTCGAAGATCACGAGTCCTTGCTTCTCGGATGCTAGTAAAGTTAAAAAGCTTGTTAAATTCATTTTGCATTTTCTCATCTTTCATCTTGTCAAAATAAGAAACATAGAGAGTGATTGGAAGTGGTATGCTGTTACGTATTAATCCGATATACTGCGCAACGCATTGCTCTAATTTTAAAGTGATTTGAGAATCATTAGTTAAATCCTTTTTAATAAAATGATTCTGGAACAAAAGAAACGCTATTTTCTGTAAACTTTCAACACTAAAATTTGTCTCAAATTTTAACTTATCAATGTTAATAGGTGGACTATTTTTGCTTAAAGGAAAAAGGCCTCTACCGACATTATTATTTTCAATAATAGAGGTTGCAACATTTTCTTCGGTACGTGTATTATCTTCATCAAAGTATTTTAACCTTTCCAGATCCTCGTAATCCAGATCCATCATTTCTGGAAAATCTCTCGATGCCTTTACTTTTTCGGTATCATCATTATCGTGTGAAAGCTGTTGGTATTTTGTTTCAAATTCTTCGAATGTATTGTTGTTTGGCAATGTAAAATATTTGAAGGCATTTTCAAGATATTGTAAAGAATTAACTTCAACGAAAGCAGCAGAAGGGGATTTAATTATAGTACTATTAAGGCAATCAATCTTATAATTCGAAATCAATCCCATGTTATATATTTTTATCAATAGTTGTTCAAAGGAAGAAGTTTCAATACCAAGTTTTTCTGTAAAATAGCTGTATCTAACCTTGTCAAAAACTCGAAGGTGTTCAATAATGTAGTTTGTATAAAATAATTCCTTCAAATTTGGAATAAAGTCTTTAATAATCTTATATTCGTCTAAATTACTAATTGCGTCTTCTCTGTTGATAACAGCATTAAACTTTTCAACACTCAAATCTTGGAACGCGTTATAAATTTCCATCAAGTTCTCAATTGATTTAATCTTAATAAACCCTTGAAAGTCGCTCGACTGGAATGGATTAACTTCGGATAAAGATAATATAGAACTTAGGATGAACTTGACAAGAACATGGACTCTTCGACTATCGCCGCAGTCATTAAAACTTTTAAAGGCAATTTGAAAGTAGCTGTTTGCAGCTTTATAATCACCGGAATACATTGAAACTATTCCAGAGCCTTCGTTTACTGCTCCTAAAATCTTTGGCTGAGGAATTCCAGTTATCAAATTATTTGCAGTTTCTGTTAGCCTCTTTAGTTCTAACATATTGGACTGTTTACTTAAAAGTAACAATATCTGAGCTGCTAAAATGTCTAAATGATAAGTGCTTTTTATTGATCCACTTGCCTTTACAATTTCAGCTTCTAAGTTGGAAAGTATTTTTGACGCCTGCTCTAATTTTCCAGCACTCAAAAAGCAGTTAGCAATACATAGCTGGACTTTGATATTTAATTTCTTGTTGGACGCCTCATTTTGTTTGTCTGGAGACAAACTAGATAAATATTCCTCGAATTTTGCAAATATACTACTTGCAAATAAAGAATCATAGTTTTCCCGGTCTATCCTGCTGACAATTTTGAAGAGGGAGGAGTTGAAATATGAGAGGTTAATATCAGGATCATTTTTCATCTGAAATAATCGATCTAATAAATTTAATATTTTATCCAATTCTTTCTCGTTTTCATAAATTTTGATGGACTGCTTAATTGATTTAAAGACATAACTAGAAGAGGCTTTTTCGTTATCAAGTATCGTTGCAAATATTCTTATTGCTTCAATTGAGTTATCTTCTTCTTTGAAATTTTTTGCTTCAAAATATAACGACTCGACATCAAAGTTATTTTCTTTTGAATCAAGTCCACCTTTGGCATCATCATCATCGTCCTCTTCGAAAGAAAGCTCTTCCTCCTCTTCATCGTCATACATATCATCCTCCCAGTCAGACATTTTATTTTCTATATGCTTGAGAGACTTAAGCTGTCTTGTAAAGGCAAACCAATTTTTCTTCGGTTCTCTCTGTCAATGGGCGACTTGGAGTATTTTACGAACAAAATAAACTAATTGTTAATGTTTGGGAGTCATCCACAAAAGGATCTTTTAACTTTTATCACGGAGAAAGATAGGATCGAGAAAATTGTGAGCTGACGTAATCTAAAACAAAAAGGTATAGAATAGTTATCTACGTGTTTTCAGTTAGCACCTCCTGGATACTACTCCAATTTCTTTTTATGCTGACATGTTGTTTGAGTAATTTGATACAATAAGGAAGCAGCAAACAATGTAATGATCTAATTAGCAAAATCTAAAATAATTTAAATGATTTTGTGGTATTTTCTGAGCTTAAACTCTTTAATTTAACTTTTTTGACAGTTTTATTGATAGACATCATAGGAATTGTAGAAGTGAAGGTGAAAATCTTAGTCGGGACTTTGAACAATTTGCTTTTTTTCTCATAATTTTGTTGTTGGCAACACAATTTTTAGCTTCCACTTTGGAACGTTGGCTGTCTAAAATCGCAACTTGAGAGATAACTGCATCACACATGATAAGTTATTTATGAGAAGGTTGAGAGCCGAAAGCAGCTCTCGGTGATTCTAGCTGAAGGCTAGTTTTGTTTATAGTTAAAGCCAAAGCAAAAGTGTATTATTAGTGTTCAAAAGAGGGGAGTTGCTTAGGTGATGAATACTTTTATTATAATTTTAGCATCTACTAATTTTGACCATTGTTCCAGTGTGGGTTATACGACCGCCGAATCGAAATACGATGGCCATCCGCTAGATTTTGCTGTGACCCTTTTGGTCTAATTGCTCGCATATGCCAACTGCATCTGTACAGGCATAGCATATGCCCCATAAAGTTACTCCTTTTATTTATTGTCTACAATAGGTCAAGCAAAAAACGGTGTTGTTGGCTTTGCTACCCTCCATTAATTCAACATCGGAACTGAACAATGAATTCGTGCTTGCCCTCTGCAGAGTTCTTGTTACTTACTTTTATATATTCCCAAATGCAAATGCACATAATTTAGCCTACACATGTACGTGTATCTGTTAAAACCGGTTAATTTCGAGTTCCTGGAAGCGTTCTTCAAGCTCCAACTGCTCGTAATCGATGATCTCGTTGAGTTCCTCTTGTATACCGTCATCATCGTAATCTGCGTCATAATCTGTATCATCCATGAACATGTCAAGAGTGCGATTATGATTAGTGGTAGCTTCCTTTGAAAGTTCATGTTTAAGTCTGTTATCGTCTCTTCGAAGCACAAAATCAATATTTTCCATTTTTTCTCTGAACCGAGGATGTCGTCTTCCAAATCCTCGTGTCATTTTGTTACCGTCCCGATGTCGACTGTTACTACTGTTCAAAGTGTCTTCCATTAAATCCTTAAACTCGTTTCCTGGTGTACGCGTCGATTCGCGATTCCCCACATGTTGGAAGGTCGTTCGTGATGCATTCGAATGGGGATAAGAGCCGTGTACCCCCATTAATTGGGAATTTAACATTGATATCGAATTGATATTGTTGCAGCTGTCCTCAAACTCGGCATCGTAGTTATTCGAAGTGCAGGTCGAGGTCGAGAGTTGTGTCGAGTTCGCTGACGACGCTGAAGACATTGTCGTATCATCCTGCTCTCTGTACTTGGTTGATATTGGACTGCTTGGAGAGATAGTACACGACATGTCCTGGTCACAGATGCATTTCCGATATTTTCTTCTCCCTCCACTCTGCCCCTGCGGATGTGGGTGACGTGAGAGCTTGCTATTCACTGGTTTCATTGTCTGTATTACAGCCTCAGTCATAAAAAACTGAAAGAAATACATTATATTAATGAGATGAGTCTGACCGAGATAATGGAACTCGTCCCGAAAAGCCCGTCTTTCCTTCCTCTTCATGTTCCGGTAAATATAAATAAATAGACACTCCGTACTAATTACGTAACACGCGTCGATCGACTTATGGTGACTTCGCCCCTCCCTCGGACTTCTTTTACAGCTGCCCCTTACTGACTTCTCCGATGTGTACGACTTCTCCCTGTCGGAGAAAAAGTTCAGTCACCGGTCATTTTCGTCACAGGAAGGACAAAAAAAAAAGAGCTTGCAAAACTAGCCACATCTTCCATTTTAACAGTTTGACTGCAATTGATGCAGGGTCTACCCTAAACTCTCTCGAAGTGTAGCAAACAAGACGACATCATGTTTTCCAGACTAGTATCCGGCTCTTCTGCTGCAAGAAAAAACGCGTTCTTCAGCGTCAAGGTATGTAGTGGAGCAAAAGGAAACAAAATGGGACAAGCCACGAACTAACTTTACTATCTTGCCCGTTCATTTTTCCGTTTGATATACTAACATGAGCATAATGGATACTTTTCAACGTACACCTTTTAATCTTATTTCAGCGTTCCTACGCCTTAAGCACCCAAGCACAAGCATTGATCTCCAAAAATGTGAAGGACATTGATCCTGAGATGTACGAAATACTGCAATTGGAGAAGGCAAGACAAAAGAACTCAATCACATTGATTCCATCTGAAAACTTCACTTCCCAAGCAGTCATGGATTTGCTAGGTTCAGAGATGCAAAACAAATACTCCGAAGGTTATCCAGGCGAAAGATACTACGGAGGTAACGAATACATTGACATGGCCGAATCTCTCTGCCAGAAGAGAGCCCTAGAAGCATTTGGTTTGAACCCTGAAGAATGGGGAGTTAACGTTCAGTCTTTATCGGGGGCACCAGGTAACTTGTACGCTTACTCCGCTGTGATGGAGGTCGGCGATAGATTGATGGGGCTCGACTTGCCTCACGGTGGTCACTTGTCTCACGGTTACCAGACCCCTTCGACAAAGATCTCTTACATTTCCAAATACTTCCAAACCATGCCATACAGATTGGATGAGAAGACTGGTTTGATTGATTACGACATGTTGGAAAAAACCGCTGTTCTTTTCAGACCAAAGATCATTGTCGCCGGTGCCTCAGCATACCCAAGAATTATTGACTACAAGAGGATGAAACAGATCGCTGACAAGGTTGGCGCTTACTTGCTATCTGATATGGCACATATCTCGGGCTTGGTTTCTGCTGGTGTCACTGATTCACCATTCCCATATTCTGACATTGTCACCACAACCACCCACAAGTCTTTGAGAGGTCCAAGAGGTGCTATGATCTTCTTCAGAAAGGGTATCAGAAAAGTCACTAAGAAGGGTAAGGAAATTCCGTACGATTTAGAAAAAAAAATCAACTTTTCTGTTTTCCCAGCTCACCAAGGTGGTCCACACAACCATACCATCTCGGCATTGTCAGTGGCTTTGAAGCAGGCGCAATCCCCAGAATACAAGCAATACCAAGCTGATATCGTTAAAAACGCTGCAATCTTTGCCAAAGCATTGACCAACAAGGGCTTTGACTTGGTCTCCGGTGGTACCGATACGCACTTGATTTTGATCGATTTGAGATCAAAGAACATTGATGGTGCAAGAGTTGAAGCTGTTTTGGAAAAAATCAACATAGCTGCAAACAAAAACACTGTCCCTGGGGACAAATCTGCCCTTTTCCCTTCCGGATTGAGAGTTGGTACTCCAGCTATGACAACCAGAGGATTTTTGGGTGAAGAATTCGAAATTGTTGCTGACTACATCGATAAGGCCGTTAAGATTGCCATCGAATTGAAGGCCAAGGAACAAGGAGCAACTCCAAAGGAAAGATTGGCTAACTTCAAGAAGCTGGCTGCAGAGGATCACCAGGTCCAAGCCTTGGATAAAGAAGTCGTTGACTTTGTTTCCAAGTACCCTGTTCCAGGTGAGTTATAAAGATTTTGTGTTCTTTGATAATCTTATCTCTTCCTCCCAATGTCTTCTAACTTCCCATAACTTATAGCAAAATAAATGTAAATGTATTACGTAATATTTTTTTCTGTCGCTTGTTGACATTTTTCCTATTAGCCTCGAAAAGTAAATAAATCAAGACATACACGGAAAAGATATAAGGATTAACAAGAAACAAGATCCTTGCGGATTATATGATCGTTCCCCTTTTGAAAGGCTCTACTATTTATCATCTTTGCTTTTATTGCTTTCAGGCGTTAAAAATAAACAGTGATCCTACACATCGGATGGCCCAGGTTGCAAAGGCAGTGCGGAAAGGGCCTCGCTCATCCCAATCTATGGCAAACCCTGTTCTATTAGAGATAATAGAAAATGGCTCCATTGATGAGGAGATGATACGAAACTACGGTCAAAACATGAGTCTGAATTATGAAATAATGGATTCAGAGAAATCATGGGATGCTATCACTGTAAATTTGAAAATACTGGACGTGCTGCTCACAAAAAATACAAATTTACCTCTACTTCGAACTTTTCTATGCACAATATTCAAGACTTTCCGAGATCTCAATGACAATGTGATAGAAAAGAAACCTCAATTATCCAATATTTTGGCTTACAGACTTCAAGATATTAATGCCACAACTGAAATTCAACGACGAATTTATCTGCAAATAAAAGTAAGTCTGCTGCGATTGTGTGCTCTTGATTTGGATTCTGCCAAATCACAGTACAAAGAGATCACCGAAAATTTTGATCACGATTCTGTTTTCTATCGCCTTTTCACTGCAGATTCAAATCACAATATTGATTTAGCATATATTTTGTCCTACTCTCTAATCAAATTATCACTTTCGACAAAAACAGCCTATAAATTAGTTTTCCTAATCTTGGCAACACACTATAGCATTTTTACGAACAATGCAAGGCCAGAGCTTTTTGATAAAATAGTAAAAGATGGAGGTCAAATGTTTATGAAATCAGAAACACTAATTTACAAGCTTACAGCCTCACATTTGTTTGCGCTTACCAAAGTATGTATGAATAATGGAGATTATGCAAAATCCTTATATGGCTTGGTAGATGTATTTAATAAATACCAAGAAAATATTCTGCAAAGGGAATTATCAAAAAAGAATGCTTCATCTAAAGAATTACTGCAGCCATTGGAGGATATGAACATTTCTGAGAATTTTACGACTCTCTTAAATACATATGAATCAGACAAACAGTTTGGCTCCAGAAGATTCATGAAACAATTGAGTCTGATTATACAAAATATTGATGTTCGTGATAACTCTCAATATGAAACTTTAGGTAAGGTAATAGATTTTCTAACCTCTTCTGACAAAAAATACGAGTCTATGTCTCGATTGCTTGATACGGTACTTCTCAAATTCAAAAATTTCAAATGTGCATTAGACAATATTGACTTTATTTTCAATAGCCTTAACCAGATATCTCGATTTTTGATAAAAATTAATCAAAAGAAAAAATTAAACAATTTGGCACGATTATTTTTTCATTTTGGTACTTTGGCATCCTCTTTTGACTCAGCAACATCACTTCTCATGTTGACCTCTTTTGTACAATGTGATCACATTGTTAATGATTCTATTAGTTCCAAAATAGCAACCTCAAAGCGCATAAATTATGTAACAAATGAGCAAATGCTAAAAGCCAATTATGAGGTTGCAACAACTATTCAGTTGATATTTTTGAACACAGCCCTTGTCGATGAACACTTGTTTCTCTATGAACAACTTCTGAAAAATGAATACTCCGCATCAGTGAAAATAATTTCAAACTGCATCATCAATCATATCCAATGCTGTGACTTGGTGTTTAAACATATTAAAGATGAATCACTAATAATTGCATTAATGTTAAGTATTATAAGTCATCTCGAAATTCAAAACAAAATACAAAATAAAGCCATATTAATAAGTCAGATAATAGTCTCACAGAAAGAAAATTTGAACGATACTGGATTGTTTTTGTATTTCCTTTCAAAAATCTCGATGATTATAGATTTTCCAATCAATTTTAAAAGCAGCACTCTGAAGTTTAATCCTGACTCTGCTATTATTGATATTGAGAATCTCGTTATTCTTCATCTTTATATTCTTCAGTCATACTCGAATGCTAGGTATAATCCCCGGTTTTTGTTAGAATGCTATGACCTAATTACAGTTTGGATGAAGTCAACTGAATTCAAGTATTCAAAGTACGAATTTGACGTAGTAACGACATTGTATCATGCGCTGCAGTATAATGGTTTCTATTCTTACGGTTTGAAAATGGTGAAAGTTTTTCTAACCAAAAGAATTGGGCCCCAAGCTGTTGAAGACAAAAAAAGATTTTTGTCGTTTGCCATAAAGTTGCTTGCAATTCTTGATAACTCTACTGAATGGGAGGAATTTATTAAAGAGTATAGTCAAGATTTTCAGGTCCATAAAATAGACACTATTGAAGACCTGAGATTGTCTTTAGCTGTTCTTCAATATTCAATTAAAATCAATGATATTTCTGTGAAAAAAAAGATCCAACGAATATATTCAATATTCGGTGACGATGAAAGGTTTTCAGTCCAAAAACAAGGCGACAAATACAAGGCTGTTGAGCTTTTACTATTACACTCTGACTTCTGCTTGATACTTGGTCTGTGTGATAATTCAAGTCATATGGATGCTGTCAGTAATCTAAATAGATCCATGGGCATCTTACAATCAGTTTTTAAAAATTTCTTGTTGCAAACACCACAGACTCCTTCATTAAACCTCAATTTCAAATCAGTTTTAAAAATGAGGTTCTCATTAGGGATGCTGTCTTGCTATAGTGGTATTTTGGAACAATTATCCATAATCGGATTAGGTAAAGAGTTTGATCATTATCTCAAAGAGCTAGAAATGTTTGTCAAAGTACAGCCTTCTAATAACTTGCAGTATTATTTTGCCATAATACTAATAGACTTCAATAGCTTTAAGGATGCGATGAAAGAAGCATCAGAGTACTCAGCTTATTTGGATTTAATTCTAGCGGATACATGTCTTGAAAAAGATGAATTATCCGATATATACCGGTTGACGGTGATGGAAAATTACAATAGAAAAATTGGAGATTTACAAGCCGTAAAAGCTACTTCAGTCGAATTAGACAGACGCACGGTAAGCTATTTAAAGTCACATAACATAAGTCCTTCTTTTTTTAAGCTGCTTGTGACGCTGTTATGGAGAAGATTTGGAAACGAATATGAGAGTAAGTTTCACAACAATTTATTGATTACGCAAAAAGAATTTGACAGCTCTTTAAAATTTCAGATGCAACTTAATATTTTCAAAGCTATCATTCATTTAATCCACACAAACTCTATCCCTGTTTCTTGCTATCCTACAAAAGATGTTAGTTCATTGACTGGGGTACTGAATGAGGACGCTAGAAAATTAAAAGATCTAAATATAAAGTTGATTGAGCATTTCAGAAATGATTTTGAAAATTCCACAGTAGAAATCTCGAAGAATCAGCTTTATATGATCATTAATTGTTTCTCCAAGATGGTTATTTCTGATAACCAGATAAAAGCCAATAAGGATATGACTCAAATAGTATCATTATTGGACAGTTTTAGATACAATCCCTTCATGACCGAAAAAGAATTTGCATTGAACCCAAAGAAGCAAAAATGTTTGCTTCCCATTATTCCAGAATGTAGAAAAGCAGTTGTCTTTTCTAATGCTCCGGATATTAATTTAAAAAATGTTTTACCCCCATATTGGCAAGTGCTTACAATAGACTATGTTGTATCCACCAATAGCTTAGCGATTGTGAAGTATGATAGTAGGTACGAAGACCCTTTATTTGTCAATATCTCTTTGAAAGGAAAGAATAAGCACCATTCTTTCCAAGAAACGCTAAAATCATTACGATCCATCATCGAGCAGAGTGATAAAACCACATCAACAGAAGTAACAGCTAATATAAGTTCATATGAAGAAAAAGTGGAATGGTGGGAAACTCGAAAAAACTTGGACAAAAAGTTGGAAAACTTACTTGATCAAATTGATACAGAATGGTTCGGCGGATATAACTCGCTTTTCCAACCTAGTGCTACAAGTCTCGATGAAATCAGGGCCTTCAAAAGCGACTTAATTAAGATATTTATGGCCACCGTAGGTCTCAAAGGTATTGATGATGAAGTTGTTCGCAAAAATCTAATGGACGTCCATGACAGTATGTACGATATGTTTCTAAAAATTGAAAGAATTTCTGTCGAAAAAGTTGTTGACCTTCTTCATTTACTTGTTGAATCGGTATTTAGAAAATACATCACTTTTGATAAAAATGAAATATTTGAAATAGCCTCTGCCCTGAAAGCAAAAATTGTTGCTTCTAATAAGAAAAGAATCATTTGTAATGATTCCATATTTCATACAGTGCTCATTCCAGGATCAGGTTGTACACAAATACCATGGGAATCCATTCCTTCTTTGAGACATAAGTCAGTAACTCGAATGCCGACGCTTTCTCAATTGGAAAATTATTTGATCAAATATAAAAATCTTTTAAATAATGGTATTGATGCGTGCAAAGGATATTATGTTATTAACCCTGGTGGCGATTTGAAACGAACAGAATCCAATCTTTCGCCGAGATTTAAAGATTTGGATGGCTGGGATGGATTAATTGGGAAAATTCCAAGTGACTGTGATATATTAAAGGCATTTGATGAAAAAAACCTATATATATATGCCGGACATGGTGGAGGAGAACAGTATGTGAAATCAAGGCACATCAAGAAAAGAGACTATATTCCACCGTCCCTACTTTTAGGTTGTTCTTCGGGTTCACTAAAGGGCGGGGGTTCTATTCACCAATATGGGACGGCCTATAATTATATTAATGGTGGATGCCCGATGCTTTTGGTTAATTTGTGGGATGTAACAGATAAAGATATTGACTTGTTTACCATAAGTGCATTAACAAAATGGGGATTTTTTGTTGATTATAATTCGCTTGATCCTTTTGATATTTCAGCAAATAACCCAGCAATATCTCTGTCTGTGGCAGAAGCACGGGATGTATGCAAATTGAAGTATTTAAATGGTGCCGCACCAATAGTTTACGGACTTCCCTTACGTTTAGAGACGATATAAATAGAAAGCAATAAAGTTGGTGTGGGTTAGGACCAGCCATGTACATATATGTAAAACTAGCAAAAATTAAGCAATCAATATACAAGGATGCAGTATGCAAATAATTCCTTAATCAAACTTAAATTAGTTTCATCAATAGGTATAAAATTCAAAGGGAATTTTTCCTTGAACAACCGATCAATATCTAAGTTACCCTTGGTAATTTTTATCAAATTTATTGTTATAAAACCATCTTGGAGGCGGAAAGCTTCTTCGTTATTGGGCTCATAGATTAATCTAACTTTGGATAAATTTGAATCGTGGCTAGTGACAGAGGGAACTTGCCGTAATAACTTTCTAATCTCATCAGAACTAATTTTTTTCACAATTGCGGCTGTATTGATATTCCATCCAACATTTTTCCAATCTGTTATATTAGGATATAAATTGGGATTGAGCGAGTATTTTCTCAAAACTGTAACTTCTTGTGCAAGAGACTCAGGATATTCCTGAAGAAGAGTCAAATCACGAGGATAGTATGTGACAGGATCTTCTGGTATCTTTTTTTCTTCCGGATGGAAGGGTGCTATGATGTACTTGAAGTAATTCTCCTTGGCAGAGGCACCTTCTTCATCTTGTGTTATAAAAGGATTTCTCATGATCCGGAGAGGAAGAAGTAAACTTCGAGGAACAACAGTTCGAGTTCCGTGTGTCATTCTTGGGGGCGCTGACAGGATATGAGCCACACATGATTGTTGCAATGGTCTATACGATTGTATTCTCTCAGTTTGATTGATCAGTTTGAACTTCGACATCCATTTTTGTGGATCTCTAAAAACAGGAGACTTCTTTACTGCATCTAAAGCAATAGCTTTAGGTAAATAATTGCTTCGTTTGTTAGAAGCAAATATCGACTTTGCTAGCTTTTCGGATAACTTGACTATATGCTTTTTCGATATGGCCATGACATGTCTCAGTTTATGAGTTAACAAGCCCTACTTTATTATCTTCCTTTGCATGAGGAAAACGTCATGAATCTGCAGAAGTGTTGATGAGAAAACATGTCCGCGCGGAGTGGAGATGGTGAAATTTGGTCCTTCAGCCACCCATATATACATCAAAGAAACCCCTCTTCTCGTTACAGTTTTAGAAAGGCCCTATTATTTGCATCCCAACAAAAGATGAAATCACGTTTACAAAACGGGATGGTCATGTCTAGGCTGAATGCTTGTTTGTTTCGATTCAGGGTTTCATCCCGTCAGTTCTTTACTGAGTCCGCATTACCACCGGTTGAGGAGTATAAAAACGCCATGTCAACTGTTGGCTCTCAAGGTATGTTTTTCCTAGCGTAAGGATTTGCATTTTAAAGTTTCATCTTTTCTTGTAACTAACAAGGATTTTTTTTTAATGCTCAAATTTTCCAGCCATGATTTTGACAGCTTCATTTTCTGGGAAGCCGGAGATTGGGAGAATGCATGGAACAACTTTGTCTTCCGTTAGTTCTTTGACAGTGAATCCTGAGCCAATAGTACAGTTTAACATACAGGTCCCGTCAGCAACATCCAAGTCAATTCATGACAACAAGTATCTGGCTTTGCATATACTAAAACCTTCTCAAGAAAGTGTCAAGCTTGCAAGAAATTTCAGTCTTGGATCGAGATATATCAATGGGATACAACAAGAACAGCTAAATCTAGGCATTACATCAACAAGTTTACATACCACCCCGTTTGAGAGGATTAACAAAAATCAATGGGATTTGTTTGAGAATGTAATGCACTCAAAGCGACCCGGTTCTGTTCATCTTGATTCGGACCTACATTTGCCTATTCTTACCAAGGACTCAGAAAGAATTCTGATTTGTCAGAAGTATAAAGTATTCAAAGTCTACAACCATGAAATCTGGACTTGTAAAGTGAAAGAAATATTGGTCAACATTGATGAGGACGTGAAAACTGGCGGACTTTTATACTTTGACAGAAAATTTCATCATGTTGGCGATGCATTGGTTGAGGTAAAAAAAGACAAAAAGTAATCTTTAGACAGGATCATTACATTTTTCGTTGTAAAAATATTCATTATGTATATAAAGTTTTATAAAATCGTGCATATACATACCTCTATAGACAAAAAGCTAAAGCTGGCATTTGTTAAAATGCATTGAGGGTTTTACCCCTCAACTGCCTTTCAATTTTTTTAATATCATTAATTAAAAGCTTATACTTCTCCTCACGTTGAATACTTCTGAATTTTCTTCTTTCAACTCGCAACGCAATTTCAGTTTTTTTCAAAGATTTGAGTTCGTTGGTGAGTAACTCCACTTCATGATGTATCCGTAACTTTTTGGAAATCACTTTTTCCTTCTTCATCAACAACTGGTTTTTTTCCGAAAGTAGAGATTTTATGTTTTTCTCAAGGGCCATGATGCTATTCTTACTGTCATTTTCGAATTTGTTAAAAGATCGTAATTCAGTTTCATACAATCTCTTTGCATCAAGATACTTTTCTTCGACTTCCGTCTGTAACAAACGCGTCTCTTCAGATTTCTTCGAAAGATTAGTGACTTCTATATCTGATTTAGCCACAATTTGACGCAAACTATCTAGCTTTTTGTAGTTTCTTGATTCATCTGAAAAATTGCTACGATTATTCAAGTTTTCGATTTCGGATTTGATCTGAGATGACTTCTTTCTCCAGTCAGTTTTCATCTTTTTTAACCGTGCCTTTTCTCTTTCGATAGCTTCCTGTGTGGTTACCACTGACCTCTGTAAGGTAGTTAACGGTGAAGAAATGTTGGATTCTGTTACTGTTTTATTTTGAAAAACTGTGGCAACTGTCGTCGTAGTTAAATGAATCAATTCACCATCCAACGTAATCTTGACAAAATCAATGTCATACTGACTCAAAGGGCTCAAGCCGTTAATTATTACTAATTCTCGACCAAAAAAAGCACAAGAGGAAACATGCTCCCAAATAATACCATTCACTTTGATTAACAGTTGTTCAAGACTTATGTTATGGAGTTCAAAAGCCAGAGTGGTTTCACCGGTAAACCAAATAAAGCATTGTGAAGAAGAATTGGCATTTCTTGCATAATCGTCCATCCCATAGCCAGTTGTCACAACTGCATTCTGGGAATAGTAATCCCCCGAATAATAATCTTGTCGTGAAAACATTGTTCGAGCGGCATTCAGAAATAACCATAACGGTTGCTGGTATTTCAAGTGATTGATTTTTGCTTTCCTTTCAGAAGGAATAGAGCTCTTCGACTTTAACGATATCTTTTTGGAAGGATTGTTTACCAGATGGCCCAAATGAAAACTGGAATTTTTATACTTCAATGAGTTGGGATTCAGATTGGAAGAAGATGACAAAGCATTCGAAAGGTTAGGACTGCTTGGAGTTTGTATGAATCCTGAGCCAGGAGTTGAAGATAGGGATGAATCTTGTAGCAGCGAAGAAGACAACAAATGTGCAGAAGAGCTCCATATCATTTTTCGATAATTCTCAAAATTCTGAGCTACAACAAAGCTCGGAGATGAGACATCGTTCATATTAACAACTTGATGATCTTCAGGAAACCACATTGGTATCTTGTTTTTGCTACTTTCTGTGCTATCATCATTAGTGTCAGTGTTTATGCTATGGGTATCATCGGATATCTCATCATCCTTTCTGAAAGAATCAGCTTGTTTATCGGAGTCATCAACAATAATTCTATCGGAATCTAGAGTTGGCAAATTAGAGCTTGAAATTTCTTTAGGAATATGAAATACATTCTGAAACTTCGGCTTGCCAACGCTATTATAGGTCGAGAGATTTGGAGAAAAAGCGACATTAGAGGCAAAAAAATCCGAAGGTTGATTCAAAGATTCCTGTTGTTCTGCAGAGTCTTGTAACGAGAATGATTCAACATAAGTGTAAGCCTTATTTATCAGAGGAGACCTTCGTAGTATTGGATTGAAGTTGTGCATAATAATGTATAATGAGAGTGATGCATGGAGGAATTGTAAAGCATATTCCATTTGAAACATAAGCAATGAATTTTCACGAATTTTGTGGAATGTCAAGTGGAATAACAAAGTTTTGGTGACACTTGTTGATGGTCTATAATACAAAGGATATAAAAAGTCTGTAGTTGAGAGAGTCGATGTGAGTGACAGCAATGAGTCGCCTCTAAATATTTCAAAATGTTTGATAGTGTACAGTATTGTGTGATCTAATGTCAGTAGCAAAATACAAGATGCAAATGCATCCAAAATGTATCTGCTTTTCAGCGAAGTGAGATTGCTGGCTATTAAAGACTTTGACAACATTATAATGTATGGAACAAGAGCTGGAAAAAAATAAAATATAAAGAGCATGAATATTGCGTCTAATACAAGATATAGGATGAATGAAATCAATGGAAGTCGTCTGACGAGAGAAAGTGATGATGCTTTGGGTGAAGAGCTAGATGTTCGATTTAATCTGTGTTTCAAAACAAATGACAAAATAGAATCCAAAAACTCGGGATTGCCTAGGAAAACATACAGTATTAACGTTATGGTACTGAGCCAATGTGGGAATATCATTAGTATGCACAAAAAGGAGAAGGTGTCCAAAAGAGGATACGATGGAAGGCTCACCATCTTTTGCTGCTGGTCACCATCTGTCTGGTAAGCGAGCTGTGCCGAAGATTTCTGCTGCTCAAGAGTGTTCTTCGGCGTGGACTCGATAGAAGCAGTGCTGTTCCCATGCTGGCCACTTGGAGCATTGTTTGCTCTATTAACGCCCGGTGAGCTGTACATGTTCTCGTTCGGAGAAACCGTGTAGCCCGTAGACAGCGTTGAAGGCATGCTTTTTTTCCCGCTCCAAGTGCTGGATCTGAATGTCAACTTGGATGTGTTATTCCAGCTTAGTTTCAGAACTCACTGTCAGAACTCACTCTTTTCCTGCCAGCTCGTCTTTTGTTGATGTCCGGACACATCGAAAACGCCAAACGGAAAAATGCAAAGTTGAGGAAAAATTAAAGCACAACACCGAGTCTGTCGCATGATTCACAACAAACGTGGTGTCATGGAGCCACGTTTTCTTTTCATTTTGCTACATGAAAATGACATGTGGATTTGGACAGTATTTCAGAAATAAATTTTAATCAATACTGTTCTCTGTCAAGTCCAGTATTCTCCATAAAGGTTCTAGAAAAATAACCAGACAAGGCCTTAATGTCTTTACAAGCAATCAAGTTCTCTACGACTCCAGAGGTGTCTCTTTCCATTTTAAACCAGCTTCAGGTTCCGTATCAGTCGAAGTATCTTACTATCGACTCAATTGCGCCAATTTCTGGGGTTACAACCTTCTCTGGTTATGATGCAATTAAGGGCATGTATACTAGAGGTGCGCCAGCTATAATGCTTGTCGGGTGTTTTTCTATTGTTGTCGAACTGGACAAAGTTTTGCATGGAAATGCGAAACAGGCGCAAAACTATAAATACGATACTATGAGTGTACCAAACTTCAAAAGTCATTTGGTAGGAAGGATTGACAAATTGATCGAATCACGTCCAACGGCGGTGAACTTGTCAAATGGTTGTAATGAAATCAAGAAAATAATTTCTTCTTTTGATGGCTCTAATTTGGAACTCTTATATAGCCAAATACTTCAGTTTTCAGAAAACCTCTACAAGGAAGATTATCAGTCCAATATCAGCATTGGGGAGCACGGTTTAGAATACATAAGGGATACTTTGAGAAAGGAAAATTTTAAAGGTCCGTTTTCCGTGATGACCATCTGTAACACGGGCACGTTGGCGACATCTGGCCACGGAACCGCTTTGGGCATAATTCGTCATTTGCATCAGTATTTATCTAAGGAGAAATCTACAGATGATTTTTACTTTGATCATACATACCCTTGTGAAACAAGGCCTTATAATCAAGGTTCAAGACTTACTGCTTATGAGCTACAGTACGAGAAAATTCCCTTCACTTTAATAACGGACAACATGCCTTCTTTCCTAATCGACACCCTGAACAGAAAGGAACATCATGCCAATCAAAATACCTTATCTACACTTGCGTCAAATGCTCCAATCAGATTCATCATTGTAGGCTCCGATAGAATCGTCAAAAATGGTGATTTAGCCAATAAAATTGGAACATTCCAGTTGTCTTTGATTGCAAGGCTATACAACGAGATTAAATTTATCGGTGCAGCGCCAACTACCACCATTGACCGGAGTACAGAGACTGGCGAAGATATTAAAATTGAAGAAAGGCCAAGAGATGAGCTCACCATGGTTCTGGGAGCCAAAATGGACGGCAATGCCTTTGCAAAAGACACTGCCTCTGGGGATGTTGTTTTGGAAAGAGTTAGAATGGCTCCGCTGGATATTAACGTCTGGAATCCTTCTTTTGACGTCACTCCTCATCAAAACATTGATTGCATTGTGACTGAAAAGGAATATTTGATTAAGGATAATGCTGGAAATTTCCACCTATAAGCGTAATTAATGCTGACTAATTTTTGGTACAGTATATTTTAGTTAAGATATAAAACAAAATATTTAATAAAAGTGTCAAATTCGGACAACAAGTTAAATTCCAACTATGACAAAGAAAATACAAATGAAAAAAAAAATCGTAAAACAATGGAAAGAAAAACAAATAAATCGAAAAGACTCGATCTTCTAACAGCTGAATAAAAACCATCAATGAATAAATAAATAACTAGTTGAATAAATAAATTCTTAAATTCTAAGTGTTCTTTTGTCTAATACTTTTAACCGAATGTCTTGAATTTCTTTATTCGTATACAGGTTATACTCCAACTAGCATCAGAATCCACCATTGCCAAAGCCCAATCCTGTTGACTGCAATCCAAGCGGAGCCGCAGGAGTGCCGATTTGACCATTGGTAATCATCAATGGTTGCCCTAAAGTAGCAGTTTCCTCTTTAGAGCTTTCCTTTTCTTCTCTCACTTTCAAATCTTTGTACACAGCATCTATCTTCTGTTGGTTCTCCTTGGCAATAGAAATTTGATATGGCTTAGTCAAGTCATCCAATCCATGTAACCAGGAAAGTTCTAAAACGACATCATATTCAAGGTAAGAGTAACAAGAATATAATAAAGCAACCATACATGAACGGTTACCAGTTTCAACGAAGTATGTGAGCAAATCTGTAACAACCTTAGGAGACTTAGAAATTGCAGCCGTTTCAATTGCATCACCCCAGAGACCGTCAGCTTTAAGTAAAGAAATTGCTTTATTGTATTTCTTACTGTTTCTGTAAATAACAGCAGCGAGCTGTCTGAAGAAAATTAATTCATGCTTTTCTAATCTTTCAGCAAGTCCAAGACTATCAAATTTGTCATAGGATTCGATTGCAAGACGCAAAGACTTGTAATCCTCTTCCTCAATCAATAGGTCGTGGTAAGCAGAATTAACTATTGAGTTATTTTTCTCCAAAACAGAAATTAAGAATGGCTTGATCAAAGGCAAGTTATCAGATTTTTGGAAAATTTTGACAACTCTTGGTAAATCTAATCTTGGGGTTAGCACAGTCAATAAATCGATCAACAAGGTAGGATGTAAGTTTGTGTAAAAGTTAATGGCTCTATAGTAAATTTCCAAGTTTGAAACCTTAACAATGATTTCCTTGAATGAGGAGTGTTCAAATGCAGATTCTGATCTTTCGATCATAGCCAAAGCAGCATTATCCCATTCATCGTAGTGGCAGTATAAGAAAATCAATTCTGGCCACAAATGTGCGTCTTCACAAGCCTTGATAACCTTTGGAATGTTAATTCTTGACCAGAATAATTTCAAATGTTCCATAGTCTTCTCCGGCTGATACTTTGTGTACAAGATAGCAAGCTCGGTAAACATACCCATATGAGCTCTTTCCAATGACAAACCGTTTTCGAATAAAGAGATCAATTCCTTGAAATAACCATTGTATTCATATTGGATGACTAGAGGTTCTAACTCTTCCGCATGAACGATCAAATGCAAACCACACATTTGAGCTAGTTTAAACTCCTTGTTTTCAATACATGCTTCGTTGACTTGCTTCCAGACTTGAACGTTGGAGGCCTTTCTTGCACAGTCAACAGCTGCAGTGTAATCCTTTAAGAAAACTAAAGTTGATGCCAACTTAGAGTAGTTGGAAATACTTTCGTAGATGAGTTTAGCAGCCTCATAATTACCATTTTCATACAACTTGTCACCAATGCTATCTAGATCTGCGACATTTGATAATTTCAAAAATCTTTCAATATCACTGAGCTTGCCCAAGGTGGCATATGCATTAATGATGGCACCATCAATTAATGGTTCTCTCAATGTTTTTCTAGCCATTAATAAGTATGGAATTAACTCTTCTTCCTTACCGGCGTGCTCAGAAACTTCAATAACATTGGCAAAATTGGATGGATCTTCAGCTTTCAAGTATGAGTTGATTGCTTCAGGGATCCTCAAACCGTTCAACTGAGCTTCACCCAATTGAGACCAAAGTTCTGGTTTATCCAACTTCTCCGCATATTCTTCACCTCTGTCCAAAGACATGATATCTTCAACCAAAACCTTCATAGCAGCGGTGTAGTTTTCAAACTTGTCATAGATTTCGAAAGCTTCTTCGTACAATTGGTTTTGAACGCAAATTGGTGCAACTTCATCAGGATTGTATGAATCAATCTTTTCAATATAGTTTGAAATACGGGATGGATCAACCTTAACCGCAGTTAAAATCAACAACGCCTGTAATGATGGGTTATCGTTAAATGGAGAAGGTTCTAAGACAATCTTTTCCAATAAGTCAATTAATTCACTTTGAAGTTGATTGTCCATGAATGCCTTGACAGCAATGGAAATTGGTTGTGGATCCTCTAACTCTGGGATAGCTGTACCAATGACTTGGTCGACAAGCTGTTTCTTGTAGATGTTGTCAGCACTCAAAACCTTAGCCCATAATCCCAAATCGGATCTCTTCAATAAGTATCTTGCTTGGTATTTGAACATGGAATTTTCGTTTGTGATATGGATCAATTCATCATCATTTTGACCCTTATCATATGCAATGTAAGCCAAAAACGGATCTCTCTTTTCACAGTACTTACCAACAACCAATGTATCATATTGGTCATTCTCCTTCAAGAACTTTTCTGGGTTGTTGTTAGAATCGATGTAAATCTTGGCCAAAGTATCATAGACAGCCTTATCTTGAGAGCCTGATGCTAAGGTAGATTCCAAGAAAGGTAATAAAATTTTTAATCTATTTCTCTTTTCGACTTCATCACATAATTCGGCAATTGGGACTTGTCCAGCAACAGATTGAAGTAAAGATTTGATAATGTTCTCATCGCAATCAACATCTAAAAGTGCAGCAATAACTTGTGGTGTCTTGGATGGATTGACCTGTTGAACATAGACTTCAATAAACTTGAAGAATTTGTTCTTGTAAAGATACAGAATCAAATCGTGAACAAAGTTGAATCTGTCGCAAACAACAATAAGTGGTAATTGATCTTCTAGCTGAGCTTCCTTCAAAAAGTTTTTGACTTTTTCACCATCATAAACATTATTATCTCTGACAACTCTTTCTATCTCCTTAACTTGGCCTAGTTTCGCAGCGCATTGAATGTACTTCAAAACAACTTCTGGATCCTGGGTAACGTTGACAATGGAAGAAAGATAGTAGTATAAACCTTCAACAGAGTTGTAGTCTTCGAAAATTTTGATTAAAGCGATAGGACCAATCAATTCAGAATATTTGGTTGCAACTTGGATGGCAACTTGTAAGTTCTGGGCAATGTTGTTAGAAAGCATTTCTCTTAAACAAGCGACACATTGATCGACCTTCAAGTTCCCGAAATATGAGACTAACCAGTCAGCAGGTAAAGCATTTGCGTGTACGATAACTCTTTTGATGTCCTTTATATTATCATATAATTCCAAAGCTCTTTGGTATAATCCTGCCTTTTCGCACAACGTTGCGATAGTTGGCTTATCATAGTGAGAGAACATATTGTTCCCCAAGATGGCATCCGCGACTTGTGGGGCGTGCAAAAGATTAACTTCCAACAACTTTGTTTGTAGTTGACCATCCGCTGGCTTATCGTTCTTTAAAGCATCTAGCAAAAAGGCAGTTGCTTGCTGGATGTAATTCTGTGAGAAGAAGATATCTGAAATTTGTTGAATGTTGAGGTCAGGCTGAGTCTGTAAAAGCGAAGTTGCAAATTCCGCAGCTTTATCTGGATTCACTCTCAAAATGTTCTGAATCAAAACAGTGAAGTTTGGAGAATAACCGACCTTTTCACAAAATGGTATGATCTTGTCAAACTGTCCCAACTCTGCCAAACATTGGATTACTTTGCTTGGGGCATTTGCCTTGTAGTAGACGGCCAAAGCTAGTGTGATATTCAAAGGTTTGATCAAGTCACCTAATTCTTCCGATGTATCTAACTTGTCCTCCTTCAAGTATTTCTCTAAAGTTTCGACCCTGTTTTGTTGTATTAGAGGCCTGACCAATTCCAATGTTTCGAATTTGTTAAGGGAGCCTCTATCTAACAAGAAAACTAGATATTGTAGGAAAGGAGCAGGTTGACCCGGTTGGGAGGGTAAGCTTTTCAACTTGGAGATGGTATCTGGAGTTCTTAACTGAGCCGAAGAGGCAGCTATTTTCACCGCAGATTGGTAGTCACCTGTTGCAATGGATTGGTTGAATTGTTGAGTGAACAAGTTTTCAGCACCAGGTAATCCACTTCTCGAGGCCAAACTCAAGGCCAACTCCACATCGCCCAAATTTTTCAAGATGTATGGAACGATTCTGTCTGTGGCAATATCGACTGCCAAAACGGAACCTGATCTGTTGATTGTAATGATACCACCATCATTATCGAAGCTTGCGCCAGTGAAGACAGGGTCAGAAGAGATTCTGTTGAGGAAGATCTTCTTACCTGTTTCAACGTCATACAAATGGATGAAACCAAGCTTTGTGAGAATGTAAGCGATACCATACCTGGAAGACAATTGAATTGCAACGGGGAAATCGTTGCCCACTTCAGCAGGGAAAAAGACATCGACTGATTTCTTGACAAACACAGGGGCACCATCCTTGTGATCTATCTCGTTAATATGTAAAATTCCTCCGGACTCTGTTCTGGATGCGAAAGCAAAGAGCTCAGTGTCTACAGCAGAACCTTGGAGCTTCAACTGAGTGAAGTTGCAGACATGACCCTCGATTGGCTGGGAGATGTTTCTATCTTTAGAAAACAATTGGATGTGGCCGACGATTCTATTGTTTTCTTGGGCGATACCGCCAATGGCAAACCAGTTCAAGTTCTTGTTGGCTGAAAACTGGGTGATCTGGCAGTCGTTGAGACTGACGTGTCTAGAAGTCAACAAGACAGGGCCGGCGTCGGTGCCGTCGAAGACGTTCCAGGTGTAGACGGAATTGACGGTAACAAGACCAAGAGTTTGTTCGTTCAACCACTTCCAGAAGACAATTTTCTCAGACATGATGTTAGACTTGAGTCTCTGTTTGTTTTCGAGGTTGAAGATCTGGATCGTTGTGTCGTTTGCTCTCAAGGAGATGACCATCTGGGTAGGATGCATAATGACCGAATCGGCCGACATAGACTTCCGAATGACATTATTGTTGTTCTTCAAGTCGACGATGACTGCAGCGTTTCCGGACTCGCCAGACTCCCGACAGCAGACGTAATGATCAGATTCAAGTGTGGTGCTCAAAAAATTGAACGATTGTGGGTTGATTCCCAACGATGATAATTGACAAACGTCAACCAACTCAATTGGAGGAGCCTCGGACATGGTGTGAGGGCTTGCTTGGTGATAATTGACGCAGACAACCTTCGTGTGGTGAGAGAGAGAGAGAAGAAAGGAGCAAGAGCGTAGGTCAATGGACCAATCAAGCAGTGAATGAGCTTGTGTCTAACCCTATGCAGTGCCAGTCAGTACTCAACACCTAATCATCTCCCTCTCCTCCTGCTGCCGCCCGCCACTGCGACCACGGCGACAACGACGACAGTCTGCCAGCAAGGGCGAAAAGCGTCTGGAACGAGAGAGCTGGAAACGGGGACGCGCGTATTTTTGGAGCACGTCGGTCGACGCCAACATGAAGACCAAGGACTGGGGTTGCCGCATCAGGAAGCCGTTTTTTTTTGCCTCTTTTCTTTTTATTTTTTTGTTTTTTTTTTTTTATTTTTTACTTTATATTTTATTTTCTTATATTTATTTTCTTGTACTTAATTACACAAATAAATGAAACAGATCGATGCATCACATAAATGAGGAGGTAGAATGAGCAAGATTTAAAAAAAGGTCATGAAAGTTGAAAATATGGTATTAAATATATTAGGCTAAAAAAATTAGAACAGAACACGTGCAAGAATTTTTACGGGGATTTTTTGTAGTGAATGGAACGGAAACAATGCTGAATTTTTAATGTGAAGGTTGTCCCGAGGACGTGAACCTTGTGTCAGCACGCTTAACAGCTGACCAATTCGACAATGTCCAATTCAACTGGAGTACAGACGGAACCAATGTCTTCAGCGTACAAGTTGTAGAAGTTACCGGAAAGACATTGGTAGAAGGTAGTGGAGTTACCAATGGCCAACTTACCGTCGTCAGAAATGGACCAGCCGGCAGCGTAGATGGCACCAGCTTGTGGAGGTGGACCATCGAATTGGAATTGTTGGTTAGCAACGATGGAACCGATTCTACCCTTGGAGTCGGTTAAGATACCGTTGTGCAATTCCATGGTTAAAGTACCGTTGGTAGCACAAGCTTCGTAGTGGATGCCATCGTCAATTGGAGCAGCGGATGATTGTGCAGCAGAGGTTTGTGCAGCGGTGGAAGAAGCACCCTTTTGGACTTGACCATCGCCGATTTGAGTAGCAGCAGAAGCAGTGGTAACAGCTTCAGTGGAGGTAGTAGCTTGGACTTGACCGTCACCGATTTGAGTGACAGCTTGTGCAGTAGTAGCAGCCTCAGTGGAGGTAGTAGCTTGGACTTGACCGTCACCGATTTGAGTGACAGCTTGTGCGGTTTCCTTAGCAGCAGCAGTGGAAGTAGTAGCTTGGACTTGACCGTCACCAATTTGGGTGACAGCTTGTGCGGTTTCCTTAGCAGCAGCAGTGGAGGTAGTAGCTTGGACTTGACCGTCACCGATTTGGGTGACAGCTTGTGCGGTTTCCTTAGCAGCAGCAGTGGAAGTAGTAGCTTGGACTTGACCGTCACCGATTTGGGTGACAGCTTGTGCGGTTTCCTTAGCAGCAGCAGTGGAGGTAGTAGCTTGGACTTGACCATCACCGATTTGGGTGACAGCTTGTGCGGTTTCCTTAGCAGCAGAGGTAGCGGTGGTTGCTTGGATTTGACCATCGCCAATTTGAGTGACGGCGTTGGTGATTAATTCCTTGGTAGCAGTAGCAGTGGTAGCTTGGATTTGACCGTCGCCGATCTGGGTGATGACGTTGGCAACAATGGTCTTGGTGGTGGCTTGAACTTGGCCGTCACCGATTTGGGTGACAGGTTGAGCAGTAGCAGTGGTAGCCTGGACTTGGCCGTCACCGATTTGGGTGGCAGCAGCGATGGTGGTGGTGACAGTACCGGTGGTAGCTTGGACTTGACCGTCGCCAATCTGGGTGGCTTCGGCCTTTCTAGCCTTAGCAGCCTTTCCAGCAGCGGAAGCGGTAGCGGAGGCAGAGGCAGTGGTCAATGGGTTGACGGCAATACCGAAGGAGCCAGTGTAGTCGGTGGTGGCGCCAGCAAGGGTGGCAGATGGGGTCAAAGTGGACCATGGTTCGGAAGGAACGTAAGCAGCAATGGCGTTACCAGCCAAGGCCATGACACCTAAATTTCTGTATTGCATTTTGATATATATGTGTGTAAGAGTTGTGTGTAGATCTAGGATGTGAGTCCTTGTGTGGAAGTAAACTAGCCTGCAAAAGAAAGGAAGACAAAAGGAAACGGGGGAGAAGAAAAGGGACTGGAAAACTCAGCAACCAACTGGACAGATCAGAGGGGGGGAAGGCAGGTTTAAATATGACTGCCACCAGTGGCGGCCGTCTGCCCAGACCACCCGTTGCTAAATATAACCAGACCACCCCCGGATCACCAAACGAAAACCCATCCCTTTACCCTCCTCGGGGGCCTCGAAAAGCCGACTCATCAGCTTTCCCTTTTCGGCAGTCCTATGGCGGCCGCCGAGCCTATTAACCTGCTATTTTTAGCCAGTTGAGTTCCGTGCGTTCCTTTTTTTTCCCTCCGTTTTCTCTTTTCTTCTTTTTGCGACGTGTCGTGCCGTGACAGCTCGTCTGGCTTGGAGGCCCGTTGTCTGGGCTTGACAGCTCTCGTGGTGGCAGTCGGGACGGGGGAGATGGGGGGGACGGGCGTCTTCTGTACAGCTTGCTCCGCTCTCTACTACTACTCGCTCCTACTCGCAAATCTACTTGCCCACTCCTCCGCCGACCACTGCGCCCTGCTGTAGAACTGCGTATGTCGCCCGTGTGCGCCTTACTCTTCTGGGTAATCTAATTAACGACCGGATCAGCCTCGTCGTGAGCCCAACCCAACAGCTCTTCGCCACCCCCCAGCCGGACACGTCTCGTCTCGTCTCGTGGCTCCGCCGCGACGCGTCGCGGCGTCCCCGGCAAATCGCAGCCGGGCAAATTCGAGACCCTCTCCCCTCTTCTCCTCATGCACCCACTTTGCCCTGCAGAGCGGCCCGAAGAGGCGACCCGCTTGCCCTTTCGGGCGGCGGGGACAACCGTTTCCCGTCGACGGCCGTTGCTGAGGGAGAACGGGGCGGCATGGCCACTGGTCTTGCCAGTGGTGAAGCCACTTGCAAAAAGACACCGCAGACACATAGACACACTATGTTTACGTCTTCCTCCATCGGGCCATCCCCCGTTGGCGATGCCGTCGCTGCGAGAATATCCAGCTCCCAATCACACTGCTGAATCAGGCATCCTTATTACCCGTAGTAACTACACATCTGTTTTCTACATCTCTTCTGCAACAATCGTCTCGATGATTGCACCGCACGCTGCCGGAAGCGCTGTCCTCCGAGCGCTTCCCGTCCTCTCCTGCTCCTCGCTCTGCACAACGGCGTCGACCAGGTCCTCGCCGCTGCCCACGCTTGTGACGACACCAAGCGACTCGAACGCATGCGCAATCTCCCGCTGGTGGTTGTCCTGCAACCCCTCGTTTACAACCACAATCAGCCTAGGTGATGTCGTCGCCCCGGTCCCCACCCTCAGTGTGTCCATGATGGACCCGGTCCCTGCATGCGAAATCACCAAGTCGCTCCGTCGCGTGAATTTCTCAATCAACTGCACGTCAAACTGAATGCACTCAATCGAGACGCCGCTGCCACCGTTCTGGTAGTCCACCTCGAAGGTGCGTCCTGTGTGCTCGTCCGTCGTCTCACTCACAACTCTCGCCCTGCCCTTGCTCTTGGTCCCGTCCAGCTTCTGCAAAAGCGACTTCACAAGCGCAATCGCCTCCTCAGATCGGCCGTACTGCACTACTACACGTCCGTACCCGTATCCTGCTAACGTGTCCAGGAATCGCTCCTGCAGCACAGACCGGATCAACGCCTCAAACGTAACCGTCGCACCCGTAGTCACCAGTGCCTGTTTCTGACCCGTCATATCTATTGACTTCTTCTTATCGTTGGCTTATGCAACTGTACCAAAACGGCAGCCCACCCACCAGGTCTCGTCGCACCACCACAGCCACTGCGTCCTCTTAGGCTTCGTCCATCTGCATCATCAACAACAGTTCCGCATTTTCCCAGACGCGAATGGGTCACCGTTTTGACAGCCTGACTGATCTGACATGTCACATGACCTGATTCAGCTTCTGTAGCCAGCAGAAAGACAGACATGAGCATCTCCGAAGTCAGCCCGTATCTCATCTTTAACATTCCCACCTCTCTGCCTACCTTGTTAATCTTCACCATGGAGGGAAGAATGTTCTCGAAGTTGCACCCAGCAAGTATCCTGCCTATCTCCTTTGCCAATGCACAGAATTTTTTTCCTCCGAGCACGTGACACAGGGTTGGAAAAGCGGGATTATTTTTTACTAATTTGTCAACATGTATTATCAGCTCCGTCGCCTCTGCCTTTAGCCATTTAGTATTCCCCCACAATCTTCTGCCTAACAAGCACCAATTCCACTTCTATCAGCAATCATGTCCAAGGCCAAGGCTTCCAGCGATGACAGCCACCTTATCCCTAGGATCATTAACCACATGAACAAAGACCACTCGCATAACCTAGAGGATTATCTTGTGGTTTATGCACACGTCGATCCGGAAATCGCCAAGCGTCGTCCTACTATGGAAACCCTAAACCTTGGCTCCATGTCTCTCTCTTACATTGACATGGAAGGTACCAAATGCTTCATCCGTATTCCGATTGAACCAACAATGGAATCGTTCCACGACGCCCGTGCAAAATTAGTTGAGATGGCGCAAGTTGCAGCTGCTAGACGTGGTTTCAGCGAATACCTTGTCAACGATGTTCCCTTCCTTACAAGCTTTAAAGAGTACGTGTTTGTCGCTCTTTTCATCTCCCTCTACACGTTTGCACTGAAACCCCATCTCTTGCAATACATTGTCGATGACGTTCTCGCTCTCAGCCCGGAAGCATCAAAGTTCATAATGGATTACCATGTCACCCTATTAAGAGGCCTATTGCTTGTCCACGTCGCAGAAGCAATCCTTATCTTGTACCCCTTACTAAGAAAGTTCAGAATGGGAACATTGAAAAAGTTATCTTGCCTGATTCTTTGTCTTATCGAAGGTATCTTCTTCTTGAGTGCCTTTAAGGAAACTGTCGACCGTGCGCAAAATCCTAACAGGAACAAGGAAAAGTAATACATTTAATCCAGCCTATCGTACATGTCTACATGCATATATATAGATATATATATATATGTTTCAACAAACTCTCGACCAACTCGTAATCATTGCATCGAGTAGAATGAAGCGTTTGTCTTGTTGCCGTCCACCGTCTCTGTTCTCGACACCCAGCTGAATAACGCCTTGTGTGTAATAAGCTCTTTACGCTTGAGGAGGTTTTCCTTTCGCCTTTGGTTCTCCTCTTCTTGCTTCTTCGCATCAACTTTCTCAATCTTCCGATGCAACAACTTCTTTAACGTCTCCTTCTTCTCCGCCTCCAGCTTACGCATGTTAAAAGTCTTCCTCTTTCTGGCCGCTTCGGCTTTCTTTAGCTGAATCTCCTCTTCCGTAAGCGCCTTCTTTTTCGAACTGCCCTCCATCAACGCAAGAACACTCTTTGGTAGCTTCTTACCCTGATAAAACTCTGGTGTTGTCTCCTCTGGTTCCTCAGAGGCCCCTAGAAGTTTAGCTCTCTGTCGTTCACTCAATTTGGACAAATCAATGTCGCTTTCTTCATTATCATCAAGATTTTCCTCCATGTCAAGATCGTCCTCATCATTGAGATCTTCGTCCTCGTCATCTTCATCATCTTCATCATCATCTGCTGCTGCCGCCGCATTTCGGCCACGTCCCCTACTTGCATATCCGTTCTTATTGGAACCTCTAGAATTAGTACTTTTTCTCCCAGTAGGCTTCAGTTCTTCAGCGGTGTCGGCGTCACTTCCAAAATCATCCTCATCAGGTTCCATATAGCTAACCTTGTTATTTCTCGTTCTAGAATTGCCCTTTCCTACAGTCTTTGCCTTTGATTCCTTTGGAGTTGATCCACCATTTTGATTCAAAATTTTAGAAAGCTTTTTTTTGTTCGAAAAATTCATGCTGACCAACATGCTGCTGGACGATTTCGACTTCACCGACACCGCATTTGAATTGGACCCTTTTGATACGCTACTACTTTGTTTCTTCGCATTGCTCTTCGCCTGCATATTGCCTTTCACTTTATTTTTATTCCTATTGATGCCAGGTTCTTCAAACTCATCCTCGTCCTCTTCCTCTTCATCATCATCATATATCTCTTCGCCATCGTCGTAAGCATCATCAGCTTCTAATTCTCCATCATCCAATGGTTCGTCATCTTCTGATATTAGGTTCTCTTCTGCCGATAATGCCTCATCTTCGAGCTCCTCATCAATTCCGATACTATCATCGTCTTCTTCATCGTCATATCGATCATTCTCACGGTAAAATTTCTGAGATGATGAACCTGAGTTTTTCGATACTTCTCTCTTCGGCCTTGCAGACATCTCTTCTGTCTTTTCAAATTACCTAGTTGTCTTTGCCTTGCTGAGTCTTTCCCGAACACTTGTGTTTTATTTCGATAACTTATCCACGTCCCTATTCTCATTGATGATACGGAGAGTAGAACACAGGTTCAATATAAAAAATGGTGCACGGATGTTATCGATTGGACCTTATTTGAATTTTCTGGCCTTGCCTGTGTTGTTCCATCTTGTTCATTTTCAGGTACATGCAGATCCCTCAAACTTGTTCTAATATAAACGAAGAAAGCAGAAAAATTCAACCTGAAGGGAACCGCAGACAAGAATGCAGAATATGCAAAAATCTATGTCTGATGATCCGCATTCTTTCAGCATAGAAAACATACACGGAATTGATAACCTTAATGATTTGCATCTTAGCCAGTTAAATAATCAACTACGATACGAACTACGAAATTTAAACACAGATGTTGACGTTGGGATGAACATCTCAGAAGATGAGGATGATTACAATGATGAAGATAATGAGGGAGAAGATGTGGAGGAGGCCAACAACAGCAACATCAGTGATACCAATACTAGCCCACATGATATAATAAATCTGAAGCACTCACACAAGACCGATGAAGAAAACCACAATCACAGTATAGAGCATACTTTGAACGGTGCTTTTAATGGAAGTGAAAGTGAGCCTTTCAAGAACTACATCAAATCAATAGTTGATCGCGGACACCGTGAAAACAATCCAAATCACAACGATATACCCATGCATGATGGTAATAATACCGAACATAATGACGATAGTAACAGCATAAATGACGATGAAGATTCCAGCGAAATTCAGGATCAACAAAATGATAAGCGTGATCAGCATCAATTACGAGACATGTCTGCCGCCGAAGATCGAAGTAGTCGCATATCAAGACGAAAGCAATCTTATGGAACGCATAGCAATGACCAAATAAACCAAACTCCTGAAAAAGGCCGAAATTTGAAAAAAATGAAGCTTGGTAACCCGAGCGTGAACCACAGTGCCTGTAATGTCATGATCGAGTTAGATTCTAATAAGAGCCAAATGGGCAAGAACATAAGTAAAACTAATGGTGATGAGAACGAAAATGTGGCCGTCCATATAAAGAAATGTTCAAGATGCAGGATGAAGCGGTTGCAAGAATCACCAGAAGATTTGGAAAAATATCAGACTTGCATACAATGTCGTGAAAGGCGAAAAGTCAGAGATAGAAAACCGAGGGTTTTGGTGAAGTTACCCAATTTATCAGATGACTGGAAGGCATTCATATCGAAGATTGAGCTGAATAATGTGATAGATTTGCACCAGCATAATTACCGAGCCTATACGGATGAGATAAAGTTTCCCAGATATCAGCCAGAAGAACTAACGCTTCCTATTATTCAGTCGATTGGAGAAAAAATCGTCGAAAAGTATATACACCCATTGCAAGACATTACGGGGTTCAAGTTTGCAGTAAGAGATCATCATAATCCGTCATTATTTGACCATAACAGAGCAAAGAAGATAACATGGATGTTTATATGTTCGCAGGACAAATTTCGAAGACGTAAGAGTAGAAGTGAGAACAAAAGGCAAGTCTCGAACCGGTTAAAAACAGAAGAATGTTGCTCCAAAATAACCCTCAGCTACGATTTGGTCTATGGGATAGTTCAGATAAGCTACAATCATAAACATCACAAGCCTTTGAAAATGGTGAGCAGTGCAGACTATAACGGTAATGGCAGAGAAGCCAGTTCCATTGGCGTACCTAACGGGGCGGGCAATATTGTTTCTGCATTTAACGGCGACCATCACCATTACCATCAACAGCAACAGCAACATCATCATCATCTCCATCATCCGCATATAATTACCAGTAGAAGCGATCATCACAGGGACATTAGCATGAAAGAAGAGATAAAGGGTAAGGCCGATGGAGACGGTGGAGAAGACGAGGAAGGCAGGAAGAAGATCGACGCAGACAGAGAAGTTGTCGAGGCAGCTGCTGCCGCAGTGGCTGCTGTTGCTGCCGCCGCTTCGAGGCATCATGGAGATGATAGAGCCGGTGGCGATGCCGATGCCGATGCCGATGCTGATGCTGATGCCAATGCTGATGCTGATGCCGATGCTGATACAGAGGTGCATTATGGCCAACACAAGGTGTTCGATAACGAGCAGTTTGGAAGTATCAACATGCAGGTTGGCGATATCAACATGATGGGTGTTGGAGACGATGTTGATGTTGGTGTCGACGTCGACGTCGGTGTTGGTGTCGATGTGGATGACGTGGATGTGGACATCGATGTGGACGATGTGGCCGAAATAGCGAAGTTGTTGAAGCAGGTTCAACAGGCGCAGAGCAGGAGGTTGTCTGAGCTGAAGGAGTACGAACACGACCATGGCCGGGAACAAGACCACGAACACAGCCACGACATGGAGAACCACGGCGACGAACACCAGCAGAGTATTGTTTCGGGCGGACTTGGAGACGTGAAAGAAGGTGCGTCTCATTATCTCATCAACCAGAGTCTTTTGGAACAGGTCCGAGAACAGGTCCGTGCGCATGGTGGCATCTCCGATGTCGACGACGATGATGAAGACGACGGTGATGACGACGGTGATGAAGGTGATGGGGATGATGGGGATGATGGGGGTAACGTTGATGAAGAGGCTAACGGCAGCAGAGGCTGACTGACCCCTCAACCCCCCGCCCCAGTCACGTGCCGGGGCCCCCCCTCTCTCTTCTCCGCCGTGGAGCTCTGACAGCCGGCGATCAGTCATTGCGCCGTCGTTTCTTTCGGGGCGGGAGAGCACAAATAAGCGGCTCGCCTAATCGGGAACGGGTAGAAAAAGAGGATAGCTGCATCGGTGAAGACAAGACAGGTTAAGAACGGGACTCTGTTTCCGGTGGTGGATGTGTGTGTAGTATAAATATATGTTGTATAAATAGTTATTGTACTCCTCTGTATTCTTGGTATATCAGAAGCCAGTCTG
Source organism: Pichia manshurica (assembly GCA_005406165.1). Classification (NCBI taxonomy): domain Eukaryota; kingdom Fungi; phylum Ascomycota; class Pichiomycetes; order Pichiales; family Pichiaceae; genus Pichia; species Pichia manshurica. The sequence goes on along the minus strand of BJFO01000001.1, from coordinate 988,632 downwards.
TTGGAGAAAAGGGTATTTTGAAACAAGAATATGTTCACTGTGGGATCAAGAGCCGCAAGACGTGCAGTTTGCCGTGCCGACACGAGTCGTCTGCTCAAGAAGAACACTGTTTTCCAGCTATTTGGAGGCTCTAGGGCGGCAAGAACGCTTTCCACGAAGACGTCAGGGAACAGCGGGAATGCCATGTTGAAATCCGGTGTCTTCATGTGGTCTTTCCGTGCGGTGGTGTTCTCTGGTATTGCCGGGTGGTGCTATTTGACCTGGCTGGTCTACAAGGAGTCGAACCCTGGCAATCAGTTGCCTCAGACCGAGTTCAAGGAGAACGGCAACAAGAAAAAGAATGTGGTTATTTTGGGTTCTGGCTGGGGGGCGATCTCCTTCTTGAACAAGTTGGACACCACCCAGTACAACGTCACGATCGTGTCCCCAAGAAACTACTTCTTGTTCACTCCGTTATTGCCTTCTGTTCCGAGCGGAACCATCGGTATCAAGTCAATCTGCGACTCTGTTAGAACCATTGCCAGACAGACCCCTGGTGAAGTCACCTACCTGGAAGCAATCGCAACCGATCTCGATCCAGCCAACCAAACTGTCTCAATCGAACACAAATCCCAGAGATTCCTAATCGGTGATGCTTTCACCAACGATAGAGAGCCGATCGAAACCACCCTGCACTATGACTACCTCGTCTATGCTGTCGGAGCAACCGTCAACACCTTCGGTATTCCCGGTATCTACGAGCATGCGTCTTTCCTTAAGGAAGCAAATGATGCCACTGCCGTCAGACAGAAGTTATTCAACCAGATTGAGGCCTCTAGATTGCTACCAAAAGATTCTGACGACAGAAAGAGACTGTTGAGCTTTGTTGTTTGTGGTGGTGGACCAACCGGTGTCGAGTTGGCCGCCGAAATCAAAGATTACATCTTCCAGGACTTGTCCAAGTTCATTCCTGGAATTGAAAAAGAAATGAATGTTACCTTAATCGAAGCACAGCACAATGTCTTATCAATGTTCCACCCACGGTTAATCGAATATACCAAAGACGTCTTCAAGCAGCAGGGACTGAACTTGCAAACTGATACAATGGTCAAAAAGATTGATGACAAAAACGTCTATGCTACCTACCGTCACCCAAATGGACAGACTGAGGATGTTGTTATTCCATACGGTACCTTGGTCTGGGCCGGAGGTAATGCCCAACGTGAGTTGACTAAAAAATTGGCATCCAAGATTTTGGAACAACAGACGGCAAGAAGAGGTTTGTTGGTTGACGAATATTTGAAATTGGATGGTGACGAACACATTTATGCTCTCGGTGACTGTACTTTTACTCAAAACCCACCAACTGCACAAGTGGCTCACCAACAGGGTGTCTTCTTGGCTGAGCACTTTAACAAGCAGTCCAAGATTGATGATCTTAAATTCTTGCTAAGCAAAAGTACAGATGAAAAGGAAATAAACAAACTCAGTCAACGCCTCAGGCGCATTGAGAAGAAGGATAAGCCATTCGAATACATTCACCAAGGTGCACTCGCTTACATCGGTTCAGAACGTGCTGTCGCAGATCTCTCCTGGGGCGATTGGTCGACAGTGGCCTTGGGAGGTACTATGACTTTCTTCTTCTGGCGTTCTGCATATGTCACCATGCTGTTGGGTATCCGTAACAAGATCTTTGTGGTTTCAGATTGGTTGAAAGTGGCCATCTTTGGTAGAGATTGCTCTCAGGAATGAACCTTGTGTTCATTTTTATTTATTCTGGCTCCTAGACTATCAAAAAATACTCTGATTGCAACCACTTTATTCCCCACTTTTTAAGTATTTTATATAAAGCTAATTTTGATAGTACAATGTTGTATTTTTTTTCTCGAACTAGTTATTTTCCTATAAATCGTAAGAAAAGGCAATTCACATCTAAAAAGGCTTGGCACATTTCCTATTTTCTACTTCTCCTGAGCCAGGTGCCACCATAGTTTCCCAGTCTAACGGATAAAGGATCTCACCCTCTTCATTTCTGGCGAAAACCACACCCAAATCGTTACTAGCTGTCGTCAAGTAGAAGCTTGCACCATCACCGAGAGAAAGAACGGCAGCACGTATTATGTCGCCAGGTTGGAAACATTCCCAAGTCTTCACACTATCGCGTTCAGTCGAACGAATATCCTGGGATCTAATCAAAGCTTTGAAGTACTCACCTGATTCAGTAGGGAGTAAATTTAACAACTGCAAATCGTCCACGTTCTGAGGTGATTTTCCCTCCTCTGTCTTTGGCAGAACACTCAAAATTTCTACATTCACTCTCTGGTGCGTTATCTTGTTCACTCTCGCAAGAACAATATCACCAACCTGTGGTGTAACCGCTTTGTAACTTCTGCATTTGATGTCGTTTATATGGTTTAGTGATAATTTCTCCTTTCTCGCTATCACAGATACAATTTTCACGTTATATGATGTGCTCGTTGAAGAATCCAATTGAGCACCTCCAGCATCATCTGTGATATCCACATACCCCAAAGTGGTAGAAACAAGTGTTGGAATATTCTGGTTGTCAAATTTGATTGATTCTAAACGAACATTCTCTCCAGGCAAAAATTTTATGCTTTCAGATTTCTCAGTCGGTTGATAGATTGGTAAAATTGGTTGACCTGGTAAAACCTTTTCTGGATATTGAGGTATTTCCGCCATTATTATCCTATTCTGATACTGCCCTCAAAAGGGATAAAAAACTGCTTAAGTTTACATATAATCAGGTATGTAATTGCTTATTCATCTTTCCAATTCATGATACAGACCTTTTTTTTTTTGTTATTGATTGCGTAAGCCTGAAGCAATTTTTCATTTTTTATCAGTTTATTCTTTTAGTTGAAAATTTTTTTTTCATCTGAAAAGTTCTTAATTTTCTGACACTTAAAAATTTTTCCTCTATTTTATGTCCTTTTCTTCTTTCTATCACTTCATTCTACTTCACAATTTTTTCATTCTTTCTGTTTACTAAGATTGAATAATATAAGAGTATAAACATGGCTAAGGCAGATACTAAGAAGTCAAAGAAGGCCGCTTCTAAGAAGCAAGAAGAAAAGGCAACAAAGGAAATCAAGGCAAAGAAGCAAGAAGCTTCTGAATCCGATTCCTCTTCTTCTTCTTCCTCTGAATCTGAGTCTGATGATGATTCCGACTCTAGCTCAAGCTCTAGCTCAAGCTCTGATTCCGAATCTGGTTCTGATTCCGAGTCCGGCTCAGATTCTGACTCTTCGGATTCTGAATCTGAAGACGAAAAGAAGGAAGAAAAGAAGGAAGAAAAGAAGGAAGAATCTTCCGACTCTGATTCTGATTCTGACGACGAAAAGAAGGAAGAAAAGAAGGAAGAATCCTCCGACTCTGGTTCTTCTGATTCTTCCGATTCCGATTCTGATTCCGACTCTGAAGACGAAAAGAAAGAGGAAGAGAACCCAAAAAAGAGAAAGGCGGAAGATTCTAGTGAAGAAGAATCTACCACTGCTTCTCCAGAACCCGAATCTAAGAAATCTAAGACTGAATCGTCCTCTGAACCAGCTACTCTTTTTGTTGGTCGTCTTTCATGGAACATCGACGATGATTGGTTAAAGCGTGAATTCGAAAAGTACGAAGGTCTCCTAAGCGCCAGAGTTATAACTGATAGACAATCAGGCAGATCTAAGGGTTACGGTTACGTTGATTTTGATTCCAAGGACGTCGCAGAGAAGGCCCTCGCCGAAATGCAAGGTGTTGAAATTGATGGTAGACCAATCAATGTTGATTTATCCACTTCAAAGCCACGTCAATTGAATTCTAATGACAGATCAAATGACAGAGCAAAGAAATATGGTGACGCAAAGTCCGAACCATCTGACACTTTGTTCATTGGCAACTTATCTTTTGATTCTGACAGAGACACTGTTACTGAATTTTTTTCTGAATATGGCCCAATCATTGGTGTTAGACTTCCAACCCACCCTGAAACTGAACAACTAAAGGGTTTCGGTTATGTTCAATTTTCTTCCGTTGAAGATGCTCAAAAGGCATTGGATAATTTGAACGGTGAGTACTTGAACAACAGAGCCGTCAGACTAGACTTCTCCACTCCAAAGCCACAAAACAACAACGGTAGAAGTTTCAGCGGTGGAAGGGGTGGCCGTGACAGAAACGGTGGTGGAAGAGGTGGAAGAGGTAACTTCGGTGGAAGAGGTGGTTCCGGTGCTAATTCCGTTCCAGTCAACAACTTCAGAGGTACCAAGAAGACTTTCGATTAGATTACGAACTTATTTTAGTTCGATCGCTTTGTCATACATTTTTGTTTTCCAATTGAGTATCTTTTCTTTCCAAGCATCTTCGTGTATGTATAAATAGTATATTTTTGTTTTCTATCACGATGATTTTCTCGATTCGCAACATTTTAACCCAAATATATTTACTTATGTAGAGTACCTGTATGTTTACTTTCGAAAATCAAGCATACATAAAATCAGAATACTTATGTTAATTGTATTGTTCATGGAAAAGAAGTAGTAAGGATTCATGCTCACTATTCAGTTATTTAACTCTTTATCGGGATCTTTTGAATAATCAAAGAGTGAAAAATGCCTGGTGTACTTTTTACATGGATAAACAACGAAATCAAATTGTACGACGACTCTTTCAAAAATTTTGGAAAAACATAATCACGAATTAAATATTTTTTTTTAACATCACAAGACAAGTAACAATTGCAATAGTTTTTTGAATGAACAGTCCTTTTATATGTTAATAGAGTCATTATGTAGTAAAAACTATGCAATAAACTGCTTATTACAACCACCTTTGACGTATAATAGTGCAGTGCTACAACTGCAACATTTTTATTGTCGCAAGATTCATCGCGTCAAGCGTTAGGCATCTTTTCATGATTCGGCTTGCTTCTGAAAATATACCTCCGTTGTCGTTTCAAAGCTGATAAAGATTTGACTAAGATTACTTCATAATGCTATGATGTTGTATAGAACGACAAAAAATGGCAATTCAAGGATCTGGTCATGCTGGTCGTCGTTCACCGAAAAAATCTTTGTTATCTTCTGAGTTTAACTTTTGTACGGCAAAGTTGCGTTCACCCTCCAAGAGAAGTATGGCTGAATTGAATAGGCTGGCATACGAAAACGCACTGAGAAACCGGCCAGTTATAACTGACGAAACGGATACGCTTTCCATGAAGGAAAAGTCAATCATCGATGAAATTATTCTACTGAGCAAAGAAGATGGTATCAATCCAATGCAACGTGAAGAGGATGTATGTGAAGAGAACGAAGACGAGACAATAAAGCGAGAGGATGTTATACTCAACCTCAAGAAAAAGAAAAACGAAGTAAACACCAGTTCTCCTGAACATCATGAACATCATTCACGATTGGATACAGTTTTCGTAAAAGAGGAAGAAAACTTGTCCGCGTTTACAACCCCCAATATTACTCCAACATCTTCTCCTGTAAAACAAGAAGGATTCGAGTCGGCTAGAACTACTCCTCTGCGGAGGAGCTCGAGAAAAAGATTTTCGGTACTTGAAAGATTGGAAAGCGTGTCTACGGAATCATCCCCGAGATCTAGGAGACATTCAGGCAATTTGCATTCTAAATTCAATACGATCAACAATATAATACCAAAAAATCATAAGAGCATTAAATTAATGGAACCACCTAAAATTGATACTAACGAGGATGAACTACTAATGGTTAATGCTTTGTCTAGGCAAAAGAATTTATATCATGACGGATTTGAAGCATATTTTGAACAAAATCAGACCAGGGGAAGAACTTCCAAAAGTTCAATGACAAATGCTCCAGAATTATCGTATGAAGAGTTTAATAGGTACAATAAATTTCTTGATTTAATATGCAACGAGCCTATCGATAGTTTGAATAAATTATACGAATTTCAGTTTTCACAATGGTCATTTGAACTTCAGGAAGGATTCAATTTAGTATTTTACGGAATAGGCTCTAAAAGAAAGGTACTTTTTAAATTTCTTCAAGATTTTTTATTACCATTAAATTCAAGAGCAACTTGCATTGTCGTCAATGGCTACAATACAGAGTTTAACTTGAGAATGCTTATACGAGAAATATGGAGGACGTGCTTTCGCAAATCTTTACCAACTACGAGAGAAACAAGAGAAGCCTGTAACTTTACTCATCTTGAGTTTATGAAATCTAGAAACAAAAATAAACAGTTGTACATTTTATTACACAATATAGATGGCGAGTCGTTGCGAAACGATGACTTACAGTATATATTGAGTCAGCTTGCGATTATAAAACAGGTGTCTTTAATTTGCTCCCTCGACAACTTGAATATGCCATTATTTTGGGATGCATCGCTCCTTTCAAATTTTAACTTCATATGGCATAATATTTCAACTTTCCAAAGTTACGCAACAGAGATCTCTTTCAAGGATCCGCTGAGTATTGGCAGAACTGATGAATTGCTTGGATCTAGAGGTGCCAAATACGTTTTAAGCTCATTAACGGGAAACGCAAAAAGTCTTTACAAGAATTTAATTTTACAGCAACTTGAAAAAATCGATGCATACATTGGAGAAGATACCAAATTGCTTGACAATAGAGGAAATATCAAAGGATCATTAAAAACTTGTGTTTCTTTGCGTGAATTTTATGAACTTTGCGTCACCGAGTTTATCATATCCAACGATATTTCATTTCGTACGATCTTGGGAGAATTTGTAGAACACAAAATGTGTAACTTAACGAGGGACACATCAGGCACAGAGGTTTTGTATATTTCCTTTACTGTTAACGAGATGGAAAAGTTGCTAGACGAGGAATTAATGGACTAGCGACTTTTTATGTACTATTATATATGTATTATTATTATTATTATCTTATAGAAAATTTGACTTTTCAAATTAGAGAAGTCACATACCTAAGAATGCTTTTTGAATTGGAACTTGGATCTACATAATGGACATGTGGAAGACCCAGAGCTTTTGAACCATCTGTACAAACAAGCAGAATGGAAATTATGTTTACATGTTGGACAAACTTTGTTGGGGGTTGAATGATCAACTGCATTCAAAATTGAATAACAAATGGCGCAATCATCATAGTTTTCAAAATTAGCCGTAGCATTATCCTTAAAATGCTTAATAGAATCCAAAATAGTGCCGTTCTGGAAATTTATAACATACTGTGCTGACATGATCCATGATTTCCATTTTTTCTCATCAACGCCTACTCTGCTAACCCCATTGACTGTAATTTGCGAAAGAGGGAAATTTGACGGTAGGGAAATTGAAATTTCCATTTTTTGCTCATCTATATTATAGAGGCATTTTATTTCATTTGTTTTTCTGTTAATAACTATTTTAAACTCACCATCTTCCAGAGAATTTTTATCTGATAAAGTTGAAAGAATTTCGTTGATCAATTGTGGGCTAATAAAGCGAGAAACGAACCTTTCAACATTTTGCTGAAACTGCTTATCCTTAATTGAGCGGAACCAATTTTGCGCAAAAGTCCCCCCAATATTGTTCATAATCTCATATATTAAGTTGACTAGGATCTTTTCAATCTCTTCACTATAGTTTAAATTGCGATAGTCATTAAAACTATAATCTTTCACATAATTTTTATCATCATCGTGTATCTTAAACTTACTGATTTCTAAATCGCTGAAGATAAAATTCAAAAGGAGGCGAATCTTTTCTTCTCCCAAATCTGTAATATAATCTTGTCTCATTTGCTGGGTAATGTTTTTGAAGTGATCCATTATCAAATACCAACTCCAAAGATATTGGTAAACTTTCCAAGGCTCTTCAAATTCGATGTAGTCAGTAAGAGGTGAGTCTGAAACGCTTAGTAAAGCTTGGGGTAGATGAATGTTTGAATTTCCGGTTTCATCTGCCTTTTTCTTAGATAAAGCAAACTCAACAACCAAATTATCTTGAACCTCTGGAATCAACCCATGGAGTAATGAACATGCAAGGCGTTGGATTTGAATATTTTCACTTTTGATTAAATCATATAATCGTGCATAATACCGACCTAAAGTTTTAGAGTCTATCAACTCTTTTAATATATGCGAATATTGTTCACCTATTATCTTAACCGGCTGATTGATACGCGATACTGTTGAGAATTTGAAAAACAATTCAATGATCTCAGTCTCCACATCTGAACATTCATCATCCCAAATTTCAATTTCTTCTTTATACTTACTTAACAAAATGTATAACTTCAATGACCATCCCAAAAGATCAATCGAGACCACTTCATCACTATTAACAAGATTGACTGTTTCAGAAAGCAGTCTGACACCAACTTCGAAAATCTTACTAATGAAGTCAGAAGGGTAACTGGAGTCGCACACATAATAAATACCATCAATATATCGTTGAACAAATTGCATTATGGCAAGTCTGACAGGTCTGAAACCATCTTCGTAAGCTATCTCACTATCAAGCCAATTGAATAGAGTATTTAGCAAAATTAAGCATCTTTGGGGAGAGATCATGACAAAATTTTCGGGAATCTCGCTATCCAAGTCAACATTAATGAATGCGTTCAAAAGAAGTAATTGTTGTAATCCAAAAGTGCAAATTTCACTTGATTTTTTAATGCTGATTAAATTTGCAACAGTGTTAGTTCTGGCATGTTCAAGATTGCTTGATGCTAAATAGCTTCTGGAAGAATTGATCATTGCAAATAAACGGCCGGGGTGTGTCACCAGTGGCTTTATGTTGATATTTGCAAATGATGTTTTGGACAAATGCTGAACTTTCTCCATTAGAAGCCGCTGTAATAATTTATGAGAATAATATCTCTTTGATTGACTTCCCTTATCGAGAATGGATATCAAGTAGGTAAGCTGCTTATGCTTGTTTTCATTGGACATCAAATTTTGAATAATCACATCATAATATAAACCTTCAAACAGATCTAAAAACATATAGTTAAGAACCTTTTGAAACTCAATTATGTTTTCCTCAACTTTTCCAGGCAAAGAGGGATTTAAGAAAAGGAAATCCGAAGAAAACTCAGATATTAGCGACAAATCAACAATGTTTTTCAGTATCGAATCGCATCCAGAGTTATGTTTTCTCAACAGCTGGCAGTAGAAACAGGCCTTGTTGATAAAGAATCTAGCATCAGCCGGCTCCATTTCCTTTTTATCCTCAAATTCATCAACGAAAAGATACGAAGATAGATCAAATGAGTTGCTTAAGGATAAGAAATTGCTTCGTGTGTATTCGAATACCTTCTCAAATTCATCCGCAAAGCTTTTCTGTAGTAAATTTGAAATAATTTCATCAGGAAGTTTCGCAATTCTAGATTCCAAAGATGTGAAATCAAAATTTGATTTTCCGACCGCAGAGAGAAGGGATTTTTCATAGGAGGTCGTAAAAATATGATCACTCAATAAGTTTTCCTCAAGCTTGTCAAGGATTCCGGATGCATTGGAATAATCTGAAACATCACAAGGCTCATTTGTTATAATTGTTAAAAATAGACGTTCAAGGAATTCCGGCTTCTCTTCAACAAATTCCAAAAAAAGTTTATTGTTGTAATGTTTGAAACAGTTTGTGATAAAAGATGAGAACTCTTCATTTTCATATAAATTAACCAAAATTTCGAGGGTCAAAAACTCATAAAGGGAACTGTGATCATCACTTCCAGCTGAACTTTCAGCTGTCCCGCTCTTGGAAAATGTTTTTGAATTTTGTACCAAAAAAGCATTCAATTCGGTTGTTTCATGTATGTCAAAATGTCCAAATTTTGAAACAATTTTGAGTAGCTTGTTGGCAAGATTAAGTTTTTGCAGACTAATAAATGTCTGATTAATTAAGGAATTAACAAATGCTTCATCAGCAAAACTAGAGTGAGAATACAAAGTTAGCGTTTCCAGAGGTTGATCAACAAAACGCTCAGAAATGACGCTCGGTATGGTTTTCATAAATGAAGTGATCGATTCTGAAAATTGAATAGAATTCTTCTTGATGAAAATATCAATTATAGTAAATGACAAAATCGGAGCTTCATCCGATATGCTACTTTCATTTGCAGCTTCAAGTGAATTGGCCAACAAAATTTCTTCTAAATCAGATTTGTTAGAATCAAGAAGATTAATAAAGGATTCCACAAAAGAGTTCGTGTGGTTGACGGTGTAGTCTGAAAAATCCGCAAAAACAATCGGCTTGTTAGGAAGGGCATCCATTATAACAGAATTAATATCTAATAGAACGTCTTTATTGTCATTGGCAAATCCATGTACGCCATGCAGTAACCCATCGAAGATCTGTGATAAAACCTTGGGCGAATCTAGTAACTTGATCAACGACAAAGTAAAGTTATCTAAAATCTTATCGGTAAGCGTTTCTTCAGCAACCAAGGACTGGGTCAGATTAATAATGATCTTCCACCCCTTTTCTGAAAATTGTATCGATTTTTCCTTTTCAACACTCTGTAAAAGAGCTGCATAGTATGGCTCAATGGTTTTCGGATTATCAAACGAAAATAATTCAGGAGGTAAAACCTTCAACAATTTGTAAACTATGTCGTAGTAAATTGGCTCACTATTTAAAGAACCTACTTGCAGTAGGGATAGCAATTTTTCATCAGCCTTTTTTATACTCGTCCAAAATAAGGGGTTATACGAAGTGACGCACACTAATGTGTCCATGATATTTATTATCACAGTTGAATATAGCAAAACATTGACTTCAGAATTTAATTTCATGCCTTTGACCATAGCCTTTGATAGTACCTTGTAAGAATGCTTGTTGATGATTGCATCCACATGCTTGGAGACAACTAATGATTTGAATAACATATATGCCGCCCTTTTTAAGCTAAAATCCTTTGAGCTGAAAGCTTCAAGGTAAACTTCTTGACTGGTTATAGAAGTGAGTAAACCTATAGTTTCTTCGTTCAAATCAATTGAATCGATGGCACCTAAAACATGGACAATCAGTAGAATTGACCCCTGGAGTACTCGCAGATATTTGGCTTGACTTTCCTCTTTAGAAGCAAACCTTCCATCCGAAAGAGTGTCTTTTGTTTCGTAGGCTAACACTTGATAGCAATATTGCAAAATTTGCACAGTGAAGATTTTCCAAAGATTAGAGATCTTTTCTTTCTTGGACCCAAAAGCAAAATCAATAGATTCTTTGCATGCCTTGGCCGTGGAGCGGTCCTGATCAAACAGCCCAGACAACCACACGCCAATAGTGTCTTTCAAGTATTTTGCATATGACTTCCCTAAGGAGAATACGAATTGTGACTGTATTTGATGTGCTAGAGATCGAACTTTCTTTGAGTCATCGATGGAAAGTTTCGGATACATCTGAACCCAAGTTATGATCGTCAAATCGTCATCCAGCTCGGTTGGATTCTTCTTCACATAGTCTAACATAGTAGTAATTGACTTCTCCTTTGTATTCGGGTCTCTTTTTAGAAGCGATTTGAACGCAAGCTTGAGAGTATTTGAGCATAGGAGTAAGTTGGGATCAGGAATACCCGTGATATAGTTGAGGGACACCTCAAAGCCGTTGGTGCCCAGTCCTGTGTGCTGTGTGTCTCCAAATGCAGTGCTCATACCAATATATAAACTCTAGCAACGAAACTGTATGTTTTTGACGGTCTTAAGCGGTTTAGGATGGCAACATCTGGCCCCCATTTTTACCATCTCTATCTCCATCATCCCAAAACGGATGAAAAATTCAAATCCCATGGTCCATAATACGTCGATCGACGCAAGAATCCGTTTGCGCCGTCTGATAACCAAATTACTAAAAGTGGCAAGAGGTAAATACGAGATTGTCAACAAGAACGGCAATTGGACTTCTCGAAAGGGAAGAGGAGCCCAGGCTGGAGACTCTTGTGACACACGGGAGCAGACAGGGGCCGTTACTGATGGGAAGAAAAGGTCCATATTTGATACGAGAGATCTGTTAACGGGTCGCACTCTGCAGGACAAGAATCTGACGGCATAAACAGGTTGTCTCATTGCTAATTTTGCACACTGTACCAGGCGGTGTTGACGTATCTATTTATTTTCTCTTAATACTATTCGTGACAGTGCAAAACAAGCACAGTTCAGAGGAAAATCGTACACTCTCCAAAAAGGACTGAATTATAACATTATTCACGGCAAAAGCAACAAACATTCGGAGAAAAAAAAGGAGGAGAGTAATATGAGTAAAGAAGAAGTCCCCCCTATCGAGTTTTTGAAAGGTAAGATTTACCTAGTGGTAAGCGATGAGAAGCCAGAGGATACAGACGAGTTTGTCTACTTTACAATAGAAGACTCACTACCTTACAACAACTTCAATCTGGATTTCGGCCCTTTACATGCGGGGCATTTGTACAGGTTTGCTGTTGCATTGCACAAGATCCTCAACGAACCAAAGAATAAGAACAAATGTGTTGGCTTCTATTCCTCAAATGATTCGAGACAAAGAACAAATGCCGCATGTATTTTGTGCTGTTATATGGTGCTGGTCCAGAACTGGGCGCCACACCAGGTCTTGCTTCCTATTGCACAGGTGGATCCACCTTTCATGCCGTTCAGAGACGCAGGATACTCCCATGCAGATTTTGAACTCACTATCCAGGATGTTGTTTACGGAGTATGGAGGGCAAAAGAGAGGAATTTGTTAGATATGAGATCTTTCAACCTCGAGGAGTATGAGCAATACGAAAGAGTCGACCAAGGTGATTTGAATATCTTAGCTAATGATTTCATTCCCTTTGCCTCTCCAAAGCAATCAAGACCCGGTGCTCCGCTTAACGAACCTTTTAAAAAAGTTTTAGAGTTTTTCACTGGTCACAACGTCAAATTAGTTGTTCGATTAAATTCCCATTTGTACGATAAGAGAGAATTTACTAAACAAAATATACAGCACATTGATATGATTTTTGAAGATGGTACTTGCCCATCAATGGAGTTTGTGCAAAAGTTTATTGGAGCGGCAGAGACTGTTATTTCTAAAGGGGGAAAAGTTGCAGTTCATTGTAAGGCTGGCTTGGGCAGAACAGGATGCTTGATTGGAGCATATTTAATCTACACTCACGGCTTCACAGCAAATGAATGTATAGCTTATATGAGAATGATCAGGCCTGGAATGGTAGTTGGTCCTCAACAGCATTGGCTCTATCTCCATCAGAATGAATTCAGAGACTGGAGGCATACCATGGTTTTGGACACTATTCCTGATGACTTCATTGGAGGACTTTTCCCATTAATATCTTATGAAGAGTACAAGAAGAGAGAACAGGAAAATGAGATCAATGCAAGCGAAGATTCAAGCGACGACCAGATGAATTTCAAAAATGACCAACTGATCAGAACACCAGTAAGAAGAAGGAAAATTTCCAACGGGCTTAAAGTAATAACAAAAGCTGTTCCAATGGCAAGTCCAGGTCAACCAAGAAAGTACAGATCTCTAGACAACCCCGTACAGGCGTATGCCAATTCCGACGACGAAGACGCGTATACTTCGACTATCAATCAGACACATAATCAAAGTACCATTGAAGATAAAGAAAATAAAGAGAGCAGATCCAATAATGGATCGCCGTACTACAAAAAGACCACTACTACTACAACAACTACGATGATTTCCGCTGCTGGTTCGCCCAACACTGGCAGCAGAATGAAGGAAGACCCTAGCTTTTTAAAAATCGGTAAGCAAAGAAAGACCGTCGTGCACACCACGAAACCAAGATCACGAGTATCTAGCTCAGAGAAAATAATTGGAGGGTCAGGTATTCGTAAAGCTTCGTCAAGCAAAAAATCGTCTTACATCCATATGTAGGACTACGATAGACAAGTGTTTGATAAGCTTCCAGCTGGTAATTTTAGAAGCTACGGTCGTATATCTCGTGTAGTTTTATAGATTGTTGATAGAAAAGAGTAACAAAACGATAAACTTGTTCGCGAAGCTTCTACAACTTTTCTCCGCGGAAGAAATGGAAACATTTTTATAGGAGAGAAATTTCTCCCGGAGTTGACATCTGCAACGGGGTTACCCCTGGAAGCGACGGAAAGCAGTGCTATCAATCAAAAGATTACAACGGATAAGTAATAAAAGTAGCAGCATAACCATGTTTGCATCGACAGTGTCCAATAAACCTGTGGCTGTGGCTCAACCGATTTCCCCACAAAAACAGATGATAGAGTTCAAACAAGTGCCCATAAAACAGGTCTATCATCTCTCGATATTTATGCTTCCTAATGTTCAATTTGACCCCGATTACACAGCCCTTATATACTATCAAATTGTTCCTGAAAAGGAGGATGCTGGGAGCCAGAATCTCGGCAATAACAACCAGGTTATGCAGAATGACTTCAAATTATTGGGATTTTTAAATGCCGTAAAGCAGAGTGCAATTTTTAAAATAAATCCGGGAAATATAAATGTACCAACACTTGCCAACGCCCACGATGAGGGCGATATTGACATGGATTCCGGGATATCTGAATTTGAAGAACGTGAAACGATGACATTGATTATAGGTATAAGTATTGAGCCTAATCAAGTCGCTACTCAACAACTAGACTGTTTGAGAGTTACACGGGACTACAGTACCAATGCCATTGCACCAATTGCAAAGAGCACAACCGCTCTAAGCACCCCATCACAGTCTGAAATATATACTGTTTCCAATAAAATTATTGGAAATGCGTACAATTATCTATCTTCGTTCACAGATGAGAACAATAAAGTAAGCATAAGCAAGTTTAATAATTGGTGGGATAAGTTCAAAGCAAAAATGAGAAACGACCCAAACTATTTACAGACGTTAGAGTAATATATATGCATGTGTGTATCTATAGAATCTCGCAGAAAATTGATCCATGATTTTTCTAGTTTAGTCGGAATTTATAAATTTATTGAACGCAGTCACTCTCTCCTTCACTTCGGCAGGACCTAATAGCTCAAGTATGATTGGAAGGTTTACCCCAGACTGTGGACCACTTAACGCATATCTTAAAGTTTGGAAAACACTTCTTTTTTTCAAGGTAGGAATATCTGCTAATATATCCCCTATAGTATCATTGAAAGTGGAATGTGTAAGATCATCTATATGAGTGACAAGCTCTTTTGATATAACTTTCAGGACGTCGTCATTGATTTTCAACTTTGAGAGTGCTTCGCTTTTGTTGTAAATGGGCTTGACAAAAAAGTAGTGATATTGTTGACTATCAAAATCGTTTATCGTTGTCAAACTTGGGTAAATCATTTTCAAAACTTCTTCTACCTTGTTAATGTCCAAATTATCCAGCTTAAGCGATTTACTAAGCTTCTTGTGAGTTCTAGTCACACATTCTTTGAAAAAGTTGCTAGATGTGTCTTTCAGTTTTTCAGTTAAGTAATGCTTATTGAAGTAATCTAATTTTTTCCAATCAACTTTGGCATTACCTTTAGTCAAACCACTTAGCGACCAAGTTTTAGTTAAGTCTTCCAAGGTATGTATTTCACTTGTTTTTTCACCGAGCTCACGTTTTGGATTCCAACCAAATAAAACACTGAAATTCACCAACGCTTCAGCTAAATATCCTTTTTTCTTCAAAGACATAATATCGATATCACCGGATCTCTTGGAAAGTTTTTTACCACTTACGGTTGTCAATAAAGGAATGTGCACAAATTTTGGCTTCTCCCATCCAAAAGCATTGTATAATGCAATGTGCTTTGGAGTAGATGCTACCCATTCTTCACCTCTAATGACATGTGTAATTTTCATTAGATGATCGTCAATCACGTTAGCAAAATGGTAAGTTGGTAACCCATCACTCTTTAGTAGTACAGGATCCTCGTAACGTCGATCAGTTGGATTCACTTGGGGCTGCAAGTTTATAGTGCCGTGTAAAAGATCTGTGAATTCCGGATATGATTCAGGAGATTTGAATCTGATAGTGAAACTCTGACCACTGTTGGCAAGCCTATCGCTTTCTTCACTTGTGACGTGTTCAAGGCAATGCCTATCGTACGAAACCGTTGTGGGAGGTTTCAGCAATCTTGCAGAATCTCTCAACCCATCTAACCTCTCCTTCGAACAGAAGCAACGATAGGCCAGACCCTTTTTCAATAAAGCATCCGCATAGCTCCTATATATCTCTGAACGTTCACTTTGACGATAAGGAGCATAGGGACCAGATGTTGTTGGGCCTTCATCAATGTGCACGTTAAGCCATTTCAAAGTTTCATATATATTATCTTCTGCTCCTTCAACAAGCCTGTTTTGATCAGTATCCTCTAAACGTAACAGAAATTGTCCTCCTGTCGATTTAGCCAAGAGATAGTTATATAATGCCGTCCTTAAAGACCCAAGATGTAAAAAACCAGTTGGTGACGGTGCAAACCTTGTTCTCACTGGTTTATCGGGTTGTACAAGCAAGGGTGAGTATTTATGATGGGAGTGTTCATGCTCAATGTGGTGTGTGCATTTGGATTCCTTGTCTGATGTAGTGCTGTCTTCTTTTAGGAGGGTTCGTAGATTGAATGCCAAGTTGGCAGAAGACTTATGGATATATCTTCGTGAAACCAACATAATGACCTTATTGGGTTGAAGCTTGTGTATCTTAAAGTCAGTAAGTAGTTTACCCGTTGAACAACGTCTGAATGACCAAAATACTTATCACTTGTCTTGATCGAAGAAGTAAGACGATGAAAGCTCATGAGAACAATCTACTTCGCTCAAAAGGGAAGGTGAGCCGAGGAGAACAAAAAAAAGTCTCGGTGGAAAAATCTTTCACCATGATAATGAAAGATGGAGTCCTTACTTCTTCGGGCCTCTTCTTTATTGCGCAAAGAGCTGTTTGGTATTCAGCTTATTCGAGAGGTAGGCCTTCATAAATAGAGGTAATTTTAGACACCTACAATAATTTAACACTCTTATTCAGGTGTAATCGAACATCTTAACAATAAAACAAGAACACAAAATGGAAGCACAACAGATTAGCCAAATGGACTTGCAAAAAAGCAAGGCAGCACTTCAAAAGGCTAGACTTTCAAGGGCGTATCTTGATGCCGCAAAATCTTTTGGTGTTGAGAAAGACATGGAATTTTGTCCATGCTTTGATATGTCTATGATCGAGTCATCATCCTCATCGACCAACGGATACCCTGCATCTATGAGCATGAGACAGCAAAATTCGTACATTGATTCAGAATCTATATTCAAAATTTTAGCTGCCGCCGGAAGTGTCAACAATATCAAGAACAATAACAGCAACAACACTGGCAGCGGTATCTCCAGTAGTGCCAATCAAGCAAAGCTCAGCTTGAAGGAAATCAAGCAAATGGGTATCACTAATAAACACAACATTGCCACAAGAAACAAGTACTACAATTAGACAGTAGTTCAACAATAAATACCAGTATTTCCGAACTTAAATTTTTCTCAACTCAAGCATATTCTTCAATCTCTTCTTTCATAAAAAGACTCGCCTTTTCTTTCTCTGCTAAAAGCCAACTCAAAATACTAATGACACGACACGTTTTATTCATGACATGTTGAACTAGCCACCTGATTTTTTTTCTTACTATATTAATTTTCCAAATTCTAATTCCTCTATATAATATTATACACACAGTCTTATCTATATACATATAAAAACGCCATATATATTCTGTACCGATTTACATAGAAATATATCCCTAATGATTTTTTTTTTTCATTTTAAAATGACCAACAGTACTAATAACACAAATGTGAGAATGATAATACACATCCAATCGCCACGCTTTTTCAACGCCTCTCTATATTGTTGTAACTTGTTGTTCGAACGAATCAGCCTGCTATTCGAACTTTCTATCCCTCTTTCCAAATCATTTAACAGTACAAACTGTGAGCTCGTTTCTCGGTTAATATGCATTGAGATTTCTCTCTGTTGCTTGATTGAATTATGTAATTCGTCAAGGCGGTCATCTTGGTGCACGAACTGTTGCTGATTATGGATGAATATTTGTTTGTTAGACAGATCTATGGGAGGATTATCAAGCTCCGAGGTGTCTGGGTTCATGGTTTCGAATAAAGTGTCTTTGTATCCACTTGGATTGCTTTCACTTTTATTATTATTGTATAGGTCATCACTCTGGAGATCAAGCTCAGCGTCTATGTTATCTCTATAGGGTTTGAAAAGCTTTGGAGGCGATGATTCTATGAGATTCTGCTTGAACCTTACCGATTTATTCTGCCGCGTGTCGTCAATAACAGTATCAATTCCTTTCCCTAGTCCGTCTTCTTCTCCCTCTCTTACCACGGCTGAATCGCTACTTTCTTCAACATTATCTCTATATGGCCGAGCCGGACTACTTTTCGGCGTGCTGCTTACTATTATTTTAAACGTAGAAGGAAACTTGAATTTCGCCAAGTCCTTCTTAGTTGCTTCGTCCAGTGAATAGCCCGATATTAATGAACCTATCAGCTTCTCGTGTTTTGCCACCAACGAATTGAACTGCTGCACATCTTTCCCATTTGTTGAAGAGGCTTCCTCTACCAGAGCAGCACGAAGCTTAATAAACGCGTTTTGTAATGACACCAAAGCCGTAGTCAAATCATCAATCTCGTCCTTATCAGTATCCGCAGAATATGAGGAAGATAAAGCGAGATGATCCTCTAGGACGTCTTGCAATTCTGCAATCTTGTCTGTAATTTGAAGAAAGAGAGGCTGCACCATAATTGTAATTCTAATGCCGATTTTCCTTCTTGCCAACTGTATTTAAGCGAGAAGAGTGATCTTTCTGTACTTAACAGCTTTCTTGACTGTGTTGAAAAGCCACCTTTGACATTCTGGTATAGGCAGGCATTCCTTTAACATGAATTGGACCGAGCACTTACGACAAATCTCCGTGTTGTGCTTTTTCTTTAAAACACACCAGTGCACCACTTTTCTATTCACCACACAATTGAATGTCGTACCACGACACCTTTCCCTGGTCGCGCCTTCTGGGTCCAAAAACAATGCCATGCAAAACAAGACGACTACTAAGCAGTACCGCCACACGATGCACCCTCACTCTCTGTACTCTTCGAATTATTGGCCAAAATGCACGGGAAAAAGAAAAAACCGTCACCTGTATGTACTGGCAAATTGAATACCAGAGGAACCCTAGAAACCCGCCGTTTGGTACTTGTTCTTTGTTCCTAAGTGTATCGTTGCCTCCGGAGGTCGAGACATATACATATATATATTTATTTTAGAAGACTAATTCACGTCTTGTACACTGAAGATCTCATATACTTGTGTTTGTGTCCAATTATCTTCAGAAAAATAGATCCCTTTCCAGTTCCGTGGATCTCCTGCTCAACCCAGTATATCTGCCTATTTCGACAGGAAGAGCCTTAGTTCAAACGCAATTGTCTTAGTCGTTTGAATGGTACCTTTGAACCAGTGTTGCTTTGTTTAATTTGGCCAAAAATACACACTTACAACTCAGACAAATCTATATTCATCACGATATACACCCTTGTTGCAGGGATATATATACGCTCTCCACTCTGGCTCGTTCGGATCCATTCTTTTGAAATCCAAGATTCAAGCACAAGCACACTAGATACCATTTTGTCCGCTTGCCGGTAAATTCTTCTTACCCCCTATCCATCAATTAGCATATTCCCTCTTTTCTTTATCTTTAATTCCGTGGTTTACCTTTACTCCGTTAAATTAATAACTCAACTATATTCACTCTGATTACTCCAGTTCCTTGTTTTTCACAACTCGATTTTTTGTCATCCACTTTTTTTTTTTTCTTATTCATAGATTACCCCATACATACTCATATACACAAGATGTCAGCAATATGGCCTTTTTTTAACCATTCCTTCTCCAATGCCAACATCAATAAGATATTGAACGAAATTGAGCAGGATAATTCAAGACGAGCCTCGCAGGCAACTGTCACGTCTATGCTAACAGCTGCGTCAAAGCCCAATGGTGCTAAGTCTGCTGCCACTCAAGGTATTAGCTCGTCTCCAGTGCATACTACGACTTCTGCTTCAGTGCCAATATCAACCACCAGTGCTGTCCCAATATCTTTTTCTGCATCTTTGTTGAATGGGGGAAATGCAACTAGCACGACGAACGGCAGCAGTATCAGCGGGCCAAACAATTCCAATACCAATGGCAACAGTCCTATAGACAGTTCTCCGTCTACTGCTTCCCTTTCCCCTCACGTGGCATATTCTCCTAACACCACACAGTTCAATATAACTGCTTCTCAGCTTTTGCACTCAATCCAGAACAATTCACCTTCGCCTTCTCCTTCACCCCTCTCTAAAATCACAAATAATCCCTCTATCCATGGTCCAAATGAATCATCATCTTCTGATAGTAACAATGGCAGAGAAAGCAATAGCATTAACAACATCGCTAATAACAAAAATATGGCAAATAAATCATCTAATGAGGGTTCAACTGGTTCCAGTACAAAAAGTAAATCCCACCATTTAGCTGGTGAATCCTCACCTCAGGTCGAGCCGTTGCAATTCAGTAAAAGTAACATAAACGTCTATTTATTCAACAAATTACTAGACCAGCCAAATTTAATTGATGAAATCAATTTGTCAAAAAATCAGAAGTTGATTAATTATTTATCGCAAAAGGATGTTATTAACACAATGTTTGAGTATATTTTATTCTCTATGAAACTTGCTAAGTATTCAAGCATATCTGAGCTTCCTCCAGAATACTTGTCTCATGATATTTTTGTGTCTTCGACTAGTAGTTTTGATCAATCTGCAAATAACTCAAATGAAGATTTTTTGGAAAATACATCAACCAATAATGATAATAATGACACTAATGACAATACCAATGATAGTGAACTCAATGGAAATGAAAATGAGAATGACAACGAAAATGAAAATGAAAACGAGCATGTTGACAAACTTCAAAATGCACTTCAGAGAGCCACTGTGATCTCTGAGATCATGATTTTGCCAAACTCCAATATACATCAAACCTTGCTAACAAATTTTGACATATTCACCACCCTTTGGAGGGGATTTATGAATAGTGATCCGAAGTTCTACTTTAAGAATATAAAGTTGATTGAGTCGCCTGAGGATGAGAATTTAGAAAATGACAATGGCGAACCAAGCAATTCTCCCTTTGATTCTGACATTAAAGTTGATACAACTGACTTACAAAAATTGTCAGAGCTAGAAGAATCCAATAACTATGTCAGTTTGAGAGATTCGCATGAGGTGATAATGTTCAACAACTTTTTGAAATTTGTTGATGATTTAGCGCTGATCAATATAGGTGGGTTCATGAATTTCATCAGGTTTGAACAAGAACATAACAGTTTAGCTGAACAGTTTGTGAAGTTCATACCATACTCTCAAACAGTATGCGATTTATTGGTTAGATTGATTTCAACTGACAAGCCTTACAATTCAAATGGTTTAATAACCATCTTAATCGACCAACAGTTGATTTTGAGCTTATTAAAGATTTGCAAAAGGTATTATTTGGACCACCAAGTTCAGGATAATGTCTGTAACCTATTAAATGGAATTGTGGGAATAAGTTCGAATATCGGTTTTTGGGAAGATCATATTCCAGTTAATAATGGTGGAAATAACCAAGATGAACAACAAGATGCAAATTCGAACAACCCAAATATTGGGCCAAATGATTTGACACGACAACTAGTTTCACAAGAGTGTACGGAAGAAATGCTAGACATCATTTTAACTTATGGAAACTATGGTTTGGTGACGATTGTTTCAGTTATAATCGAGGTGATTAGAAAAAATAATTCAGACTACGATGAATTCGATTGGATTTCATCTGTTAACTTTAACGATGAAAACAAAAGCATGCCGAACTCCAGGGATCCGATTTATCTCGGTAATTTGTTGAAGCTATTTTCTTTAAATTTGGACAAAATTGTGAAGACTTATCTGACAAATGGCTATTATGATTTCAAAAAATTAGACTGCTTGAACAGTTCAATAGGTCACAAGATTGAACCTCTTGGTTATGAACGATTCAAGATAATGGAGTTAATTGCTGAACTGTTACACTGTTCTAATATGATTTTAATGAACAAGTCGATTGAATTGGATAAGTTGATCTACAAAAGGGATTCTTTAAGAGATATAAAGAAAACTGAACAATTGGTAAGTGATGCGATAAATGGGCTAATAATTAACAATGACAAGAATGATGAAGCGGAAATTGCAGACAACGACAATCTATCCTTGAAAAGCAGTAGTAGTATTCCATACATTGAAATTCCCCTCGGGTTGTCTGTTGGAAATTTTTTCAAATATCAGCTGCTCACCACTAATGCGATTCCGTTGATAACATTAAAGTTGGTCAAATTTCCCTGGAACAATTTCATGCACAATGTCATTTTTGATTTGATCCAGCAAATATTCAATGGCAGATTGGCTAATTGGGATGAGGACCGAGCATTGAATCAAGAAGAAACTATTTTCGACGACAATTTAAGCTTAAACAAGATTTTGATATGGTCACTCTTTGGAAGCTACTCTGATTTTTTTAACGGAAATGGCAATGATGAAAGTGTGGGCATTGATGCTGGATCAACTTTTTACAAGGACTATGAATGTAAGGACAAAGATTATCCTGGGTATTTTAATTTATCGCTATTCATAGTTTATTCTTACACGTTGTCGAATAGGCTGTACAGAACTTCTAATTTTAGGTTTGGTTACATGGGGCATCTCACATTAATTGCGGAAGAAATTCACAAATTTCAAAGCTACGTCGAGAATTTTGGATTAACCAAAAATGAGAACGCATTTGGTTTGCATAAAGAAGCTGAAGATGATATTAGACCTTTTTACTTGAAGAGCAGCTACTTCATCTTTAACGAGCTATATGAATCAATTTTTGAACATAAAGGGGATTTCCAACCTTGGCTTGATTTTGTGAATACTGAGCTTAGGGAGATCAGTTCAATGTACAACAAAGTTTTAGGTAATCCAAATGAGATAGAAGCCGATATGACAAATCAGGATGATCCAAATGACATTGAAAATCATGAAAACCAAGTTGTGGAAAAGTCAGCTCTTATAGCGCACGATAACTCTGATGAAAATGATGCTGCCCATTTGGGATTAAGCAGTGACCAAGTTTTGGCCAATATGAATATCCAGGAGACTCCTAAAGCCCAAGGTGCTATTATTTTAGACAACGGCGATAGTGATGAATTTCGAGAGAGTGTAGGAGACAATGTCAGCGCTGACGCTGACGAAGAAAACAACAATAGTAAAACTAATCATGATGATAACGATTACGGCGAAAGAAACCGTGATAACAGTAATGATGATATCAGCTAGCTAAGATATCTACAAAAAGCAATTATGAAAACAATAATGAAATCAAAATAAACAAAAATGTTAATGATAGATTTATGATAACTTTAACGAATAACGACTACGAGAAACATTCTAAGCTCCCTTCTTTTTCTTCTCTTTCCTTTTCCCTTCAATATTTGAATTCTACAGTATATAAACTGCTTTATCAGCTTTTTTTTGATACAGATGCAAAGATAAATAATGTATAGTAGATTCGTGTTTTTAATTTAAAAGAAACCGTCCATTGAGGTGAGAAAATTCTCTGACAAGAAGGTGCAGCAAAAAAATGGAGGCTAAATGCACTAAAACCCATTTTTTGACGCCTGCTTTTTATTGCGCCGCACTATGGAAGTGTACTGGCGATAAGAGCAGATATTATTGCACTCGCAGGGATAGCTAAAAATGTAACAGTACAGAAAAATTAACAACAGTTGCGGCAGTTTTTGAAGATGTGGACTGACTAGGAAAATATACAAAGATCTGGTATTACAATTAGCGGAATTAACACACACATATGCATAAATCAGAAACGGCTGTTCCTCTCCAGATTTTCTTGCAGAAGTATCGAAACTGATTGGCCCGGTGCAACGGCAAACACCTCTGAAGATCGACTGCACCTCCTTAGCATTCATCGGCATGCATTTTCTATTCATCCCATTTATGGGGAAGGGGGGAGGGGGAAGATGTCTGTCATGCTTCACGCAGTTTCATGTGGGTTTTATGTGCTAGGGGATAGAAACTGTATAGCAACGCAGAGGCTGGAAAGGGGCTGAACCTGTTACAATATTGGTTGCAGTGCAGTCACCTGTTCTCAGTCTTCTATTCAACCATCAGGACAGGAAGGGTAAAGCGCTAGTGAGCCCGGCATTAACATTTGCCAGAAGTGGGGTGTAACTTCTAGAACACAAGTTCACCCCCAAACTGCGCGGTTAATTTCTTGATGTTATTTGCCAGTTCGTCTTCGTTGTATTCAGCGTCTCCCGCAGGGCTGTTGCTGGCAGCATGCGTGCCATGCGACTCAGAATTTCCAGAATAGGAGACAATAGTGTCTCTCTCGTCGTCACCGTCCTCCTTTTCGTGATTGTGGCGGTAATCACGGGAACTAATCCCGGAGTCGAGAGCAGGCCATTTGGAGTCATCAAGAAGAGGGTTCCCTCTTTTGCCGCCGAAGGTTGAACCCTCGTAGGATACAATAGAAGCAGCATCGAAAGAGGCGGTGGATCTGGTTGGTTTAGAATTGATGAATTCGTTGTTTCTTGGCTGGAATCTGGTCAATTGTATAGACGAAAGCTGTAAATTGTCGATTTGACCTTCGACTAGACAACCTTTGCCACGATAGAAGGTTAGCAAATGGTTCCACAATTTATCCCTGTTCAAAGCTTTTGGGTTACCTAAAATCATTAGTCCGTATTTCGCACGAGTCAATGCCACGTTCAAACGACGTGGATCACGCAAAAACCCAATTAATTGCTGTGAATTTGCTCTGACACAGGAAAGAATAATATAATCTTTCTCGCGTCCCTGGAATGCATCAACGGAGACAACCTCAATGTCAGCATACATATCCTTGTTGCTAGAACTGGAATTCATTTGCATGTACTGCAAAATGTAGTTTCTTTGGCCTTCGTAAGGAGTGATAACACCAATCTGTGAAGGTTTAACTCCATCTTTGAACAATCTGGTCACAATTCTTTCAACATTCATGGCCTCAACTCTGTTCAAATAGGATGTACCGCTGACGGATATTTCCTCACGACCGTAGACTGCCCAAAACATCATTGGCGTGTCTCTGATTGGCCATGGAAATGATGAATTCAGCACTTGACGATCTTCGTTCGTAATACCGTTTTGTAAACTACCGTCATAAAACATGTTACTTGGGAACTCACTCAAACACGGATGCATACGGTATTGGACTTCCAATCTGATGGGAGTATGTCCTAACACTATCAGTCTTTCGAACAATGATTGTCTCAAACCGGCTTCACTAGCTTTCTTATTGAGGATGACAGGTCCTAGTTGTTGGTGATCACCAACCAAGATAAGTTGTTTGCAGCCTTTCACAATCGGGATCAAACTCTCTGGTTCGGCAGCCTGAGTTGATTCATCGATCAAAACAGTTCTAAATTTGTGTTTGTCTAGCCTTTTGTCTTTAGCACCAACACAAGTGCAGCATACAACGTCACAGTCATTAAGCAAATCGCGTTCATATCTCTTAAGATACGAAAAGTAAGTATTATTGTCCGAATAGGACAATTCGCCCAACTCCTCTTTCAATTTAATTAGCTTCTTAAATTCTCCCTTAGCCTTCTTTTTAACTAATTCATGCAAGCAGAATTTTGTGATGTTCGAATCAACATCCTCTCTGCTTTTAGCCACTAATCTCACAACCCTAATACCCATTTTAGTCAATTTTTCAGTCAAATGGTCAACGGCAACGTTGGAAGGAGCACAAACCAAAATCTTTTCCTTCTTATACATATGGCTCAAGTGGTAAACAATTGTGGCTGATGTTACTGTTTTACCAGTTCCTGGAGGACCTTGGATCAAAGTCAGTGGTGATTTCAATGCGGTTTCAACTGCGTAAAGTTGGGATGCATTTAAACTTGGCATCTTCGCTATCGACAAGTCATCTGGAAGATTAACATCGAAGAAAACATCAGGAACATCTTGGCCCAACAATTTCAGGCATAGGTATTCTGAGATGGACTTCGAATCTAAGGCAAAAACTTTCATTGCATCTTGCATTCTTTCATAAGATGTCCCTTTCCAAACAAACTCTGCTGTGAACCTATTTGTAATGTGGGTTGGAGGTTTTTGCTGTTTCGTTGAATGTATCATTTCTAAGGTGTATTTTTCTTGATGCGCATCTGGCAATCTAATAATATAGCCCGATGCTTCCCAAGGAGAGTCTAGTTCAGGACCGTCATACCTTAAGATCATCTCATCACCGACGGCGACTTTCAAATCGGCAGAATCCGAAGTAGAAAAGAAAAAAGACGCTAAATGTTTATTGCTTAACGATAACGACCAATCAACCGATATATAATTCAATCCCCTACTTTCTTTCATTGCTTTATCATAATCGGCTTCTATTTTAACCAACGGTGCAAAGGAACGTTGATATTGATAAGGATCAGTATAACGCATTAAAATTGGAGCTATTTCTACCTCCTTTTCCTCTTCTAGGTCATCGATCGTCGCACTTTTGTCAAGTCTCCACTTCATTTCCAACTTAATGATCTGATCATATGTGATAGTTGATGCATTGATGAGATCTTCATCTGTTGGGTAATGGGCAACCCAGGACAACAATTGACGATCTTCGATCAATGATTGCCATTCAGTGGTATCCCAATTAGAGTCTTTCTGCTGTGCACAGGGCAAACGGCAAAGAATGACAACAACATTTTCTTGTTTCGCAGAAACAAATCCTAATACAAAGATGTTCTTGTTACCACAGTTGTAGCATTCCAAAGTGGAGTCGCCTAAGTCACCTTCGGGATGTAACGATACGGAATTATGTTTCGATAGAACCAAGTGGGTAATGATGTGAGACCCCCGGTTGCCCATTTTACCGTTGCAAAACCATTTGTTACATATTTCACACTTGACAACACACGATGGGTTGGATATTCCACAATATGAGCATGCGTATTGTGGCCTCTCTATTTCATGCTTTTCATCACTGTTTTCGATCAACGGAAGCTCTTCATGTGGCCCTAAACAGTCATTTTCTTGGTGAAGATCATGATTGTGGTGTGTATGGATGGGCTGGAATTCTTCTTCGGCTTTTGGGAGCTCTGATGACATCTTACGTTTTCTAGTTTATATGATAGAATTTGAATCTTGAAATCTCTAAGAAATGGAGAAAAAGAAAGGACGGTGGAAAATCAAGATTATCAGTGGATATTCTTCATGTAAAACAAATGTATCCATATAGATATGGTTATCACGTCTGATTTGTGCAGAGGGACCAACGAATATCGCTTCTCCCCGCCTTCCTCCGATGACTTGAGTGATTGTCCGAGCTTTTCAAAACGCCTGAAGAGAATCTGCAACGGTTCATGAAAAAAATAAAAAAACGTACGGAAAGGGATCTGAGCTTTATAGCGCTGGCTGACGGTAACGACGATCGACGCAAAGCTCGAAATTCACCAATTACACGCTAAATTGTTAGCTATAATGTATTGATAAAACTCAAGAAAAATCCAAGACATATAGATATTAGAGTAAGTCTTTCTTGGAAGATTAAATAGCAATTTTTTAGACAAAAAAATTATAAAATATGGAGAGAAAAACAAGTGGCAAAGTAAAACAAATGACAGACGAAATTCAAACTAGAGCAAAAAAATATGAATAAATAGTAGAATGTATTATATGTTGTGGAGAAGGAAAAGATATTCAAAAGGGAAAAGTAAGGTAAAAAATAAAGACAAAAAGATGAACAATAGGAAAATTCGAAAACCAAGAACATCTTTTCCCTAAATGCATAATGCGAAGCTTAGAATAAATATGATAGTGAACTAAAAATGTAGAGAAAAAAAAACCTAGATGTTATAACGGGTCACGGTATTGTAGTGATTGTAGCAGGAGAGATTGTTATTTTTTGATAATTGTTATCGTCGAGGAAAAAAGTAACAAAAAAGTAGAAAGGAGTGAATAGCAACTTAAGAGTCAAATTTCAATTCAAAAGCTTCTTTGGAGTCAATGATGTGTCACTGCAGACAAAGCTATTTCTTAACTCTCTGGTTCTGGAAGATAGATAATCGCTTGCAGAGCAAACGTTGACAAGTGGTGCACCGAGTCGAGAGCTGGTGTCATGAGTTGAGCATTGCTGCAGCTCATCCTCAAAATAAGAGTTATTTGTCGTGCAACTCTTCAAGCTTGCCATCTCTTCAACTATGCTTTGATGTCTGGACCTCGATCTAGAGTTTTCCCTACAGAAGTCGTTGTCAACAGGGATCCATGATTGGATGGAGCCGTCCTGCTCGTCGTCGTCGCCATCTTCTTGATTGGCATCGGTGTAGTCATCGTCGACGATGGCAGAGGAGGAGGTGTTGAAGACATGGTAAACCGGTGAACGGGAGTCACCACTGCTAGTAGCTTCTTTGTTTCCATCGATATTGGTATTAGTATTGGTATTGGTATTATTTTTATTATCGTTTTGTGGGCTATTTGTGTTCAATTCTTCGTCGATCTTGGCATCGCCGTCCTCCAGGCAGCCCTGGCGGGCCATTCTCTTTGTCATAACCCCATGTTTTGGGCAGCTAACAGTGAGAAGGTCGCCAGTGAGTTGGTTCTCCAGCATTTGGGCGTTCTTCAAGTCTCTCAGGTCATCGGCCTCTTCTTGGGCATCGTAGATATCGTTCTGTCTCCTGATGAAATCATTGTTGCTATAAGGAGGCGAAGGGGAGGTACCGTTGATGTTGTTGTTGTTATTGGACATTCTCTCATAGTCCAATAGATCCAAATAAGAATAGAAGGAGATAGATTTTCTGTGAGGAGACACAAGTGGAGAATCTGCGTTAATGGGGTTGTTATTGCTAGTATTAGCATTGTTGCAGGTGCATTGTGGCTCTGACTTGGTGTTTACTAAGGGAGAAGAGAGATTTGAGAGCGAAGACTTTGATCTGTTGTGGGAGAAAGAAGTCTGAATATGATCCAAATTGACTGGATTTTTTGCCGTGAAACTATTGTTTGTATTAGAATACTTTCTCGAGATCGACATTCTTGGTGAGGAGGAGCCCGATATGGAAGAATTTGAAACGTGGGAGTGACTCTTGAAGAGTTGTTGTGATGCACGAGCATGTGGAACCTCGACGACGTCAGTATCGTCGAACTTTTCACTAGAGATCAACTCAACAGTAGAGTCCAAGACGGGGGAGGTGTAGTTTTCGGAAAACAAATGGCGGGGTCTGCAATTAGATAGGATGTAGGGGTTGTTAATGCTGCTGGACGATTGGGAAAGGAGATGGGAGCGGGAACGGGATTGAGGTCTTGAGTTTGCAGAGACTAGGTCCTCGTTGGTGTTGTTGTTTGCCAAAGGACTGCTTGAAAACTCGGTTGGGATCTCTGCATACTGGACGTTTCTTTCAAATATGTCGACGGGGGAAGAGGAGCAGCAACATGTGTTTTTGCTGACACTGGAGTTGTTGTTGTTGTTGTTGCTGCAGCTGCCACTGTTCAAGGTTGAGATATTTGTCGCTGTGCTGTTGCTGTGTGTGGTGCTGGAGGTGCTTGTGTTGGTGTTGGTGTGCTTGGTGGGTGGGGAAGAGCACAAGTGTTTGGCGATGGGGGTGCCGATTGACGACGATGATGAGGACGACGACACGATGGACAGCTTGTTCATGTTGAGAGGCAACTTTTTGAAGGGCTGGTTTCTCTGCTGGCGCTGGATGTCGTTTGGCATTGATTTTTGGTTCAAATTCAGCGTCGAGTAGCCTGTGCCGTTGTTAGCACTGCTGCCACTGTTGATGCTCTCAGACTCGTAGAGAGGGTCGTTCTTGGACAGTGCCGAGGACGTCCGTGTGAGACCCGGACTGGAGCCTGTCGAGAGATGGTCGTTGTTTGCACTGCTTGAGCTGTCGGAGCGTGTCTTCCTGTTGCTGCTGCTGTTGTTGTTGTTGTTGTTGTTGCTGCTGCTGTTGCTGCTCCTATCTGGTTCTGACGCCTTGTGGGAGCCGCTCGCAATGTACTTTTTGAAACTACCAGACAAGGTCATTGTGGGGATTTTGCATTACCAACGCTGGAAGCGGACTGATGGATTGGCTGGTACTGGGAGATATGGTTCAAGGCCAACACGGAAAGAAAGGAGCGGATGTGAACGTAAGAGTGTGTGTGTGTGTATGTGTGTAATGTGTGTGTGTATGCCTGTCAGACCGAGGAGTATATATATATAGGGGTGTGTGTGCGTGTGTACGGAAGGGTTTGCTGTGCTGTCGTGAATGGGTGCCCGAAGGGATAGGAGCAAGAGTGGGGGGCAGGAGGGAGGGGTGCAAGAGGTTGCTACTGCTGTGGATCCGCCAGCAGATAAGACGGGAGAGGGGAGCCAGGAGGGAAAGCCAGAGAAGATATACGGAGTGCTGAGTGATAGCGGCAGAGCAACGCCAGTCGTGCTAGTCCGGCCTAGAGCCAGGGCTGATACCGACGCAGATGTCAGCAATGTGGTGATTCCGAAGTTCTTGCACTCCTTGCGACACGAAACAGCTCTCTCTTTGGCTGGCTGGCTGACCTCTGCAGAAAGGCCGGCAGGGAGCTCTCGTTACTGGGTGCCCCGCCGGGAGAAGGAGCACGCACGCACGGCGAACGGCGAGGTCATCCCCGCGCGGCAAGAAATGGCGTCAGCACGACGCACGGCCAACGCAGTCGGGCTTCTCCTGCAGCACGCACACACCCGTGGCGAAGGACGCATTGCTGCACCGAAGGGTCCGTGGTCGCGAGTGACTTTTTTTCGCGACAACGACGGGGCTAGCCGGGGAGGGCGGTGCGCTCCTGCAGCGGAAAATCACACTACCGGCGGCGGCGCTCCTCGTGTTGTCGGGTCGTGCGTTCCCCTCTTGGTGCGGATGGCCGTGGCGGGTGGGTCTTGTTTTTTTCCGTCGCGGAAGGGTGGGGTGTGGGGGGAGGAAAGAAGAAAGATGGCAGAAGAGAAAAAGCAGCATCCGTGCACCAGAGGACTGGGTCGGTCGGTCGGTCGGTCGGTCGACGCGTGTGGCGGTGCAGTGGCATTGGCTGTGGCGGTGCAGCGACGCGTCGACGCGTCGACGGGGACTGAAACTTTTTTTTTTTTCTTTTTCTTTTTCATTTGTCTCGAGGACCCGTAACGGGCAGACGTAAACAAACGGGAATATCTCTCACTTCACGACGGTACACGTCGAAACCAAAAGAGACGCTTCTCTCCGCTCTGCTCTGCTCTTGTGACCTATCTCACGCCCACGTAGCTCTCTCCCCGTCTGTCTCCGAGGTCGACCTATGCATATAAATACGCTCTGAGCAACGTCCTTGTTCCACAGATCCACAACCGCACCCGGCATCCAGCAAGCGCAGCAAAAGCCAAGACAATCGAAACAGCTCCGTACATTCGTCACACACACCGTCATGGCTTCCCACCAACCCACCTCAGGGACGTCCAAGGTCATCGAAAACCTCCAGACCACCATCGACTCGTTGAAGACCGAGCTCAACGAGACCAAGGCCACGCTCTCGGAAACAAAGCAGAAGTACTCGATCCTCTCCAAGCGCAACGAGAGCATGGTCGAGCAGCTCTCCAACACCAAACACCAGGCAGAGGTCGCCGAATCGCTTCTCAAGCGTAAAGAACGCAGGGTCCTCGACCTGGAGGCACAGATCACGGAAGTCGCCTCCAGCTCGGATTCATACCGGTTCCAGTGTGAGACGTTGAAAAATAAACTACAGAATTTCGAATCCGATAAATCCAGACTCCTTGCCGAAAACGAAAGGTTGTCCAAGTCCTACGACATCCTACAGTCCTCCTTCAACGACTACAAGTTGTCGATGAGCCACTCCGTCGACAACTTGAAATTCCAAATCCCCAATTTCATCGACTCCACCAAGACCAAATTGGCAGAAAACTTGGCCAGCTTGAAAACGTCGCAGCCGCAGATAGATTCCTCCTACAACATCATGCTGAAAAACTCTAAAAGGCTCGAGGAACTGTACAGTCAGAAATACGACAAGGTCAACAACTATCTTCTTCTCTTGGCAGAATCGACAAAGCAGCATGGCGAGTCCACCTCCATCATTATGGAAGAATGTGAAGAGATCTTGAAAAAGCTGAATAGAAATGAGGACGTGCTACTGAAAATTAAAAACGAAACAACCGGACACTTGACAGATCTTGACAAGATGAAAGAATTCAACAAGAGGAGAGACTTTTCCATCTTGAACGATTCGTCCAATATCTACAACTCTCCATCTGCAGCAGCACCAGCACCAGCAGCTTCGGCGATTTCTTCTCCATCGCTGAATTCCCCTTCGGCATCAGCGTCACCGTCCTTGTCGGCAATTTCTTCTGTTAAGGGAAAGAACTCGTTGTCTTCACCGTTGTCTAAGGGTAACTCAAAGTTCCCAGAAAAGAGAAGGATATCTCCGGGCATATTAGACTCTAAGTTCAATCTCCAAAATGGCAAAACTAGAAGTTCTTCTCCTGAAGTGAACGAAAATGAGTTTCCAAGGGAGAGGTCGGGTAATAACGCCAACAGTAACCGCCATAGAAAACGCAACAGTATAAACAGTGTACCGAAGAAAGACAATAGAAGGAAAAGCTCATATAGGCATTCGATGAACTTTGAAGATGATGCTGACCAGCAGGACGATCAGAGCTACATAGAAAGAAGGAAACGAGTCATATCTGGCTCCACCTCCTCGCCGCCGTCCCCCTCTTCAGGCTCGGCCTTGAGCAGATCTAACAGCACCCGAAGAAACAATAAAAACAACAGCAGGGTATCTTCTACAAGCTCAAATTCCGGCAATGGAAGCAACAACCACAGGAGATCCTTGCAAGCTCATGATAATAATGCTGATAAAAAAAAAAATACTGCTGCGTTACCTCTTTAACGGCAAATGCTTGGCAGTAGGAAACTTTTGTGTATGGATTCAAAAGTCAAAGACTATGGTCGAGTTCTGGTTAACTTGATGGGTTGTGTTTGTTTGTTATGCCCCCCTTCCCTTCTCTGGCTGCCCCATCTACAGTCATAGTCTTTTTTTTCTTTCTTGTTTTACTAAATAGAGAAAAAAATTATTCGTAAATAAATAGAAAAAGTAATGATAGTAATACTAACAATAATAGAAGTCTAATTGTGATTATCTCGCGTACACATCAATTACAAATACACCTAGAACAAACCTTCAATCTCGCCCTTCTCGTTGACCTCGACGTTCATGAACCCACACTTCGTAGCAAGACCTGGAATTGTCATGATCTTGTCGGCCAACGCATACAAGTAACCTGCTCCAATACTGGCCTTAATGTCCTTAATTGGGAACTCGAAGCCGGTTGGAACACCCTTGAGCTTGGCATCGTGAGAAAGAGAATATTGCGTCTTGGCTATGCAGATTGGCAACTTGTCGAATCCCTGGCTGGTGTACTCCTTGATCTTTTCTTTCGCAACATCACTGAATGATACCGAGCCCGCACCGTACATGACCTTGGCGATGGTCTCAATCTTGTCCTCAATGCTACCATCAAGAGAATACAACGTGTGGAACGATTCGTTGACGTCTTGTGTAGGGTACTCCTTGTTGGCACACTTAATGACGCCAAGAGCCAAGTCCTTGGCACCTTCACCACCTTCTTCCCAGTGGTTAGATACAATGGCATCAGTGGCACCGGCTTCTAGGGCGGCCTTCTTGATGACCTCGTGCTCTGCTGCCGTGTCACTAGACATTCTGTTGATAGCAACGATAACATCCACGCCATATTGCTTAGCGTTTTGAATGTGTTTTTGCAAGTTGGCACAACCCTTGGCCAACATTTCGACGTTCTCACTGGTATATTCGAATGGCAATGGAGCACCAGCTTTAACTTCAGCACCACCACCGTGAACCTTCAATGCTCTCACGGTGGCAACAATGACAATCACGTCAGGCTTCAAGCCAGACGTACGACACTTAATATTGAGGAAACGCTCTCCACCCATGGTGAAGTCGAAACCTGCCTCGGTGATAACGTAACCTTGCTTCTCTCTAGCCTCTTCAGCGCTGTAAGACTTGGAAGTACCGGCTAGCTTCAAAGCCATCTTATCGGCTAAGATGGAGGAGGCACCAATAGAGATGTTTGCGAATGGACCGGCATGAACAAAGACAGGGGTACCCTCCAAAGTTTGCATCAAGTTTGGCTTGATGGCATCCTTCATGATGGCCGTGATGGCACCAGCACAGCCAAGATCTTCACAGGTGATTGGTTCGCCAGCCTTGGAGGATGCCACGACAATCTTACCGAATCTCTCTCTCATGTCCTTCAACGAGGTGGATAATGCCAAGATTGCCATCACCTCGGAAGCGACAGTAATGTCAAAACCAGTCTTTCTGATGAGACCCTTTTCGGTTGGTGCTTCATTGATAGTGATTTCTCTCAAGGATCTGTCGTTTAAGTCCAAAACTCTCTTCCAAGTGATGGTCTTTGGGTCGACGTCCAATCTGACATACTTGGAGATCTGTTCTGGGGTCCACTCGTTGAGCTTTGCCAAGTCTAAGCCGAGCTTCTTTGCTCTGTATGTCAAGCCGATAGGCACATCTCTGGTGCCGTCTTTCTTGACAGGACAAAGTCTCTTGAACAAGCCTGCATCAGTCTGGGTGGCTTCGTGGAACATTCTAGTGTCTAGCGCTGCAGCGACCAAATTGTTGGCCATTCCCACAGCGTGGATGTCTCCCGTGATGTGCATGTTGAACTCGTCCATAGGAATGACCTGCGAGTAACCACCACCTGCAGCACCACCCTTCACACCGAAGGTTGGACCCATCGAAGGCTGTCTGACGTTGGCAAAACAGGTCTTACCCAAAACGGCACCGATGGCCTGGGCCAAACCGACGGTAGTGGTCGACTTACCTTCTCCCAATGGAGTAGGGGTAATACCTGCAACCAAAACGTACTTACCATTGTTCTTGTCGTGCAATCTGTCGAGCACGTCTAGCTTGACCTTGGCCTTGTATGATCCGTAAGGTTCCAATTCCTCAGGAACAATCCCGGCCTCGGAGGCAACATCCGTGATTTGTTTTGGAACTTGGTTCCGGGAAATCTCGTAATCCGAAGGAACAGGTTTTACGAGATCAAGCTTTAATCTTTTGAACTGCTGTGGCATTGTTTATGTGAGTGGGGAATGCTTTGTTTCTTATTCAGTCGAATTTCCGCAGAATCCTACAGGTTTGAAGCAGAAACGGACCAAAAAAATCAGAGAACCGTTGGAGAGGCAGAAAAATTATTTCTGTAGAACTTCAACAGCTGTGCATTTTTCCATCCAGATCATTTTCCGTCTAGATAGATATAGAACATGTGCAAATTTCAGCAGCCAGACGTGGGGAAAAAAAAGCACCTTCGGTTTTGCAGGGCCGAGGGTCAGAGTCAGACTCCGGAATCCGCCAGAGGAGGAAAGAGCAAAAACGTCGGTCGACGCGCCGGTCGACGCGTGTGGTAAGTCTCGGGTTTGACAAATTCACTGGTGGGACTGTAACGGATCTCCGATGACATGAATCGGAGAGGAAGGAGAAGAACGAGACGAAGGAGGGGAGACAGAGGATCATTCCAACAGAGGTGAGCAAGGCAAGACGACGGCAGATGAGCGGTCGAGTCGAGGATGATGCAACAGTGCCGGTGATGGGAGGGTCGGAACTCAGCAGCGAACCTGGAATCGAAGTTGAAATTGAAGTTGGAGCTGGAGCTGCTTCAAAACTGCCGTCGAAGACGGTGGAAGCCATCGCAGGCTTGTCTGCGGGTTTCTTTACGACGCTGGTGGCGCATCCGCTGGATTTTGTGAAGCTCCGGTTGCAGTTGGACACGACGTCGGTGTCGCAGACGCAGGCCGTGAGACGGATCTATGACACGCTGTTGCGTGCGTCCACGGACAATGCTACTCACAGGGTATCCCTTCCGAGGTTTGTGGAGAACCTGTACCGTGGAATAGGACCGAACTTGGTGGGCTCCACGTCCGCATGGGCGCTCTACTTCTTCTTCTACCGCCAGTACAAGAACCTCGTACTGCACTACGCACACCTGAACAGAGACAGTTCTCTCAAGTCATGGCACTACCTGCTCTCTGCGTTTGCCGCCGGGTGGTCGACGGCTATTCTGACAAACCCGATTTGGGTCATCAAAACGAGGATGATTTCCACACAGAAGACAACGCCGGGCGCCTACCAATCAATCATCCACGGGATGCGGCAGATCTTCAGAGAAGAAGGCCTTCTGGGTTACTACAGGGGGCTCACGCCGGCCCTCTTCAACGTCGCCCAAGGAGCCGTCCAGCTCACCCTCTACGATATCATCAAGAGGAGTCTCATCGATGACCAGAGCCACAGCCACACCCACGGTGACTCCTCCGAGCGATTGACCACCCTGCAGTACTTCTACGCCAGTTCAACGTCCAAGATGATCTCCACAAGCATCTTCTACCCTTTGCAGGTCGTCCGCTCGAGGCTCCAGGTTGTCAATCACACACACCACCTCCAGAGCGTCTCGAGGCTCTGTGCTGCCATGTACAGAGGAGAGGGCGTGAGGGCTTTTTACAAGGGTCTTTTGACCAACCTGCTCCGGGTCGTGCCCGCAACGTGCACCACCTTCATCATCTACGAGAAGGTGAAGGAGCACCTCGAAGCATAGCACCATTATTATTCTTCCATTCTTCTATTCCAAACTGTAATGTAAAACTCCCTCCTGTACATATAACACATAGAGATAAACGCCTGCACACCTTCCGCGAACAGTATATGAGCCCGCTCTCTCTTTCCGGTGACCACTGGGGAGACAGAGAGGCCAGAGAGATCAACGACGAGCTGAATTTCCGGTGTCAGGCTTATCTGACGAAGGTTTGCACGATTGTGGTGCTAGGAGGAGTATCTCAGTAAGACAGCGGCAAGCACACCCCAGATGAACATTCTTTTGCGGCCCGGTTCAAAGCGAACGTTGGCTTTGGAGTCGACAACCCATGCTCTCCTCTTCAGGTACATCCACGAGACACAAAAATGTGCCATTGAGCTGATACCCAAGTCCCACTTTGTGTCGCAGCCCTACAAGCAACTCTCCCGGACCCGGCCACATGGTTTCCTAGGCTTAATTGAAATGAACGGCGACGTCTTCTTGTGTGTTATCACGGCCAAGGTGCATGCTGCACAACCTTTGGCCGGTGAGAACATTAATAGGATAGCCGACGTAGAGTTCCATTCGTTGACAAATGACTCGTGGGACTTCTTAGAACTCAATTCCAACGGCTACCCCAGCATAGAAACAGACATGGACCCACAATCGAGCAATCAGCCTCCAAGAATACCGCAGCATCCCTGTTACGAGTTGAGAAAGCTCCTCTCGGACGGCTCCTTCTTCTACAGCTCTGACTTCGACTTGACCAGTACGCTTCAGGGAAGGGGCGTCAATGTAAAACAGAGGCTTTCGGTCGATCTATACCATACGGACTACATGTGGAATGACTTCATGATGGAAGGGATCGTTAATTTCAGGAACAATTTGTCGGACAAGGAGAAGCGAGTCTTGGATAACGACCACTTTTTGACGACCGTCATCAGAGGGTTTGCAGAGACGTTGAACACGGCGGTCAATGGCAGAAGCTCGAAGATTACCATCATTTCCAAACAGTCATGGAAACGAGCAGGGACAAGGTTTAACGTCCGAGGGGTAGACGACGACGGAAACGTCGCCAATTTTGTGGAGACAGAGTTGATATACAACAACGGGCATCAGGTGTTCTCTTTTACGCAGATACGTGGCTCTATACCTGTTTTCTGGGAGCAGGATACTGCATTGATATCCCCCAAGGTGCAAATCACACGGAGTTTTGATGCCACGCAACCAACTTTTGAAAAACATTTCGAAAACTTGAATAGCAAGTATGGACCCATTCACATTGTGAACTTATTGTCAAAAACGAGATCCTCCGAAATAGAGTTGAGCAAAACGTACAAGAAACACTTCCTTGAGCTGAGGAAAAAGAATCCGGATTCTGTTTTCTTCACTGACTTTGACTTCCACCAGGAAACCTCAAAAACTTATGCAGACGCCACAAGATTGTTGCCACTATTGAACGAGTCATTTGATGATTTTGAGTACTTCTTGTTTGACCTGGATCGCTCGGTCACCTTGTCGGAGCAAAAGGGAACTTTTAGAACAAACTGTCTAGATTGCTTGGACAGAACCAACGTCATCCAGCAGGTCATCTCGTTGCAAACTTTAATTGATTACTTCGATTCAAGAAATGTGCATGACTTGTCAAGCTTGAAAAATAGTCACAGTACACTTTGGGCAGATCATGGTGACAGAATTTCTCAGATCTATACTGGTACCAATGCCCTAAAATCTAGTTTCTCAAGGAGCGGAAAGATGGGCTTTGCGGGGGCATTATCTGATGCCACAAAATCAATTAGCAGAATATACATTAACAACTTTGTGGACAAGAACAAACAGCAGCTCACAGACACCTTGTTGGGTAAAATCTCTTCACAAAGGCAGGTGCTAATCTACGATCCTATTACCGAATACATAAACAACGAATTGAAGAATTACGAGTCCAAGTTCACCTCTTACGATAATATTACAATTTTCACAGGAACTTTCAATCTTGCAGGTGCTAGTGACAATAAGAATTTTACCGATTGGTTGTTCCCCGAAGAAGGGTTCAGCCCTGACATATTTGTTGTTGGGTTTCAAGAAGTAGTCGAATTAAACGCTTCCAATATTTTGAAAAATGATGGATCTGTTGGTGAGTACTGGACAAAGGAGGTTGAGGTCACCATCAAGAAAAATTCCAAGGACAGCTATGTTCTTCTCAGATCTGAGTTCATGTCATCGATCCTTTTGTTACTATTTGTGAAGTCCGATCATGTTGCAAAAGTGACTGAGGTGGAGGGTAAATCCAAAAAAACTGGATTGGGCGGTATGACTGCCAACAAGGGTACTGTTGCCATCAGACTCAACTTCTGCTCGACTTCATTCTGTTTTGTTAACTCACATCTATCTTCTGGCATGA
Source organism: Pichia manshurica (assembly GCA_005406165.1). Taxonomy (NCBI): domain Eukaryota; kingdom Fungi; phylum Ascomycota; class Pichiomycetes; order Pichiales; family Pichiaceae; genus Pichia; species Pichia manshurica. The sequence continues at coordinate 949,580 of BJFO01000001.1, read as the reverse complement.
CATACACAGAGGAAAGAAACAATGATTTCATAAGCAGTTGGAATGGTATAAGATTTTCCAGAAATAGATACGTTAAGCACCACGACAATATCATATGGTTAGGAGATCTTAATTATAGAATCACGTTTCCTAATGATAAAACAAGGGCTTTAATTGAACGCAACGATTTGACGACATTGTTATCTAGGGATCAGCTATCCTATCAGATGATGCGAATCCAAGAATTTAAATTCTTTAAGGAATCTGAGATAACTTTTCCGCCAACATACAAGTATGACAAGTTTTCGGACGACTATGATACCTCTGAGAAGCAAAGAGTACCTGCTTGGACAGATAGAATCTTGTACCGTGGTAAATATTTAGACTCCCTGGTTTATTACAACGCGAGCTCTATAAAGTTCTCGGATCACAGGCCAGTTTACAACATCTTCCGTTCCAGGGTGAAGGTAATCGACGAGGAGTACAAGGAAAACCTTTCAAACAAAATCCGTGAATCCTATAAAATTGACGTCAAGGCGAAGAAAGACCGCATCGAATTGAATGACGCATCTCCTACCTCCTCGAGCCCGTCTTTCACCGATGAATTTCGATCCAAGAGGTCCGCAGGGTCATCTGCGCTCTCGCAAACGCCGACTACGGGTAATCTGATCGACTTTGAGAGTGTCTCCTCGGTGTCCCCACCCTTGCCAAGGCGTCCTGTTCCTCCGGTGTACAATGCCGACGAAACTAAACACATGCTGATTTCCGGCTTGACTCCCGCTAGTGTGCAGCAGTCCATAGAGGACTCATTGAAGCCTCACCAGGTGAAGAAGCCCGATATCTCGTCATTCTCTGTAATGTCGCCGACAGTTTCACGTTCAGGCACTCCCGTCAGATCTAATCCCACGTCAAACGCTGCTTCTCCACCTCCTCCTCCACCGCCAAGGAGAAACGTCTCTGCTCTCTCTACACACTCCAGAGCACCTTCTGCTGCGGAATCAGCCACGAATGTGTCCACTACCGGCTCAACCAACGGAACTTCCTCAAGCGAGGTGAGAGAATCGCACAAGATTGCCCCTATCGTGCCTGCTAAGCCCCGTACCCTAAATGATCTCTTTTCCGCCGACGCTTTAGAGGAGAACAGGCCACCTCAAAAGGTCTCTACAACTACAACTACAACTACAACGGTCCCTCCAGCTGCGGCTCCTGTATCGTGGACTGCCATGGCTCCGACTAAGAGACTGTCCTAGACGGCATCAGTATTCCTCTTTTTCCTTCGTCATTTTCTCTATAATGTCCCCCTCTTTAATCAACATTACGTATACAGTCAGTCAGCTTTCGTCTTCGTGTCGGAGTTCGGACCCCTCGGCTGCCGCGCCAAGCCCGGAAAAAGTTGGTCTTCGTCAGCTTGATAAGGGACTTTGTCAGATCTCGGATGATGAAGTCCCCGGGGCATCCAATTGGAGAGGCCCTAGAGGTCTATTGACGGAATACAGTTACATACACGGAAGTAAAAAGATGTAGATGGAGATCGAAGGTGGTGTAGAGTGAAGAGAGCGGCAAAGCTAGTCACTACAAAGTGCCATAACCCCCGGTATTGGCAGTAATCCCAGAAAGCGGTAAAACTGTGGTTATGGATAGAATGCCACAAAAGGGACAGATCAATATGGTGATCTGCGGAGGACAAGAAACAGGGTAACATGAGAAGTTCAAAGCTTGAATGTGTGTCGCCGTGCCTACGTCACTCCGGGTCTCTGCGCTCAAGGTAGGGCACGTCACAGTATATCGTATTCGGAGAGTGTGGGACAGGTTGACAGAGTCGGAAATAGCAGGTGCAGAAAAAGCGAAGAGCACTCCGGAGCTGGGGAAGAGTGGGGATGTGCCATCCCTACTCTACCTTTCCCGTTAAAGAATGTTCTTTGCCTTTCCTTAAACATAGCCCGCTATCCATATATAAATATATCCTAAAGTCCATTCTTCGGTTGGTCTTTTCAGGAATTGCCCCGATCTCAATTCAGTTGATTCCTTTGCTGTACTTTTTAGTTTCAAGTTAGTGATACAATTTCATAATAGCAAGAAAGATATCAAGTTCAACTAAATCAAGCAAAATGACAGGGGCTAATACTATGCTTAAGACCTTGGTTTTTGGTCTAGCCGGTATATACGTGATCAAGGTTGTCGCAGACACCGAAGCACCAAAACCACTTGTGCAAGTCCGTGAGAAGGTAGACTCGGCAGCTGCTTCCGCGTATGATAACCACGATAAAGCGTTCCAAGACCTCCGCAAGAACATCTACAACTCCGGTTCAGATGCCTCCCAAAAGGCGATGTCCATGTACGAGGAAGCATACCGAAAGGCCGTTGATGCCAAGAAAAAACTGGAAGCAGGTGGTAACGAAGGTTTCAAGTTTTGGGCCGACTCTGACGAAGCATTGAGGCAAAAATATCAAGAAGCCCAAAAAAACTTGGAAGACGCAAAAGATTCTTTAGGTAAGTACTCTCAAGACTACAGTAGTATTCTACAGGATGACCTTAACAGAGCAAGTGAGTATGCCTCGGACAAGGTTCAGAACGTGGTAGACTCTGTCCGCAATTATAAGGTGACTACTCAGGACAAGTTGCAAGCCAACCTTGACTACTATCACAAGCAAGCAGAACAAGCCAAGGCGGACTGGGACAACACTAAAGCCAGCTGGTGGAGATGGAGAAAAGCACAGAGTAAGGAAGTTCAGGATCGTGCTCAAGAAAAGTACAATTACTTCAAGCAACAAAATGACAAGGCAGTTGACAGCTTAGTTGACTATTTGAAAGAGCAGGGCCAGTCTGCAAAGGATGTTCTCGATAAGTACACCGACAAGGCAAAAGACAACCTAGATTATGCAGGCAAGTATGCCGCAGATGTCAAGGATCGTGCAATTGGTGCAGGCTATGATGCTAAGGACAGATTACAAGCAGACTCGGAATACGCCAAAGATCAGACGGTTGGGGCTAAGGATAAGTTGGTTCAAGCTGCTAACGATGCTAAGGATAGGATACAAGACGATGCTGAATATCTGAAGCACTATGCCGCTGGTGCCAAGGACAGAGTGGCTCAGGCAGGTTACGACGCTAAGGACAAGATTCAAGATGATGCTGAATACGCAAAGCACTATGCTGCTGGTACAAAAGACAGTGTTGTGCAAGCTGGATACGACGCTAAGGAGAAAATTGAGGATAATGCTGAATACGCTAAGCACTACGTTGCTGGTAAGAAGGACAGAGTGATGCAAGCAGGCTATGATTCCAAAGACAACATCCAAGATAACGCTGAATATGCAAAGAATTATGCTGCTGGTAAGAAGGACAGAGTGATGCAAGCAGGCTATGATTCCAAAGACAACATCCAAGATAACGCTGAATATGCCAAGCATTACGTTGCTGGTAAGAAGGACAGAGTGATGCAAGCAGGCTATGATTCCAAGGACAGCATTCAAGATAACGCTGAATATGCCAAGCATTATGCTGCTGGCAAAAAAGACAGAGTCATGCAAGCGGGCTATGATTCCAAAGAAGATGCTGAAGGTTATGTTGCCGGTGCCAAAGATTGGATAGAAAAAGCAGGTTCTGCAACTAAAAATTTTTTGAAGGACAAGTATCAAACATTGTGGAACTCTGTTGGTGTATTCAATACCAATTCCAGAGAGCTTGCGGAAGAGGCTGTCGCTTACTATGATGCTGAGGTGAACAAAGCAAAAAAGGACTATTACGACACTCAAGCGAGCTGGTGGAGATGGAGAGCGGCTCAATCTCAAGAAATTCAAGACGAAGCAAAAGCACGCTGGGAGGTATTGAAAGCCAAAGATGAAGCTGCAAGAAAGGAATTGGAGAGGTGGAAAAATGAAGTTGTCGGCAAATAAACAAACCAACGAATGATAAATGTTTTTTATCTGTGGTTTTTTCCAATTATTCTTATTTATGTAAATTGTTTATACAGTTTTTTAATGTCTACTTTTTATCACGAAACGAACGATCCAGCACTTAATGATATTACACGTTAAATTACGCAGACGTAACTTCTTAAACAAAATATATAATTGTTGACGCCTGCTGCAAGAAAACTCAAGAAAGGAGGAAAGAATTATTACCTTCATTCATTGCCTGGACAATTTTGGCGTACATTACTTCTTTACTTGAATAACATGGCAATTTTAAGTAGTTTGCGCATGTCATAACGCTCGGCAAATAGTTATCAGGCTTCAAGTTATCTTCGCAATGTTTTAAAACAACTGTAAATGGGGGAGATAATCCCTTGAATCCATCGAACGGGAGCCTTGGTGAGCCTGTGATAAACTTCAAAAACTTTCGTCTCTCGTCTTTGTCGAAGTTTGACATTATTTCAATCAACCATTGAACTTGCTGAGATTTATTGTTATATCCATGATCCCCATGAATCATTGTTATTAATGTTTCAACGCTCCAATTTTCTACCTCATTTCCCGATAATCTCGACAGTTCTTCAGCAGAAAATAAAACCATGGAAGTAAACGGAAATATTTCAGAAAAACCTGCCACAAAAGAGTTGATTTGTTCTTTGATTCCGTCATAAATAGTAAAATCTATGATTTTGTTAATGTACATTTCCAAATTAGAGCTGGTAACACCAATCTCGTCACCACCTGGAATTAATTTAATTTCTTCGTAGCCTGGTAAAACAAAAGTTAGCATCAATTCTGACACTTTACAGCCAGATATACGAACATTTTCCCATTCAGTTTCAGGCAAATCAGCAAATGCGTCAAGATAAAGCTTCAAGTGCTGTAAAGAAGAACTCAAATTCTCATCCACATTTCTTATTTTGCTGATCGATTCTGAGATATCATAGTAAAAGTTTTTTGAAACAGAATACTTCATTGCAATCTCAAAGAACAAAGGATTAAAATGAAAATCCACAATTCTTGAGTCCAAAAATGATCTCGCAAGGAATTTACCTAAAACTTTAAAGTACAATAGTGTATTGTTCAAATGAGGATCCAATTTGTGCAATGGGCGTGGAAATAAACCGTGTTTATCGTGAACGTAAAGCTCATTATTGGATTTTACTTGCGAGTATTTGTCGCTTCTCCACATGTACCACTTAAGCTTCCCAAATTCTTTGGAGACATTAGAATAAAACTCTAGAGTAGGTCCTAAGCCTGAACCAACTTCATCAAAATACTCAATTTCAATAAGCCCAGGATTCGTCGCATAGTTTTCCATAACTTTAACAGCACTTGAAAAAATCCTATCCCGAGAAATTCTTAGCTTGTGTCTGATTGATCTGCCTAACATGGGATTTCTGGTGCTAGAGTTAGAATCTTCTTCTCTAGATTTCGTGGACCAGAAATCTATTAGTCTGGAGTATCCAAATGAGGTTGATTTCAAGAAGAATAAACGCGTATCTAAAGGAAACAAGAATGGGAATTCCCTTGGAATAATGATTGCCCAGTCGGGTAAAATTCCACTTGCAACTAAGAGTGGTTCGTCTAATTGACGATTGAGTTTAGCAGAAAGTTTATAATTCAAGAATAAAATTTCTGACGTGCTAGGATTTGAAACATTTTGATTTATGTTGTACAATATCTTCAACAATTGTAACGTTTCAATTGTACTTTCCTCTCCAACTGCTGTAAGTGCGTCATCTACAGATTCTTCAAAAGCAGAGCTATCGTCTGGGACTAGTTTTCCTGGAACGTACTTATATTTGATAGTATGAGCTTGTTTAAGAAGATCTCCTTTCATAGTGCCGATTTCGCCTTTATTTTCAAACGATTTATAGATCACACCAAAAATTGTCGCATCTGAAGGTATCTTCTCACCGTCTATATAGAATTCATAGTGATAATCATCATCAAGGGAAGAAGAATTCAGGTTGCAATTGTTTCCAAGGTTGATCGATTTTGAACCTTTAATAAAGTTTTGTATGCTTTCAAAAGTTGCTATCGCCTGTACAACTAATAGCACGTTCTTATTCTTTTCGTTAGCATCCGGATCCAATGGAGTGAGTTTGATTTTCATTTGTTTAGTCATAGATGCTGCACGATATCTAGAGTTCTGAGTAGTATCCGAATCCGATCCAACTATATCAAAAGACTCATTCCTATCTAAGGACTCCTCTAGTTTTTTAACTAAGAAGAACAACGGTGAAGTTCTTTCGTTAACACATGGACTCATGGCAGAGCAAAAGATATACTGAAATGTTTTACAGATTGGTGTTTCAAAATTTTTCTGCTTTTGGAAAGTATGCAATAGTTCCCTGATTATCCCTGACGAAATTAGTTCAAAACTGGACGTAGAGTTTTCGCTTACAGTTGAATCCAACGTAGAGGCAAATCTGGTCCACACTTCCACCCATCGGTCCTCTGAGATCGAGTTCAAGTCACTTCTTAAAATGGAAATAAAATGTTCCAAAAATTTCATATTGTCAGATTTCGAAACACAATTAGAGGCGGAAAGGGTTTCATAGTCGCTAATGATGATGTTCAACAAGAAGCTCAAAGAGTCTAAAATGGACCTTTTTGAAAGAAATTTTAGGCCATCGTCCATGATACTGGATAAACTGACGAATTGGAAACGGTGAACAACACTGGATGATTCACCAAAAGTCTCAAAATCGTCTCCACTAGTCCCTGTTTCGTCATCATTATGATTATCATCTTCTCCATGTTCATAGTCATCATCATTATCATTTTCTCCATCGCTTTCAGGGTGATCATCTTCAGAATCAGAATTGTTTGATATGCATTCAGATTCTTCAGAACTTTTCTCGCTGTTATCAACTGTTTTATTATACTCTTCCTCAGCAGACAAACTTAGTTCTTCAATCTGAGAAATCAAGCCCTCCTTTGTGAAGTCTTCCAAAAAAATTAGTGGATTCCTATTTATAAGACTATGTATAATGAGAAGAGATCCATATATCAACGAATAGTTTCTGAAAACTTCAGAGTCTTTAGCCTTACGGGATTTATTTTGCAAGAAATTTTTTCCATGGTTTATAGTAGAGGCCAGAATTGATGTAATTTTAGATTTGAAAATGATTGATTTCAATTGGTCGGGTGGCATCATGTATATCATTCTTAGCACCGAAAGCAAAACCAGTCTTCGAACTTTATACTCGACTGTGGCATCATAAATATTCAGCAGCAGCGGAAACATTTCGGAGCTGAAATTATAAAATGATTCACAGTTGGATTTCACTAGCCTTATTTTCTCCATATTGATCAATTTCTTATCTTCCGGGATCAGAGTATAGTTTCCAACATCCGCTTTCTGTTGCTCTTCTATTAATGTTGCGTCCAGTGGTATGAGAGAGCATGTCAGTTTCAACAAGGTCACTAGGAGTTCCTTTGGGCACTTTAGTAATGCATCAATTGTCACAGTACTACTCTTGGAGTGAGAGGCATCATCACTTTCGTAAGAGAGAAAAATTTGGGTTATCATGAAGCCAACATTACACTTTGTCAGTAAATTATCAGAAAACTCTGGTGAATAGCATGTTAGCAATGCCAAGGAGTCCAATAACAAAATACACGTCTTAAATGTCACCAAACCGGAAGATTTCGTTCCATTCCCAAGGCAAAGTGGAAATATGTCGCATAATTTTTTCAAAAAGTCAACGTCTATCAAATTGGTTAATATTTCAGGGGTTCTGTATACGTTCTTTATAGTATTTGCAATGAAGATCCATGCAGATTCGACACATTGGGAATCAGTGTATTCTGTCGCCACGTTTTTTATAGTTGGGAATACGGTGGCGATATCATCAAATTTCGCTTTTGGTATGAAAACAGAAGCATTTGCAGCCACTTGTAAAGCTTTCCGCTGGGTATGGATTGTGAAGAAGTCTAAATAGGTGAGGACTATTGGAACGGAGCCCTTGTTCAAACATTGCTTGCCTGCCTTTCTGGAGATTATCTCTAGTGCCTGTAATGCTTGTTCAGCCATGTCAATGTAACTAAGATCTAGAAGCTTTGAATTCAAGCATTCAATGACGCCGGCAGACACGAGTTCGTACATGAGTTCATAGTTGACCTCGGCTAGGTTGTATATGCATCTACAGGCAGCCACCTGTAGTTCTAAATGTTCAGGATACTCATCTATCACGCTAACTAAATTTTCAGCTAGAGTGTATGTTGGCACCTGGGGCTCCGACTGTATGCTTGTCATCATGAGAAGAGAGTTGGAGATCTCATTCAACGTCTCCATGACCAAATAGGGGTCTTTGTGTGTATTCAGTCCATCAATTAGGTTTGATAGTCTCACTGAGGTGGAAGAAGGCATCAAATGGTCCAGCAAAAGCCTTGTCATTTCAGCTCGTCCGCTTCTACCACTGCCACTGTTGCTGTTGCTACTGTTTCTCGTCACATTACCACTCCCCAAGAGTTCGTCGCCACCACCACTGCCATTAGAAAGAAATCCTGATTGCAGCCTGCCTGAGATGAAGTTTTCAAACTCAGATAGGCCTCCATCCGACCTAGAGCTGCCTGAGATGGCGTTCGCCAACATCCTTATTGCCGTCGATCTTGGGAAGTCTTCTTCATCGTCCCTGCCGTCAGTATCCTCTTCTTCCTCCTCTTCCTCCTCATCTTCATCTTCTTCTTCTCTATGGTCGTCGTCTTCCTCCCCATCCTCATTTTCTTCTTCTTCGTCGTCGTCTTCATTTTCATCCTCTTCAATAAACGAGCCGTCGTGATCTTGACTGGTCAAATTTCTTGCCAAAACCTGCACATTGCTGTCATCCTCCCCATCTGCATCATCATCCTCAAACGTGTTAAATTTGTCCATCCTGTCCCTTGATCGCTGTGTTTCCGAAAAACGTCTATAATTTCCTGTCAATCTCTGTAGCACCGAGTCCTCGTCGTCTTCATCTTCGTCGTCATCCTCTTCGTCGTGGCCAGCATTTTCTCCGTCTCCATCAACAGTGCTCTTTGCTTCTCTAATATTCCTTTCTTGCCTTCCTTTCTGTGCATAGCTACTGTCCCTGGAGCGTCCTCCGCTTGTTGAGCCAACATCCGACAGCTCCACATCGCTATCGGCAGACACCTGTTTGTCGTCCATTGTAGGCTGTTTGTTTCCCAATTTCGCTGTATCCGTCTGTTCTAGCCGTCTCTGTTGTTTCATACACGCCAAGCTGACTTTTTTGTCTTCCCCTACCCGTTTCAACCACTGTCAAAGCCCTTTCTACGTCTGCCCTGCTCATCTCCAGACCTGTGCTACCCCAGTATCTGGCCGATCAGACTCGCCCTCACAGAGGAGACCCGAGAGAATCGAAATTTCCCTTTTGGGCACTCTCGTCTTCTCGGAATTTTTTCTTTTTTTTTTCTTCCCTTCACAAAAATTTTCCAGACATTTTGCAAGTTCTTTCTTGGAAGACGGGAGGCAGAGACCGCTATTGTAGGGAAAGACAGCAGCTACGTTAAGGGAAACCCAAAGAGCACTTTACAATGCCTAGATCAAAAAGATCCAAGTTGGTCACGTTGGCCCAGACAGACAGAAAGGGGAAGGAGAACAAGGTGAGAATATTCGATGAGATCAGAGAGGCACTTGACAGTTTCAGATACACCTACGTGCTGGGTCTCGACGACGTCCGGACACCTGTTTTGCAGGACATCCGGAAGGATTGGGCCGGCTCGAAGTTGGTTCTTGGTAAGAAGAAGGTACTCCAAAAGGCACTCGGTGAGACGCCGGAAGAGGAGTACAAGAACGACCTCCATAAGCTATCCAAGTTCGACGACGGACTGATCGGACTTTTGCTTACTGACGAGAACCCGGAGACCGTGCAGGAGTACTTTGACTCCTACGTGAAGAACGACTACGCTAGAGCCAAGACCAGATCGCCAATAACGTTTGTGCTTCCTGAGGGCATTGTATACTCAAGAGGCGGACAGATCCCCGTCGAGGAGGATGTTCCTATGTCCCATTCTATGGAGCCAACGTTGAGAAATAAGTTCAAGCTTCCGACCAAGATGGTGCAGGGTAAGATTACTCTTACTGAGCCGGTCACTGTGGTCGAAAAGGGTCAGACCCTTGACGTCACGCAGGCGTTGATCATGAAAACCTTCGGTGTCGCCTGTGCCGAATTCAAAGTCAAGATCTACGCTTACCACGATGGCAAAACGAGCGAGGTTGTCGCACTTATAAAGCCAGAGGAGGAGTAGTATTTTGTTGATCTATACATCTACTACTGTCTACATTGTTTTCTATCCGTATCGTAACCTTTCGCAGTATAATATTATATGATAAGACTGTACAGAGATGCAATCTCTTTCACGTGACACCCTCATAGTGTAAGTTTCGCGTTCCGTCCCATTTTTTTTTCTCCGATAGCAGGCTGGTGAGCTTTTTCCAGAGACGGGAGGGAGGACAGAAAGACAATGATGGCAGAGAAGGAGTAGTTGCGAAGGCAACGTAGGTAGCATTGTACACGGAGACATACAGTCAGTAAGCAATGGGCGACAGCTACAGAAAAAGCGACAGCGCCTTCTATCCGGGGAAGGTGGGCAGGAAAACCGGCTTCCAGGTCACTTGGACCCCGAGACGCGGTGCCAACGGTTTGGAAGATCCGAAAGAGTTCTTTTTGTCTGACGATGAGTTCGAGTCGCAGGAGACAACGACAACGTCACCCGTGAAAAGGTTATCTATGCGGTTTTCGAAATTGCAGGAGTTGCGGGGCTCCTCACCGACTAAAGAGAAGAAGATACCGCAGTTAGCAGAGAAACTTGAGGAAGAAACGGAAAAAGATGCTGAGGGTGTGAGCACTACAGTTAGCACGGAGCACAAACTCGCCGTGTCCGCAGAAAGCAATGATAAGAACAGTGACATCGACAGTGACATGGATATCGATGAGGTGATCAAAAGGGCAGAAGACGTTGGCACACCTATTAGAATCCCACACAGGACGCTCACTTCCATCACAGGCTCTCCTGCATCCAACAGCAACAGTACAATATCGCATTCGAACAGAGTGCTAGGAAACACTTTCAATAGCTCGAAGTTGACGAAAAATATTGCATTGAATAAGAATACGAAAAATTCGAAGTTCCAGCCCCAGGATATAACGAATGCAGAGGGTGCCGAACGCACTTCTGCCACCAAAGCTGTTCTTGAAACCATCAGCGAGGATGATAAGTCCACGCAAGAAGAGGCTGGTTCCTCGGATGGTAAAACAGGTGCCACTGAACTCGAGAAGGAAGGGGAGTTAAAAAAACCGTCTGCCGTTGGCGTTAGTCGTGAGTCTCTGTCTGAGCAAGAGGACCAGGAGCCACAGGACAAGGAACTAGAGCTAGAACCAGAACAGCTCAGCAGCAAGTCTGAGTTTACTGCCGAACCAGTTAAAGCAATATCTGAAGAACCAACTGAGAAGCTTTTCTTGTCCCAACGGGAAGATTTTAGAGAAAAGGAAAGTTCACCGCAATCCACTCAGGTAATTAGTCAGCCCAGTGCTTCACCAAACGAGAAAGGTAGTTTTGTAGTGGATGAAGGAAAAGTTCTTAACATTAATGCTGATAAAACCTCTGACGATATTCGGAATCAAGCGCAACATCAGAATCTTCATGGCACTGTTAATGAGGCAGAACCAACAAAGTCAAACCGAAAACCTAGGCTACAATCAAGGGCAGAAAAGGCAGTCACGACAACAGATATTGTGGAATTCATTATTTCGAAAGACGATCAGAACAATTCGATGCAGGAAAGAAAGGCTAACAATTTATTAAGAAGAAAAGCAGCCATGAAAAGTTATTCTACATCGCAACTTGTCACTTCTGGATCAGAACATGAATCTTCAGATGAGCTTTCTGATAATAACTCAACATCAACCTTAGCCAGAAAGAGCAAGTCAATGGACCATGCTTCTATAACACCGAAAAAGACGATAAATTCAAAAGTATCTAAGCTGCGTATTCCGCCTAAGCCAAAAGTGGCATCCAAGCAAAACTCCCGTATAAAATCTGCACAACCTGCTACTCCGATCAGGCGATCAACAAGAACCCGTGTTCCACCTATAGCAAGCTGGAAAAATGAAAAAATTCTGTACAAGACTGAAAAAGTCAACGGTGTGATTGTCAAGACCGTAGATAATGTTCTTCATAGGCCTGATGCTGTAAATGACCATGCAACTCCCAAATCTCGTCGTCGGAAGATAAAGAGTGGAAACGAGGAAGATATCGACTCCAATATGGTAAAGAAAGCCGCAAAAACTGGCTCAGTACCTAGCGCAAAGGAGCAGGCCAACGTCGTTGAAGAGCCGAAGAAAGCAAGACGGGGACGTAAGCCTAAAATTCTTGAAAATTCGTCACAGGCAAAGAGCATACGAAGACCTAGTTCTGAGGCTGCCGAAGGGGTGGAAGCTCGGGCTGCAGAGAAAAGTCATGATAAGTCAGATTCAAAGAAACCAGCTAGGAAGGCATTAAAGCGAAAACTGAATATTCCTACCAAAAGTGCAATCTCATCAAGGTCTCGCCCTAAAATCAAAAAACAGAGAGTATCAGCTGCCGAGAAGTCATCCTTTGATCAGGAAAACAGCTCCACAGATTACCCACCTGCTGGATGGCAAGGTACCAGCGAGGGCTCGTTAACATTGTCGATATTCGAAGGTCCTGGAACTGAAAAGCAGGTTGAGCGTACTGTAGCGTATGCACCAGGCTCTTACAAAAATGTTACGATTATTAAAAGTGATGATGAATATTTCAAAGTTGGTACCTTGTTCGATCAAGATTGTGAATTCTGCGGTGGTGGTATTATAGAGTTACCCTCGGGTGCCAGGAAGGCAGTCAAGTCTAACCACGATACGTATTTCATATTTTATGTTATCACTGGAGAAGTGGAAGTCACTTTGAGCAGAAATACCTTTACAGTAACTGAGGGCTGTTCATTCGAGATACCAATGGGTAATTACTATCAGTTTGTCAACACTGGCGGCGATACCGCCAAGATGATGTTCGTACAAGCAAAGTATATTGTGATAGGCGACAAGGATTCCTCGGATAGTGATGATGACAGCCACAGCACTGATCACAGTGAGAATGGCAATGAAAGTTCAGGAACTACCTAATATGCATTTTCTGACTTCATCCTCTTGCAACGATACTGTATGATAATGTAATGTGTATTTTTTCCCCTTTTTGTATTATGCAAATCTGTACGAGTGTTTAATTATATCTATTTTATCTTCTTCCATGAAGCACGCTTATAATACAAACTTTATTTAGAAACGTTGACATGAACCTAAACCCAGTAAAATAAAGTTATAAGACTAAAATTACATTAAAACGTAAACCCCAAAAACGTTTTCATCAGTCTTTCTGTGTCTTCATTTGCACCACCTTTGCAAAATCATCTATGGTTTCAATTTTCGAACGGTCTTGTTCGTTCTTCTCTATCAGCAACCTTAAAAAATCAGATGCAGCCGGTTTCGAGCTACTCGGCTTACTATTGTTGGTATCTTTTTTGGGTTCATAGGGGAGTGTTTGCAAGGTCGTTATCTTCCCATACTGGTTGGTTTTCATTTTTTCGTCTTGCGGCAACCCCATGATCTTTTCAAATGATACTTGAAACGGATACGAGCAATGCGTCCCACGTTTAAGGCATCTCGTGCATGAAGGATGGATCTCATCACATTTCACCTTGCTCTTTTTACAATTTGTGCATCCCAATCTGCTTCGTCCTTTCCGAAACGTTGACTTCTCTATATCTCCTGGCATAATTTTAGAGCTCCTGTTAAATTTGAATAGCGAAGAGTTGCACGATATCAGTTAAATCGGAACATTCAACAATAGTTATATCGATATATCCTAATGTTTTGATTACACATCTCGGCTTCGGCCCAGTTGCTCTTTCTGGCGATTCGGACATTAAAAAAAAAAAAAAAAAAAAAGTAGAGGAAAGATTAGGAGGATCACCACAATGTTGTGATTGAAGGATATGTATGGTTCATGATATGGTCAATGCATTACATCTAAGCTATAAAAAGTCGTTACACAGTAACTATGCGTTATTGAATTCATCTAAAGTATCCGTTTCGGCGTCGTGTTCGCCTGGTTCATGTTTATTTAGTTCTTCTTCGTCCTGTACGTGTCCCTGTACATGATCCAGTAAGTATTCTTGTGTAATGTCTCTTCCAAGTGGCTCCTGCTCACCTCCACCTTCCGAATCCTGTTCGCTATCACGGTGGTGCTCTTGCTCATTCTCCTGTTCTTGCTCTTGCTCCTGCTCCTGCTCCTGCTCTTCTTCTTGCTCTTCTTCTTGCTCTTTCTGCTTCTCGGCTCGTGCCAGCTGAACAAGTGGTGCCAATGTCAAATTTTCGGCTGCCTTTTCGATAAACTTAGAATTCAGCAGCTGAACACTGTTCGCACGCTTATCAGGATTGACCTCAAGACAAGCATCGAGGAATTCTTGCAGCTCGGGACTTAGTGCATCCCTATCTTTCAATTGTGGCTTACCATTTGTGGTAATCAGAAAGAGCGCACGTAGTGGTGTTTCGTTTAAGTATGGTGGCTCGCCTTCTATCATCTCGATAGTCATAATACCAAGAGACCATAAATCAACCTTCGGTCCATATGCTTTCTTTTTAACAATCTCAGGTGCCATCCAGTATGGCGTACCAACCATTGTGTTACGTTTAGAGGCGTGATCTTTGATTTGCGCACAAAATCCGAAATCTGTTAACTTGATATCACCAGTCAATGAAAGTAAAATGTTATCAGATTTGATATCACGATGGATGATACCCTTAGAATGAAGAAATCTTAATCCTTTCAAGGTTTCACGACAAACGGCACCCATTTGTCCTTCTGTCATGATACTATGCGTGACAATATCTGTCAAAGAACCGCCTTCCATATATTCCATAACTACCCATAAATTCTTCTTTAACAAATATGACTCAATAAAGTTAACAATATTACCATGTTTTGACCCCTTCATTACAAGAATTTCGTTGATAATGAGCTCCTTCTTAGGTTGCTTCTCTAATTCCATCTGTTTGATAGCAACACATTGGTCTGTAACATTATCGATAGCGGTATAAACACCTCCAGATGCACCTTGACCAATTTTGACAAGGTTGTGGTATCTTTCAGTTGGATCCTTTTCCGAACAAATCTCACGAAGTTTCTTCATATATTTAATATCCTTAGCACGACGGATCTCACGGCGTCTTTCTTGCTCTTCTTCAGTCAAAGGTTTTTTCGAAGACTTTGCAGGAGCAGAGATTGGTGGAGCAGCAGGAACAGGAGGGATAGCCCGGCTATCACTAGTGGTTATGGCCTGTTCCTGAGTGATATTCAATACCTTTTCTGATTCGATGACAGGGAGCGTTTCAGAAACTGGAACTGGGGGTAAGCTCTTATCTACCTTTGCTTTCAAGGCTTCATCAGTTGGCTTTTGCAATTCCTCAGCTTCATTTTCAGCCTCAGCCTCCGTCTCCAAAATTTGATGACTCTTTCTCGTATCTTTATCAAATGCACTCAATTTCAACATTTCTTCGTTGACTTCATCGTTTTCTTCTTCAATGATGTCATTCACGTCGCTCATTGGAGGGGTGTCTCTTGAAAGAGCAACAGGAGACTTCAATGTTGAATGTGATTCTGGAACTGGGAAAGGGTTAGCAGAAGCATCAGAGGCAGGTTCTACCGCTGATGGTTCAGACTCTGCTGGTGGTTGTAAATTTGGAGTGGTTGATGATGTTGAGGCCAGAACAGATGCCGATGAGGAATGTTCTGGTTCACGTTTTGAACCATGATAACTTGAAGAAGGCGTTTTATTAATATTAGGAGAGTCATAGCTGGATAAAACAGCAGGACTCAAGTTGTCCTTGCTGATGAACGCAGTGGTGGCTGCCTGCGCAGGTGTTGAAATCTGAACTGGACCTTCAGGATTTGTTATACCTTCCGATAGATGGATAATACGAGGTTTATAATCGGCTGCATTTGTAGCCGACCTCTTTTTGCTAAAACGACGAGAAAATGACTCAATAATGGAAGTTGACGGAGAATTTGGTGCGCTTCTACCTGCACTTCCAGAACTCATGACCCTTTTATTAGCGCCTGGTGAAGAATTTGTAGAACCCAAATGTTTACGAGCATTCGAAAGCGATGCATGTCTCGATAACGAGATGGATTTGCTTCCACTGGAAGATGGGGTTCTCGTTTGAGTAGCAGATGAGGAAACAGTCGAGGAAACGGTTGTCGCCGATGGAGGTGGAGGAGGGGCATGTCTTCTCGGTATATATTCAATGTCTCCATTTGTATCGACAGACGGGCTTGTCTGAGAGTTAGAAAAGTTGCTATTTTCCGTCTTTGGAGTTTGATATAAATTCCTATTTGCAGTTGAAGATAAAGAAGTTTCGCTTTTGTATGAATGTATGGGATAACTATTCGAAGTGTCTGCAGTATTGTTGGTGATATCATTAGAGGAGTTTTGAGTAGCTTCATGAGTGGAATCCATATAATCGCTATCGCTGGAAGAGGTTTTTATACGATTTCTTGATGAAACATCCATGAACTTGTCGCCCTCTCCGGGTATTCCACCTTTTCCGTAGGCTTCAGAATAAAACTTCAATACCTCCTTTGTTTCCACTGGGTTAGCTTTTTGTTCGGCAACGGATATACCCTGAGCAGTCAAAATTCTTGCCCATTCTTCAGGCAGGTCTTTGTATGTTTGAGTCTCTGAATCGTAGCTCACGTGAGTTTTGAGAACAACGTTCTTGGGAGCTGAAATTTTTAAGTCTTGCGAAAATGAGCGAGAACCGGAGTTCATTCCAAAGACCTTGGTAAAGCCGTTAAAGATTTTTTTCTTCTTCTTCTGCTTCTCGGGAAGGTCCTGGACGGAATTTGAAGTTTTTGGTAGTTGTCTTGTTTTAAGATCGTGAGGAATAGAATTTGATCTTGTATGGCCCCTTGAGGAATTACTCGTGAATGAGGTTGGGTCCGAAGGGAGTGTCGATGAGGAACGTTCGTTTAGTGTAGAATTCATGTTGTCTGCCTTATTCGTGGCATTTGTGTTATTTACGCTGCTGCTGTTGGCATTAGCGAGAAGAGATGATTGGTCCTTTGCACCGCCTCGATGGCTTTCTTGTACAAAGTCAAGACTGTTCGTGGAAGCAGACACCCCATTGTCTATCTGGTTGTAATTTTCGATTATCGAGTTGAAGTCAACATCAGAAGACGCTGCTGTTTTCACTGCAAACGGAGGCTTCAAATCCTTGGAGACAAGATCCAGTTTCAGCTGATTTATGTCAAAGATCGAGCCGGATTCCTTGTCATCGCTAAATTTGTTAGACCTATTTTCGTCATTTATCAAGGGCGATTCAGAAGGCACCTCCAAGTTCTTGTACAAGAGCTGTCTGTTTGGAGTCAGCAATTGCATACTTTCTTCATTTGAGATTTGCATGCCTTCGAACTTGCCGACCATCGGCGAGAGTGTCTGGGTATTAGCAAGATTTTCGTCAAAGTCGAGTAGGTCTGGAGTGCTGAAATCGAAGTTTGCCATTTCTGCAATGGCGTCATTGTCGTTGCCGTTAGCGTAGCTGTTTCCATAGCCGTTTCCAAAGCCATTGTTCTGCTGCGGCTTCGGTGTGTGCGTAGGCGAGTGGTGGGTGGTGATTGCCAGGGGAGTGCTTAGAAGGATGTCATCATTACTCAGGTCGGCAACTGGGGTCATCTCCGGGGTGGTTGCCTCGGGTCTCTCCCCCTGGGAGTCGCCACGGGTGTCTTCACTACTGAGGAACTCTCCTATCTGGCCAGGCATTTCTTCAAGCTTCTTTTCTTCTTCTTCCTCTTCTTCTCTTTCTTCTTCGTCCTCACTGGAATCCCATCCCGACTTTGCGTTTTTGATCTGCGTCAGTTCCTCCGTTATCATGGCGATCTCTGTTTTGTGTGGATGATGGCTGAAGTGAGTAGGCACAACAACCTCGCCATTGCTTCGTTCGTTTTCCACTTCGTTCACTTCGTTCACTTCGGTTTCCTTCACATTTTCTTCCTCGCCGTCCTCGTCGACATCAAAAATGGTCTCTTCGACAATCTCGGAGGTCTCGCACTGCTTCACCGGGGACGTCTTCTTGATTGATTGGCGCAGATCCTCTTCACTGGGACGGTCTGCGGCCAAGACGTCCACGTTGAGCGTCCCTCTGTGGCGTGGCAAGTTGACCGATTCGGAATCAGACATCTCTTGTTCTTGCCTTAACTGTAGTTCTTCGTCAGCAAACGCTCTATCCATGCGAGCAGCGGTCAGTCTTTTCCAGGCTGCGTGTCTCTCCGGTATGGCGTTCCTGGGTGTTCAGAAAGTGGATTGTGTGCTCAATGGGTGTGAGAAGACTCTCGATGCTGCTCAGGCTGCTGCTCGTCCTGCTGCCTGCCGATGTGCGGTGCGGGTGTGCTGTATGCAGTTGTCTGTCGACAGAAGACCCGTTGTTGCTGGCCAGAACTCATCCAGACGGTACAATGCCAAGGTCTTCTCTTGTTTCCTTTCATCCTTCCTTTCGTGATGCTCCCGAATTGAACAGGCACCCGCCCACGCAGCTGAGCTTATGGGGAACAGAACGCAAACAATGCCGGTGCAAAAACGAGCAGACGTCGCGACGGTCGAGACCGGTGGCCATTTTTTTTTGGCGGGCCGCTTTTCGCGTCGGTTGTCTACATGCCACGTGATTTGGGATAGTGGGAAGGAAATCTATTTCCATCTGTCTCTATTTGTACAATTACAATTGAACGTTGTATTAGATTGTTTGAAAATTAGGTTAAAAAAGGGCTCTATATCTGTACAGGCAATATTTACTCCTCGTTCTTGGACTCGAACGGAGCAAGGTTCTTCGTGCCCTCTGCCCAGGAGAGGCCTCTGTAAGTAATCTGCTCGACGGCGGCAACGACATCGGCAAGAGAACCTCTCACCTGGTTGGTGGTGTCCCTGTCTCTCAAAGTGACAGAGCCATCCTTGATGGTGTCGTAGTCGACGGTGATACCGAAAGGCGTACCCAACTCGTCGTTTCTGGCATAACGCTTGCCGATGGAGGCGCCGGAGTCGTCGACCTTGAATGGGATCTGCGCACTACGCAATGTCGCCTTGACCTTCTTTGTGGCCTCCTGGAGCTCCTTGTTGTTCATCAAAGGCACCACCAAGACTTTCGTTGGAGCCACCAAAGGTGGGAAGGAGAGCACCGCCCTCGCAGAGTCCTCCGGTCTCGTCCAGAAGCTGTGCTCAAAGATGGCGTAGATGATTCTGCCAACACCGAAAGATGGCTCAATCACGTTCGGAGTGTACTCCCTCACGTGGACGGTTTTCTTCTTCTTCTCGATCTTGATCAAAGAGTCTGGAATCTCGATCTCTGGCGTAGCGGCACCGCTGATCTTTGCTGTGATCTTGCACTTCTCCTCGAGCTCCTTGGCAAGATTCTCCAGATCACATTGTGTTCTGCTGTTCAACCATTCTTCAACCTTTGGAGCATCTTTTCTGAAGAGCGGACCGAACTTCTTCTTCTCGATCTCGCATTCGTACAATTCGACCGTCTTTGGCTCTTTCAATGCCTCTCTGACAGCCAACTTTTCCTTCGTCTTGGCCGCATGCACAGAAAGATCGTACGCAGATCTGTCAGCACAACCAACACACTCGATCCACCCGTAGGAGGTTTGCAACTCGGCATCCCAGCAGTCTTGGGCATAGTGCGCCATCTCGTTCGACATATGTTGTCTAAATCTGAGCTTCTTTGGATCCACACCGATCTTAACGAGGAAAAGGTAGATTCTACCAATGAAATAACCAAGAGTCTCATTGTCAATGATCTTCTTACCAACGGCCTCGCCGATGGTGATCTCCAAGATATCTGTCTTACCGGCCTGTTGGACCTCCTTTGGCAAGAGGGAGATTTTCAGGTCCTTTACCGCGTCAAAGTTAGAATGGCTCTTGTTCTCAGGATCGACGAAGTGCTCAATTTCAGCCATCAAAAACTCTCTGACTCTCAAAAGCCCTGATCTTGGCGAGATTTCGTTTCTGAAAGACTTACCAATAGATGCAGAAGCAAATGGCATTCTCTCGTTGTTGAAATCCAACAACTTGTTGAAGTTTAAGAATTGGCCCTGAGCGGTTTCAGGTCTCAGGTAACCCTTCAATTGGCCAGATGGACCAATGGCAGTCTCAAACATCAAGTTGAACTCGATAGGAGGTTCCAAGGCCTCGCCGGTTGCAGGGTTGCCGATCTTGTGCTTCTTCATCAATTCACCCAATTCAGGACCGGAGTAACCGTCAATCTTGGCCAAAATGGTTTCATACTCTTGAACAACGTCGTCATCTAACTTGACAGCCTTGATCTCCTTGACCTTCTTCTTTCTCTTCTTCTTCTGTTCGTCTTCCTCTGCAGCCTCCTCCTGAACAATCCCACGGGCTTCTTTGTCACCCTTCAATCTGGACTCAATGACCTCTTCGACCAAATGGTCTGCTCTGAAAATCTCACCTGTCTTGAGATCTCTGCACATCCAATCGGCGAACTTGTCGACGTGACCCGAGGTCTTCAAAACCTCGTGCGGAGTAAGCATAGTGCAATCCACTTCTAACATGTCCTCCTCAAGGACGAAATGTTTTCTCCATGCATCGATGATGTTGGCTTGCAACGCACAACCCGGAGGACCGTAGTCGTACAATCCGGAAACACCACCGTAGATCTCGAAAGATGGTGCAAAGAAGAACCGACGCTTGAGCACAGACTCAAGGGCCTCTCTAGAAAACTCGGTAGACATTTTGCTATTGCGTATTACTTTTTTAGACTTCGATTTCGATTTCGGTGTCAGTGCAGACTTCGATTTTGCACTCGAATAATTTCTTCTATCGACTAAAATTCGGTAGCTGGTTCGTGGAGCTGCTGCTGAAAGAACCGACGGTCTGAATAGAGGTCTGCTGAGCATTAACAGCAAGAACACAAAGGAACAGACCACCTCCAGACGCAACAGGAAAAAATCGCCAACCTAAATCGTGTCCTCCCCTACAAAAGGTATGACTCCCACTCTCTCCCTCTCTCTCTCGCAAGCGTTCTCGACATCTCAACAGCGTCGGCAAACTTTTTCTCACGATTTCCTTCGCTTACGTCAGCTTCTTACACATAACCTCGAGATGGAAGTCTTGGCTGGCAGCAATGTCATTCTCTAGATGGTGCTGGCCATCAGGAACCTTACCGCCGTCCTCCGCAGCAATGGGAACATGGATCCGATCGACAAAGGTGTATCCGAAGCGGCCGTACATTTCGCCCAGACAATGTTCCTCGATAGCGGTGATCCAAATGTCCGTGGCGCCGAGCTGTTCATGTGCGAACTGTTCGACGGTCCGTATTAGCTGTGTGCCAATCCCTGGGTAGAAGGAAACAAAACCGGTCAGTTCGTAGGAAGTACCTGTGTCCCCGTAGGGTTTGAGACACGCCATTCCAAGAAAGGTACTCGTGAACGTGGTCTCCGGCATCGGCAGAGACAGTTTCTGAGTCGTGCCCTTTCTCAGCGAGATGGAATCATCGTAGAGCAGGCGGGAGGCTGTCATGTCAATAGTTCCCTTTGGATACAATTGCAGAAGCTTTGCTTTCGCCGTTGCGGCATCGTCAACTTTCTCGTCGACGGCGATGCTAATATCTGGCGTAGTGGTAACGGGACCTGCCCGTGGATCGGCAAAACATAAAACGGCATAGCTCGACGCTTCTGGAATAACGCAGAGATCTTCGACAACAGAGTGCTTGATTCTTGGGGTAGTTATGACGTTGTACTGGAACCGAGGCACATTGTACCCCCTGTTGATTGTATGCGTGAGGATGTCATCGTGTTTCTTGAGCTCTGGTGATGAGAACGCGTATGCCTGGTAAAGCAACCCACAGCTTTGGTCTCGAGTCATATGGCGGTCTTTAAAGTATGTACTGATTGAAAGGGCAGAACCACTGTGTATGTTAGCTTGCAGCAGGCGCCTGCTTAAGAACCGGGGAAAGAACGAACGTCTAGAGCTTCCAATCGGAAATATTCCCGGCCGAGTGAGGAAAAATACTTCTCAACTGCTGGATGGATTAAGGTGGATGGAATATACAGTTATCATGAACTTTATAGCGGTCGATATATAGTAGACATGGAAATTAAAAGTGGAATTTATAGAATTAGGGTAAAGCAGAGGGATAGGAGGCGGATAGCAATCCCTTCAAAGAGGTGTATAAAAAAAACAGGTGTATCAAATGGATATCGTAAACGAACAGACTTTTATAGCAAAAAGAAACTGGAAAGGATAAGGGTGACGAAAGAAAAGAAGGAGACGCTGTTTCCCATGGCAGCGTTGAATGTGGAGGAGCTGACATACTGGACGAAACCGCTCGAAGAGGTTGACGAAGATGAAGAGGTTGACGACATTAGTGTGGTCGATGATGTTGGAGTCACCGAAGTCACCTCGAGTTCCGCTGTGGTTGAAAGGCTACTGTGAGAAGAGATGCTGGATGTCTTGGACGTCTCAGCTGTACTGGTGGATGAGTGTGAAGTAGTGGAGGTCTTGATTGAGGAAGAAACAGCAGAAGATGACGATGGTGCTTTAGACGACAGTGAGGTAGAATGTCTTATCGATGAAGAATATGATGAGGATACTGTGGAAGAGGATGGCTTTTTAGAGCTGGAGGATATTTTAGATGAAGATGAGGAAGCCGAGGAAGAAGCTTTTGAGGATGATTTGGAAGATGATGTAGAGGAAGACTTGGTGGATGATTTCACTGAAGATGAAGATCTTGCCGAAGAGGACAATTCTTCTTCTACCTGTTCTTGTCCGGTGTTAAATCCGGTTCTTCCTAAATCCTTCATCCAAGTCAACTTATCGGAGACGATGACATTTTCTTGCAGATATCCCTTACCATCGTAGATGTAAGAGGTGTTACCGTTGATTTGAGTACCGGAAGGAGGATCGTAACAATCAACCTCGATAGTGTCGAGAGCAACGTAGAGATAGCCCGGATCGGTGAAGTCTGTGGCATTCCAGTCGATTTCACCACCTGCCCACTCGATAGTACCGGCGGCATTTAAGGTAGGGTCACCGGCAGGCCAAATAGAGAATTGAAGTCTGGAAGGAGTCTGAGGGTAGTTGTAGGTGCTTGAGGTCTCATTGTAGGTGTCTGCCTTGTTCAAGGTTCTGACTGACTCACCGTCGATGGACCATGTGAGAGTATCCTCAGACCAGTCGATTTCATAGGTGTGCCAATTAGCGTACGTGTCTGTGGTGGACGCGTCGACGCCGTTGGTGTAGTTTTGCAATGCTTCAAAGTAGAAGTTGGTTTCGGCAACCTCGAGCTCGCTACCGACAAATTCATAGTCAATTTCGTCCTGCACTTGGGAGAACAAGATAGCAGCAGAGACAACACCGGCATTGTGGGAGGTCTTGAACTTGAAGCTCACCTTACCGTACCACACGTAGAAAGTGGACGAGACGACACTTCCAACGGTGTTCTGCGGCATCTTAATGAGTACCGAGTCGTCCTTGTCTTCGACCTCACCGTAGTAGATGAAGTCTGTGCCCGTGGTGTTACCCAGGAAATCGAGTTGCTTCATCATGTCCGCTGCTCTTGGCGTGTAACTGCCTGCCTTACAGATCGGGGCAGGCATACACGAGGACGAATTGAAGGAGTAACGAGGATCGCAAGGTCCTAGACAGTATGAACCCGTTCCACACTGGCCCTCGTTGGAACAGCATGGGTACTCTTCTGGACAGTGTGAGTCTGAACTGCACGATATGGTGTCTGCCACGCAGGAGGCAGCCAGAGACACCAAGATCAGAGACGGTATGTGTGAGAATTTCATAATTGGTAGTTTTCTTGTCTTATTGTATTTCTACGCTGCGTCTTTCAGATACTGATGAAACGCTGCGAAAGTGTTCTCTGTCGAAGGCTATATTAAATAAAAAGGCTACAAGGAATAAGACTTTGGAAATGGTCCCACAAGAAGGATCGTCCATAGGGGGGGAGGAAATGAGTATTTATAGCATCCAGACGGGTAGAACGGCTCGACAGACATGATCTGGTGAACGTTCCCCCACACCATACCGTGCCCTGCCTGCAGCACGCAGACACAAACACGGGCACGTATACACGGTGGCTGGCGTGTGCAAAGGGTTTGTCAACAATAGGAACACGCTCGTCTTTTTTTTGCGACAGCTCTCAAACAGGAGCGAAGCGTGTCATCTACCCAATCGGGATACCCAATTCGGCATTGTGATGACAACGCGCTCGGCGTAAGAGATGAAAAGGTTTCCCGATTCGGCAAGCAGATGAAGAAAGTGATAACGGCATTGAAGACAAAGAAGGCCTTGCTCAGACAGTAATGTCCCCATTAATGCATGTGACGGCACTGCCACCAACCAGAATGCGATCAGCGGAAATGTGCAGCGATATGTGGCCTTCTCTTCCAAGAAGGGCTCCCTCGGAGGACAGCACGGGATTGGCAGGGTCGGCAGGTCCTCTGTTGTGGTGACGGAGAAAGGCAGCTACGCTGCCGTTGCCGCTACCGCAGACGGGATCCTCGTCGACTCCGCAGATCGGTGCAAAGGCACGGACCTCGATGTCGTCCCCACTGTCGCTGGATGTGTATTCGCCGTAAAGACAAACACCCGTGGTGCCCTTCTCGCGGTCGAGTGCAGCCAGGGCAGCAAAGTCTGGTGTGGTGGCAAGCACTGCGGCGGCGTCGGTGGTATTCAGCACGACCCATCGAGGCCCGACGTCGATAACGGCGGGCCTCAGTTCACGATTGATCGGACAGCCGAGGATCTGCGCCAAGCGGTCGACGTATGCATCGTCGACAGGCGTGATCTGAGGTTGAGGAAGCTCGAACGCGATGGAGGAGCCGGAGACAGAGAGCGTCACCAGTCCAGCACCGCACTCCTGGATAAGCTTCCCGTCGTGGGCGGACACGATGCCTGCCTCGAGCAGTGCAAACGCAGTTCCGATGGTCGGATGGCCCGCAAATGGGAGCTCGCTCTTCGGCGTGAAGATACGCACACGGTAGTCTGCTGCCGAGTTTTCCGGAGGAAGCACAAAGGTCGTCTCTGAAAGATTTGTCCAGCCGGCAATCGACTGCATCTGTTTGCCCGAAAGTCCGCTGGCGTCCATGATGACCGCCACGGGGTTTCCCTTGAAAGGTTTCGAGGTGAAGACGTCGACTTGTTTGAAGGCAACCATGTTGTTTGTCTAAAGTGGTCGCTAGTGAAAAGGCAAAGAAGGAAGCAATAGCGATGAGCACAGATGCAGTTGTTGTTGTTGCTCTTGTTGCTGCTCTTGTTGTTGTTTTTATACCTGTAGCTGTAGCAGTAGACAGTTCTGAAAAAGGAGAATGAGTCAAAATAATGAGCCCTGAATGATGTCAGCGTCGGTCGACGCGTCAGTCGGCCCACCCTTGTTTTTTTCGCATTTCTCACCTTTTTTTCCCGGCTCCCCCCTCTTGGCCAATCACAGCCGGTAGAATGGTCGCTCACACTTTATTTTCGCCAGAAGGGTGAGCCAGGTCTGCGGGAGTACAACAAGGGCCTGTGTGCAAGAGATAGA
Organism: Pichia manshurica; assembly: GCA_005406165.1. NCBI lineage: Eukaryota > Fungi > Ascomycota > Pichiomycetes > Pichiales > Pichiaceae > Pichia > Pichia manshurica. The sequence goes on along the minus strand of BJFO01000001.1, from coordinate 924,067 downwards.
AGTTGGAGTTGAAGGCGGAGAGAGTGCACACAGCATACGAGAACTCCTGATCGGACCAGACAGCAAGAGCTACATTTGACAAACAATACACAACATGTCCAACCTCACCTTGGTCAAGAAACAAGCAGAATTCATCTTGAGAACCCCAATCTTGAGACAATTGCTCGTGCCAGCAGCAAAGGCCTTCACCTACTTCTCCGGATACAGACAAATGGGTATGAAGCTCGACGACTTGCTCTGGGAAGAAAACCCAGCCATGCAAAAGGCCATCTCCAGATTGCCAGCGGAGGAATCATATGCAAGAAACTACAGAATCATCACTGCACACCAATTGGCTGTCTCCATCGAAGTCTTGCCAGAATCCAAGGCTATCAAGGCAAGCGAGGACACTCCATACTTGACCCCATACATCTTGGAAGCTGAAGCTGAACTCGCAGAAAAGGCTGCTTTGAACAACTCCACTCTCGCAAAATAATTAAATACCTGCCCTTCTGCCACTGATTCACTTATTTATTTATTTTTATCATTCTTCCATCCAAAAAGCAATACATTTATACAACAACATGACCCATCAACTTCTCCTTCTATACATTCACAACCTGTGTTGTCCATGCATAATTAACGTATGTAACTGAACGTCTAGGTATTTTCTTTTATGTCTATAATCAATTAAATAGTTGAGAAAACTCTTATTTATTTATGCTTGTCTCTCCTCGGTCTATAATCCAGCGCATCACTATTAATAGCCGTATTCATTGTAGACGATGTGCTCTTCGTCGTCCTCCATAGGGAACCCGCATTCCTCAAGGATCTTGGCAAACCCGAGATTCAGCACTCGGTTCTTCAAGTCCTCGTTTTTAACACAGAACAGCCCCATGAATCCAAGCGAGTTCTGCCAAACCTCTTCATACTTTGCAGCTCTCCGGGGAACAATCATCATCCAGTCAGGCATCATCAGAAAATTGTAGCTCACTTTCGATCTCTCCATTCCATATTCTTTGTAGATGTTCAAGACTCGTTTGATCAAGTACATGTAAAGAATGGCTAGTGAATCTTGCTCGTCCTCTTCATCGCTCGGATCATCCTTCAATTTCAAAATATAATGCTTGAAACTAGCCTGCTTGTGAAACAATGGTCTACGGTTTTCAATAATTTCCTTCGGTATGAAGTAATCGACCCCTCTGACAACGTCTTCTTGGTAGACATGGAAATTGCTAGGTAGCAGCATAAATTGGATATGTTTGTGGAATTGTGAGTATCCACTTTCAGGCCCACTATTAAAGAAAGAAAAGTACCTTTCAGTCATGTTCTCTTTCTCAATTTTGCTGTTCAGGTTTTCCAAAATGGTGTGCATGATTTGTAACTCAATTGGCTTCAACAAAGTGTCCTGTTTCTCAAATTCTTTTGTAACTAGCAAGAAGTGATATTTTGTGTTTGGATACTTGTTTAGTATCAGTCTGTAAGTGCCAAACAAAGAGTTGACGATGGTTAGTTCCGGTTCAGGGTGTAAAAATGGATTCTTCTTCTGAATATCTTCAATCTTTTGTTGCGTGATCTTGGTATCACTTCCTGGCTCACTGGCACGATTATTCGGGCGTTTAGCCAACGCCTCTACAACCTTTATTTCATATTCCATCTTAGATTTTTTGTCATTAATCCTTTCAAAATCACTAGCCTCTTTAAAAACTAAGTCGCCTGTCTTTTCGGCTTCATCAAAAACTTTGGTAATCCGCCCAAATAGGTCCAAATTACGGAGCTCCTCCAATGTATTTATCTCTAATTCTTCACACATGTCCTTATACTCTAGTGGTCTGTCTCTATAAGTTATTATGCTCATGAGCTATTGTAAAAACGGCTTCCTTTACTATCAGCATTCTTTGTCACATCAAAATCTGTCATCACCTTCTTCTTTCTTCCTCATTTCGCTCGCCGCGTCATATGATGGAAATAGAGAGGCCCAGATTATTTATCAAAAATACGAAAATGACTTTTTTTCACTTGTTACTATAAGTATAATCATAATATTAGTATTACCCTATAAATCTAAAAGCTTAATAATGCGTTCTACCCATGGCATGCTCCAATGACAATGGGGACGCTTTATATTGTAAAGTATCTTCTATTTTACTTCAAATCGACCCCTTAGTCCGCGAGATGTATAATCAATCATGCCCAACTGTGCCTTACTCGTCGTCACAAGAGTACGTAAATCCACGGAACATCTCCTGAAGTTTAGGAGACAAAACACTGTTGACTGGGGTCAACTTTGCAGCCTGAGAAGTAAATTCTTCTTCGAAACATTTGGCTTCCCTAGGATCACTCACATCTGGCTTGTATGGTGGAGTGACTCTCTGATGAAAAACGTCATCAAAATTGACATCAGCAAAGTATGGATGCTCCATGATTTCCTCTGCATCCCTTTCGCTTGAACCCAATCTCAATTTGGCATCCCTGGTTAATAATTTCTGGATGATATCAACAGCCTCTTTCGACATGCTGATTGGATATAACGGTTCATCAGTCAAAATAGCATTGAAAACTTCTTCCTCATCATCACCTTTAAATGGTGTCTTGGTCAAAATCATTTGATATAGTAAGACACCAAAAGCCCACCAATCGACAGCCTTGTCATAGGTCTGCTCTCCCGAAATAATTTCAGGAGCCATCAATTCAGGAGTACCACAAAAAGTTCTCGTTTTGTTACCAAACCACATATTCTCTTTGCATAAACCATAATCAGCTAGCTTGATGTGACCTTCAGTGGTCAACATAATATTATCCAACTTCAAGTCACGGTAAATAATGCCATTATCGTGCAAGAATTTGATAGCCAGTAAAATTTCAGAAGCATAAAACTGGGCCCTCCTTAATGAGAATTTCTTTTGCTGAACATGCCACATCAAATCACCTCCACTAATATACTCCATCACAAAGTAAATTCTGTTTTCGGTTTGGAAACATTGGTATAAATTCAGCAAAAATGGATGTTTGTTCTTATTCGCAACAAGAAAAACTCTCTTTTCGGATTTAGTGCTTTCAACCTCATCATTTTCCACAATAAAGTTTTTCTTCAAGACTTTGATTGCACAAAGCTTATTATTACTAACGTATTCGGCAAGCATAACCTTACCAAAGTTTCCTTTCCCCAAAACTGACAAGAATCTGTAATCGTCTAAACCATACCTTTTACGATGACGACGCTTTTGATGGTGGCGATGGTGATGATGAGGATGTGTGTTTTGCTTTGGAGTGATAGAGGATTCGATGAGGCTCATATCTTCAGGAGCACTCTTAGAACCCTCCTGTGGGTAGCTTGGGATTTTTACACTGTGCCTAATTTCAAGTTCTTGAGAGTCATGGCCAACTCCGGCTAGGTTACTATCTGTCGTTATGTAACTATCTTGAATCTCCTCCCTTGTGAAATTTGTGGTACTTGTATCTTTATCATTAGCCTCTTCCAAACTGTTTCTGGTGACCGCTCTTGCCGGATAGAGGTTATCGGCTGGAGGGGTTATTATTGGTTGCGCCTTGCCCGAAGGTTCTAACAACTTGCTGTTGTTATCCACACTAATCGTGCTTGTATCTATAATATTTTCATTGGCCTTGTGATTGTTATCTTGATAGAAATAATCATCTGGTTTACCTGTATTAATAAGACCTTTGTTTTTATTATCGTTGTGGTTTGGTTGAGTATCATTACTTACTGATAAGTTTAGTAATGTTGCCGCACCAGATGTAGTCTTTTGTTTCGTTAAAGGTACGCCATCAGTGGTTGGTTTAGCGGCAGGTAAGGATTTTCTCTTGTTGGCTCTCTGTTGGCTTGCTCTCAAAGCTTCCAAGATTTTTTCTATTGTTTTAGGTGAGATGCCACATAGATCAGGAACGTAGTGCATACAGCTTGCGTGACACATTGTGCCGCACTCTTCACACTTACGAACGTTCTTTTTACCGAATGGCAAAAGATAACCACAGTGGCAACACCACTTTGCACCACGGTTTGTAACCGGAACAAATCTATGTGGAATCCTATGATTCAATTTTGTGTCTTCAGAATTGATGTCAGAACTAGATTTGGATATGCATTTGGCGATAATATTTTTAATACATTTTTGATGACAGAGGAATAAACAGTCTTCACATTGAAAGCCTGTGTATCTCAAAAACTCGTTACAAACCGCACATGACATGATATTGTAAAATTGTTTCTGAACAAACCTATGACCCTGAGACTCAATAACTTCTTCCTTCCTTTGACGGATGGCACCATGACGTCCCAAGCCACTTGTAAAATTGTTGTGATCTGTCCTGTTTTTACTTTCATTGGTCTTAACGAATCCCAAGGTTAACAAAATCTCACCCGTCGGCTCGATTCCGAACCAACCAGTTGATCTGACAACCGCCGAATTTGTAGCCGAGGATGATCCTTCAGAGGTAACTGACGCTAACGGAAGCTTTTGAGCTGATGCCTTGGACGATGATAAGTCAGGAACAGAGTTTAGCAATGTGTTTGACGATGGACTTGATGTGTTGTCATCCGAAGGGTTTGAACCGTTCATCCACTGTTCTGAGGTGACCCTTTCTTGTTTGACTTTTTTCCTCCTGATTTCTTCTGCAACATCAGAAAGGGAAAGCCAAAATAGACCAACAGGTATTAGCTGGTCATTAATCTTGTCATAGATAGTCAAGGACAGCTCGTTGGCCTTCTCGACGTTGATGTCGAAAAAATCTGCCCATCTGTCATTTCTTGATCCCTTTGTCCTGGCTCTTTCACTGTCGTCTATTTTAATGCTAATAATACATTCTGGATTTCTTGAGAATAGTGGAGATTGGATGTGGTCCACGTTCTTGATTGCTTGTATTTGGATGAACAACACTCCTGACAAAGGATTTTTCCTGACAGTGTTTATCATTGCATTTTCCCGAGAAATGTCATCGAAATCTATATACATTGACTGGTATTCCTTCATAGCCCTTTTCATGAGCTGCAACTTTCGATCACTCTCGGATAAACCTCTTTCGGCCATTGCAATGCTGGACCTGTCTCCTTCGACCTGGTAGAGGTTATACATTTTCTCGTTGGCCTCCTTGTATTGCGTCTCGACCTGTATTTTGAACTCTAGCAATTGCATCATATACTGGATCTTGTGGCCTAGCGAAGGACAGTCGTACTTGAGAAGGTCCAACGCCGTAAAAAGAGGTCTCTGCCTAACCTGACCGTAGGAATTTGCATTGGACGTGTTCAAATTGTTGCCGTTCTCAGTGGTCGTGTTTGATATCTGCAACTTCTTCAGAATCGACTCAAGATACTCGATGTTCTTCTGTGCTTCTCTCACCTGGGTGTTACATTTCTGGATCACAGAAGGATTGTTGGTCTTCTTTCTCACGTTTGAGGCTCCTTCTGCCAACTTCTTCTCTCTGTCTATCTTCTTCAAAATGTCGGCCTGTTTGTCCTTGTTGTTGCTTGTCGACGCCATTTCGAAATATTTGGTATCCGTTCTATTCTATGGTATTAAAGTATATTATATGGTATCAGCGATTAAGATGAGAAAGGAGGTGTAGATATGGATTTGGATGTTGTCTGATCTAATTACAGTAAAATGAGAGGAAGAGCAACTGAGCAACTGGAAAGAAAAAGTATTGTGGAATGATAGAAAGGTAAACAGATAGCCTGGTTAGCGTGCAGCTGCAGATGCTGTGGGTCTTCGTTGTTGTCGTTTCTGTTGCCGTTGGCGTTGCCGCAATCGTCGTGATCGGCGTCAATGGGATTGTCGGTAGCTGTGGAGACCCAGTTAGACACTTATCTGCTTCTTTCCTGGCACGCTGCAGTTTCGTTGGCTACAGAGGGAACGCAATATAATTCCGTGTGGCACTAACCCACTTCTGTTGTCGCCAAACCTAAGCACTACACACTGAGACGCAGACCCAGGCTGAGACTGACACTGAGACACTCTCACCCAGCCCATCCGTCCCCAATCGCTGACGCCGTTCACAGTGCTATAAATAAAAAGGAGGACGAGAACGAGGACAAAAACAACAAATCGGTTCCCAAAAAGGAAATTGTTGTCTGTTCCTTTCACCGAGGTTGTTCTTCTTCCTGCGAGCTTTTTGTCCACTTAGATACACAATGTGCTACAAAATCTTGAATGTAGTAGGTTCAGCGGTTGTTGCACTTGCACTCGCAGTCCGGAACAGGACAAACGTAGTGTTTGGAAAACCACTCTTCGGCATGCCCCGCGTGCATGCAGTGGTTGCACGACAGACAGAAGCTGAACCACTCCTTGAACTGGGATTCGTTGTTGTTGGTGGTCCGCTCTCGGGACAGCTGGTTATCCTGATCGTCCAGCTTCGTTGCCAGCTTGCCTGGGCTGTCTGCGGTCTTCTCTGAGGCTGCTTCGACGGGACCGCTCATGTGCATCACCTCTTTCGGCACGGGAACACCCTGCGTGATGAGGCAGATGGCACATCGAGGAAGCGGGAAACCACAGTGCTGGCACGAGTGGCTGCTGGTGTTCTTTCGTGTCTTCTTTCCGCCGACATGATCGTCGGTCCCGCTAGACGGCGTATCCCTGGTGATCGACTTGTGGCAATTCGTACACTGTAAGTAGAGCTGTCTAGGAACAAAGCTGTTACCCTGGCCCTGCCCGCTACTCTTCCTGGAGAGTTTGGCTCTGGCGATGTCAAACTTGGCCCGTGCAGAAAACAAGCTCCAGCTGTTGAGCAATGACCGGTAGCTGTCGACCCATCTCTCAACCCTCTCATCAGTGAAGTATTTCGGACTGGCAAAGGAGGCAATCAAACAAGCCGTTTGAATGTCGTTGTTTCGATCAACAAATGACTGCAAGAGGTTGATGCCCTTCATGGTAATCCCCGTCAAAATTATGCCCTCCACATCGCCTCTCTCTATCATCGAATCCGCCAGTCTGTTCAAGTAAACTTCCAACTCAGAATCGGGAAGAAACCTCAATGCTACCCCGAGTCTTTCTCTCAATGGTAAGGCCGACTCGTCCAAAACATCCCACCAGTTCCCGTCAGCAATGTATGCAAATATGATTCTCAAATATGGGTCCTCCAAATCAGACGCTAGCTGTCTGCATCTATCCTTCCAGGTGTTATTAGTTGTGGAATCCTTGAAGGCAGAATATGCAGCAATTGCTGTGGACATAATTCTATAGTTTTCGTTGTTAGATTCTCCCAATATATTGATTGCACGGTTCACGTCACCATGAAACACTGCCCAACCAGCAGCCCTTTCGTAATTGCCATTGGCTATCAAATTCATGTATTTCTCCTCCAATTCTCTCACCCCAAAATCCCATCCAATCACATACATCGCCAAACGCCTCTGTGTCTCCTTAGAACTGTGTCCTTGGAATCCGATGACTGGCTTCGCAAGTAAACTACACTCTCTGGCTCTTCGGTCTACAATACCCCTTGCAGCGTTCATAATGTCCTTCTCAGAAATGTTCTTGAAACCGGTGTACCTGTTAAAAGTCATAAAATCCTTATTCATGTTCCAAATTCCAAGTACTCCCAAATATCCAAAATCAAAATCTCCGAAATTCATCTTTCCGGCAGTAATTAAATCATAGGAGATGTCTATCCATTTCCAGGCATTGTTCAAATGTAATTGTGTCTCATACGTGTTCATAGAAGATAAAGTTTCCATATTCTTCTTACAATTAGTTCCATAACCTTTTGCCGCCCTTCTTCTAATAGTAGAGCAAATGTCATTTTCCAATAATGAATCCGAAATCAAGCATACTGCCTCCACTTCTCCCAAATACCCATCCATTCCATCTATGGCTTTAACCTTGCCGACAGTGGTCTCCTTGTTATCATCGAAATCGTCCGAAGTATTCAGTTCTTCATTCATATCACTGGCCTGGCCTACCCGTTTGGACATTGATGGTGGCGACAACTTGTCTTCCATCTTTTCGGTTTTAGCTCTTTTAGAATCGGTGGCGTCGTCCTTGGCAAATTTGCTGTATACACCATTTGATCCGCAAAATGTGACATCATTGTAGGAACTGAAAACGATGCTGTTCTGGCTGTCGACCACTTTCATTTTATAGATACTTCCTGATTGTCGCATACAAACAAGATCTATTCCAAATTCTGTATTGACTGAAGGCGCATAATCAAAAGAAACCACTCTCTCATACTTTGTCTTGGTGTCATGGACTTTCGAGATGAACATTGATCCCGTAGGTCTGGCAACTTTGGGAACAAAATTTGGATTCTCCTTTTTGTTCATCTTGATTATTTGCTCATACTGGTATACCTCTGACTCTAATGGGGGAACGTTTGCTATTTGCCATCGTCTTACCAAGTCACCATCGAATAAAGCACCGATTTCACTCCTCTGAACAGAAGAAAATCTATAGGGTGAACCGTTTGTCCGTCTCTGGTAATCATTTAACAATTTACTGAACAAAAGGACCGGACCTTCATTTGATACACTAGTGCTCTGATACGCATTATTGATTTGGAATGATTCGGTAAGTTTTCGACGATCCCAGATTGCAAGGGATCCGTCCTCACTATTAGACGCAAACATGAAAGGAGTGAAAGGATTCACACTTATATTGAGTGTACAACGTGTTGCAATTTGATATATCGGCTGGCTACTTCTCACGTCATATTCTCTTAATAGTTTATAACTTCCTGTAACAAAGTTTTTAGGTTCGGTTGGACAGAATGAGAGTGAAGATATACTTTCGTTGGTAATACAGCTGAATATTTTGCTAGTTTTACCTGCAAAATCACCCCTCTGGAGACTATTTATATCCCACACATGAATAGAATGATCTTGCCGTCCTCTATCATATCCTAATGCGATCAGTCCATTTTCATTGAAGGACACAGAATTACAAGATCTTGACTGAAGTGGTTTGAGAACAATTGGTTCAATGGATGAGTTTCTGATGTCGAAGAGCAGACATCTTCCATCAAATTGCCCCACCGCTGTTAAACCTGGTGTGGCATCAGAATAATTCATACACTGAATATTATCAAAATCTGTTCTTTCTGTTATTTTCACGATGCTGTCTTCTTCATTAGCAGCATGTCGGTTTGTCTGATACAGTGAAACAATTTCTCCATTCGGATTGACAGCCAAGTACTGTTCTTCACCGTCAACCTGCCATCTTTGGGCACGTACGACAGATCCGGACATAATTGATTAGCCTGATCGATCTATTGAAAGGTGGTAATATTAAGTCTGAACCTCCCACTTGTACAACAGAGAATCATCAAGGTTGTGAAGAAACATGCTTCTAGTCTTTCATCGCTCGAACTTTTTGTAAAGTAAAGTTTCTCGGGTGCGTAAATGATTTTGATAGTAGAATTACATGCAAGTTATCTATAGGTCTATACAAAGTTTTAAGTTTGTCAGGCATGGAAGTTTGGAGAGCTCTAATGAATCTTGAGCTTAAGTTGTTCTCTTTGGAGATGTTGTTTCTTTATACTGATGTTGCCATTTTCCCAGTTTTCTATTTCGTCGAAGAGGGCTCCCCATTCGCATTCTCCTTTTTCCAGGAATACGACTCCTAAATCATAAGTCCTTGATTCACCCGCCTTTAACGGGGTTTCTACGCTATATTGTAGGACGCCATTGATTAGGATCTTTTTTTCAAAAGTGTATGGGGGATCTTTGCAGACCGGAATATGTCTAATCATACCGAATATCGGATGTTTGTTTCTGTTGGTCAAACGTAATCTAACCGTGTAGAAAGTATTGAGTTGAGCATTGTTTAGGTCAACTATCTTATCGGTTTCATCTAACATAGTTAATGAAATGCCAATTTTTTCAACTTCCAATACCTCAATCATCTTCGAAGAAAATCTGAAGCTTCTCAAATCAATTGTTCCCGACCTGCCGGCGTGTATTGAGTTTGAGCTGGTGGCTGAAACTTTCCATGTGGCATACACACGCTTTAGGATTTCTTCCTTGTACCAAAAAGCATGCCTAATAAACTCCTGCTCTGCCAATGGGGTTTTTTTGTCAAGTACAAACTGTTTATTCCGCAAGCTTGGAATTCTTCTGTCGAGATATTCTTCATCAAAATCCATTCTCAACAGAGGTATAAACATCCTGATGTTTTTTCTGCTCTGTAATGGAGAAGTAACGGTGAATTTTTCCTCTATGATCTTGTCCAACGAATCATTTGAATCTTTGACTTCGATTTCACCTGAGTGTTGTGGATTGCACTCAATACAAATTTCCATTTCTTCTGACCACATGTTGACAAAGTCTAGTGCAAGTAGGCAAAATTTTGATAGCTTATGGTTTTTCTCCTTCATCTTTCTCAAATAATCCCAGCATGGATCAGCATTACATTCACTTATTTTAGTGTTTGACGTCAAAGAAATGATGTCACACCCTGCAAGCTCAACACTAGGATAAACTGTTAGATTCACCGGTATGGTGAGACTTCGCTTGAATTCTGAAGATGTGTTTTTCTGATGGGAATATTCGAGAACTAAATTTGCTTCATTGACACCGAGCTTTCCTCTGATCTCCACTTCTAAATGAAAAGACTCGTTGCCCCTTATCTGAGCAAGATCGCTCTTGTTCAAAATCTTGAAAGGTTTCATCATTAAAAGTTGATATTCGATTTCGTAGACTTCATTGGGCTGTAAAGCTTTGTTACTGAGTTCAGCATTCAGTCTGTCAGTAGTGGAATCTTTAAACTTTGAAATCAAATGATTAATCTCGGTATTTGAGGTATTTTTCAAAATTACCTTAAACTGCTTTCGCTCACCATCCAATAGCATTAACCATTTATCGGACAGCTTCACATCTATAAGTTTCAAAAACGGCTGTTTGTATACAACAGACATTTTCCACGATCTTACCGAGTCTATTCCGTTGATATTTCCATTCTTATTCAACTTAGGTGGAAAAGAATTTGGTATGTGATCTTTGGACACAAAAATCTGATTTTTGCATGAGTCGACCGATGCTTTGATTCCTTTAATGACAATTTCACCATGTTTTTCTGGAACTATCGTCAAGGGGATGGAGATTTCAGAAAGCGGCCTTAAAAATATGGAGGGCAAATCAGTAACTTGATCTAGGTATTTTTTAGTATCCATCGTTATTAATTTCAATGGAAAGTCATCCTCTGTATAAAGTTGCAAATCTTTTACTTCAACTTCAAACGCAAAAGGGTTTCGTAAAGTAATTTGAGCACTACTCTCTTCTCCCTCCACTATTTTATCACTCACAGAATCAAATTCGAAATCGAAGAATATATTTTGGTCCCAATAATCTGGGGTACTTCCTATGAGGGAAGAGCATTCATCAATTTTTTGATGAATATCTATTTGTTCTTTTTCGGTTAATATTTGTCGAAAGTTTTTGAATAGTATAGACCCAAAGTAAACGTAGCCTTCATAGTGATTTATTTTTGCACAGAAAGAGAGCAGTTGAAATAATATTTTCTTTTGCATATGATTTCCAAATCCTATGCAGCTTGAACTCTGAACTTTTATACCATAATTTTCGCAATAATCGATCAATACTGCATTCAGTTCTTTAAATTCAAGTTTATTCATGGAAATAACATGTTTTGATTCGACGACACGATCCAAAAAATTTTTTATCATAAGACTTTTTTTCATTTGCATATCTGTTTTGGAATATAAGGAAATTAGAGTAAAGAATATTTTCGATTGCTGAGTTATGGAAAGATGTCTAAAGTCAGAATCCAGTACATGGAAGCAAAGACTATTAAAATGCTCTATGTCAAATTTTTTTGATGTTTTTCTGGTAGAGTCAGTCGAGGAAGAAAACAAAATCTCGTGAATTAAATCAAGATCTAGCTTACCCTTTGCATCTATAGAAACTAGTAGTGAAGCATATCTCAAAAGACTTTCAGACACAGCAATCTGTGGAACGTAATCACTATGTATTTTTTTTGCTTGCTCGTAGAAAGCTGATGACAATCTTCCACAGTTAAATATCGTTTCTTCCACAATTGCCAATGGAACGACGGGTAAGCTCAAAGAAGAGGTTTGATCTTGCATATTTCCGTTCATTTGCAGAGAATTTCTGGGGGAGTTGTTTGGTGATAAAAAAATGGCGTCCATATCTTTTGCCTTGGCTAACAGAGAGGTAAGGAATGATGGTAATTGGTAAGGGGCTCCAATTGATGATAGCAGGAATATGCAGACGGCCAAAGCATCCAATGCGGAGGCAAGCCAAAGAAGATCGTTTGAAAGCTTTAAATTGAATACCGCTTCGCAGATATCAGATAATGCACTTTTCAAGTTACCTGCCATGAGGTAAAAATTAGCACTAAGCTTTAGCTTTCTACCCCTTGCACTCATCTGTTTAACTTTTTCTGAATTTATTTCGAAAGACGTTGTTATTTTCTTCTTGGGCTTGCCCATTGAAATATTCAAATTTCCAGGAGATCGTAATGTCGTATGTTCATAAGCCGATGCGTAAGTGGAAAAATTGCTCAAAAATCTTGAAGTTATGCCACAAATCTCAGTTTCCATGTTTGAAGTATCTCGATCAACAGTATATACCTCGCTCAGCTTAGAAGTGTAAGATTTGGGACAATCGAAAATCATTAAAAACTGGCTGATTGGAGCTGGATAAGCCTTCTTTAGTGCATGTTTCAAGTTTCGTACTTTTTCATCTGTAATATCCTCATTCCATTTCAGTATTCCTATCACAATTGCTGTTTTCCTGAATGGCTCGAAATCATGCAGAAATAAGGATTCTGCATCATCATCTCTTGTTATAAAATTGTAGTAAATATGGCCCTGTGGATATGCTTGTGGGTTAAATTTGCCTGGATTGTGGATCAGATCAACGGCTCTGACATCTTTGACCCTTTTCAAAATTTCGAGTATTTCTTCAAAATCAGATTGACTTAGTTCATTGACCGGTACAAGAAGAGCACGCACATTGGCAGGCGACACAAATGTAATTGAATCCATTTGAGTGTTCTGTTACCGGCTTTCAGTCTGTTAGCAGACAGACAGCCTTCCACTAATTTGTTTTACAAGAAAATCGTTCAATCTTGGTTCAGTATGATCTCTTCATATGGTGAAGTAATCGCCGCAATCAATGTTGATGTCGATGTGTTCCCGAAAAAAAAAAAACGCGAATTTTGAGGAGAGTCGAACATAAGATGAATAATAAAAATTACCACTTGGCCATATTACCAAAATTAGATCCGAGAAATTTGCTAGTCATTTTAATTGCTTTTTCTTCAACAGATATTGTTCGCTTTTTGTGAATAGAACGGTACTTTGTTAAAAAAATTTTAAAATTTTCAATTAGTTAGTAACTTTAAAAAAAATGGGAAGATCTGTTGAGACATGCCTTTCAAAATAGAACAGCTGAACATGTTTGGCACGAACCTATGAGACAAAGTCATGCGTGAAATTATTGGCTCAGACGATAAAGGGTGAATAGCATATGCTGCAATAAGATACCGGGGTAGACAAAAAATACAGAAGTGCATGACAATTAAAGCTAAGTTAGGGATCTCTTTGAAGGCTTCGGACCCAGGTAGCCCGCAAATGTTATAACACACGGCTTCTTTACACCAAACCCTAAGCTATAAACTTTTTATATAGAGAGTGTAAGTAACAAAAATCTGCTAATTAGATGTCTAAATAAAAATAGCTAGGCTCAGACAATAATATCATTTTGTGTTTTTACTTCCAGTAACTTTTCTTCTAAACATCATGTCTTTTTGTTAATTAAACCTAGCAAGTTCGTTAATTTAGTGGCTTATCTTGAATACAAATAACAGAAATAATGTTTATAAAAGGGACTTGACTTGGCGTAAATTGCTCGGTCTTCTTCTTTCCTCCTTTCCTGCTGGGTTTACCTTCTCCTCCTCAGAAAGACTTTCCAAAGCCCTCCGGTTCGAGCCCCCGCTATAGTTTTTCGTCCTCCGGTTAGCAGCGACTAGATTTTTCTGATGTCCATCGAATTTCGGCCGGACAGAAGAATTCAGTTTCTCAGAATGCCATGTACCGACAAGTTTCAAAATGCCTTTGAATTTACAAAGGCCCTGACCCAAAGGGACTGAGAACTAATTTTATATAACCAAGATTTCAATCACACAAGGAAGCAGAAGTACACATTGGATTAAAAAAAGTTTTCTGTCTAATTTAGAGTGAAGAGGAGATTACCAAAATTCTAATTTTTTCGGCATTGTATGAAGATACCTACCATACAGGCATCTGTGCTCAAGCATTGAAATCAAACTGCAGAAACAGCCATGACTCAAAATTACATTGCTGGCGAAAACATATACTTTGAATATGGAGATTCTAAGACCAATAAATTAGATAAAGCATATGTGGCCAACCGTGACGTGACAGTTGAAGTCGAACTGGACGATTCACACGATGATTATCCCGTTTCAAGGGTTATCAAACAAGAGCCAAACGGTAACGTCGTTGTCCAAGAAGTTATTGATGATCATAGGTTTCGATCTTTCCACCGAAATCAAAGCCATAGTGGAGAAGTGAGAGAAATAGAGCAAGCGGAAGAAGGCTATGAAGAAGACTATAACGAGGACGATTACGATTACCTTCATTCGATTTGCGCATACTGCCAGAACGATCACCGCTGTGACCATGACTTACAGATGGGTGAAGATGATGACGAATATGAATATGATGATGAAGATGACGAATACGAGGGGGATGAAGATGCGGAGGAAGAAGAGGAGGAGGAAGACGACGTTGATTATAACGATCACGATTGCCAGTGTCCACACCACCACTTGCACTATTCACATCATCACCACCATCATCATAGCCAGCATTATACGAATAACGATGAAACCAATCATCGACATCATAAGAATGCCAATGGAGTTCCTCGATCAAGTCTGTTGGAAAAACAGAAGAGAATAATAAAAGAACAAATACAAACTCCTGCCATCGGAAACTTTCTATGGGACTTTGACTATCCTGAAGACATACCTGACATGATTGAATTTTGGATTGGACTACCATATGAGAAGAAGCGGGAAATAGCTACCATGGATTTTTTAAAAGAGCTCGATCAGATCCATGACAATCAAAAATCACAAGGCAGTTGCCGACTGTGTGGGAATAGAAAGTCCTTGATTGAGAAGGAACTCGAAAAACTGTACAATGGATACTACAATGTAAGAAAGCTTGCCACAGAATCGTTAGATGAGTGTGATTTGAATATAGAGACGATCAACGCTATTTTCGGTATCGTAGAAGAAGAAAAAATAGTCGAACAGGAAGAAACAACCGATGCGCTTGAACGAGAGCTATTATCCATGGCTGACGACCTAGTGAAAAACAACGGCGAAAACTTTATCAGCTTAATAGAACAACTGGACAACCAAACGAAGGAAAGCCGAATATCAAACAATCAATCCGGTGCTATTGACGAAATTCACGAGACTGGCAATAATAACGCTCAACGCCAGTTTGGAACTCAAAAGAGCTACGAAGAAAGCAATCATTCAGAAGAAAATATTCATTTAGATGAAAAGAGCGGTGTTCATCGAGAGGCTAAAGAAGAAGACAGAGATGAAAAAGAAGAAGAAGGAGAAGAAGGAGAGGAAGGAGAGGAAGGAGAAGAGGAAGAAGAAGAAGAGGAGGAAGAGGAGGTCGATGACGAATACGAATATGACAGCGACAGTGCATCTTATTCCTCAGGGGTAAGTGAAAATGATTATACCTCGAAGAAGAGATTGGAAGAAACTTACAAGATGCTTCAGATATTCTCCTCTAAGATATTGCGTAAGAAAGTCCATGACGCGTTTCAGGCCAAACGTGCTGAGGATATATCAAGAAGTCTTTTAGATGAGGAAGAAAAAGAGGCTAAATTGAAGAAAGAGAAGGAGGAGAAAGAGAAAAAGAAGAAAGAAAAAGCAAGGGAGAAGAAAAGGCTGCAAAAGTTGGCTAAGGAACAGGAGAGAAAACGGCTTGAAAAGGAAAAGGAAGAGAACGAGCGTTTACTGCGAGAGGAACAACTTCGAAAAACAGAAGAAGGCCGCAAGCGGAAGGAAGCTGAAAAGAAAAAACGTGAGGAAGAGCTAAAGCTTAAGCAAGAGGAGAAAAAGCGAAGAAAAGAGTTGGAAATGGAGCGTCTGAAAAAAGAAAAAGAAGAGAAGGAAAGGAAGCGACAAGAAGCTAAACAACAACGAGAAGAAGAAATGAAGAAGAAACGTGAAGAAAAGGAAAGAAAGGAAAAAGAAAGGCAAGAAAAGAAGGAAATCGAAAAACAGCAAATGCTTCAAAAGCAGAAGGAGGAACAGGAATTTCTGGAGAAACAAATGGCGCAGATTAATTTATCACAGGAAAACGAAAACGAAAAGAAGAAAGAAAGAAAGATTGAAAAGCAGAACCAATTCGTTCAGCCATTAGCTGAGATGGGTGCAAATTTCAGCACTCCAGAAAACCTGGAATCACAAAGTAAAAACTCTACGCCTACCTTGTTGAATAACGGCAACTCTCATGTGATTTCTCGCAACACCAGCGGCATGGAGGGCAACGATCTCATTCCTAGGTTCCTAAACTCTGATCTTCTGCATATGAACCGGACCACTCTTGCCACACCTTCACATCAACTCACACGTTTTGACTCCACACCTGTCTTGGAAAGTTCGTCTCCTGCTTCAATGAATTTGCTAAATGTCAGAAACAATACTTCAGCGTTGTACGGAGCAAATGTTTTTAATAGCTCTTTTGTTAGCGACACAAATGGTTCTAGTACGAACCCGCTGATGGATGGCAGCGGGCTATCGAACGGTCTGCCAAGCAACTTATTAGGCAAAGAAAACGGTTTGTTTTCTTCTGCGCTGTTTGATTCGAAAAGTTTGAGTAATGAGGGTACACCGAAGATCAACGAAGGATCAATTTGGAATTCTGCTGCCAACCCACTCAACAACTTAGGAACCAGGGAATCGAATGATCCTGCTGTTGGGCGCCACAACTCCATATGGTCATCAGGAGACATGCCTCACACCAGAACTTCGAGCTTTTCGTGGAATAATACCGGGACGACTACTTTGACTGACGGATTGAACGGGAACACTTCCAGCGTGAACACAATGGAGAACAACTTGAGCATCTTCCAGATCGAACTTATCCAGCTAGAAAGTTTCAAAGCTGCTGCAAGGCTACCCTGTATTTCCTCTGGAGTCTATTCTGTCCCGTTGCTTTACCATTATACCAAGACATTACTGACGAGCAGTTTTCCAGGCTTGACATTAGTACAATTTGTTGCGGCGTTGTCGTTTGACCTTGGGTCCAAACTAAACTTCTCCTTCAACGTCTTCAAGGATGAAAAGAATGAAGAAGTAGTGAAGATAGTAAAGGGTTCAGCGATTCTGCCTACAGGCGGTGTGGGCACAATGAACCTTGGTGGTGTTGGAATGGACGTGGGCTACGTGAACAACCCCATGAATGGAATGAATGGAATGAACAGCCTGAATGTCTACAACAATGGTTTGAACGGCATTAGCGGTCTTAGTGGCCTTCCTATGAACAACAACGTCGGCGTCAGCGGCATAAACAACATGAATCTGTTGGACATGGACGGTCCGACGGCCGAGATGAACTTGATGAACGGGCTGAACGGCATGAACCCCATGAACACGATGAACAGCCTCAACGCGTTAAATATGAATCTCGCCGACCTGAACGTGAACGTCAACATGGGGATGAACATGGGCCTGAACATGAACGGCAATGGCGGGATACAGAGTCTCAATCCGTTGCAGGACTATAATAACCTTCCTCCCATCTCTGGAGACGCCAAAGACCGTTCGTCCAGCGGTAACGCCAGCAGCAACAGTAACAGCAACAGCAACAGCAATATCGACAGAACTATTCTTGCCTCAAACAATGGCAGCGTCGCAACAGACACCTGGAAGCTTTTCTGATGCTTCCGCCACCCTCTTGTGTATTATCATCTTTTTTGTACATCTAACCAGTCTCTTTATTCGTGAAACGAAACGTCAACAAACCCCTGACAAAAATAGCACACATGCTGACGTAATCACAATGCAGCTTTGCGAACTTTCTCTCCTTCCTCGTTTTCTCCATCTCTGCAGCCAAGACGTCTACTGCGTGGGCTTCCCTTGCTCTTCACCAGGCACCAAAACGAGCTCGAAGGTGACGCAGAGCAAAGGGACAGCGGAGGTCGAGGCCCATTCGACAGCAAGCAGGACCGTAGTGCCGCCCATCCACAGGTATACCCACACTCTCTGGCTCGCCCAAACACACATTGCTGCCCCTTTTGGACTTGTGCTAGCCTCCCCCTTTCCTTTTTGTATGACAACGAACACCATACGGTGCAGTTCAGAAAATCCATCCAGCAACGCACACAGGTTTCCAAACTGGCCTCAGCAGAAGCAAAAGAGAACATACACCAGCATATATAAACAGCATACATGAGCACGAATCCAACCGAAAACGTCATCAGAAGGAAAATAGTCATTGTCGGAGACGGTGCTTGTGGAAAAACGTCGTTGCTTTATGTCTTCACGTTGGGTGAGTTTCCGACAGAATATCATCCGACGGTGTTCGAAAACTATGCCACAGACTGCCGTGTCGACGGCAAACCTGTGAGATTGACATTGTGGGACACCGCCGGACAAGAAGAGTACGAGAGGTTGAGGCCGCTCTCCTATTCCAAGGCCAACATAATCCTGATTGGCTTTGCGCTGAATGCTCCAGATTCACTGGAAAACGCAGCCGTGAAATGGGCCCAGGAGGTGAAACAGTACTGTCCGAACGCTCCAATAATATTGGTTGGGTTGAAGAAAGATTTGAGACCCGTGGATGACGGATCCGACCCGAATTATTCCTCGAAATACGTGAAAACGCAAGATGGAGATCGTGTTGCACATTACATTGGCGCCAAGAAATACGTCGAATGCTCTTCCTTGACAGGCGAAGCAGTGGACGATGTGTTTGAAATTGCAACCAGAGCAAGCTTGGTTGCTCGTCCACCAGAAAAACAGACCTCAGGTTGCTGTACAGTAGCGTGATTAAGTTAAAGCTCAACTTGACATGCAAAGACCCCCCCACTAAAATATCGTATTTATCTCATTCCAAAAGTATAAAATATCTTCCTAGACCAAGGAAAGAGAAAACCAAAACCAAAACCAAAATTCAAAAAAAAAAATAAACAGCTCATCACATAAAAATGTTACTTCTAATTTTCTATTCATAGAAGATTCTCCGAAAAAGTTCAGATCCAACTCATTTATGCTCTAATTTCTGAACGAATGCAGCAACAAGACCTTTGACAGATAATAACTTGTGCACGTTCCTTGCTTTACAATCAATATCCCGGTATTTCCATTCATTTCTTATTCGATAATTTTTACATAGTACCTTTTTTTCCTTTCGTTTACCTTAGAAAATGTCCAACTCAATTGTACCATAGCTTCACTCCTTTACTATTTTAGTTGAATCTAATTTAATTTAATTTTCTACGACTTATATTGATTAATTCGACTTGTTTCAACTTATTAGATCTTCATCGCATGATCTAACCACAATCACTCTTTCCAGTTGAACACAGAAGTATGTTTCTGTCCATTATCGATTGTTCTCCCTGCATTTTGATGTCGTGTCTTCCTTTTTTATGTATTTTTAATTATCATATATATATATATATATATATCCATTTATAATTGTCTCTGTATAAGATAAAGAGCTTGTATATCTGTAATTTTATGTTACTCACCGTCATTATATTAAAGAGCATCCCGATGTTTCCTGTAAAGCCGTGCCTCGTGTACTGAAAATTTTATGGCAGCTGACATAAAAATCTCCGTTGACCTCCAGCAAGTACTTAGATAAATCCTTTTTTTTGTGCATAGAGCTTCTTAGACAAATGCAAAAGTTCCTCCAATTCCGAAAGTTCAGCACACACTTTAGTAAGAAGCAAACGGCAGATTATGCAACACCGACGGTTTATGCATTATCCACAGCCCCAGCAAGGGCGGCTATTGGCGTCATACGAATAACTGGACCTGCTTCGAAGATGATTTTCTCGAGCCTGACAGGTTCAAAATCTATTCCTTTACACAGAGTTGCTTCAGTGAGAAAGATATATGACATAGTGCAGTCACTGGGGCCAAACGGCGAAAATATCAAAAAGAAGTTACTATTAGACGAATGTTTGGTCCTATTTTTTGAATCTCCCAAGTCCTATACGGGTGAAGATTTGCTAGAGCTACATCTACACGGCGGTGTGGCCGTAATCAATCGAGTAATGAGTACCATTGGGAAGCTTCATTCTCCAGTATCTCCAGTAAGGTTGGCTGAACCTGGAGAGTTTTCCAAACGTGCTTTCCAGAACCAGCGCTTCGATTTGACGGAAGTCGAAGGAATCAACACTCTCATTCATGCTGAAACAGAGACGCAGAGATTAAGTGCTTTGACCTCGATGAAGGGAGAGACAAATATTTTGTTTAACCAGTGGCGAGAAAGGATTTTGAAAAACATAGCTCTTTTGACCACCGTCATAGATTTTGGCGAAGATCATGACATTGACGAGGTCAATGAGCTTTTTGATCACGTTAACAATGATGTGCAGAATTTACAAAAGGAGATTGAAAAATATCTGTTAAAAGTTAAGCGTTCGCAGATACTCTTGGATGGAATAAAGCTGACATTACTTGGTCCACCCAATGCGGGAAAGAGTAGCCTCCTCAACATTTTAGCCCAGGATGACAAGGCTATAGTCAGTAGCATTGCAGGAACAACCAGAGATGTGATGGATGTTCCACTAGACATAAACGGATATAAAGTTGTTATTGGAGATACTGCTGGAATAAGAAAAAGTAATGATGTTATAGAAAAAGAAGGTATAAAGAGAGCTAAGAAGAAATCTCTTGAGGCCGACATTAATGTACTGATATTGCCAGCTGATGACCTAAACGCGGGGACTGAATTCTTGTCTCATGCTTTGGAATTGGTAGAAAACTCAGAAAAGGAAAGTATTGTGATAATAAATAAATCTGACTTGATACCCGTGAAGATGAGAGAAAAGATACTTGACCTATTTTCTGCAAAATTGAACATCCCAAAGAAGAATATCTTATTTATTAGTTGCACTGAGAATGTGGGAATTGATAAGTTGGTTGCGGAATTGACTACCCGATTTGAGAAAGTAACATATTCAGACAAGGAAGACCCTATATCCATTTCCAAAAGAGCGAAGGAAATACTTGTTAATGATGTCCTTTACGGGTTTTCAGAGTTTTACAAATTCAGGGAAATGGACGACATAGTAATGGCATCTGAAGGATTGAGATCAAGTGTTGAAGGGATCGGGAAAATTACTGGTGAAGCAATAGGTGTGGAAGAGATTTTAGGAGTGGTTTTCTCAAAGTTTTGCATTGGAAAATGAGAACTATACAGAAGGCATTAATATTAGAATTTATTGCTGAATACAAAATTAATTTGAAATAATTTATAAGTAGAAAAAGCTACCAATAGGATTTGATAAGGGCCGATTTTGTCGTTTATTGAACGATTGCTTCAATTTTGCTGGTACAGTGGAATAATTGAACTGAGATGCTGGTTTAGCAAACATAAGATTACCGTCATCAACAGACTCAGTGTATGGGACTTCTTTATTATCGATGTCATAACTCGAAACTTTCAATCCGAAAAAATTGTCCGAATTTTCATCGATTTCGAATTTTCTTGGTGGAAACGCTATAGACGGCGTACCGCTGAACGGATTAGAGAAATAGATGAAGTAGAATAAGAATCCAAAAAAAGTTCCAATCATATCCCCAATTAAAACGTCTCGAATTCGGTGTCTGTGATCTGAGACCCTTGAAAAAGAAACCTTTAGCGAGATGATTAGGGGATACATGACGGAAAGAACAAGTTTCCAACTGAAATATGAAGTTCCTGACATTTTTATCTTTCCAATCAAAAACAATACTAGAAAAGTCTGGGATGCAAAAACTGTCGAGGAATGTCCACTTGGGAAACTTTTGAAGCCATCTCTTATTAGTGCATCATTTGAATTTTGACATACTTCTTCCACGGAATATAATCTCTCCACTAACGGAATGGTCAAGTAATCTGGTTGACACCTGTTCAAAAAATCTGGCCTAGGTACAGCAGCAATATTTTTCACAATAACAACTAAAAGTAACTGTGTCGAGCAGCAACCCAAGCTTCCCAATATTGCCGCATGCATATCCCAAAGCATCCTTTCCTTACTTTTATGTCTGAGAAACCAGATGCAGCATACGACCACCATCACCAACGGTATCACAAGTATCAAGATCAAAAGATACCACACAGGTGCATACGTCTCATTTTCCGACTTGTAGAAGTGCATGATACTTATATCATCTATACTGAAGTCTGTGTATTTAGTGGCCGCAAACAAATCCCAGTTTGCAGCTGCCGCTAAAATGAGTAAATATGTCAACCAGTCAACCACGTAAGACAAAAGAGAGGGAACTGATATTTGACAATCACAAACTTTGTAGATTTTATTGACAAACGCCATTTTCTGGTTTTGGGCAGTTTAACGATAATGCCTTGAAAACTCTACATAATACTCTTTCAACATATTTATTCCTATTAGGGAAATTAAATATAGGTTTTTTCATACCCCCATATTTTATTCTTTTGAGCGCGACACATAAGTTGTTGTACTGTCATTGGACTCCGTGCCACTTAGATTTCGTGAGGGGAATGCGGGAAGCTCAAGAAGAACATGTTTAAAGTAAAACCAGTGGAACAAGATTGGTAATAAAATCAAGACTGGTCCAACCTGAAAATACAAGGATAAAAAGCAAATCAAAATGTTATTAGCTTGGACTGCTTTTGGTATGTTGCAACCCTGCTTAGCAGTGACCTCAAACGAGATTTGAAGCAACCTATAAACTATGGTACTAACCTGAAATGGTCAATTTGTTATCTGGCTTTTTATTTAACAGGTGTCGGTGTCAGAGCCTTACAAATGGGTATTAGACAAGCCCCATTATTACATGCTCCTATGGGATTTGTGTATTCTGCAGCTTTCACAACAACAGTGGGATACTTTTTTGAATCATGGGTTGAAAGAAACGATGAACTTTTGGAGCTCAGACTAGCCAAACTCAAGAAACTCAGAGAAGCTAGTGCTTAGAGAATTCAAACAACAGATTTTTCATTACAACTACATGTTTTTTATAAAACGGGGTCTACATTCGTTCGACTAACTTTGCGATGCAATGATATCAACAAGTTTTTTTGCAGATGCATCAGCAGAATCAACATCTGAGAACAGGTTGATACATTTACATTTGTTCGATGCGACCTTATATCTATACATATTATTTATTATTCACGTTAAAATAAATCTAACTTGCGATACAAATCCAGTTCTAAGATGTACAAATCCGAATTAGTAAAACCCAGCATAAAGGAAAATTATGCTAATACACTATATTACATATCAATATACCCTTGCTTCCGCAGTTCGTTAATGTCGATGTTCATGTCTTTCTGAAGGTCTTGTAGTTCTTCTTGTAAGTTTTCATCAAACGCACCGAAACTGTCCATTCCTACCAACGAGCCTGGTGTGAAACCAGTACTATAATCGGCATTATCAGCATCATCCTCCTCGTCATCCTCATCTTCGTCACCAACGGCAGTTTCGTTACCTGCAGTATTTCCATCATAATTCTCATAGTACTCTTCATCATCCTCATCTTCGTCCTCGTCCTCATCCTCATCGCCTGATCCTTCCATAGCCCCCGTATTGTCTTCGTGCCCGCTATTATCGCTATGGTCATCATCACTATCACCAATTCGATAATTATCGTCATCTTCATCATCGTCATCATCATCGTCATCGGCTTGAACTTGTGCACCACCTGAATGTATTAATTGTTCTCCGCCTGGAACCAATTTGGCGGCCTCAGCAAGATCACTTGGGGTGTCTGTATTGTTTTTGAGTTGTTTCTGAGCTTTATGTTCCTCAGCCATCGAATTGTCCCTGACATCCTTCGTTTTGACGTATCTATCGATATTTTCAAACTCCTTCTGGTCAATCATGCTGAACTCATATTTCTCCAACACGCCATATATCCTCACGTCTAGAAGCACGTTGAAGGTCAATCTGGTGATGGAATTGTAGGTTATACTTTCGATATCAGTCGAGTTGAAAATGAGGATTGGCTTTCTAAAGCCAAAGATGACATGGTTAGGGAGGAAGTATAGGTATCCCTCCCTGTTTCCCTTGTAAGCCTGGACATAAAATGTTTCGTCGCTAGACGTGCAGTCGTACACCTTGAAATCGATAAGGGCCAGCTGCGACGTGAGATATTGCACAAATGTCTTCCCGCCTAGGATGGAACCAAACTGCTCTTCGAGCTGGTCGTTATTGAACTGTATCAAGACCGGATCGTTCTTGTAGACATTCCCGTCGTTGCATTTGTACTCCACTAGGAAAAACCTCAATGGCTTCTTCTCGGGGACAGTTAGTATTGCGGCAAACCTGATGTTGTCAGGCGTGAGAGACCTCAAGAGAAGTTCTGGCTTCGCCTCCAGGGATTTTGTCAAGGCGAGATATGCCTTCTTTTCACCTTTGACGGCGCCAAAAAGTAGGTTGAGCCTCTTCCTGAACGGTGACTGGATGGACAAATCTGGAAGCTGAAGCATGATGTTCGTGCCTTCGAGAGTGCTAATTGTGGATGCAGAGGCATCTGTCGTCGCAAGTCCGCTACCGTCACCGCCACCACTGCTGCCGATCTTTTTTCTCTTCGGATCCTTCTCCTCCAGCTTCTGCTGAAAGTGCTCTATCAACGATTTGAAAACTCCTTCGCTTGCAGGAACCTCCTGAATGATCTTCCCAACCTTATCTTGAAGAGACTTCGGCAAACCCTGCAATTTTCCGCCTGCTACACTCATTCTGTATTAGCTGTGCAAAGGAACCGGGCCAAATAATTCTTTCTGGTTGAACAAACAGTGCTGTCGAACTGAGATGTCCGTCATGTCACGCCAAGCCTGTTGTAACCCATTTCGAATCTGAACCGGCTAACCCCTGGTCTCAGTCGTCCCCATCACCACGCCGCTGCCGCCGCCGCTTTCCCTCGCCGCCTGGCATGCTTTTTTTTTTTCACTTTTCCCGGCGGGTCCTCGACAACTTTTCGGCGGGCCCTCAAACTTTCGTGGGGAAAGTCCGGCGGCCGGACAGGTCCCCAGTAACTTGTCGGCGGAACTACCCCCGCGAAAAAAAGAGACATGCCCAGTCCCGCCCAAACGCGTTTCCCTGAGGCGCGTGGCGGAGAAAATTAGACGGACAAGATGAGGAAGACATGTTTTCTGGCCCGTGGAGGGAGCAAGCAGGCCGGCCAATTGCTGTTTTTGTGCCAACGTGGTAGACATCGAGTGATGGTAGAAAGGAGATTTGTGGACTGACAGTGGCTTTTTTTGCAGTCAATGGCAAGCATGTTGACACTACCGCTGTGGTACGATGAGGAGGGGAACGATTACCAGGCTGTTTCCCCGAGACAGGCCCTTCGTGTGGCTATAAATTTGAAAAAATTGATTGATACAGTGATTCCGGAGGCTGTTTCCGAGGAGAAGATCAAGACTTTCGACTTGAACTTGCCCTACAATGCGACCTTGAAGGCGGTCTATGGCGCTGCCGGAGGAGAAGGTGAAGACAGGGTTTCGTCGGCGAGACGGTACCAGGCGTGTCTTGTTTTCTGTCTTTTGAAGGTTTCCGGATGGTACGATACCCTGGCAGACGCAGAGCTCGCAAACAACGACATCTACAGCAGTCGTGCGCTCTTTGCGCAGCAATTGGCGTGCATTATAATCAACAGAGAGAAGGACGACAAGTACCTATTTATCTCGATGCTTTGCCATAGATACTCGATCACCTTGAACGACGAAGACTCTGATCCGGAGAATGCGCTAGAGTTGGCCGTTGACACCCACTCCCTTATCATCTCCACCTCCGGGTACCAACGGTGCATCAAGTGGTTGTGGGTCGGCTGGATCGTGCAATCAAGAGACGACCCTTCCGAGTACGTCTTGTTCAACGGCAAGACCAACACGTCGTTTGCCAGCCACTTCGACCCCGACAGAATTCAAACCCCCCTGTACCAGAACATCCTTGAGATTATTGTTGCTGTTCTTTACTTGGTTCTTTATACCTTTGTTGCAAACATCGATTCTGTTCCAGATTATTTCAATTTTTCCGAAATGGTTTTGTACGCATTCACCCTAGGTTTTGCTCTAGACGAGCTTCAAAGATTCTACCACTTTGGTTCAGGCTACATTCAGTTCTCTAGCGCCTTCAACGATACACTCTATGCAATAATTTTTGTTTCTTACGTATTTAGGGTCATGAGCGTCTACTGTTTGGATCCTGGACATGCAGCGGCATATAACATCACCTCACAGCGATTCATTGCGGTAGCTGCGCCATTTATGTGGATACGAATGTTCTTCTTCTGCGATCTCTACCGTTTCTTTGGCGTCATGATAGTCATGATCAATACCATGATGAAGGAATCGCTGATTTTCTTCTTTTTACTTTCAGTGGTAATCATTGGATTTTTGCAGGCATTCATCGGATTGGATCAAGCGGACGGTAAGAGAGATTTAACCTACCTCATCATAACGAACATGCTTCAAACCATTCTCAGTGGCCCAGATTTCGGCAGCATCGAGAGATTCGCATATCCATACGGTAGTGTATTATATTACTCATACAACTTCCTAGTTACTGTCATTCTATTGAATATATTGATTGCATTGTTTTCTCAGGCATATTCCGAGGTCATAGATAACGCCAATGATGAATACTTACATCAGTATGCCACAAGAGTTTTGAAATACATAAGAGCTCCAGATGCCAAAATCTTCTTCCCCCCTTTCAATTTAATCGAAATTTTTGTGCTAGATATTCCTCTCTACTGGTGGATGGACGCAAAACTGTTCAACGGCATCTGCAACAAAATCATGCTGATCTTGTATGCCCCTTACCTGTGCTTCATTGCCAATTACGAGTCCAAACAAGCAAAAAGAATCAATTACAACAGGAAGTTTAATCTTTCTGATGATGCAAATGAGGAAAATAGGGAATGGCTTTTGACAGATGGTTATGAGGAAACATTGAACGACGAAGCAAACAGACATATAATTGCACAGTCTTTGCAAAGACAGCAGGATGCAGAAAACACAGAGCCCGAATTTGCAAGAAACTTTCCCGAATGGAACAAAAAAGTTGAATTGCTGGTGCCACCGATCAATCAAGCTGGCAATATTGGTGTCAGTGTCGAAAGCTTTGAGATTATCGACCGCATCAATAAGCTAAACGACAAGGTCGAGACCCTGATCAAGCAGAACGACGTATTGAGACAGGAGTTAAAATCTAAGAAATACTAAAGATACCAGATTGCAATGGGAAAAGGCAAAAGAGAACTTCCCTGACAGATATCTCTCTCTTTTTACTTTTTTTGCACATTTATCTACTTTTTGTCTTCTAGTAAGTGAAATGTATACAGATGCTTATCGAGAAAATAGCCCTAACAGGAAATCGCAAATCGCACCCGCCCTGCCCGTAGGTGGCAGTCTCATTTTTCCTCGCACAGAGGTCTTCACAAGTCATAAACACAAGTCCAAACTGTCTTGGCACAAACCAGCTGTTATCAGCTAAACTCGCTGTACATGCAATATTCCCATTTCTTTAAAAATGGAGGCAGACCAAGGGGAAAAGAGCATTCATGATATTCAAGAATACAAGGCGCTGACATCAGTACTAAACTCACATCTTAATTACAAGTCGTGGGCCTTAAAGGAAATTGTAAATCCTAAAAAGTTGAAGTACGAATCGCTTGCTGATGATGAAAAAAAGTTATTGAGCTGGTTCCCAGATTATCTGGGGCAGCTAGAACACTCTGCAGTCTTGAACGGTCAATTTCTAGAAATTGTAGCCAACACCATGGGCCCAGCATGGGGCGCTGGCGATCCCCAGACTTGGTTCAGAGAAACATCTTCCGACTTAAATCATCTTCTAGGATTAATGAGCCAATATGTTCGTGAATGGTCCAGCGACGGGAAAGAAGAACGAGGTATATCTTTTGGTCGTATTTTAAAAGCAGCTGAGAAGTATTTCCCAGACGTTGATTCTAGACCCAACGTTGAGGTACTCGTACCTGGCGCTGGCCTTGGGCGACTATTAGTGGAGTTTGTTAGGAGAGGATTTCGGACGCAAGGAAACGAGATCTCATACCACATGCTTCTCAATTCAAACTTCATTCTAAACAACACATACTGTGAAAATAATTTTGTCCTTTGCCCATTCATACATAAAAGCTCCAACGTGGATAAGCGAAATTATCAGTGCCGTCAAGTATATTTCCCAGATTTCAATCCCTCTGAAATTTCAGAAATTAGAAACGAATATCCTTTGATTCCGGTCGAGGATTTGATGTCAATGGTTGCGGGCGGTTTTACAGATTTATACGGACCATTCAACAAGAACAAAATATCCGATTTGGTCACTGATGATCCAATTGCAATGGAGTTCAGGAAAGAAAATAAGGATAAATTTAAGATCATAGCTACATGCTACTTTTTAGACACGGCTACCAATATAATCGATTACCTGAAAACAATAAGGCATTGTTTGCATGAGGATGGCTTTTGGATCAATTTCGGACCCTTATTATGGCATTTTGAAAACGACGATAACGTATACAACGTAAAAACTAAGGATCCTGAAGGGAACATTAAAGAAGTACCTACTCCGTTAAAAGGGTTGGAGCTTTCAAGAGAAGATATCATTAACTTGGTTAAATCTTTGGGGTTTGAGTTTGTGGAGCACGAATCGGGTATTGAGTCTTCTTACGGATGTGACTCCAGATCTTTGGGTAATTGGAAATATAAATGCGAATATTGGGTTTGCCGGAAAAAAAAGTAATTTAAAATGTGCAATGATATAAGTACGATTAAGTGCCATGAAGCTGGCCGATAATTTTAAAAAGCCTGGAGTTTCTCTTTCATTGTCATCTTATCTCTTATGAGGCCCACCTTGTATTGCCATTCCCTTAAGTGATTTCCGTCAATTTCTGTTCTTTGAAGTGCAGTTTCAGCTTTAGTTGCAGATTCACTACTGGAGAAAAGTAGTGATTTTGAAAGCCTTGCCATAACCGCAACAATCAAAGTGACAGACTTGCCCTTGCCTCGGTAGTACTTGTACAAAAGCTTGGCTAGAGTAACTTGAGAATCCCCAGCTTCAACTAATATTTCATCCAAATGCTCTTTCTTTATTGGCAAACCCATCGATGACAGAAAAATATAAAGCTGGATTGTCTTGAATTTACTCTCAATTTCCTCCTTTGAACATTTAGAATCCACTAGCACCGAAAGTTTTCTTCTTTGGATGGAGGTTGGAAGTATTTCCTTTTTAACAAAATTTACTACAGCATCAACATTCAATTGCTTGATGATTTCCATATCTATGGCATCTTCACCTTGAATATTTTTTGAAAATGAATACGTTTTATTCTCGATTTGCTCCCAATAACTATTATGTTGTTTCACAATTTTTTTGTCTCCGCCAGAGCTACCAAGTATCCCAAAAAACAAGCTATGCTGTCCACTGGTTGTAGTCAGAAGCTTATTTACAGAATTTTCGGTAGTAACAAATTTATCAATTAATTCATCCAGTTGTGAATTTTTTAGATTTTTGAAGTTCTGATCAAACCATTCCATGATCAAATCATCTAGCTTGAGGTCTAAGCTTTCTGCTGAGTGGCTACCACTGACAACTATTATATGTATGCCTTGTGTCCTTCTCAATGATTTCAAACCTACTAGCGAAATATACCCAAGTTGGTATTCTGTCCTGATTTTGCCGACTAAACTTGCAGACATTGCAAATGCAATGAACTTAGTTAAGGATCTTTTGGTGATGTCATCTCTTGTACATGTTTGGAGAAAATATTCAACGCAGTTCGTGTGGTCTTTAGTTGATGAATGAACAAAGTAACTGGATCCAGGAGGTAACATAACAGAAGATGGAAATTTGTAATCTTCTCCCTCGAACTTCTCCACAAGCCTAGTGACAGCCGGAAGAATTTCATTCTTGAGTGAGCATTCATCAATATCTCCTTGTAAAAGTGCCGTTAAATAACATGATGAAAAAATCTGAGGAAGCAAATGTGACATTGTGTCAATTGTTGTCTTCTCACATGATTCAATTCTTTGATCTAGCATCCATGTGTTTTCTTCAATACTTGCCATTAAGCCCAAAGAGGCAGTTTCCATCGAAGATAGGTTTTTTGCATTTTCATATTTCAAAAGCACCGCCTTTCTAGCTTTTTTAAACTCTTCAAGTAATACACAATTAACAAACGAGTCCGTAATCAACTTTATCTCGTCTATCAAGACAGCCAAGACATCGTTAAACTTGGTATTTGGGCCACTGACATGTAAAAGTATACCTGAATCCCCCTTAAACGAAGGAAATAAATCATAGCAATATCCCATAGTAAATGCTTGATATAAATATGAGTTCACTCGGGACTTTATCAATTGTACTAAAATCTCTAATGCTGCGACAAATGAAGGGTGAGCTCCAATTTTTGTATTGACAAGTTCTATTGTTAGCAACTCCTTATTTTTGAACACAAAATCTGACTCCTTTTTAATCCAGAGTTGGCAACCCTGGTCATGATGAAATAGCCTAGGGGCATCAAAAGAAGACATGTTTTTGACCGAATATCCTAATGCAGCATTCGCAGAGTTTTCTATTGTTTTTGACACTCTATAAAGTAATTCCTTTTGATTATTAACGATGTCGTCAGCAAAAATGTTTGGGGGAGGAATTTCGAGGTTATATTTCTCTTTATTTATTTTCACTATGCTAGAGTTTAAAACTCCTATTTTGAATTCAAAATGGAAATCTGGTTCTCTACTATAGATCCCAGGTAATTGGTCAACCCAATTTAAATTAATATCTTCAATTTTTGCCACTAGAGTAACAAGTGATTTATCAAACGAGAGAAAGCTTGACAAAAACGTGCAAAAAGACTTTGCTTCTTTCAGCCACCATGTTTTTGCTTCATCGCTCTCCAGATATCCACCACAAAATCCTGAAGAAGAATGATCGTAAATATGAAAACCTCTGATAAAGAACTGTCCAAATGTATTGAAGTCGAATAGCATATTTTTGCTTAAAAATCTCTCCTCCCAGACAGAACTAGACTCTGCTCCCGCATTGAGAAAATTATACATACAGATACCGTTAAATTGAGACATTGCTTTGGCTAAATGCTTTACAAACTTTGAAAAGTTCGTCGAAAGCAATGAAATATAATTAAAGATGAGATCTAAGATGGTGGCGATTTGCGTCATTCCTTGGGGAGTAAGGAGCATTTCCATTTCTAGCAGTATTGTATCGTAAGTTACCGAACTGGTTTTCGTTGTCATTGACACAATGAGTTCCCTCTTGGTTAATTCGGATGCGACTGTTCTATCGGATTCAGATCCGAAAATTTCACACCAAAAATCAACGAAGAACATAATTTGCTTTTTAGAAAGGTTTTCCGAATCATTCAAGCAAATCGGAAATGCAAGACGGAAAAGGGGGTCGAGGTCCTTGTTAATCAAAACTACCCTCTGCAAATTGGGTGCATTGTAAGCCTTGCAGATATATCTCTTGGACCATACTTCCTCAAGAATGTTCCAACTCGGTGGAGATGCCACATGAATCGGGTGATTGATGCGTGCATTCTTTAAGCCTCCTAACTTGCTGAAATTTGAAATTGCAAGTTTTTGAAGATAGTTTAGGGACTGCGGCCCCCGCAAGACAAATGCCATTTTGTCTGGAGTATACTCTGAGACGAAGAAAGCGTTCAATTGTGACTTGATATCTTGATTTTTCGTACCGTTGGTCAATGATTCAAAGTTGCCTGTAGAAAATCTTGAAAATGGATGCTTATTATTAGCTAGCAGTTTATATCCCTGGAATGCCAATCTTTGCCGTTTTGTCTTATTTATTGTGTGCTCATTATCAACAGCGTATATTTCACGATTTGAAAAGTTAGCTTCGAAACTCGGATTTTTGAAATTGGACGTAAAGATATCCAGTATATTTCCGAAATCAGATTGTTCTCCCCGTGTAGAAGAAGTCATCGGTATACTGAAATAGAAACTTGTAGTCTCATTTGTTGTCAATGCATTGTGTGTACCTCCTGCATAATGAACCGCTTTTCTGTAAGCATCAATCTCAGGGAAATCTTTGGAACTCAAGGAAATCATATGCTCGCACAAATGGGCCAAACCGGGAATATTATCTGGGTTTGCGTGGTGCCCAGTTGCTACTGTTAAAGAGCAAGATGCTAAATCTTCAGAAGGGTCCGTTATAACTAGACCATGGATACCATTTGGAAGCTCCAATAACTGGTAACTTCTCTGTTTCCAGTAATATGGAGCCGCAAAATGAGGCTGAAAAATAATTGGTGCTTCTGGCATGGTCGAATACCTGCTTTTGTTCCACTAAAAAACTTCTTCTACAATTTTCATTAAGAAAAAAACCCGTCAAATCTTCCCAAACCATGATAAAACAACGGATGTGTCCGCTCAACTCTCTTTTATCTTCCTTGCTCCCAGTTCTGGATCTTCTTTGCTATTCATGCTGCAGAAACTCCGATTTC
This sequence comes from Pichia manshurica, assembly GCA_005406165.1. Lineage (NCBI taxonomy): Eukaryota > Fungi > Ascomycota > Pichiomycetes > Pichiales > Pichiaceae > Pichia > Pichia manshurica. The sequence goes on along the minus strand of BJFO01000001.1, from coordinate 891,392 downwards.
CTTTTTAGGTCACCCCAATGATGGAATTTCACACACAAATTACGTAATTTGAAATATCACGTGACAAAACAGACAATGTGCTGCGCCACCTCAAATACGTGGCGCAGCAGGAGGTTTTGGAGGAGGAAGAAAATAAGAAAAAAGAGGAGGGTGCACATACAATAGCGAAGATAAGATGGGACGCCTTAATTGAGGGTGGTTCTCACGGCCCCACTGGTTACACCGTCTGAGCTTATGGGAATTCACCGTTGAAAGCCAAGATAGATACACACATTCATCCCGGCTATCTACAAAGAGATTGGATTTCGACAGATAGACCGATTACAATTTCCCAGTCCGATCATACTTATACACACATTTTTTCTACGCCTAACATCCGCATACGCTAGAAATGTCCGCCTCTTCACAAATACCCGTCAAATTAGTCTTGCTTGGGGAAGCCGCTGTCGGTAAATCTTCGCTTGTTTTAAGGTTTGTTTCCAACGATTTCCAAGAGAACAAAGAACCAACAATTGGTGCCGCTTTCCTCACACAGAGATGTACCATTGGAGACAAAACTATCAAGTTTGAAATATGGGACACGGCAGGCCAAGAGCGTTTTGCAAATTTGGCTCACTTATACTATAGAAATGCGCAAGCTGCGTTGGTTGTGTATGATATTACAAAACCTGCCAGTTTCATAAAAGCCAGACACTGGATGAAAGAATTGAAAGAGCAGTCGACAAAGAACATTGTGGTTGCTTTGGTGGGTAACAAATTTGATTTGATTCTGGATGAGGAGACCGGCGAAGAGATTGAAGGTGCAAGAAAGGTTTCTGTGGAAGAAGGTAAGACATTGGCTGAAGATGAAGGCGCTGTTTTTTTCGAAACTTCTGCTAAGACTGCCTACAACGTCAACGAAGTTTTTATGTTTATTGGTGAAAAACTATTGGAAAACCTAAAGAAAGCACAACCGGAGGAGGCGCCATCACAAACCCAGAATAACAGAATAGATCTAACGGCCACGCCACAACATGATGTGAATGACAATTCTTGCTCATGTTGATTGTGAGTCGAATATCTAGATTTTCATCAAATTCCCATCCTTCCTGTTCCCCTATCACTTTTCTTTTGTTCTGTATCCATTTCTTTCCTCTAACTACAATTTGTTTTTTGAGTCTTTTTCTTCTCATCTATTTGTGCTATATAGCTTTGGTTTTGAATTTTGTATTCATACATGTAAAGAAAGAATATATAGCATTGGCGGTTATCATTTATTTCTCACTTTAGTTAATTCATTAAACGATATATGAATCGCTTTTCTTGAAAACGACACAATCATATATATATATACATACTTTACTACGCATCACAGAATCATTACTATAGCTTAGATCTCATGTTTTCATCTAAACCACCGGCAGTTGCGGCTCTGTTAATTTCTAACATTCCGTTGGGCGATCCGGTGCTTTTCTCATGGTCGTCAAAAAAGACAACTGTAACAGTCAAATCATCTCTGTATCGCCTGCTCAAGGGAGAAGGAATACTAACTAGCAGATTGACGTCTTCCTTTTTACCTCCGTTACTCAATGCATTCCGAATCAAGTGCGTCGCAACGTTTTCATCTTCTAACAAATAACCGGTCATGTTATCTGTTCTTCTGTATCTTTGCTTTGGGTTACCTGTCTTATCGGAGACGTCAATAACTTCTGGCAATTTCTTGTCCTTATGGCTAGTCCATACGGAGCTGAATAAACTTCTGTTTGGCTTCACCATTTTTTTTGATTCCATCCATTTCACGACTAATCCAACAATTTCCTCATTTGAAAGCATTTCATAAAGGCCATCTGATGCCATGACCATAAAATCATTCTTGGAAGGATTTACTTCATGTGTGGTAATGATTGGCTCAGCAGTGACATAAGGAGGTGTCTTCAAGTTAGCAGGAGACTGACGTCCAAAAAATTGATTATAGACCTTTGCCTGCATATCCTTCGCCCATTTATAACGAGCGTCACCAAAAGCTCTTGAAGGCTCCAACGACCCAAGAATACGGCCGTTACGTACAACATTTGGCTCATTAGGATGTTCACTCAACAATTTAGCCACTTCTGTGGGGTTGGATCCTGTTTGGTCAACAGATAATACTTCCACAGTCCACTTGTTACTCTCTTCGTTCAGTGAGCCCAGTAATGCTCTTGAATCACCCGTGACAGCAACTTTCAATATCTTGCTATGTGTGTCATAAAAAGACATCAAAGCACATGAACCAGACAAGGCTGGCATAAGCAATTCTGCTGCAGCATTTTTGTTAGGAGAATCAAGTAGTTTTTGGACGTTCTTGTTCACGATCTCATCATCGAGCTTGAGAAACCCTTGTTTAATTGCCTTATCGATTACTTCATTTGAAGGAATGAGACGGAGATTCTTTTCACTAATCTTATAAGCCACGTTCAGTTCAGAAATGACATAGTCAATCAAATTGTCTCTCAAGTAGGCAGAGGTGTTCCACCCGGCATGGCCATCAAAGACCGTCCAGAAGTGCCAGTCAGTCTCCACCTTTTCATTGTTATTGTAAACATCTTGGATCGGAACCTGTACTATTTTCTCAGCACGATCATCTTCAATTGGGTTATTACTTGGCAATTGGGATATATCGTATCTATAGACACCTTTGCCCCTGTTGACGTAATAGCTCTCCTCGTATTTTCTCAACCTCTTATTGACTTCCTTGTCAGTGAACACAGGAATGCCCTGTTTGTGCTGCTGAGCCGATGGACCTCCAGGATTCAAAGAATTCGTTGTTGTTGTGGAAAAAAAATGCTGGTCTCCTGCATTTTTAGAGTTAGAGCTGAATGGATTGGTGATTGTTGACAAATTGGCACCGTTGGAATCGGCACGCAGGGCATTGTTCGTCATGGCATAGTAAGAAACACCAAGAATCAAGCCTGAAAACAATGCAATATTGAAGCCTCTACGCATGTGTGAATACACAATAGGTCTTGTTTGGGTATGAATGGAACAAGACAGGATGTTAGGACCAAGATAGTTCCCTCTGTCCACGGATAATCTACTCTTAACCAAATGAGATAGAGACCCGTGTTGTTGCTTACCCATTTTCAGCATCTTGCAACGTAAAATGGGAATAGTATGCACTCGACCGAATCAATGTCTGTTCACCTTTCTGGTACTGTCCAGTGCCAATGAGGAGGATGATCTTGCAACAGTGGACAGAGGCAACGGAGAGACCATCTGGGGGGTTAAGGCCGGTCTCGTCAGACAGGCCGGTCTCTCTGTCCCGATCGCATAGCATGGTCTTTCCGGTGCACTGTTGCGCTGCATCACTGTGTGTCGGAAGAGGACTAAAATTTTTCACTTGTCGGACATATAATGGTGGCAGAAGAGAACAGGAAGTGAAAATAAAGGGCCCATATTGAATTGCTGTGACAAGACGAAGGCAGCTATTTGCTCCCCATACAACTGAACAATGCCTCCAAAGAAGAATAGCGGAAAGAATCAGCAGAAGGAGATGGAGAAGAAGGCCAAACAGAAGTCCAAAGCAAAGAATGCTGAGGACCGTACGTTTGGTCTTAAAAACAAGAACAAGTCTAAGAAGGTGCAAGAATATATCACACAGGTGAAGGCTGGGGTTCCTGCCGATCTGAAGAAACAGCAGGAAATGGCCAAGCGTCGTGCTGCTGAGAAGAAGGCCGCTGAAGAGGCTAAGAAGGAGGCATTGAAGCTTCTTCAAGGTTCCGTCGGCATCCAAAAGGTTCCTTTCGGTGTCGATCCAAAGAGTATATTATGTGAATTCTTCAAGCTTGGAACCTGTACAAGAGGGAAAAACTGTAAGTTTAGTCATGATCTCAATATAGCCAGAAAATCGGCGAAGAAAGATTTGTATACCGATGATAAGGACGATAAGGAAGAAAAGCTTGCTGATACTATGGACAATTGGGATGAAGAAAAGCTTCGGAAGGTTATTCTATCCAAACACGGCAATCCTAAAACCACAACAGACAAAGTTTGTAAATATTTCATCCAGGCGGTCGAAGATGGAAAATATGGTTGGTTTTGGGTTTGTCCAAACAGTGATCCAAAGAACAAGATCGAATGTAAATACAGACACTCGCTTCCACAAGGTTTCGTTTTGAAGACAAAGGAGCAACGAAGATTAGAGAAGATGGCGATAGAAAACCAGCCAAAGATAACACTTGAAGAATTCATTGAAACAGAAAGGGATAAGCTTCCAAAGGGAAACCTCACTCCGATCACTCCAGAATCCTTCGCCAAATGGAAAAAGGAACACAGACAAAAGAGACTTAACATGCAGACGAAGGAAAAACACCAGCTTACCGGACGTGAAATTGTCCTTAAAAGATTCGAAGACAAGTTCCTCAGAGAAGAAGAAATTGGCGCTGATCATGGTACCGAAATTGATATGTCCCAATTCAGGAATGCACTTGAAGAAGTTGAAGACGAAAACGAACCGAAAGTTAAGGATTATGGTGACGGTACTGGTGCTTTCGCCGAGGCGAATAATGTAGCTTGAATGGGGTAGATAGAGAGAGAACTTTACGTCGATGGGTGGATGTTCAGCGTAACATTCGACACGAAGAGTGTGGATTCTTTGCCGGGTTAAGTCTCAATTGTATTGGGCCAGAGCGGAGCTATGGAAGTAGGTATATATTTTTATATTCTACATTTTAGAATTTGTGTTACCTTCTCAATACTCTAGAGGAGAAGGTCCAGTTCAAAACCATAAATAACATATACCTATATAATAATACCATAAATAACTGCTTTAAACCAATACATTCTTTCTTGGCTGTAGGGGCTCTATAAATAAATCGAAAGAGAAAAACAGTACAACTAAACAAACTAAACAAACGATAAATTTCTGAAAATCTATTATTCAAGTTCATCAGTTATTAATTTCACACTGTCATCACGAATACTGTTCACATCTTCCCAAAATTTTACCTGAATATGTTCTGGAACCTCATCAATGATCCTTCTGACCTTTTGTTTCCACAAACCGTATTTTTTGTCTTCCACCAGCATCCCATTGGCATCCAAAGTCTCACAGTCAATCTCATCATCGCTAAATTCCATGTAATCATCACAGTCAATATCTGCCATTGGGGGCGCTCTCTTTGATTGATTATTGGCCACTTGACCATGTAATTGTTCAGGAGTTGTTGACGGAAGAGTTTTATCCACTTTCAAAATCTTGGCACCCCGCAGAGCGGCCGGCTTTCTAGGTACTATTGGAGCTAACTTTTTTACTTTCGTTATATTGACTGCAGTGTTGATGGTACTTTTAGCTAAATCAATACTGGACCTACGCCGTGAGTGCCTTTGGGAAGCAGAAGTGTGATGATCTGTGCCATTGCTGAACTTCATAGCGCCATTCACCCATGACTTTGGGGCAACAGAATATTCATAGTCAGAATCATCAGAATCAATTCCTGTCGGATTGCGTAAGAAATTATCCACTTTCAATTTCCTAGTCGGGGCTTTTTTGCTATTCCTTTGTGCTATCATTTTCCTCAATTCCTTCAACACACTAGCATCATTTCCTATTGAACTTAGAGAAGTTGGAACAACACGTAAATAAATTGCCATTATTTGGGGAGCATATTTAGGAATCAAAGATAAATAAGCTTCTAAATCTTGTTCGCCAGTGTCACCGACAAGAATGAATTTTCTATCGGGAAAATCTTCCAATAGTGATATGAGAGATGGACGCTTGCGCTCTGCACTTGGTTGGGTAAAAGATGCTAACAGATTTCCACTATATTGTCGTAGATGAATCGAAGAGACTGGGAAATCAAAATAGGACATAAAACCTTGTACTACGTTGAAAACTTGCCAAGGGGAATTTGAGACGTAGTGAATTGAACAATTATAGTCATCGTGAAGTTCTCTGAGCCATTCTGCAACACCTGCAATTTCACAACTCGAATACGGTTTAGAAAAAATATTTCGAAATACTTCCCTCTTATCTCCCAAAACACCTGTTAAACGGATAGTATCATCGATGTCAGTAATGACACTTACTCCTTTTGGCTCTATTATTTCTAACGTAGTTGTCTGGAGAATTGTTGGATCAACGATCGATGAGGCTGCAACATAACTAGGTTTGTAAGGTGTTACAACCGTGACATCAAAAATTCCAAAGTTATCACTGGTTAGTTTGGCACCAGATAGCTGATCCACGGGTTTTTCAGAGCCAACAGTTACATTCAGAGGGGTCCCCGGTATCGTCTTGGCCAGTATACCCTCCATTCTCGATTTAACTGTATCGTTGGGCAATGCGGCACTGCCAGAGGAAACTGAAGAATCATCATCCCTGTATCTACTGTAGTTATCCTGGTTGGTTATTGCATCTTGTAGTTCATTTTCGAATTGAGACTGATCCACATTATTTCCATCATTTAATTTTGAAATTCGTCGTGCCATACTTAACAAAAATCGATTTTTTCTAGATACTATTCCTGTTGCAGTGACAATTCCCTTTATACGTGTAACATATTCGCCATTGTCGTGTTTGCAGTAATTTGGATACAATGTTATGTGTGTGTTTTCGGGGAGAGTTTCAACAAACTCACTTGAAACGCTGGGAGTTGTATTTTGATTGTTAAAGACTGAACTACTTTCTTGATAAATCGATCTGACATACGGAGATTCTTTTGTTGTTTTATAAGCCCCCATTATCTTGTTCATTATGAATGAGGAAACACTTTCGTCATTGTAGTCTGAATGGTTATAATTCCCACCCATTTTGTTACGAATACTTTTATTATAGCTATTTAATATTCTTTGGTAATGCTTTTGTTGTTCTTCTTTATCTAACAAAAAGAAGAAAACCTTGTCTTTACTAGTACTTCCATGCAGAATCCTAGCCAAGTACTTGTAGAAATGATATGTATGACGTAAAAATGAACGGTAGCTGGATAACTTTCCCTTGTGGGAAGCGGATAGTATATGATGTGAAGCCTTCAAGGTTGCTACTTATTTTGTGTTTCCTTTCCAGTTCTGCAAAGTGGTCAATCGTTTTCTGACAAAAGATCAAATAAATGCGGGTGTAATTGTAATTATAAATTTGATTCGTTTTTCCAATCAAGATCAAGTTCCGGTTGAATATGAAAGAAACTGTTGTAATGCTTACTATGGCAAACTACCAGAAAAGGAAAATGAGCTGAAAATGACTCGTAGCAGGAAAAAGCCTCATTCTTATTCAATTGTAGTTCAAATCAATTATCATGAGTGCTTATTTAGCCAGCTCCCGAGGATCCGCTTCTTTGATTTTGTTAGAGGCGAGGAAAGGCTTTAGAAACGTGTCTCACTGCATGATAATATATAATGGGGCAGCATAGAAATGTTATCTTTCAGTTAATGTACAAAGTTTTACATGCATATGTCTATCTAAGCAAAGGCTGCAGGACGCAGAAAAGGGGGGAGAAAGAATGTGGCAACAGCTCACATGTCCATTGTTTTTTTAATACAGTAACATACCACAATAGGCATGGAGACAACTAAAACGACGTATTGTAGGGCCAAGTAGAGGCCGAAACAGTTCAGTGGTGAGCAAGTCTTGTCACCCGGACGCATTGCACCTGCCGTCAAGTAAATTTGGACGGTGGCACTCGGCAATGCGAATTCCATTGAGCAGACAAACATGGCCATTGGATCTGTCAACCAACGGACATTTTTGAATCTCGTTATGAGTGCTGCACCAATTATCGGTAAAATTGCTAGTCTGAACAAGGTATGACAGACAGCAGATTTCCAGAAACCCTTTGGTATATCACTAAACTCCAACCTTGCAAGAACCGACCCAATTAAGAGTAGACCCAACGGAACACATGGGTATCCCAAATATTCTGCATACATCAAAATGAATGACAATGCAGGCTCATTATCGGGAGCATTGGACACAGTTACAGTTCCCGTGTTAACGAAAAGTGCTTTAACCCAAGGTATTAGGGCAATAATGATAGAAATAACAAGTGAGACAGAATTTGGCTTTTTGAAATTCTGTAAGAAGAAGACAAGGTAATGGAGATGGTACTTCTTGATGAAGGATATATTTGTACCTGCCTCCTCAACGTCTTTCATGGTCAAATTTGTTTCTGTTATTATCTTCATTGATTTTGACATTTTTTTGTTAAATGGCTCGATACGTGAATATTCCCTAATGAGTTCTTGATTCAAGGACATGACGTCATCTGCATTGTCTGGGTCGCCATCAGCGTAATTCATGTTTCTGGCCGAAGGGATTCGGGCAATTGCACTTGTCCTGGAAGTGGCTCTACTTAGCTGAGATAATTTGGAGGCCACTAATGTTAACGGGCGAGGATTCAATTCTTCACTGAGTTTCTTTTGATGCTGTTGTGGATGTTGTTGCTGTTGCTGATCAATACTTGAGGCGATCGAGGAAGTCGGAGATACAGGACTCTCGTTTGCCAGTGAGCTGATGGTAGTAGGGGTATAAATATTGGGCATGTTGGAATCATCGATGTTGACTGTGTCGGAATTATCATCGTCATCGTTATCGCTGCTGCTGGTAGTTAAATTGTCATTGCGGTTGCCATTGCGATTACCATTGTCATCATCGCTTTTTTCAACAGCTGTAGCAGTGCCCGTCTCATTTGAGGGATCAATGCTAGTATTCGTTGTGCTTGCGTCGCCGTTTTTCTCCAGATCTGTCGGACCGTCATTGCTCTCCCCGTTATGGTAATATTTGTCTGTATACTTGAAATCCCATTCAACCAACTGAAACAAGCCGCAGTTGAATTGAGCAACCACGTACATGGCGAGCCAAATGATCACATAAGCAGTGCCCTTGTTCTGCTGTGTAGTAGAGAAAACGGAAACGGCTTGGATATATGCGATGGGTAAGTCGGACACGTTCTGCATGATGCCTGCCAACAAGGCTCCACCGACCCAACGGTTTTTGGGGTCTTTCGGCACTGGGGTGAACTTGACAATGAAGAATGCGACACAGGCGTTGATGACGTACATGATGAATGCGGAGAAGCAGATGACGCCAATGGTTTTGATGTCCGAGATGGAGATGTACGATACGATTTTGTCAAAGACTAACGCTGGCATGAAGATCATGAGAACCATGTCTGAACACGCCCGTGCCGCCGTGACTCCGAACAAACCCTTCCTAGTCAGAAAGAAGCCCGTGCCGATGATCATGTACATCCGTATGATCGGCTTGACGGCCGCATATATGATCTCTCCGAGCGGTGAACCAGCCATTGCGGAAAATTATCTGTGGATATACGTATCTAAGTATTTGTGTATGCAGAAAGAGACTCTTGACGATACGATCGGTGATTGGAATAATAGTGAAAATAGCACTGTAGGTGTGAAGAAGAGTGGCAGAAAACTTTAGAAGGTGGTCTATGCAAAGCGGGAGAAGTCTTTTTGTAAAGTTTTCGTCTTCTCGAGCTGCGTGCGTTTGTCTGTGTAGTGGAAGAACCTATCTCCTATCTGTCTGCCAGACCCTTGCTGTCTGGAGAAAAAAATTTTCTAACAAAGGAAGTGCTGTCTGTCAGAGTGGACAGCCGAAGAGACGTTGATATTGCAGTCAAAAGGAGAACTTTAACCGGTTTTTCTTCTTCAGACATGCCCCCCAGGACGAAAACAGCCCTGTTCGACCTTCTGGACAACCTCTTGCCCGCCGTCCAGGACATTTTGTCTCTGCCAGGGTGCCCGAGATAACCCAGAGGACCGGTCAACGGGTCAGAACCGTAGCCGGCGCGGCAGTTTCCGTTTGCGGCCGTAAGGGGCGGCACAGCCAAAGGGAATAGACCCGCATCGGGGTGGGCAGGCAAGGCGACGGACCGACGGCTTGCGGATGATGTGGTGATGGTAGGGGAAGTCGATACAATGTGATTCTGTGTTGAATCACTGCAGAGACTGTTGCCATTGTTGTGAAGAAAGAACACCCGTCCTCGAGTCCGTTGCAGGTCACACCGGTCAGAGCACCCACGGGAAGCCAAGAACGCTTTTTCCCTTCTCCGTCGGACTATGGGAGATAGAGATATCGCGGCAAAAGAAGAGAAAGAGAAACTCGGAGATTACGTAAGCCAGAGCATGAGGGAGCGTCTGTTAGTTGCCCGATTGGGAAGGAGACGAAATGCTCAGCTGTAAGAGAGGAGGCTCCTCAAGAAAGTGTAGAAAACGGGAAGGAAGAGAAGAGAAAAAGAGAAGAGACAGAGAGAAGAAGAAAAGGTGGAATGTTTCTGTTCGACAAGGATGCACGGAAAGATCTTGGGTGAACGCGTGGCAGAAAACAGAAACGCAGGCAGCTACGTTTTACAGGACCCCGTCGAGAGACACGTGATCGTGCACATCGACGAAGAGCAGCTCTACGAATGGGTCAGAGGAGAAGTGGCGACTGTGAAAAGCGACGGGCCTGGTGGTGTTCCATGTCTCCTCAAACAGACAGGCACGACGTTGGTAGCGTGGATTCTCGTCGTCGAGCTAGGCGGCATCGGAAGAGAGGCGGGTGTCAAGGAGGCAGAGAACTTCGTGTCGAGGATCCTCACGCATGTGCATGAGCAAAAGAATTGCATCGACATCGTCGTGCCGGAAAACGGCGTCGCAAAGGTATTCGGCTGTCCTGCGGTCGAGGTCGTCGAGACAAACAGGCACTACCATCACATGCTTCCGGGCGTCTTGCTGCGCATCAGGCGTGCAGCAGAGACGGAGCAGAAGGAGAACATCGACTCCAGCAAACTCTCTAACCGCAAGCTCCTCGGCCTCTTCCAGAGTTTCCCTCTCTTCCACAGCTGCTTCGCCTGCATCGACCACATGGTCTCTCCTCCGACAGATTCCTCTCTCATTCCGCACGATACCCGCCTCTGGCTGCACACAGAAGTCCAGGAGGAACAGCAACACAAAGTGTCATCGCACCACAAGAAGCTCGTGCTCCCCTCCCAGGCCGTGACATTCATCATCGGCAAGAAGGGGAAATCCATCGAACACATCAGACAGCAGACGAATGCAATCATCAAAATCCACGAGTCGAGTCTCGATAGCGGGGGACCCAGTGGGCAGAGTGAGCTCATCGGCCCATCCAACACCTTGCAGTTGGTCTCCATCGACGGATCCCGTCCAGATGTTGAGCTAGCTCAAGCCCTAATCGAGGAGAAGGTTAGACTCTGGAAAAGCCAGCAGCTTTTCGTCTATCAGCACCACTGATATGCTACACCACTACCACCACCACAGTCCGCCACCGCACACCTCTCGTGTACCCTACCCGCGCAAGCTGTGCTCCGACCCCACGCAGCTTTTTTTTTCTTGTCCTTAATAAAAATTGATTGTGAAACTTTCTGAAAAATTTTGGAAAATGGAAAATGAAAAAATAAAAAAAATTTTCACTGGCCTCTGCGTGCTTGGTTCAGGCTTGGGCGAAGTGGAAGCTCAACGTTTTTCGTCGACTTCCTGCTGACCCTCCAAGAACTTTTCTGCTCTAACTCTTGCCTACGTTTTTGTCTTCTTTTCAAAATCTCTTTTCGTTTCTCTCTCTTGGCAAGGAACTATCCGTCTAACTAGAAATGTCTGAAGGTACTTACGCTGGTGCAATTGGTATTGATTTAGGTACTACCTACTCTTGTGTTGCTGTCTACGACAACACCACTGGTGTTGAAATTATTGCTAACGAACAAGGTAACAGAGTTACCCCATCTTTCGTTGCTTTCACTCCAGAAGAAAGATTGATTGGTGATGCTGCTAAGAACCAAGCTGCTTTGAACCCACAAAACACCGTCTTCGACGCCAAGAGACTGATCGGTAGAGCCTTCAACGAAGAATCCGTTCAAAAGGACATCAAGACCTGGCCATTCAAGGTTATCGATGATAACGGAAACCCAAAGATCGAAGTTTCTTACTTAGGTGAAACCAAGACTTTCTCCCCACAAGAAATCTCCTCCATGGTCTTGACCAAGATGAAGGAAATTGCTGAAGCTAAATTGGGTCAAATCGTCGACAAGGCTGTTGTCACTGTTCCAGCTTACTTCAACGACGCCCAAAGACAAGCTACTAAGGACGCTGGTTCCATTGCAGGTTTGAACGTCTTGAGAATCATCAACGAACCAACTGCTGCTGCCATTGCTTACGGTTTAGGTGCAGGTAAATCCGAAACCGAAAAACACATTTTGATTTTCGACTTGGGTGGAGGTACTTTCGATGTCTCCCTGTTGAACATTGCTGGTGGTGTTTTCACCGTCAAGGCTACCTCTGGTGACACTCACTTGGGTGGTCAAGATTTCGATACCAACTTATTGGAATACTTCAAGAAGGAATTCCAAAAGAAGACCGGTTTGGACATCTCCAACGATGCTAGAGCCCTCAGAAGATTAAGAACTGCTTGTGAAAGAGCTAAGAGAACCTTATCTTCTGTCGCTCAAACCACTGTCGAAGTCGACTCCTTATTCGACGGTGAAGACTTCTCTGCTAACATCACCAGAGCTAGATTCGAAGACTTGAACTCTGCATTGTTCAAGTCTACCTTGACCCCAGTTGAACAAGTTTTGAAGGACTCTGGTCTTGACAAGTCCAAGATCGACGAAGTCGTCTTGGTTGGTGGTTCTACCAGAATCCCAAAGGTCCAAAAGATGTTGTCCGACTTCTTCGATGGTAAGCAATTGGAAAAGTCCATCAACCCAGATGAAGCTGTTGCTTTCGGTGCTGCTGTTCAAGGTGCCATCTTGACTGGTCAATCTACCTCCGACGAAACCAAGGATTTGTTGTTATTGGATGTTATTCCATTATCTCTTGGTGTTGCTATGCAAGGTAACGTCTTTGCTCCAGTTGTTCCAAGAAACACCACTGTTCCAACCATCAAGAGAAGAACCTTCACCACTGTTGCAGACCACCAAACTACTGTTCAATTCCCAGTCTACCAAGGTGAAAGAGTCAACTGTACCGAAAACACCTTGTTGGGTGAATTCGACTTGAAGGGTATTCCACCAATGCCAGCTGGTGAACCAGTCTTGGAAGCTATCTTTGAAATCGATGCTAACGGTATCTTGAAGGTTACCGCTCTTGAAAAATCCACCGGTAAGTCTGCCAACATCACCATCTCCAACTCCATCGGTAGATTGTCTTCCGACGACATCCAAAAGATGATTGACGATGCTGACAAGTTCAAGAAGGCTGACGAAGAATTCTCCAAGAAGCACGAAGCCAAGCAAAAACTTGAAGCTTACGTTACCTCCATCGAAGGTACTGTTACCGACCCAGTCTTGTCCGCTAAAATCAAGAAGGGTTCTAAGGCCAAGATCGAAGCTGCTTTGTCCGATGCTTTGGCTGCTCTTGAAATTGAAGACTCCTCTGCTGATGACTTGAGAAAGGCTGAATTGGCTTTGAAGAGAGTCGTCACCAAGGCTATGGCTACTCGTTAAGGAAGGGGTATATTGTTAAAACAAACACACGTCTCATAGTATGCATGCACATAGTGTAAATACATATGGCTAATATATCTATTTCATAATATATACTACACATACAAAATATATAGTTTAGTTCTGTCTTTCTAATCATCGTTCCAATCTCTCTCTATCCATCCACCTCCCACTCTTATATTAACTTCCATCTGAGTATAATTAAGGTTAGGATTCACTTCGCCTCTTCTGCACGCGAGAATTCCGCCCCCCTTTTTTTTTTTTTATTATGAAGCGATTTTCTATTTTTCCCAGGACAGGAATCGAGTCCTGATCACACCCTGGGGGGCCCTTTTTTTCTTCGGGGAACACAGGTTCACGGCGTCTGTCTACTAATTACAGCAGTTGGAAATACAGTTCGACAGACAGCAATCATTAAGATATGATAAGTGTTGTCCTGTGGTGTTTGGCGTGGCTTTACACGCTTGGAATAGCCGCAGCAAAGCCAACTACTCACGAGTTCTACTATAAGGCCCAGTACATACAGGCAAATCCGGACGGCGTGTTTGATAAACGGGTGATCTCGTTCAACGGAACGTGGCCACTTCCGACTATAGAGGTGAACAAGGGTGACCGGATCAAGTTGCATCTTATCAATGGCTTGGAAGATACCTCAACGTCTCTTCATTTCCACGGGATCTTCATGAAGGGCGTTGGATACATGGACGGACCTGTTGGTGTGACACAATGTCCGATAAGTCCCGGGGACTCTATGCTCTATGATTTCGAAGTTCATCAGTCGGGGACATACTGGTATCACAGCCACAGTGGAGCACAGTACAGTGATGGACTGAGAGGGCTGTTTATTATTCATGACGAAGAGGAAGAGTCGAAATACAAGTTTGATAAGCAACTCGCATGGAGTTTGAGCGATTGGTACCATCTTTCAAGCGCAGAGCTTGTCAAAAAGCAATTGACCAGATACAACCCAACGGGTGGAGAACCGATTCCACAAAATGCCATCTTCAATGATTCTAGAAATGTCACGATCAATATTGATTACGACACAACCTATCTGATCAGAATTGCTAACATCGGCATTATGGTTTCTCAATTCTTCTCCATTCCAGGTTACGAGTTTGAAATTATTGAGGTCGACGGGGTCTACACGGAGCCCAAGAAAGCAACAATGGCATACCTAACTGTCGGACAGAGAATCAGCATCTTGTTGAAGACAAAATCCAAAGCCAAAGTCGACTCGAACATCTGTATTGTGACATCTCTGGATGAATCGATGCTCGATTCGGTTCCAACAGATTTGGAACTCAATTCTATCAACTATTTGGTTTACGACAAGTCACTCCCTATGCCAGATCCCCCAAGTTGGATAAGTGATCAAGATTCTTTTGATCCCATAGACGACATGGTGCTAATCCCTTCGAACCATGCGCCGCTTCTACCCGAACCTGATCATAGAGTAAGCTTGGTACTTCATATGGATAACTTGGGTGATGGTATCAATTATGCATTTTTCAACAACTACACTTATGTGGCACCTAAAGTCCCAACATTGCTGACAGTCTTGAGTGCACCTAACGATTTAATCAATGACGCTAGAATTTACGGTTCAAATACGAACAGTTTTATCTTGAAAAAAGACGATGTAGTTGAGATAGTGATCAACAATGAAGACGACAACAAGCATCCAATGCATTTACACGGTCACCAGTTCCAAGTTATTGCACGCTCGGAGGACTTTGACGAGCCTGTCCATTACGATCCCGATAAGCAGGATTCCTTTTCGGAGTACCCAATCCAACGAGATACCGTTTTTGTGCAGGGTAATGGATATCTGGTTATTCGTTTTGTGGCCGATAACCCTGGTGTCTGGTTTTTCCATTGCCACTTGGATTTCCAT
This sequence comes from Pichia manshurica, assembly GCA_005406165.1. NCBI lineage: Eukaryota > Fungi > Ascomycota > Pichiomycetes > Pichiales > Pichiaceae > Pichia > Pichia manshurica. The sequence goes on along the minus strand of BJFO01000001.1, from coordinate 876,086 downwards.
TTGGAACAGGGCCTTGCGGTGACTTTTGTTGAAGCTCCTGATTATATTGACAAGTATATTCCGGACAGTCACTTGCAGGTATGCCGCAACTCAAACATGCCAACGAAGGGTAATGCAGCTGGTATTGATGATGATTTTTTGAACTTACACGGAGAAAATGTGCAGCCTGATCCATTACCAGAAGGTTTCACGTTTAAGGGTTATGTTGCACTCTTTGCATGTACTGCAGCCGCATTATATGGTATTTGGTCCATCTATAACTTTGGAATGAATGATGTTTTAGTCACCGAGGCAGCACAGATTAACAATGAGAGGAGAGTGATGTTAAAGTACATTGAGATATTAGAAGGTTTGAAGATGAAAGCTGTCGAAGGCCAATCTGAGGAAACGTCTGCTGAAATCGAAAAAATGTTGAAGCAGGCCATTGCATTGAATAATAGGTTGTCGCAAATATAACAAGGGACTTACTATTTTCTGAAGAAAGAAATAGTATATAACGTTTAATGATAACTTAATTTATAAATTATATAATTTGAAAGCTTGCTAATCGATACAACATGTACGCATATATAAAATATACACAATAATGGACATACCACATCTCAACGAGCAGAACTAGTGGCTGTGTGAGTGACCATGTTCATGGCTGTGAGAGCCCCCATGCTCACTATCATGAGTGTGGGTATGAGCATGACTATGTTCTTCATCGCCTTCTTCATCTTCATCTTCATCTTCATCGCCTTCTTCCTCTTCCTCGTCTCCGCTAGAGCTGAAATCGTTCTCAGTGACTCCGGAGAAATCACCAAACTGACTTGGCCCACTCTTGCCAGAACCTGCGTCGCCTGCACCTCCGAACTGTTTGGCCAACGCAGAGAAGTCCAGATTGTCCTGCGAGAAGCCCTGTAAGTCGTCCATTCCGTTCAGCGCTTCATCTGGCTTTTCATCTTGCTCGTCCTCGTCCACCCACTTGTCAAAGTCTGTACGTATGTTTCTGTACTTGATCTTATCCTTCGTCAAACGAGGCCAGTAAGCTTCGTCCAAATCCTTCTTGACAAGCACTAGGAAAATGTGGGAACCTGTGATCGTTTGACGGATTGAAGACTCATCAATTTCCTTGAAGAAGTCAATATGAAGAGCATATTCTTCCTCCGTGGTGGTACTCTTTGCCTTCAAGTCCAACGACGAAGCCGTGATGTCAAGAGCCAACGATGAAGTTTCTGGATCCTTCAAATTTATGGTGAGATAGATTACATTCCGCAATGGATCGGAATCGCTTGATCTTTGTGCCCATAAAACTGCATAATGCCCATACTTTTAGGTAAAAAGTAATCTTGTTAGTATTCCTGTTTGTCGTTGTGTTATTATACAACCGAATTGAGTCCGCCTGTGACATACCTTCTGGTAAAATTGGTGCCATCTTGTTACGCTTTGTATATACTTTGCTCTACTTGAACTTCCTATTCTGTTTCTTTCTACGTTATGAGCTCTTCAGACCACTGACGCCACCGAAACAGAGGTTCCTTCTTTTATAAAGCTCCGTGTTTTCTCATCGCCGCGTCTTCTGGAAAACTCCATGAAATTATGCCACATGGGCGGAAAAAGCCAAGCGACCTCTATTTCCATTCCATCAAAATACAGCTTAGTCCTTTACGTTTCTATTCTAATTACAAAGTACTTATACAGTCGTCGTGAGTTGTGGCAGTGGCACAGGTGTAGTTCATTATCACTGCTGTCTTCTGCCACGCATCCCACGAGGGTACGCCCGCCTTCTGGCCATGATATTTGGTTGGCCCGGAGGAGGAGTACCATTTTGGGAAGATTGGAAGATCGAAGAGGGATCGACGTTGGCTGACTGGCCGGTAAAGTTGAAACTTGGGGTGCCTGATCTGCTGTTTCCGGCAGAGCTGTTTCCACCGCTGTTTGTACCTGTCGTAGGGAACCCTGGGTTGCTGACGTTTCCTCCGAAGATGTTCCCGTTGTTCACCATTCCTCCCATGCCCTGGCCGTTGTTCATCATGCCACCAAAGGCGCTTGGTGCAGAGGGGAAGCCAACGACATTGGTAGCTGCTGGTGCCGGTGCTGGTGCAGAAGCACCGCCAAAATTGAACGAAGGTTTCTGCGCACTTCCACCAAAGCCACTTATTGCAGGCTTAGGAACCTGGTTTAGAGATGGGAAGGCATTGTTGTTAATGGAGAAGATCTTGCCTGCAGTCGGTGGCTGGTACGTGGTACCGCCTGCAGCACCATTCGATGCATTATTCGATGCATTATTCGAAAGCTGAGAGTTACCAAACGCAGACGTACCACCACTAGTACCGAAATTGAAGCCGCTTGATCCTGCATTGCCCATGCTACCGAATGCACTCTTGCTTGCAGCGTTATCTGAGTTGGAAGCCGCAAATGCCATCTTCGTTCCAGCTTTTCCATCACCAATTACGCTTGAAGGATTCGCATTGCTACCAAAAGAGAAACCTGTAGATGGAGGGCCGAGTATGCTTTTCACTTCCTCTATTTTCTTATTGCTCTGGGAGGCGTTACCGCCGTTATTGAAACCAGAAAATGTAGCGGTTGTGTTGGGAGTACTGGTGCCTGCATTAAAGTTGAAGCCTGAACCATTGGAAGAGGATGGAGCGGATTGCTGCTGTGTGCCCTTTACAACACTAACCAGATCAGTACTAGTGGCACTGTTGCCGAAGTTGAACTTAGGTCCTCCTGCGTTGTTTGTATTTGTGGTCTCGCCAAAAGCAGACCCATTAACAGATTTCTTATCGGGACCGTTGCCAAGGGGAAGCGTGGAGCTGAAGGAAGAAACATTGGCGTTGGCACCAAAGTTGAACTTAGGCTTGGAATCTTCTGGATTACTTTTTTCTGTAGCTAATGATCCTGCTGGCTTGAATGCGCCTCCAAAATTCAAAGTAGGTGCCTGTTGACTTCCCTCTTTCTTACCAGCTTCCTTAGTGGCACCTTCTTTTATAGGAAATGCCGTCGAGGATCCGAAAGAAAATCCATTACTACTTGCCAAAGTATTACTTCCGGTTGAAATATTAGCAAAGCCTTTGGATGCAAAATTTTCGGAAAGAGGCTTTACTTCGCCCTCAGTCTTGTTCTGCGAAGATGTACCAGACAATGCTGCTGGCTCACCTATTGTTTTAGTCGCTTTTACATCCGCTGGCTTATCTGCCAACTTATCAGAAGTGGATACGCCAAACTTAAAACTAGGCGTTTCGGAGTTCTTGACGGAACCAAACGAAAAATCATTATTGGATTTCTGTGCAGCATTTCCAAAGCTGAAAACAGCTTTTGCAGCTGAAGGAATCTCTTTCTTTTCATCCTTCTCATCTTGTACAGGTTTGCTTGAGAGACCACCAAAAGAGAATAATGGTTTTTCCGTGATTCCTGTATCTCCAGCTGCTGATGAATTGTCCTTAGCTTCTGTTTTAGGAGTGCTGAAGTTTAGAGAAGGAACCTTCAACGAATTTGCTGCAGTAGAATTTCCAAATTGGAAACTTGCTTGAGCAGACTTTGTGTCAGTTTGGGCGTCTTGAAGGTTAGATGAAGTGGAGTCCGTTACGGAAGAATCTTTCTTTCCAAAGAGCGAAGCAGTAGATGTAGTCGTGGTAGAGGGAACATTAAAAACGCCAATGGAGCTTTTGCCCTTGGATGTGCCGGTATGATCTTGGCTTCCAAAACCACCAGGAGCTTTTCGCTTGGCTATGTTCATTGAACTGTCATTCAAGCCTTCGTCATCTGGTACATATTCAATCAACGCTCTCTTTGTATTACCCTTTTTAGAGAAATCAGGGGTGTCACCGAAGTTAAACGCAGGTGAATTTGACGTCTTGCCGGCTTCACCTGGCGTTGTAAGCTTGCCGAAAGAAAATGAGGACGTATTCGGGGCTGGAACTGACACAGGCTTCGGGAAATTTGATGCCTGCTCCGACTCTGACTTTGTACCTGACATAGGAGCAAATTTTGTGCCAAAAGTTGAGGTCGGAGCCGATTCTGAGGCGGTTTCTTTTGAAACAGAAGGAGGGTTGAATTTGAACGCTGCTGACGGTTGCTCATCAAACGAAGATCCAGACTGCTTTTCTATGTCTTTTTCAGTGCTCGTGGACCCAAAGAGTGGCTTAATAGCTGTAACCGAAGCAGATGGTTTTTTATCTTTAGTACTTTCGTCCATTTTACTTGATTTTCCATCTTTGAGTTCTTCAGCATTAAAGCTCTTTGGTTTTGAGGGCATAGTGAATTTGGCGCTGGCACTTGTGGTGTTCGGGAATTTTAGCTTTTTGACGACGTCATCATCAATTGGCTTAACTATCTGTGGTTCTTCTTCTGTAGATTCTATTGCGTTATCGTCAACTGTATCCAACAAGCTTATACCGAACATTCCACTTTTGTTCTGGCGTTCCTTTGGAACCGCTGTAATCTCAAGGGCCTTTCCCATCTTCTTATATTTTTGTTTGATAATATTTTTCGTAACTTTCTGTATTCCAGAACGATTCACATGGCGTGTATGCTCACGCAAGTAGCTTAAACGGTATCTTCTATACTTTTCTAGTTCCATCATCTTTTTCAATTGAACTAAGTTTGCTCTCTCTAGAGGGTCTGGTTGTGATAGCATAACAGGCAGCCCCAAAGATTCGGGATAATCTTCTAATTCTATATCGGACTCGGGACTTTCTTCGAAGAGAATAACAGCATTCTCACTGTCCGCTGCGCCAGGTTTTGCATTTGCCATGCTCCCACTTTGTTCTATATTAGTAGATTCTGCATTATTCCAGCTGTTCGAAACTTTTTCTTTCTTATCTGCTAGATTATCGTCTGACTTGTTTGTATTATTCTGCCCGTTAGTGTGGCCATTAAGTTTTGTCAAATTCTCAGCAAGAGCTTCATTCTGCAACTTCAAAGAAGTGTAGTAAGCTTCCAGCTGCCTAGCTGTAATTGGATTCTGTGAATCTTGAAAGCTAGATTCCACAAGAGCAGGAAATGGCGTGGAGGAGCGTGCATCTTCTTGCGGCACTTGTTGTTTCTTTTCTTCTTTGTTAAGATGAGAAAATTTCGAAAAAAAGCTCTTTTTAGCTTTACCTAACTTTGAAAGCATCGATGGAATTTCTTTCCAATTAGTCGAGAGAAGCCTCTTCGTTACCTTGTTCTCGAAGAACTGTCCCAGCTGCGTCGTTGTTATGACAATTCCAGAGAAAAGTTCCAAAGTCCTCACAATGAAAGAGAGCTGCAAAAAAAGTTGAAGTTCACTACAACAAAAAAAATCCAAATCAAAAATCGCTTACACGCTCTTCTGAAATTGCATCTGCAGGGCATGGAAAAAGTAGAGATTTTGCTTGTTGGATCACAACAATGTGAAGGGAAACAAGCCAACCAATGTCAAGCTTGGACCAGCCATATTTAGACGAGATAAAATTGACAGAAGAAAAACTGGTCCGTAATTGGGTATTTTGGGAAGAAGAAGGGGATAACCTATTACGTTCGGATCAAAGGAAAATCAGAGAGCAATGCGATGCACTTGTGAAAGGCATAACTCAATACGATGAGAAGAATTCTCTCTGCAAAGAACATATTTTGTTTATTGGAAAATTTTATCTCGATAATACTTCGTTGGCACCATGGACTTCGAGGGAATCCAGGAACCATTCGGCTAAGGTCATCGATCAGTTAATGGCGACGACGAGTGTCACCGAAGAATGTGAAAATATCATTGTTGAAAAGCTACAAAGCGCCTTGGAAGAGGTGAAAAAAGCCGGCCTTTCAAATGAAGTCAACAATTCAGGATATAGGAAATCCGCAACTTTGAAAATTGGAGGAAAATTAATTGGAGCCAGTTATACCAAAATGTTAGACAAGATGGAAAAGTTCAAGAGTATTCACGTCACAGAACTGGGGTATTTACACATCCTTATACAGAAAACTGATCTAGAAAAGAATTGGAGATTTATTCTTCCTTTATTACTGACATTCCTCGATGATACCGATGTTCTTGTGAAACGGGAAGCTGCAATTCTCCTCGACTCTCTTTGTAAGAGAATAATCACGAGCGGACATGCTAAATCTAATATATTACTGAAATCTCAGACCATGCCCCTTTTCAAAACCGCCATTCAGCCGTTGTTACTCGCTCTTCCATCTTTGACACCGGAAGCAAAAAGTGTGAAGATCCTCTTTTTGGCGTACCAAACCATATTTGACTTATTCCTTGTTTCCATCACCGAAAAACTAGAATATTATAACGCTATGGGTGCGGTGCTTAATGATACCATATTGCCATCTATCGGAAAGTGTAAAGATTACGCCCAGGTACTTCTCGAATTAGGAAGAGTTCTTCGGGAGTTTCTCCAAAGGTGTGGTGAATTCGCCCAGGTTTTGACTAAGCAAATCGTCTACACTCTTCTCACAGTTTTAATGGATCCATACATCATCTATGCTCCTGACGTTGTCCTCTCTCTTTTAACCATCGTTCAAGAAAGCTTACAAAATCTTTTACCGGAACGACGCCAAAAGTTTAAATACGACGTTTTGGGTTGTACGGGCACCCTCGAGCGTCGATTGCAAAACAGAGGATACTCTGATGCAAATATAGAGACCCAGGTTGAAAATCTTGTAAATTGTTTTGATTCTTAGTTCTGTTTTTCCCGTTCCTCTCCCATGTATATTAGTTAAGGAGTTATATGTTATGTATGCTATAAATTACCCTCACAAAATGCTTTACGCGGCGCATCATGGATCTGCTTTAAGAATTATAAACTTTTACGGGGTGGGGAGGCCACTTAGACAACCGTGAAAACTCCTGGTTACAAAGATAGCTGCTTTTTGGACAAGCTTTTCATGACATCCATCAAACCATTCCAAGCTACAGATCTTTTTGATCTGACTCCGATAAATTTGGACCCATTGACGGAGAACTTTTATCTATATTTTTATCACCAATATCTGCTAACATGGCCGACACTATCTTATAAATCCGTTAATGAAGCCGGAGTTCCAACAGGGTATATGCTAGCTAAGACAGAAGGAAGTGGCAAAGAATGGCATGCACACATCTCTGCTGTGACTGTTGATCCAAACTATAGACGTGTTGGACTTGGATCTTATCTATGTGATCAGTTGAAAATTGTTGTGGAACCAGAGCGCCCAATACATGCATGGTTCATCGATTTATTTGTGAAATGTTCGAATAAAACAGCTATAACTTTATATGAGAAACTAGGCTATAGTGTTTTCAGACGAGTGATAGGATATTACGGTACTGGGAATTCTCCTATTGATAGGAAAAAATTGGACGACGATGTTGACGCTTTTGATATGAGAATTAGTCTCCAACGTGACGAGAAGAATGAAACCGTTAGAAAAAATGGGAGGAAAACACATGTTTTGCCAGAAGAGGTGACATTTTAGGAAAAGTAGTTCAACTATGTAGATAAATAAACATTTCAACCACTAATTACGTTTTTAAGCACCCTTTTTAAGATGAGCATTTCCAAATGCAGATCTTTTTATCAACTGCACCGCAAACAACAATGACTTCTGAGTCCTCGCCACATTTGCCAATGAATGCAGATTTTGCCCTTCCGTCGTTAGAATTAAGAGTTTCGATCACTGTCCCTGTCCTCAAATCAAAGCCTCTCAACTTGCCGTCATCCCCGGGTATCCAAAGCCCTGAACAATGTGGTCTACAAAGTATAATGGCGTTGGAATATTTGTCTTGTGGTGACAGCGAGTTGAAGTTGGATATAATATAAGATCTTAAAATTGGGGTTTTAGATTGAAACGACTCCGTATTTTCTGTGCGTTCTGAAGCCATCTCTGCCAACTGAGAGTAGAATCCGGCTGACGAAGACGAAGTCTTTCCACAATTGATTCCTTCACAATTTAGAATTTCTTCTAAAGATGGAACAAGAACAGTGATGAGTCTCATATAAGGAACATGATCAGTTGCGATTGTAATAATCATGTCATTGCCCATCGAGGATATTTCTGCAATCGCCATTGGCTGAAAAGAATGACTAGAGAATTCTGCATCATTCAATGACAATTTTGCAATTTCAACCAATTTGGAGGTGCTTGGGTTGTGTGACGTTATCGTAAAAATTGTAAGTAAGGAGCTTTCCAATCTTCCTACAAGGACAATTGGCAAATGGCTTTTTTTGTCCTCTACTAGGAGTAAAGATGTTGGGTTTGTGAACAGTTTGTAATCACCAATCACTGAGAGTTTGATTCCATCATCCTCGTCAAGTTGAGCTTTTCCCAAGGTAACACGACCATCCCAGCCAATTGAGGCAAAATAGCCCAACAAGGAGGGATCTTCAGTGCTCCTTAGGCTTATATATTTGAAATCTGTTATCAGTCGTCTGTGCAATTTCAAACTGGTCAATGGCTTTGAGGTGGAGGAAGGGACTAAATTCCAGTTTTCATCAGCATCAACAGTAAATTTCATTGAGGTGACACCTCCGTTCATATCACATATAATAATGTGATCTGTACGCGTTATGCCCCATATTAACTTTATTGGCTGGCCCTGTAAAGGATCGATCGAACTCAACAGTATTTGATTGGTATCGAGATCTATCACCAAGATGCACTTTTTATTGGTCACAAACAACCCTAAGTTGTACAATTTTTCTTGGATCACCGCCTGAAAGAAGGCAGAACTGATTATAAGGGAATTTAGTGTCCCCAAATTCAGAACTTCGCAACTATCGGGATACTTTATCGACCAGTTTGGCAACACTATATTTTTCGCCTTAATTTTATCCGATTGTGTGAATGCATCCAATGTATTCACATTCTGGTCAGGATCACCAAATTGCGAGAGCGATTGGAAGTTGACCCTGTCTCTCACAATCGATTCTAGCGATTCATCATGTACCGGAGTGGTGAATTTCTTGTTCACCTCGAGCTCGAATGCACTTAATGTCTGCGTAAGCCCTGCATCTTTCAAATATTGTGCAATCAGTGACTGTATGTACGTTGCTTCATCCATTCTGACAGAACGATTTGCTCAAGAATACGTTCTTACTGCCTTCGGCCCAGATTTCTGGAGTTCTTATCAATTCGGCTATGCTTTTATAATCCGAAGATCTCCATTAATAATGCATTCTATATAAATTGACAAAGCGACGATCGACCCTCAAAACCCCTTTAAAGCACGTGCATACATTCAGGGTTTAGTTTTCCTGATACACCCGCACACCTCTCAATAAATATTTTCTCGCCCTCTCCCCTTTTTTTTTATTATGCCATCTCCTCCCTCCTCTACTCGCTTGCCTGCCTGTGTGAGGCCCCAGAGGGTGCTGAGCTATCCTCACAGTGAGAGTAGGTACATGCTTTTTTCAGTAACGGCCTGATACAAGAGTATTAGTGTAACGATTTCTTACTTTTGTTGTCTTATTCAGTCCTCTTTTTTTTGATCTCTTTGACTCTCTAAGATACACAAACACCAAATTTCAACATGGGTAAGGGTAAGCCAAGAGGATTAAACTCTGCAAGAAAGTTGAGAGTTCACAGAAGAAACAACAAGTGGGCCGACCAATCTTATAAGGCAAGACTTTTAGGTACCGCTTACAAATTCTCTCCATTTGGTGGTTCTTCACACGCTAAGGGTATCGTCTTAGAAAAGATCGGTATTGAATCCAAGCAACCAAACTCTGCTATTAGAAAGTGTGTCAGAGTCCAATTGATCAAGAACGGTAAGAGAGTTACTGCTTTCGTTCCAAACGATGGTTGTTTGAACTACGTCGATGAAAACGATGAAGTCTTATTAGCCGGTTTCGGTAGAAGAGGTAAGGCTAAGGGTGATATTCCAGGTGTTAGATTCAAGGTTGTCAAAGTCTCTGGTGTCTCTTTATTAGCTTTATGGAAAGAAAAGAAGGAAAAGCCAAGATCATAATCCTGTTTACTATTCTTAATGAAATATAAGGTTTCCTTTTCAATGTCTAATATATCTATCTAAATATACAAACCAATATATTTGCTTCAAAATTATCAAAGAAAATTCCCATTGCGGTAGAATCCTTTATTTAGAGTTCACTTTCTCCTAGTATACAATGGAAAACAGTTGGATACGAAAGCTTACAGTCTTATGCTACTCTTCATAAAACTGAAAGTTGTATAGGGAGAATGAAGGGTGCTCGAATAGGAAAAACCGGTGGTATAAAATGTAGAAAAAAAAAAGATTTGTAGATATCTTACTATACTAAATTACAAAAGAAGTTAAACGTTCAGGCCCCTACCTTCGATGGAGACTCCGTCTTTCTTAACGGCTTTTTTCTTTTGAGAAAGTTTGGTCAACTTTTTGTTGATCGCCTTAAACCTCTCGTCTCTGTTTAAAGATGCTCCAATTCCCATAGACAACACACTAGCCCGTTGTGCATGCAATGCGTTAATGTTAGTCTGAGGTGCAATAGTATAAACTGAAGTTCTAGCTTCAGGAGCAGCAGCTCTCTTTCTTCTGTCTGCACTTTCTTGATATAGCGACTTCCTGCCGTTCTGACCGTTATCGCCACTATCTGTCTGTAGCTTGGTTTTCGCTTTGAACTTTTCGATATCGAAATTGGCAGTTGGGATCTCTCTGGCTCTGTAATTATCAGATCTACCCATGACAGGTCTTGTCCAATCACCAATCAGCTTTTCAGCAATTCTCTTTAACGCAGGATCCACCTTTTTGGATTTTTGGTAGAAAATCATTACCTTCCCTAATCCTGACTCTCTCAAATGGATAGTTTTGATCGGCAGTTTCACTAGCTCATTTAGCAACGTCTTTTGGATTTCAAATGAAGGTAGCGAAGCGTCAGGTAACGGTTCTAGCCAAATCCGAACGGCCTCAAGAAGATTGTTATCTAGAATGGAGTCGTATAGGTTGGATTTTAGTAATGTGTCCCTCACCTGTGGGAGCAATTTCAGTTTATTTGTGGCTGGCTTCTTATTATTAACGCAATCAATATCCATATAAGCAGCCTCTTTCATCATATTTTTTAAGTGAGATATAGCTTCATCTTGCATGGCCTCAAGATCAACGTCGTTGTTTTTCCTTCTTTTAGTTGGCTTCTTAAGCAAGGCGTTGAATTTCTCTTCAAATTCTCTTCTCTTACGGGTCTGTTCGTCTTCTATTTCTTCATTTCCGTCGATTTCGTTACCGCCATCCCTGGCATCCGTGATGTTTTTAGAGTTCTCATATTCATCATCATCTCTGCTTCTCTTCTTTGCTGGCGATGCTGATGTTCCGTTCGTTTTTTTAAATTTGTTCAATTTTGAAATGTCCTCCTCTATATCACCTTCACCCTCTTCATCTTCTGCATCAAGTGGTTCTTCTTTTTCTTCATCCCGCTGCAACTCATCTGGGTTCTTTGCTTCTGGTGCCTCATCTTCCTCTTCTTTGCTTTCCTTGCCGTCTATCGCCTCCTGGGACTTGCTTTCATCCGACCTGACCTCTTCATCAGCCTTCTCCATGGATGTGTCTGGTTTCAACCCTTCCTCGATAACTGGGGTCGTTCCTTCCTCTTCTCCTGCTTCTGCTGCTGCTGGCTGTTCGATTTGTGCATCTTCTGCATTCTGTTGTTGCTTCTCCACGTTTTCGTCCTGAACGTCATCTTGCACGCTATTTTCCTGTTTTGCCGCAATCACGTCCTCGGAAACCATTGTATATGTTTTTACTGCTGCGTTTCCTCTCTGCTGTATAGCTCCTCCCTTATATGCCGGCTTGTTCGTCTCTTCTTTACTTCTTCTGGCCTTGCCGTCTTCACTTTCAAACTGACGGAATCTTTACCCGCCCTGACGCGCCGATCGTCGCCGTCGCCTTTGTCTTTTTTTTTCAGGTCTCTCACCGGGATTCCTCTAACGGCGAGAAGGACAAGACCTGACAAGAAAGAAGATGGACGGTTCAGGCTTGTTAAGAGAAAAGCTCCTTCAAGGAAGTAAAAAGGAAGAAAGAAGGAGAGAACGGTTTCAGGACACATTCACACATTGATAAGTACAAAGAAATGAACGGTTACAGCGAAGAAGATATCAGAAATGCCATGCTTTACCAAGAGCAAATGAAAAAGGCACAAGAAGAACAAACTGCTTTGACTCTAAAGTTGGCAGGTCTCCTTGCTTTGGGCTTATGGGCAATCCCTACTGCTGTTCACTTTGTTAAGAAATCATTAGCTTGAACGATTCTCATGTCCAAAAATCCCTCATGAAAATAATAATTACTCGAAGTTCCCAACTCTTTGTACATATAGGTTTTATATATCACATCAACTCTATATATTACATTTTTGAAAGAATCAAAACAAAACGATAATAGTGCCAGTAACATTTAATTTCCTACTAGTATACACAGTACTCACCCTACATCCGTCTTTGTGAGCGCTTACGAGACTACCTTATCTTTATCGTTGGTGAAGAAGTCAATGATTTCTTGTCCAGATTTGCTATCCATATTCGCAAGTAGTCTTTGGTTTGATGAATTCATAGACCTGTTAAAGTCGCCAACTTTCCCTTCTCTGCTTGTTACGCTCTCAATAATTACATTTATCCTCTGGTTCAGCTGCTCTTCTTCTTTCGAACTACTACAGAATTTCTGTACTAAGTTATCATCATCGATAAGATCCCTCATTTCATTTACCTTGTCACACGTATTTCGTAACTGTGAAACAAGAAAGAGGATTGTGTCGTTTAGCGGTGTCAATTGGGCCAAAGTTTTCCTGTTTGCGGGATCACTCTGTTCGTTGGCAATGAGAGGTTGTAATCGCATCTTGACCAACTTTGACAACGCAGCCAATTTGTAGAACTTCGGCACTGCTTCGCATAAAACCTTGTTAAACTCAACTTGATAGTGTATCTTCCTCACTGTTTCCAGCAACTCTTGAGTGATATCTCGATCTTTCTGTATTATGTTGTCATACACTTGCAGTCCTTCATGATGTTTTAAACGAATGTATCCACCGGAGACAAGGTCATCAGGTAAATTAAAGACATTTCTGAGAGCGTACACCTCAAACTTGTCGAAATTCCTGTTGATACTATGTTCTAACAAAGATTCTAGGGTTGCTGTTCCTGTTTGGATGTCTTCGATCGAATACTGTTTGTCTTCTTTGCTTCCGGATGAATTTGTATCTACTATGACATCGTCACTCTTTTGCTGCTGTAGTTTTTTATTGGCAGCCTCTTCCATCTGCAGTTTCTGGTTGATTAGGATCTGCTCTAATTGCTCCGTACATCGGTACATGATTTCGTTTATCACGTTGATGATGTCGTCTATCACGGTGATAGGCTGGAACCCAAAATGTTCTGTCAAAAGACGAGTGGTATTCAATTGTATTTCCTCTTCGTTCATTATTTGTCCTCCTGTTACGCCGAAGGCTTCCAACTACTGCGCATTGGCAACACCATGATTATATCGTGGGCATCGTTTGTATCTTGCAAAATATGTTTCAGATATCAACAAAAAAATGAGACGCGAACATAGCCATAGAGGCCAATCTTTACAAAATCAACGTTTAAGGTACTACAATTAACTGTATATCGTGTTGAGATCGATCTATACTTACCTATACAAGTATACATATCTAGCATTCATGCCCTGTATACTGTGCTATCTATTTTAATCGGAAGAGCTGTCGGAATCGCTGCTGCTGCTGCTGCTGTTGTCGTTGTCGTCGCTGTCGCTATCGGAGTCACTACTGCTAGAATCGTCGTTGTATTTTGGAGCATCGTCCTTGCTGCTGTTTTCGTCGCTATCGTCGTTGCTTTCGTTTGGTTCCGGCACAGGACCCGAGTCTTCTTTTATGGATTGGATCACAGGGAGTTTTTCCTTCATTTCCTCTTCGTTTATACTGTTGTCGTCCTCCTTGGCATTTTCTTGAGCTGCAACATCTGTGGTTTCGCCGTCAAATTTCACATGCTTCTTGATGCTGTCTTTGATGCCATCCAGCATCACAGGCTGGCTATCCCTTTCCATATCTGGCGTGAGCAACGTGCCCTCGATGGACAATCCCTTGCCGTTGACGTGGATAGCACGCACCGTGAACTTGATCTTCCCCCCCACAGGCACTTCATTGGAATCACACCAATGTCCCAGCCTCTTGAAATTGTTTTCGTCCGTACCTGTTTCGTCGGCCTGGTTAGGCACAAAATACCAGTCCTCGGGAATGTAGAATTTCTTGATACTTGCACTGAAAACGTCATTGACAAGCAAACCTATATGACTCTGGGACTGCATGATGCTGTAGCCCTCCAGTATGTCGCCAACACGTGGTCTCCACACGACAAAATCCACCAATGCCCACAGGAAAGAGAAAGGATTCTCGTCCGAGACCTTGGCGACGTATTTGAACTCTGTTCCTCCGTCCTCTGCATTGATGTGGTTCTCCTGTGCCAGACGAACGTTGTTGTATGTGATGATGATGCCTTCGACGGTTGGGTTATATGCCATTATGAGTGGATCAAGATGTTGCTGACGTAGCCCCTCTATTGGACTCTCCAGATAGCATGGGGCTAGCGATAGATACATCTTTGCTCTGATACGATGGAAGCACCTTGAAAGACCGGTTTCCGCATCAACGACGCTGACAATTCGTTCTTTCTCCTTGCCCTGCGTATTTACAAACGTAACTTTCTGCTTTTTCGCATCCAGCGGTTCTGTTTCGTTGGAAAACCTCCTCTTGGTGGATACTATGGATGTCGACATATCGATAATGGTGCTGATTGTGGCCGTGGGTTATCTCCAGTATCACTAACGGTTGATCAAAAACAGAAACCTGCAATGCTAACTCTGATGCAGAAAGAACTTTGATGAATTGACAAGCGCAAAATAGGTTTCTCCATCCAGCGATCAAACACCCTACACTTGACGATCATAGATGCCTTCATCCAGTAACAACTGGATTGAAAAAAGATTCTTAAAATTTTTTTCCGCTTCGAGGAGCAAAAGAGAGAAAAAAGAGAAAATCAGAGAAAAAGAGAAGAAAATGTAAAAATGATGGAAAATTACCGCTTCCGAAACAATCGCGACAATCTTGCTGTCGCGGTGCCTCCACCGGAGTTTCCAGTACTGCCGTTTCCGTTGCTACTATTACCGTTACCAAGAAAACCTTTCCGTTCACGACGGAGAGACATGTTGCTCATGCCTCGAGCAGCCTCGGACTCGGCGTTGTTGGTGACGACGTCCATCAGCATGATCTTGCCGTTTGCCTGGACCTGTGCGCCCATGACCAGGTTCGGGTTCAGCCCCAGTCCGCCGCCATTAGCGTTCATCGGACCTGTGATCAGACCGCCGCCGTAGTTGGTGTTGGTGTTGGTGTTGTTGCCATTGGCGTCTTCCATGTGGTTCTGCTTGAAAACTAGTCCCTCTTGCGAGTTGAGCTTGCGGAAAAGTGGCTTGTACGCTGCCCATTTTTGTCGGATCTGCTTCTGCATATGCTGCGGAGTAGGTGCGTCCTCGTCCTCTGAGTACTGCGACACTCCAGCGAATCTGACCTTCTTTAAGATCTCACCATCTGGACCAACTTTGAAGTCTCCGGCAGTTTCGGATTCAGACACAACGTCAATGTTGCCAATTACAGAACTGGATCGGGATCTCGTGCGGGCCTGGGCGGTACTTGAAACACTGCTTCGACGGCTCAAATCAGAGACTGAACCGCTGCTCTCAAGAGAGGTCTGTCTACTCACAGGAGTAAGCTTCGTCAACGCAGAATTGCTTCTGCTCCGCACGCGGGATGGAGATGGAGAGGCAGAGGGCTTTGTAGGGGACGTTCTCGTTGTTCTAGACACGGGAGTACCCGTGTTGGTGTTCGAGTTGGATCTGCTCCGGTTGATAATTTGCAGCTTCAGCGCATTCTGTGCCTCCAGTGAGGAAGCCTTGAGTGAGTTCAACGGGCTTCCAGGAAAGTCGGAGAGTGCACGATCGCTTCCAGAAGAGACTGAACCCTGTGGTAGCGAAGGAGAAGCCGGAGTGACTTGAAGATCGGGGTTGATATTTGGAGGTTCCAAGGTTTCCGAAAGCTTCTCGTCAAGCGACCCAGCTTGCGCTTCCATCATGTGCATTTGTGACTGGACAGCCATATCGTTGTCACCTAGATGGGAGTCTGCCTTAATTGGACTTGCAGCTTTGGTAACGAATGTTCTTCTACTCTCTAAAGGTTTACCGTAAACACTTCCGTTCTGAGCAGATTTCAAAATATGCTGCTGCAGCCGCTGCTGAGCAGTGAGGTTATGCGGTACAACTCTTTTCGCCGCCAACTTCGCCATCTGTGCTTCTTTGCTTTCATTCTTGGCAGTTGGCATTCGACTGATCGACGATCTCCTTTTGATTGAGCCATTGTTATTGTCATTGCCAGCGTTGCCATTCGCTTGGCTTCTTAAGCTAGGCGCAGATGCATGCGAAAGTAGCACACTAGATCTCCTCTGTAGCGTTTCGCCTTTCTTCACGGTCGGAGATGATGTCAAAGAGTTGCATCTAGAATTGTTTGTCGCTGAGCGACGTGTAGCAGATGAAGTACCGCCAATGACTGAAGCTCGCCTGGTTAATGTTGGCGATTCTGGGGCTATACCATGTTGGTCAGTCACTGACGGCGATCTTAAGCCTCTACTTGTAGATTGACGCGTTAATGAGGAAGTCCTAGAAGAAGACGAAGAACCAGAGGTTAATGAACCATAAGACCCTTTCCTTTGCACGGTATGCCCAATTCTAGGCGGCTCTGCAAATACGGGTGATTCGGCTACCGAGGACATGTCTGCCAGTTTGGCAGGCTGATGTTCACCCTGTAAATCTCCAACGCTTGAACGGCGAGACACCAGTCGGCGAGACGCACTAGTGCTCGTTAATGAATTCGATCTTGAAGTACTGGCAGAAACGGTTCTATTCGAAGCTGCTGAACCTTGTCTGTAAAATGGCGAACGTGCTGAACCTGTTAAAGAAGGCGAGGAAGATGCCGAACCTGGCGAAGGTGTGCCGGACATAGACAAACGACGCGTTGCTTTGGTTCCATTGGTGTTTAACGAGGAGTTTTCATCAATGGAACCGATTGATCCCAGTGAACTTATTCGACGGTTTGCCAGCCGACTCTTGCTATTACTCACGTCACTTGGGGTAACGCTCCCCGCCCGAAGATGCTCCATTTGCGTCTTCATCTCCTTCTGATTTTCACATAGTGCCTTCAACCTCTTCTCTCTATCACTGTTGACACGTTCTCTAAGTTTTTCTCTCATAGTTTCCTTACTAAACTCACTGTCTTTCCCCTCAGTAAGAATAAATGTCCATTCGTTATGTATTTCTCTCAACACTGCCATCATTTTATCAAGCAGTACAAGCATTTCCAACGAAATTTTCCGGAATTCTGAAACGAAAATGTTTGAGTCTAACGAAATGTTTTTGATTTCTGTTCTTCTTGCATACTTGGCTATCAGAGTCAGTATCATGCTGTTTTGCTTCGTGTGTGTGAAGTAGATAGACATTTTTGCCAATGCCTCACGCACGCTTTTACGTGACCTTGAATATGGGGAAAAGTAGTTAACATTTTGGAAATAGATCGTCTTACCCGTTTTCCTGATTTCTATGTACATATCTGAGATTCGGAGTAGTAGCGTATACATGGTGTACAATGGCGACAATTGCTGTGGTTTCTGTGCTGTTGTTTTTGACCTCGTGACTAAACTGCTTGTTCTATGAACATCTATTTTTAACTCGTCTATAATGTTCTGAAACGTGGCCAACTTGATTTCTAAGAAACGGAATTGTGTTTTGAGATAAAATCTTAGAATGCTTTCCTGCTTTGTGCTTGGAATGTTTGGTATGTCTGTGAAAGTCAACTGATCTACAATTGACAACTCTGGGAATTTCAGTACACTTAGGTTCTGAAATATTGATTGTTTTGTCTCTTTTGTCCCATGTTGTCTGTTTACCTGGCTAAGCGCCGCGTTGAACCTGGCATCCACGACTTCGTAAACGCTAAGAAGCAAGAGTTCCAATAGTGTGATTGTATCAATTATCTTCTTGCGTTCTGGAAGAGGGACCATTTTTTCGAGAGGGATTCCGTAGGGGTTGACAGGAGAGTTTCGGCTGATATTCTCCAGGGAATCGAAAGAGATCGGTGACAACACAAAAGATACGTCTATTGTCTGTGCCGGGTTGTATTTCTGCATGTTTTGTAGAAGCTCCGACCGGCGATAGAAGTTGTCGTTGACGTTGAAGATTGGGCCAGACAAGAGGAGGACCGATTGTGGATCGACCAACGGCGTGTTCAGGTCAGCCAATGACTCTTTTGTCTTCTTCACAATCATAATGAATGACACAAGTTTGCGAGAGATGTAACAGTACTGAAGCAATTTGGCGTCAATTGGGAAGAGCGTTTTAATCTGGGCCAATGAACGTTGCCTTACTGCTGGTTTCGGGGTTGCACCGCTACTCTCCACATCCTCAGTCTCCTTCTCAGAGTCTTCGTGCACATCAGGCCTAGTTTCTTCGTCATGGTCTTGCTTCGACTCTTGCTTCGACTCTTCATTGGGCTGTTCATCTTGCACAGGATCTTCTGACACGTCTTCTTCCCCTGCTTCTTTAGTTTTCTCCTTTCCTTCCTCTCTCTCTTCGTCCCCAGATCCCTGCTCCGATTTCACCTCGATCTTCTCAGGCTCAGACCTTTCGACATCCTCTTTTCCGTCCTTTTCCTGTTGATCTTCCTGCACCACCGTGTCGTCACTATCTGCTTCTCGCTGGCTGTCGGAAGAAGCCCCAGTCGTCGTTCCGACATCGTCCTTGCTCACGACACGCATTGCAGGCTCGTTTTCTGTGCTTGGCTCGTTCTCCTGATCCATTACTATATTGCCAATTGTTTACTCCTGGCAGGCCGCTTTCTCCGAATGCTGCACAGGCCCTGGACACACACGAGAAACACACTCTTGCTCTCTTCACCACCCCCTGGCCGGCTCTGCAAGTCTGCTTCTCCTACCTCCTCCCGTCTCTCTCAGGCCCTCTGTTCTGCTGCTCTCGCTGCGCCCAAAAGGGAAGGCTTATATACAGTGCGTGTGCCATTGCACACTGTGAGTGAAGGAAACGGAAAGACTCCCGCCGTGGCAGATTGTTGTCCTTTTCCGTTCCTTAGGGGGAGCGGTGGATGTATACGTTGTTAGCTGAGGGGTTCGGCGGTGTTTCTTTATACAAGAAGGTCTAGCTAGAAAAAAAAGGGGCTACTTGTGCTCGTCGATGAGCCATTTCCACACGATGTCTTTGTTGTGTTTGCGCTGTCTCTCTGTGGCCTTGAGACTCCGTTGCTGCTGGATCTTCTCCATAAAGTTCTTCTTTGTCTGCTCGTCGAACTTGTTCAACTGCTTGGAGCTCACCATTGTCATTCGACGCACATCCCGGAGTCGCCGCAGGTACACGACGCTCATGATGCCGCCCATGAGGAGACTGACGGCGACAACAGAGACAAACGCAACGTTCGACTCCTCGATGTAGTTCTTGAGATTCATTCCGTAGAAAGCCGGCAGGATTGTGGCGATCGTGAAGCCCAGCGTGAAGATGGCCACCCGTAACTCGAACACCATCAAAGAGTTCCGGTTGGCGTCCAAGATGATGTTCACAATGTCCTCCGTGGACTTTATGTTGTTGATCATTGTCTCCGCCTGCTGCACAATCTCATCACACTGCTTGTAATATGCCTCAAGAAGCATCTCCACCTCCCCCGTATCTCGGCTCTCACTGCCCTGCTGTACCATTTTTGGGTTTCCCTCCGCATGGGTGTCCACGTTATCCAGGAGGGAGTCGTGGACAGGGTTTGTTTCCCGACCTGCAGCGGTGCTGTGGTTGATTGTGTTCTGTGTGTTCTGAGACGAGGATTGGGACGCAGTAGTGGCACTTCCCGACGAAGACGAAGATGACGAAGGCGAAGACGCCGTCTCGTTATCGCAAATTAGCTTTTTGATCTCGTAGTTCTCCGTGAGATACATATTCTCAAGATCTTCGTCATTGTCAAGCAACTCATCCAACGTATTCCTGATCAAAAGACTTTTCTGGTAGAACATGGTCAACCCTTTCGAGTTGACGAGCAAGTCTCTTAAATTGGCTCGATCGATCTGAGAATCCAACTCGTTCAAGATTTTGTTAATTTTCCCCAAGTGGCTATTCAATTCCGTTTCCAAAACAGCCATCACATTCACCAAAATACATTCTAAAGTCTTGAATTCGTAAGTCTGATTCAAAATGCCATGATTCTGTCCATGTATACCCAACATGCCACCATGTACCACCCGTGTCTGGAGTTTGCTCTCCAAGTCGTACATGAATAAACTTAACTTACCTGCTGAATCTGGTGACGAGGTGTCGAAAACCAGCACCTCGTTTCTCTTGATCAATGCCTTTATATGTAACAAGTTCACTAATATACCGTTGCTCCGGACAGCTATGCTCGGTGCAACATCAACGTTGGAAGAGTCAATTTTCCGCAGGTCTCTAGGAAAAAGCTTATTCTGCTGTAAAAAGGTTGCACGTGGGAACTTCTTCGATACAGCACGTACCGTCCCGGACCCGTCAATTACTGTACATGATATTGTGGACACGTCTGGAGATATAGGTTTCAACACCTTAGAAGATGAAAATAATATGGAAGAATTAGAGGCGTTACTTGGAGAGGACGATGATGATGATGATACTGATGGAGAAGATGAGGAAGAAGATGTGGTCGATGATGCCAGTATGCAGGAAGACCCCGATAGATTTCGTTTGCCTTGATAGCCTCGATTCAAAACTATTGTAGGTCGCAGCTGGGTCCCAATTCTGGGCCCCCACGTCCTTATCGCATGATGGTTCATACTATTAGTATGATGGATCTGTTGATACCTGAGCTGTCCTTCTAGACATCAAGTTTGATCAAGCGATCGGTAACTGCAGGTAAGCTGGCAAAAAAAGGATCAAAAAAGAGAAAAAAAGGACAATAAATTTCATGGTGCACGCACCTCCATGATTCCGATAAAGGCAACTGCACAGACGGATGGATACGTATACGATAACAGTGCATTTATTTTGTAGACATGTTTTTTTAGATTATACAATCGATATATTTGCAGAGAGACACTCTATCTCACTCCCACGGGGCTGTCTCCTCAGTCAAAGAATTTTCTTGTCTTTGATGGACCGAAAATTTCAAGTCTGATGGCAGGCAAGGCAGATTCCGAGAGAAGCTTTAATCTTTCATCGAGGGTATTGTTGACAGAAATTTTTCCAGATCCGTTAACAATCACAACACCACCAGCAAGATCCTTGTCCAAGAAGTCGGACTCATCGATCTTGAATTCGACAGTGAAGCCAGACTCCTTCGAAAAGTTGTTAACAGCAGTCTTTGCAGCATCCTTCGCAGCGCTGACATCGGCCTTTCTCACTTTGATCTGAACAGAAGGTTCCATCAGGGCAAACAGACCTTCTTCAATGAGACCTATGAGTAACTTCTTGTATTTGTCCTTGCTGTTGGATATCTTTTTCAATTCGTCCTGTGTTGCGGCAAAGATTGTTTCAAGTGCTTCCTCTCTGGTAGCCAAAACCTTTAATCTTGTCTTGTTGGCAATGGTGGATTTAGTAATCTGTTGTGCCAATGAGGCTTTTTTAAACTTATCTTGGTATGACGCATCAATTGCGTTGATTTCTGAACGCACAATCGACGCTTTTTCGATTTCATACTCTTCGTCCGCCTTCAATTGGATCTCCTTGGCCTTTTCCTCGGCTTCCTTCGTTATGAAGGACTCCATCTTCTTCAATTCGCCTTGGACCTATAACAATCAACGTTGGTAATGCACACATTTACGCACAGAGATGGCTGTTAGTAACAAATTCAATCATGGTTCCGTAGCGGACGCCCCCTTACCATCTCACGGGGAAAAATAGGGGTGGAGTCACATACCTGTTCATCTGTGAGTGCTCTTGTGGAAGACATCTTCGTGTTGCAGAGTAGCCTGTGGTATCTACAGTAGGGTGGAATGCCTTGCAAACTCTTTCCTCTTCTTCCCTCTGGCTGCCTGGTCCTATCAGTCTATTTAGCAGCATTCCCCAGAAGCAGCCATTGCGAAGAAGGGAAAAACCTCACCAAAAGCATCCGTACACCGCAGTTGCTTATGTAATGCAGTGAATTTCCATTTTGGGATTTTTCTGGCTCTTGCCTCTAGCATGTTTTGCAGTTTATGAAGAAGATAGGAATGTCAAATTACAGAAAATGAGTGCATTGAGAGGCCATTCTAGCTCGGACCACATATTTGAACAAAATAAAATTGTAATTTAGCTGAGTGGAAGAGAGGTGCATATTAATTTAAGCATGCTGGCACTAAGAGTGTCCGGGAAGAAGCAGGTACCGTTGCGATGGAGCAGATTATTCACCAGTACAGCTTTACACAGGGAAACCGCCTCTGCTCAAACAACGGAGTCGGGGCATCATATAAATAAGAATGCGTGTGGTATTCAACAACTTTCCACGGAACTGCATAAACAGATTTTTCCCACACCGAAACTTCCAAAACCGACCCGAAATTTAACGAAAATTTCGTTGAAATATCTTGAAGATAACGAACTGCTAGGAAAGCCATGTTCGGTTAGTCCAGAAATTGACTTTAAACTGCCGCTGTTGCAAGGAGAAAATATTAATCACCATTTTCTTAATCTTGGCTACAACAGTGCTGAAAGGTACATCAATTTGGTAGACAATTTATGTCGGATTGGCTTAACTCCGCTACCGAAACCTGAAAAATGGGCTTTCAAATCAGGCTGGACAAGATATGCACCAAATGAACCACCAAAAAGTGTTCCCTATCCTCTCGAAGAAGAGCTTGTTTTTGACTGTGAGGTAATGTATAAACAATCTCCTTACCCTGTCATGGCTACATGTTTATCACCTTTGGCCTGGTACTCATGGTGCTCTCCATATCTAACCGGTGACAGCGCCGAGAACAAGCATTTAATATCCTTAGCAACCGACAAAAGGGACTGTGTTGTGGTTGGCCACAACGTATCATTTGACCGAGCGAGAGTTTTAGAAGAATACGATCTCAAGCCTTCGAAAGCTTTTTTTCTTGACACCATGTCTTTGCATGTCTCAGTGAGTGGAATGTGCTCCAGACAGAGAGGCACTTGGATGAAATATAAGAAGAATATGAAGGAAAAGATAAAGTCTCAGGAGAAGACATTAGAAGATTTCAGAGACATGATTCAGAATGAAGACTTGAAATACACAATGTCTAACTTGGTTCTTGATGAGGAGGCCGCAGATGACGATAACGAACTCAATAACGCTCTTAGAGAGGATCCATGGATGAAGAACAGTAGTATGAATAAATTAAGTGATGTCGCAGAATTCCATTGCGGAATAAAAATGGAAAAGCAACTACGTGATCATTTTGCTGCCACCGACGTGAATGAAATTCGGAATTTGTTTCAGGAATTGATGACATATTGTGCAGATGATGTTCTTGCAACGTACCATGTCCTCCACAAAGTTTATCCTATGTTTCGTAAAGTCGTACCCCACCCGGTAAACTTTGCCGCTCTGAGACATATTAATTCATCTTTTCTTCCCACCTCGACTGATTGGGAAGACTACATCCATCGCTGCGAAGACATGTATCAAACGTCCAGAGTCCAAGTTGAAGAAAAAATACATTCAATTTGTGAAGAAGTTGTCCAACTCAAAGATAAAGCTAATGAGCCTCAGCCTCCTTGGAATAAAAACCCTTGGCTTTGTCAACTCGATTGGACCATCAAACCTGTCAAAATGACCAAAACTGGAGTTCCATACAAAAATCAAAAATTACCAGGTTATCCTGAATGGTATAAAAAGCTCATCGTAAAAAACAAGCTAACCTTGACTGTCAGATCAAGGTGTTCTCCATTGTTGTTGAATATTCTTTGGGAGCACAAGCCAATTTTCTGGACTGATTCTAAGGGATGGTGTTTCATTGCAGATGAGAACGAAGTAGATGAATTCAAGGAGAAGAAGTACATTGAGATAGATTTGAGAGAATTGCTTGAAGCTGAAAAAGGATTGAAATCTAGTCCAGCCAAAAAGCCAAGGCGCAAGAAGCCTGCTTCAAAACAAGACGAAATATCTGAATATAAACTAAAGATGAAAGGTAAAACAAATAAACCAAAAGACGCAAGCACAAAGAATACTAAAACTTGCCAAGATGGGAGAGAATCAGAAATTTCTGTGCCTTTAAGGGAAGATAGCATGCCCGAATACGTTGAATCGGACCCTATCGTGAGAACTAATATTCTCAATTTATTAAATAGCAAAAAAACGCTATTTAAAATTCCGCATGAAAATGGCGCCGATGCCAGAGTGACTTCATTAATAACGAAGCCGTTTTTACGATATTATGAGGAAGGTATTCTGTCGTCTTCTCATCAACTGGCCAAGGAGGCTTTTGAAATGAATGTGAGAAATAGTTACTGGGTTTCGAGTAGAGAGCGCATTATGAACCAGTTTGTTGTATACGAATCTGACATCAAAGAACAGAAAAATGTCTCAGAAGTTAAAGTATCCTTGAAGTCGAAGAAAAGGGATAGTACTGAAGCTAAAGAGTTGGGTTTTATCATTCCACAGATCATTCCAATGGGTACAATTACTCGTCGTGCAGTTGAGAAAACATGGCTCACTGCTTCGAATGCGAAAAAGACCCGGTTAGGTTCGGAGCTCAAATCTTTAATTCAGGCACCCCTTGGGTACTGCTTTGTTGGAGCAGATGTTGACAGTGAAGAACTTTGGATTGCATCTTTAGTGGGGGATTCTGTGTTCAGGTTGCATGGAGGTACTGCCTTAGGTTGGATGACTCTTGAAGGGACGAAGAATGCGGGAACTGACCTACACTCGAAAACTGCCAAAATTTTGGGTATTTCACGTAATGAGGCTAAAGTTTTCAACTACGGAAGAATTTATGGTGCAGGCGTGAAATTTGCAACTTCTCTTTTGAAGAAATTTAATCCTGCAATATCAGATGAAAAAGCAACAGAGGTTGCCAAGACATTGTATGCGGAAACTAAAGGTAAAACTGGTGTGATCAAACTCCCTGACGGAAACAACGAGAAGTTCAAGTTATGGTATGGTGGCTCTGAAAGTGCAGTTTTCAACAGGTTAGAAAGTATTGCTGAGCAAGACAATCCTAAGACCCCTGTTCTTGGAGCTGGCATAACTGCTGCTTTGAAAAGAACAAACTTGAACTCTAACTCGTTTTTACCATCACGCATTAACTGGGCAATTCAATCCTCTGGTGTTGATTACTTGCACCTATTACTAATTTCAATGGAATATTTGTGCAAAATTTATGGTATCGATGCAAGGTTAGCGATTACTGTTCATGATGAAGTGAGATATTTGACGAAAATAGAAAACAAATACAAATGCGCAATGTTATTACAAATCGCCAATTTATGGACCAGGGCTATGTTTTCTTTTCAACTGGGGATTGAAAACATTCCACAGAGTTGCGCATTTTTCTCGTGTGTTGACATAGATTTTGTGCTACGGAAAGAGGTGGATTTCGACTGTATTACACCCTCAAATCCAAATCCTATTCCGCATGGTGAAAGCATTGACATCTATAGTTTGCTGAAAAAGAAGGAAATCCAGGAAATGTTAGAGTGTTTAAACGATAAACTCGAATTAAACAAGCACTTTGAAGTTGGACCCAAAATTTATAGACCTGTTGAGGAACTGGATAAGCGGATGGATACGTCGACAAAACTCCACTGGCTTCAACTTCAAATCTGTAAAGATGAAGCTGAGTTCAAGAAGAAAAAGAAGAGCCTGTTCAACTCTCTTGATCATTTGCAACTTGAGAAGTTTGGAAAGCGTCTGCTGGACGAGGATAAGAGAACTGATGATGTTGTATGTGATGGATTGTTTGATTCTCCGAACAGCACTTCAGAGTTGTTGAACGCAGGCCTGGTACTCGAAGAGCTTTCAGAAAAAGAGAAGAAGAAACCTAAAAGGAAAGTCAGAAAGAAGAAGAACGAAAAACTTACGAATGCAGCCCTACCAGCTGAAGAAGAGACACATGTAACACAATATATTGATATGCTTGGTACAAAAGCGGTCGATGCTACATCAAAAAAGGTTAGAGCAAAGAAGGCACCACAGGAAAAGGTCGGTATGGAGGCGAAAGTCATGCCCGCCTTTGTGGGAGAGAGAAAACCGAATCACACTCTGGCTCTCAACAGCATGGTTCATCAGCTAACAGAAAATGAACTTGTGGAGATCCAAAATAGCTGAACATGTACATAGCTTCTATATATTTTTCTGTATAATACAACGGTAGTATCATAATGAGGTAAATATCCAATTCATGTTAAATTCACGACAACAGCTCTGTCGCGGACTTTTTGTATTGGCTCGCCTCCCAGAAAATGCCCGGAGAACACCTGACAGCCTCAGCGGCCCGCACATAGTAAGCACGGCCTGTAAATGAACGAAGAGTGTCATTCAGGTTGCCATGCAAGCCTTGATTAAGTGTATGTACGCACCTGTACTTGAAATATAATATAACGATAGCGTTACATCCAAAAAACACCTTTGGTGAAAGTTGGACAGCTTGGACCCTGAATTGTTGAGCCCAATATCACTCGGCTGAATTCTTTACGCATTACTCTCATATTTTAGTCTCAAAACTAAGCTATTCAATAGGCTTCGTTCACTTGCCCATTGAATCGTCCATTTTTTGCCAAGAAACTGCTCTCATTGCAAAGAACCCTTAACAATTCATGGGACTTAGAAAAAGCGCCCTTTCAAGTCTACTACTCTCCTATAACTAAGTATTGTATTTTACCATTTTGCAAATAGAAACTAAAACATATATCAAGACAGACCCGCAAAATGGCCACAAATTTTGATTGGAATCAAATTCCAGGAGTACAGAATACTGAAGGGTCCGTATCGGCTACTGCAGCTCCGACAGACCATTTTGACGAGTTTTTTAATAGCCAACTGGGACAAGCACAGCAATCTCGTATTGTATCGCCTATATCTTCCGATCCATCTGCGTCGCATCTCACAAAACTGCAATTACAGTCTCAACCGCAGTCTTCACAACAACAACAGCAACAACAACAACCACAACAGCAGCAGCAGCAGCAGGGGAATAGCCAATTTTTTAGTTCACACCCTGCTATCACAAAGTCACAGGCCTCCTCAAATGATCACTCCCAGCTTGCTGATGCAACTCGTACAGACCGCTCACTATCGAACGTTTTCAACAAACTGAACATCAGTAGCACCAGGTCACATAGTGATGACACCATAGACACAATAAAGCCTTCTTTGGCGAAAACATTAAGTGATACCAGCTCCCCTTTAAAGAAAATCATGGAAAACCCAACACATTCGAGTAGCACAGATACGATTATTGCAGATAATGATAGTTCTATCCCATTGTCTTTAGCGTTGAATGATATGTCTCAGAAAGAACTGAAAACGTACCTGAGATGGTATGAAAATATTCAAGAAAGAAAAATAACAAACAAAACTGTTACCTTGAACGATGTTTTTATTTTCATGCAGAATTTCAAAATTCCACAACAAATCAAAGAAAGGATGAAGCTCGTATTTACTAAGTGGTCAAACTCTTTGAACATAGGCCAATTTTTTGCATTAATGAGACTTCTTGCGCATGCACTGTTAGGCGAACCATTGGCACGATCTCTAATAAAGATTCCTGCACCTGTGCCAAGGCCAATCTCTATATTATCTAGAAAAAGAAAGGAACGCTCGGAATCCACTCATGAGAACTTGGATTCGTCTTCTATAGACGAGCCAAAAAAGAAGCTGGATATTGATTCGTTTACTGAATTCATTTTAACTGGTGAAAGACCTTCTTCGAAGCAATCCTCGAATACCAAATCACACAAAAAAGTCAAATTTTCCGAAGTTGTAAGCTTTTCGCCTCCACCTCCAACTGTTGAAGATGGCAATCAGCCGCAAGTCGAGAACCCAAGGGTGATGAGCTTACCGCAGCAGCATATTTTAGATTTCTCTTTGCCAATGGACCAACTACTTGATAAACTTAAGGCTGAAAGTACCGGTACCCCTGAAACTGTAAATCAACCACAAATACAGCCACAGTTACAGCAACAACCGATTAACCCACAGCCAACGGAAAATGAAGAAGAAGAGCTAAAAGATGTTCAAATAGATACGTTTAAAAATATAACTCAGAAGGCTTCGCAGAACACAGGGGATCAACCTTTGAAACCTAATTTAACTGGTAGTGCTTCCAAATCTATGAAAGAGCATTTCCTACAGCAATTCGAACAAACTTTCAACTTTAACTCTGGCTCCTTTAATTCTACATATCCAAGCATAAATGCCTTGTCTGCCGTTCCAGTTGCTTCTCCAGGTACGGACCAACTCCCATTACTCTCGCCTACAAAAGAGACACCACAATCAGTGCAGAGCGCCTTTGGTAGCTCTCAACTGCAAGCTCAAACACCATTACAAATGCAGCTCACGCAAAATCAAGAACCAACTCAAGTAAAAGTTCAATCACCTGACCGCCAGCAGACAGACTATTTTGGAATGACTTCTCAGAATGGTAACTCTGTTTCCAGTCCGCTTATATCAAACTTGACATCAGGAATGAACGCAAGTAATATTTTGCAACCTCCACTCCCACCGCCATCCCGATCTAGAGCAGGAAGTTCTGCATCACCTCCTCCCGTTCCCCCACCTCCCCCACCACCTCGATCAAGAAAGAATTCAAGAGCGCCGTCTGGATCTAGCAATGCACATTCCAATCCAATATTACCTCCAAAACCTGTGTTGAATGAACATCAAAAACAGCAGTATTTATCTGTATCTGATGGCGATAATCTCATGCAGATTAACCCACTCAATGGTATGCATAACCTGAACGCAAACGGGTTGGCCACGGTGAACACAGGGTATCCTAGTTCCTACAACTTGAATGGACTAAACAACTTGTCTCAGGTAAATCAGCTGAACCAGATCACTCAGATGCACCAAATGGGGAGTATGAACAATTTGAGCTCATTGAATAATATGAATGGCTTGTCATCACCAAACTTAAACAAGCTTAACGCTCCGAACGTTCAGAACTACAACAGGCCTCCCGCACTGGTTTACGGCCAGCAAGGGAACTTGGCGCAGTCTCCCCAGTTCCAGAATCCGGGGATGTTTATGACCCAGAATACTGGTGGTGGGTGGCCATCACTTCATCAGCAACAGCAACCACAGCAGCAGCCATCTTCGCAGTTGCAACCACAGCAAACATCGCCCCACCCACAGCAGCAGCAGCAACAGCAGCAGCAAAATTCATGGGCTGGATGGCAATATTAGGACAAAGGCCGCATATGCAGGGATTGATTACGCAAATTTATAAATATACATATTCTAAACATAAACACTGCACCTTATATAACGACCAGCAAGCATTTTCCGTAATTTAGGACTTAGCTATCTTCAGTGAAAGGAACTCCGTGGGAGGAATGAGTGCCATTTTTTTTTAGCGAGAGCGATTTTTTTTTTCCCTGTAAAGAACGAGAAGGGCCTGGGAATAGATTAAAGAAGCTTTTGACTGGTGGAAAGATTGAACTTTGGTTCACTTCGACTTTTTTGTGTGATCCTTCTGGGTAGAAAATCACCATCGAATATAAACAATATGCCACCGGTTCAACAAGTGCAAGTGCAATATCAACAACCTTCCCTCTTCGACAAGTTGAAGATGGGTTTCTTAATGGGAGTAAGTATTATTTTTTTTACCAAAGTCATGTCACCAATTTCCCATTGAACAATACTAACATTCATTCTACACATCTTGAGCCCTACCTACATTATATATCGTTTTACAGAGTACTGTCGGTGCCGTTTCAGGATTGGTTTTCGGTGGTTACGCCATTTTGAAGAATGGTGCACCTAATGGTGTTGTTAACACCTTGGGGCAATATATTCTTGGTTCTGCTGGTTTCTTTGGTATGTTCATGAGTGTCGGTTCCATTATCAGATCGGAAGACATCGAGTACAGCAACATGGGGAAGCCGGGCAACTTTGCGGAACTCAGAGCAAGAATGATGGCAAGACACATGGTCAACATGGAGAATCTCAAACAAAACCTATGACATTCTTCTGATTGGCTTTTCTCTCCATATGTATATAATATAACATAAAATAATGAAACGATACACAACTAAGTAGTTGTCAAAGACAATTTATAATCCGATTCATTTTCCAATCAGTTAGTTTTAAACCTGAAACATTCGCCTCACCCTCATTGCCGAGATCTGAAACAAGGCGTGGTAACGGTGAAATTCCCGTGACACAAGACGGACTGCATTCAAACTGGAACAGTTAAGCAAGTTTCATGTTTTCGTACCTGCAGAAGCTCAATAAATGGTCACATGGCCATTTAGAAACCGTCAGGAACATGAAAATGTCAGATGGCCAATGGCATGCAGAAAAGAGGTTGCTTCGAATCCATCAAGATATTGTTTAAGGGGAAAAGGGATTGATTTCACTGTTAAGTCACGGTGGCGACGTGAATTCTAACTCTTTTCTTTTTAACTCCAGAATACTGGGGCAAGGTGATCGGTTGAAGTAAAGGAAAAACAGTACCAATTCAGCTTGGAAGATTTGTTACACCATAATGCAAACAAAAGAAAAACCAAGTAGTCAAGTCTCGTTGAAAACTTTAACGAGAACTCCAGCAGGGAACGTCTATCACCATGATTTGAAAAGCATATACGCAGTGCTCCTGTACTGTTTGGATTTGAAACCGAAGCCGAAGAGGCAATCAACACCTTTATTGAAAATAGGTTTGAAGAGGACGCAATCTTTTTCTTTCAGTGTTGATAGAGCAATTAAGGTGATGTCCAACCTACAAATTGATTTACAATATAATTTGACGCTAACAAAATTGTTGTATGAAATAAACTCAACATTTGCTTTTGAATTGTTACAGATATTTTATGCCGCAAAATTACTTCATTGTCCAGATAATAGAACTTGCAAAAAGCTTACAAGTAAAAAGCAAATACTCCAGCCAACCCCAAAGGGTGTTGCAATACTACACCAATTTTGTCTCAAAAGAGGTGTACCTAATATCAAAAACATTGTCCTTCCAGCAATATTGAATTCTAGTTTCAACTCGATGCAATTAATTGAATTTGAGAGACACTCAAGAACAGATTCTATAATCCACA
Source organism: Pichia manshurica (assembly GCA_005406165.1). NCBI lineage: Eukaryota > Fungi > Ascomycota > Pichiomycetes > Pichiales > Pichiaceae > Pichia > Pichia manshurica. The sequence goes on along the minus strand of BJFO01000001.1, from coordinate 844,918 downwards.
GTGAAAACTCAGATAAGCTACTATTCATTCAACTCATGGGACCCTCTATGAATGTGTGGTCGTCCAAAAATGGTCCAGATCAAATTAAAGATCTTGGATCTTTCTTAAATACAGAAATTGAAATTGATAACCCTATTTATGGCTCCTGTGCAAGAGAAAATGGAGTGAATCCACTTGAAAGTGAGGCTGCTTTTTTTGAATATTTAAAGCAAAGGCAAGAAGAGCAAACAGAGCTAACAAAAGTCAATTTAACACTAGAGCAAAAGGTCACAAAAACAGAGTCAGCTACTTCCATATGCTCTCCATTCTATCATAGATTTTTCACCAATCCCGACTCCGATTCTCATATCCAATATTACGTTTCCAACAGCGGATTGAGATTTTTCAAGAAAAAAATTGTAACAATAAATTCTAATAAAAAGATCATTAATAATTGCTTTTCCGGAAAAGCTCTGATTCAATGCATCCTTGACTGTACGGATGTGATGTATTATAAGGAAGCTTTGAAAGTTGCAAATGAGTTTATGAAGTTAAAATTGATAAGATGTGAATCAGCTGAGAAAGGCAGCGTTTCTAGTTTTTCCTCGTCAAAAGACTGTCTTTATTCATTAACTGACTATGGCTACCATTTAGTCAGGTGGATACCTTCAGATGTAACAAAAGGGACGCATTCTCCTTCTTCTTCAGATTCTGGGGTACAAAGTCTAGTTCTTGTTTCCTCTAAGACCCTAACACTTGACAAAGTTCTAAAAGATCCTGCATTGAAGTATCTCTTCAAAAAATTCATGTTAGATAACGTGTGTGTTGAAAATCTGCTAGCCTATGATGACATTGTTGACTTTCAAAAGAAAATCAAAATTCTAAGTAAAATGATATTTTTGAAAGATAGAGAAAAGATCAAATTTGTTAAAGAACTAAAAAAAGTGGACATTTTCAAGGACGCAGACCTTGCTCATTTGCAGGCTAATGCCTTACAGCACAAAAAGCTCACAATATATACCGCCATTAATAAACTGTCAGAATATTGCCTTTCCAAAGTATATACAATTTTCGCCATGTATATCTCGGAAGATGGTCCAAGTGAATTAAATATTGACTCTAAATTACGCTTTGCTATCAAAAGAAAAATTCAAGAAGACGGTGAATTTGGTTCACCCTGTATAGATATTACTGAACTGAAAAGCAAAATTAACTCGGAAATTTTGCAAGCCACAAATGATATTTCAACTGCAGAAGTCGGGGACAAAGCACAGCGTATATTTTCAGATGATACAAGCTGCGTAAAAAGTTCATCAAGTTCAAGTACTTCTGAAAAAGTTGATTCTATTAATCCGGTACCGAACTTGACATTGGATTTGAAACGTACCAATAATTTTGAAATTGCTCCAGCGTCTCCGACGGATATTTTTTTTGGACCAAAATTGCAATTCTTAGAAGAAGTAGCTTCCCTTTATGAAGAAATTAGAAGCAAAGTGTATAGGATGATGCAAACAGACTCCTTGGGTAAATTCCTCGAGTCAGATCAGTTCAAAGAATATTACTACTCCTTATAATTTTTTTCCTACATAGTTTTCCAAAATTTTGTTATTTATTTACGTTTATACATAGAACTGCTATAGTGTGAACCTATTTACGAAAGATAGGTCGGTATAAAATGAGAAAAATACACAAAAAGCATCCTAGCAGATGAAAAATTACTTTATATCAAGAAAAGAATTATTGAGTACACATGTTCTCTCTCCGCTAGTGAGAACGCGGATTTTTATCACCTAGGCTAGTTGATAGGATCAATTGTAGTTCCCTTCTTAATAGTAGCCCATCCAATTAATCTGAAATGTTTGTCAATACGTCTTGATAGAGCAATTTTTTCGTTGATTTCTGTACATGCAGGAGAAGTCAAAGTCAGTCTTGCCATATCTGCCTTGACTGCCACCACTCTAGCACCGGTTGCAGTCGAACCAATGTTGACCATCAACACGTCATCGACTTCTAAGTTTCTAACCTTAACCTTCTTTTGGTCATCGGTCTTAACACCCAATAATCTTCTCAAAAGGAAGTAGTTCACTTCAATGTCAGTAAACACAGAAGGCAGATTACCCTTAGAACCGACAACTTGTCCAACAAGTCTATCTGCTCTACAGAGGGTTGGATCAACCTTAGTACCAACACCAATCAAACCACCAGGGACAGCGAATTTCAAGTCGTTATTTTCGGCAAACAACGAAATAATACTGGAGAAAATTGATTTGCACTGGATCTTACCGTTATCATCCTTCGTGACAATACCTGGTCTAATTTCAATTTCGTCACCAATTCTGAAAACACCGGTTAAGATCGAACCACCAGCAACACCACCCTTCAAATCCTGTATCTCAGCACCGGGCTTGTTAACATCGAACGATCTAATGACCATCAATCTTGGTTGAGCAGAGAAGTCTCTCACTGGGATTGGGATGGATTTGGCCATACACATATTAACAGCATCAATGTTATATTTCAATTGTGCAGAGATCGGAATAATAGGAGCACCATCGGCAATGGTACCTTTAATAAACTTCAAAATAGATTTTTCGTGTTCGATTGCTGCCTCTTTTTTCATCAAATCCACCTTGTTCTGTAAAATTATGACATGTTTTAACTTCATAATTTCAATTGCAGCCAAATGCTCAGAGGTTTGAGGTTGAGGACAAGGCTCGTTACCCGCAATTAACAACAAAGCAGCATCCATGACTGCTGCACCTGACAACATAGTACTCATCAAAATATCGTGACCTGGGCAATCCACAAAAGAAACGTGTCTAATCAAATTATATCTTCCTGTACATCCTTCACGCTCACATTTTGGATGGATTTCTTTGTCACTCTTATAAGAACGGTAACAGTCTGGTTCAGGACATTCTGGATTATTACACTTGTAAATCTTTGCATTAGCGTAACCTAACTTAATAGTAATGTTTCTTTCCAATTCGTTCTTAAATCTGACGGTCTGGACACCAGAGATTGCTCTGACAACAGTGGACTTACCGTGCGCAACATGACCAATAGTACCGATGTTAATAGTAGCTTGTCTGTTAATGATTTCTGGAGAGAGAGGAGTTAATGTAGTAATATCAGGGTTTGCAGTTTGTTCTGGTAATCCTCCACCTTCTTCAAACTCTCTTTGTCTGATTGCTTCATCGCTTTCGCCGTTCTCTTCATCGAGTTCAGCAAAGCTCACCTTTTTTTCAGTTTTCACATCGTCGTTGACTTCCACTTCATTTTCACTTTCATATTGTATCTCATCGACTGGTTGATCCCCACCGATAACGATATCTGGGACAGCGTCTTGTAATTCTGCAGGCATGCTGTTTGTGTCTGTTTGTTTTGGTTTTCTTTCTGGAAAATATAATAACTGTCCTGCACCTCCTCCCCATCATTAATTGTTCCTTTTGTGTCGCCTATGCCTTCCATCTTGCATCGTGCCTTCCTCACTCTCGCAACAGAGTGAAAAAAAAATTTCATGTCTCGACAATAAGTTGTTTCTTTCACTGGTGCACGGAGTTGATTATTTTTCATACTGGTGAGTCTTCCTTAATTCTCAGGTTTGTGAGTTTATTGTACATATCTAGTTTATACAAGTTATTAATACACTTTACATATGTCCCATTAATAATCCGCATGAAAGCCAAATTCATCCATAACCGACTCGATATCCTTAAAAAGCATGGCGGAGTCAAACTCGTTACCGACATCCCATGAATCAAGGAGGAAGGAAGATGCAGCATTGCCTGCTTCCGCCTTACTTTGTTCCTTTTCCAACATTTCTGCCGTCCCACTTGGAGCAATGGCAGTAATATCTTGAGAACTTCTCGGGGTATCATGGAGTCTTGCATTATTTGTTTGCCCTTGAGTCTTTGAACCATTTGATGCCGTGTCTTTGCCATGACTTTCTGGAGAGCTGTGATATTGAGATGTTGCCACGTTGGCCAAACTCTGTGGGGTTATAATTTTCTTGATTGAAGATTCGTTATTCGTTGGGGATTTGTAGGTGGTCAAAAATGGAGAACTTTGCTTACTGCTACTTGTGCTATCCTGCGGAGTTTCAGCTATTGCAATAGGCTGTGGATCCAATGGAATTGTGCTAATGATACGCCTTGCTGCAGATTCAGGATGATACATGGATTTTTTCTTGGAAGAAGACGTGCTATCCCTGCTTAACGACCTTTTCTCCTTGTTTTCTTCAATCAGATCTTTAGTCGTCTTGTTATTGGCTTTTTCTTGTTCAGTCGATTCTTCGTCAATCACTTCAACCTCACTATCTGACTCTAAACTCTCGCTAGCACTAGTCTTCTCCTTTGTGGGCCTTAATTTAATCATGCCACACTTCTCTCTGAGAATCCATAGTGAGTCGAAAAAGATACTAGCAGACATTCTGGATTTGACACTTACTTTCAAAGCACCAGATTTGTCTTCATCTAATGTTCTGAATAGATTCCACGTGGACTTCATGATACCACAAGATCTATAAGAAAGATCGTGTTTCATGACAGATGCTTTCATAACCAACGCTATAGCAGACTGATATAACTCCTTTCCGGCTCCCACATCAAGTACGTCTTTGTAGCATGAATTGACTAGTCTTGCTATAATGACCGATGCTTGCCAAATACTCAGGATACAAGCACTGGGTAAATTATTAACAAAAGTGTCATCCCTGCTTTGAGATTCCTTGCAGTGCTGAAGTAGAGCTAATGATGCATTGTAAGTTTTAATGTAGCCCCTTTTAAGCTCAAAGCTAGCAATTTGCTCATTGTCGAGGAAGTTATAACTGAACAAATGAAGTCTAGCTGCATAGAGCAATAAAAGACGGAAATCATCCATCGGATTTTGGATATCAGCAGAAAGCCTTAATTCTAATTGATTCAACTCACTTTCTAATAACTGGATCATTGGCAGTCGTTCAGATGCATGTTTGAGACGGAGGGGGTCAAAAGCATTATTGTTTAATGTTTTTTCTACTTGTTCTTCAAAGGTTTGTATCTCTAACATCTGCTTCAAAGTCTTTGGAATCTCTATTCCAGTCAAGGACAAGGATGAAAACGGCTGAAAAAATGCAGGAAACCCAAAAACTGTTCCAATTGTTTGTGACACAATGTTACAGCCAATCCACGTTCTAATCTGTTCAGCAATTAAATCTTTATTTGTAGACTTCAGGCTATCAGAGGTGTGACCAGGAGAATGTAAACCAATTCTGATGGCTTGATAGACTGCAATTCCTGCGGTATTCCAAGTTGAGTCTGCGCTTAAAGAAGAGATCAAAGGTGGCCAAAATGTGTATATCAGGAAGGCTTGAACGGAATAAACGCTTGAAGCATTCAAAATAGGCTCTTCAACCTCTGTTGGGGTATATCTTGTAATAGGTGAGATTGTTATTTCCGCTAAGACGGATTTAAGAATAGGTGATAAAGTGAAATACAACGATTGACATTCGGATTGAGATATCACGGGAGACAACTTATGGTGTCCTCTTAATGCGGTTAGCATAATAGTCCAAAATAACACCGGACAGAGTCTATAAATTCTTTCGATTCCTTTATTTACATCAATTATGGGTAAGAAAGGATGGTAATAAGTCAAGAATGTAGTAAAAAGAACAACAATTTGTTCTTCAGTTAGTGTCATTTCTCCTAATGTTTTTGGTGTACACTCTAACATGGAAGGGGTGACTTGAGGTTTCTCGACTGCGTAATTCTGGACTTTCCAATTCAGATAATTACTGGACTCATTGTTTGAAGAGCAAACGGAAGGCCCCAAATGAACAGGAGGATCGTTTTTGTTTGATGCGTTGGCAGCCGAAATCAAAGTCGTTAGGTTATAGCTGCTACTAATTCTACTATTTGAGCCTAAATTATCAAATTTTGGAGTCGTTGCGGAAGACAGTGATTGCACATAAGGATTCGATAGTGGGATTTGCGAAGGAATGGAGGACACATTTAAATCTGGATTCAGCGGAGATTGTGGCTTATTCATAACAGACAATGGAGAGTACTGTGCTCGGTTTGCTGTCGCCAACGTGGTACTTGATCTGTTCAATGGTAATGTACTACTTCTGCGTAGCGACGGATGTGTGGCTTGGACAGCTGATGGGGCATTCGTGATAGAATTGTTACCCGTTGCAGGGTGGAAGATGTTAGGGTCGGGTAATTGCGCACCATTTGAGGTGGATTTAAAACCATTATTCCGATAGCTGGACGCTCGCTGGAGAGACTGCAGGGGAGGCAAGAATTGTGACTGCGTGTTCAACGGAGACGGCGCAGTTGTTAAACCGAAAGACAAGTTGGGGGTATGGGAGGTGGAGCTAATGTTGTAGCCTGGTATAGTTTCTCCGTTTGGATGTGAGTTCGGCGATGCGGATATGTTCCTTATGTCCTTCAGACCTGCCAGTTCAGGGTTAATTTGCAGTTTCGATTTAATGATCTCATATTCTTTCACTAATTCATCGATTTTAGCTCTTTTGAACGTCCTTTTAAATTCGGAATCGAGTCTGCAAGGAATGCCCCTCTTAGTGCACCTAGTGCATGAGTTTGGGGCTTTCTCATGGGCATCACATTTGGCCTTTTGTTGCCGGCACTCTGTGCATGCAATCTTTTTGAATCTTTTGGACCTTGAAACCTTTGTATTTCCGTTGATCCTGTGCTTGTTGTCGTCCTTATTATTATCACTACTGGTATTGCCAGGCGAAGTTGGTGTACTTAGTGGATCTCGAAGAACTGTTTCCTGGTCATCCCTTTTAGCCATCACCCCGTCACCGTGATTGTGTGTTGTGGGTCTCTCTATGATATTCACTCCCGCAGCTTCCCCGGTACCGAAATTGCGCTCATCTATCTTCTCTACCATTTTAGGGCCTTTAACTAGCCTCAACTCAGTCTGCGCTCTTCCGGGTGTATACAACTCCGAATGAACAGAACGCTCCAAATCTCTCTCTGTGTGCCAGGTAGTAACAAAGAGGCTTCCTTTCGACGCAAAGACTCGAGGGAGAAAGTCCTGCTTTATTGTTCTATACAAAATTCAGGGACAAACGGGTTTAACACATAAAAAAAAAAGTTAAAAAAATCAAAAAAGGAAAATGCCGTTCTACGGCTGCTTATGTCAGCCTGTATATCCTTCCTCGGACATGATTTATAAACTTTTCAAGTGGGAGAGTTGATGCACGAGACATATCAGCAGTGGACAAAAGGAGTGCATCGCACGAACTAGACACGATAAGCAGGCCAGACTGTTGAAAATGACACACATACTTCTTTCTTTGAAGCAATCCTCGGCGGATATTCGGCTCCTATGGTTTTCCGTGTTCATCCGAATGATCTCCTTCGGTTTGACGAACCAGATTTTGACGTTGTATCTCAAAGAACTCGGAATCTCGGAGGTCAAAATCGGTATGTTCATGTCTTTGACAATGATAGGGGACTCTGTTATATCATACACGCTAACATGGAATGCAAACAAGATCGGGAACCGTTTTGTCATGCTTCTAGGTAGCTTTTTGATGATTGTCGCAAGTGGCATCTTTTCGACGGGAACATCGAACTTCAGCTATTTACTCTTTGGTGCTGTTGTGGGTGTCATTTCTCCATCTGGAAACGAAGCAGGGCCCTTCAAAACTATCGAAGAGGCAGTGTTGGCCAATTTAACTCCTCCGAATCACAGACCTGAAGTGTATGCAATCCATTGGACACTAGGTTCTATTGGGGCGTCTCTTGGCTCGTTTCTTGCTGGTGTTTCTGTGGATTTCTTCAAGCACAAAATGGGTTATTCACGGGTGGATTTTTACCGCTACACTTTTTTCATATTAGTTTTTACATCTTTTATGAAGTTTGTGTCGCTTCTTTTTGTCTCACGAAAGGCCGAACCTTCGTACGTACCACCATATAAAATTGTTCAAGATGAGACGGACACAGACTCGCATAGCATATCAGCAAATACGACACAAGACTCGGCCAGTTCTGATTTGGCACAGTCTATTCTTGGTGAAACTAATGAGCGCCGACCTTTGTTGAGAATTGAATCCACTATAGAGCACGATACTCTGACTGGATTGTCACCACAGTCCCAGGCAATTTTGTTCAAACTAATGGTCCCATTTATGCTGGATTCGTTTGGGAATGGTTTCATGACAAACGCTTGGGTGGTTTATTATTTCAAGAAAAGATACAAGACGCCTGCGGTATTATTGGGTACCCTGTTTGGATTTTCGGGAATAGCTATGTCTGTTTCTGCAATCCCGTCAGCGTGGTTTGCAAAAAGATTTGGGCCAATTAAATCATCCGTGCTAACCCAAATCCCTTGTGGATTGTTTTTCATGCTGATACCACTTTTAGGATTTAACTTCCGATTAGGTTCTCTATTCTATATCCTAAATCAAATGACTACTGCATTTGATGTCGTCCCACGACAGATCATTTTAACTACGCTTGTGGAGCCAATAGAATTATCCAAGGTGATGGGCTCGGTAAATATAGGGAAACAAATTGCAAGATCAATCAGTCCCTACTTTACTGGATATTTTGCTGAAGCCCAGCTGCTATGGGTTTGTTTCCTTATTACCGGCGTGCTTTTGATTTTGGCTAATTTGATATTAGCAGTGGACTTCAGCGACCTTGATGAAAAAGTCAGAAGAATTGAACAAGTTCATTACGATATTGTGTAAATTAAATTTACGGGAAGAGATTTTCAACTTTATAGTTTGATAATATAGGTAGGTAAGTAATATATGTATATAAAGAAATGAACGCAAAAAAAATATTAAAATAACACTATTCAGTTGTATGAATTGATCGAATTATAAATTAGAGAATAATCTTGGGAGAAAGCAAAAAAGCTAAATGTCATTTTGAAGACTTAGCAGACGTCCAACGGCAAGAGGCTTTTCAGTGTGAGCGGTATTGACATTTTTGAAACTTGGACTCTTTCCCAAATTAACTTGGCTATTTACCCTGCTGATCGCACGACTTTGGACTCTGGACGCTAAGTCTGACCTGACATTCAACTGATCTACATCAAAGTAGTCGTAACCTCCGAGAATGTAATCGTCAGTCCTTGAAGGAGGAGAGTCATCAGAGTTAGGCAATAAAAATGGTAACCAGGTTGAGTTGTTAGATGTCATCATTGACATTGGTATGGACTGGACGTACTTCTGTAATTCGTCATCTCTAGTAGCCTTGTTTGAAATGACCGACTTCCAGAGTTGTTTTAAATTTACGAAGACCCTCTCAAGGGTGTCCAAGAATCTGCCAGTCTGCCGCCATTGGGAGGAGCCCACGATAGTGATATAATCATCCTTGATGATATAACCAAATCCAAAACCCGATGGAATGGATGGAGTGATCCCAAAATAGTCCAATGCAGGATTACCGCAGTTGGCAGCAATTAATTCAGGCTTGTACAATGCTTCCAACGATGGGTTGAAAATAAATGGAGGAATGGCACCATCCTTGATTGGTGGTAAATCAGGGTGAATCTTATTGAGAGTTTTTCTTTGAATAAAAGCAGATCTTAATGCGCTCACATGTCTCTCAAAGCCTAGTCCCATACTTGCCTTCTTTGCCATGTCCTTGTGTGTTTTCACTGCCTCAAGTAGTAGTTTCCATTTTTCCGAATCGGATGTCTGGGATATAAAGGCCTGGCATAAATCAAGGATTGCATCGCTCTGAATGCATATAGGCTCTGTTCTTGCATCTCTGAAACGGCGTGTAGACACTGGTTCAAAAGTTGAAGGGCACTTGCCATATAATGCGTAGTAAGTAATTTGAATGCAAATTTGCACAAACGAATCTGGTGGCAATTTCATTCTTTCCTTGATGTACCGTTTGCCCATTCCAATTTTTTTCGAAACATATTCGTGCTGGTTGATGATATCTGCCAATCTTGACTCTGCCAAATGCAACCCATTGCATATTTCGTTGGTCAAATTAAATTTCAAGTGTTCATAGTTTGGTTTGACAATCTCACTGTTGATTGGAACGGTGTTTATTTCTGTCCATAAGGTATAGTTCTTACCATTAATCATTCTCGCCAATCTGAGGACAGAATCGGTGTAGATGTCACTGATAAACCTAAGGACAGTCGTGCCATCAATGATAGACGCCGGATAAATACATGCTGCGGTGGCATTCTTTGTGACAACAAGATTTATCTTATCATAGTACCTGTTGACACATGTACCATATTGAATACCATTTTTATCGATTCTTGAGGTACCGTGAGTGACAAACTGGATTTTGTTCTCGTCTGTATCTTCGTCGAAGGTCTCATGGTCAAGAGAGACAATGAACAACGCGCTATCTATCACATGCATGAGCTCTGGATTGCTAGCTTCAAGCGCTAATCTGGCCATTTTCCAGGTCGATTTGGACTCGCTGGTGAAAGTTCCAACGTTGAATTTCGATTTGGCAGTGGTGGAGTCTTGTATGATATTTTTGATGATTGCTGACAACTCGTGCTTGGAGAACCAGATCTGGTCATTTTCGGATAACACTGTCAATGCGTAGAACTGGCCCCTTGACAGGAAAATAACATGTCTCGAGTCGATCGATTTTTTCAAGCCGACACCGTTGTTTGCTGGTATGACTGTGGTGCCGAACAAGTTGCGATACGACGACATGGTCAGCGGCTGGTTGTTGTAGGCGTTGAAGTCCGACTTTAGGGTGCCCTGTTTCAAGGCCACAATGAACCTCAAACTCGATGTTGTCAAGACTGCGGCCCTGTATTCCTGGCTGGGGGCAAAGTTAATCATCGGGTCATCTTCTAGGATGAAGAACGGGTTTCTTGGCAAAGTTTGGCCTCTGAGGTCACCATAGACGTTTGATGTTGTTGAGAAAATGCCCTCGCTGTTCAAATAGTTGTCGTTTGTTTCTGCTAGTTTCATGAGATGTGACTGCAACACCTTTAGCTGGTCTGAGCTGACAAACCGCTCTGCGTCTGCTACCAACTTGTCGAATTCGGAATCCGACATGAGTGGTTTCAACGAGCCCAACGCCTGCATAGCAGAGCTCTGGAGCTCTGGCAACGGAAGTCTAGGCAACGATTCTTCTCTTTCGAAAGTCAGCGGCATGCTTGTTAATCTGTTGTGGTGGTGGTGCTATCTGTTCTGTGTGTGTATGTGTGTGTGTTTGTTTGTTTTGTACTCTGGTATACCAACGCTGTAGACAACAGGTGCAGCAACGGCGTCTACAGAACGACACAACATCAACCGCGCAGAGAGAAAGGCTCAGAAGCTATTTATACAGTTGCTTCCTCACGTCGCATCCGTGGAGATAGGCCAAGGCCAACCCCCCATCACGAAGGGGGATCACCACTCGGAAGGACCACCGCTTAGCCATGACGGGGTCGAGGACTATCGGAATGTGGGGAAAGACGGACCACGGCAGGCACTGCGGAGTTCCTCCACGGCACGACCGCGAAAAAGGAACTCCGCACCGAGAAAACGCCAGCCGGGCGTCAGCACCGCATCCGGATCACGTGTCCGAGTCCGTGCCCGTGTCCGGGTAGACTATTCCGGATTGTCTGGACGATGAGGAAATAGATAGATGAGTATGAACGAGTTAGAAAGAGACAACAGAGCCAAGAGAAAAAGTGCTTGTCCAGCACTGGGGGCGGACGAGTGTGTTGTGTGGCGTGTCGGGCACCAGCGTGGGTATCGAAACGAAGGGGGAACAGCAAGGGCAGGAAAAACGAGGGTCGTTCGTCCGCAAGAACGGCGGAGAGGAATATCTGGGCATAGAAGAAAAAAAAAAAAAAAGAGATCAAGTCACGGGACTGGGTCCTGTGTCCGGGTAACCCCCATTTGCACCTCACCTTCCTAATTGGGACAGTTGGGCAATTTCTCAGATAAAGCGCCGTCACGTCGCTGTCGACGCTGGCTCGTTTGAACGCATGCGGGCTGGCCGCTCGTCGTTTTCTGTGAGGTGTGTGCGTCTGCCTTCCGCATTTGGAAGGTGTGACTGGTGGTTTCGCTATTCGCGACGGAGGGTTGGAGAGAGAGACGGAGGATGGGAGGAGGAGGAAGGTGAAAAAAAATGTCAGTGCTATGACGAGACAGCTATACCATAGTGAAGCGGTGATCACAGCGTGTTGATAAACCATATTTACGGCTTTTCCTTCTGTCTGCTTTGATCGTTTCCACCCTTTCCTTTCGTCTAAATCCATAGATTCACCGCTAGAACCATCCATCATGTCTGACGTCGAAGAACAACAACAATTCGAAGAGGAAATCGTTTCCGAGCCAGTTGAAATTCAATACGTTGAATTAGCTACCCCAATCCCAAAGGACATCCAAGAAGGATCTGCTGAAGTCAAGCTTTTCAACAAGTGGTCTTTCGAAGACGTTGTTGTTAAGGACATTTCCTTGACCGACTACATCCAAGTCAGACAACCAGTCTTTGTCTCCCACACTGCTGGTAGATACGCAACCAAGAGATTCAGAAAAGCACAATGTCCAATCATTGAAAGATTGACCAACTCCTTGATGATGAACGGTAGAAACAACGGTAAGAAGTTAAAGGCTGTCAGAATCATCAAGCACGCTATGGAAATCATCCACGTCTTGACCGACCAAAACCCACTCCAAGTTGTTGTCGATGCTATTGTCAACACCGGTGCTAGAGAAGACACCACCAGAATTGGTTCCGCCGGTGCCGTCAGAAGACAAGCCGTTGATGTCTCTCCTTTGAGAAGAGTCAACCAATCCATTGCTTTGTTGACCATCGGTGCTAGAGAAGCCTCCTTCAGAAACATCAAGACCATTGCTGAATGTTTGGCTGAAGAATTAGTCAACGCTGCTAAGGGTTCCTCCACTTCTTACGCCATCAAGAAGAAGGATGAATTAGAAAGAGTTGCCAAGTCCAACCGTTAAGAAACTGGACCGCTTTCCTTTCAAACTTTTCCTCTTTTATACATATATAAAGCAAAACAACAAATGAAAACTTCATCAAAACAAACTCAGAGCTTACTATATAATGTTAGATCTATGAATTTAATTCCTCTGCTAATTGTCTAATGCAATATATTATATGTGTGTCTTCAAATAAGTAAACAGAGAAATAGGCAATTAAAGTATACATTCCTAATTTTACATCCAATAATAATTAATAGTAATAAAAGTATTTTTTTTTTAGTCTCTAATTTTCTTCTAGCCATTCATCATTTCGATAAGTCAGCAACTTGCTCCAGGGCTCCCTTGAAGCTGACTTCAGGGCTCACCTTCACCTTCTTTACTTTTAAAACACCATCGACAAAAATGAAATGGGACCTGATGATACCAGATGGCGATTTCTTGCAGCCAAGTAGCGTAATCAACTTCTTGCCAGTATCACATAAAAGATCATAGGGCAACTTCTGTTTCTCTTTGAATTTGGTTTGCGCATTGGCACTGTCTGCACTCAAGCCTAAAACCGTGGCCTTCAACTTCCCATTCAATTCCGGATACTCATCTCTAAACCCCAGTGCCTGTCTGGTACAGCCAGGAGTGGATGCTTTAGGATATGCGAAGATAACCAAAATATGAGCATCTTTGGCCAATTTCAACAAATTGATTTTCTTTGAATCTTGTGTCTCCAATTCAAGATCTCCTGGTAAAGAATCACCTTCTTCCAATTCTTTTTTGGAACTGTCTCCTTGTTCTTCGCCTTCATCATCATCGACGGCGACTGGTTCCTTTTTCGCAGAGCTTGATTTGCCTTTTGGTGTTACTGCTTTCGATTCTTTCTTAGCCGCCGTTCCCTTACCAGTATCCTTTGTAACTTTGCCTTTTGACGAAGTCTTTCTGGCTACCTTTTGGACAATCTCTTTCTTGAGTCGCTGTGGTTTCTCAGCACTCACAGCCAATTCATCCTTGATTGCTTCGATTCTCTTCGAACGACGTGGGCCTGCAGTCATTGCTTTCTCAATTGCTACACAGACTGAAGTGTACAACCAAACATTGTCCGACCAGTTCTCTTGTAAATGCACCTTGACCTCCTTTCAATTGCTATCAGCAGCAAAATTAATTTGGGGGGCCACCACCTCCCACCACACCTGGAAGGGTGGAAATCAGTGCGTCTTTTCCGAGCACTCTCACACTCTCACACGGAACAATAGAATTGTGGAGGACTGGCATTTAGCCGATTTCGGAAACTTTTCAGGCAAAACATTGGCATGTTCCTACATTCTTTCTTTGGATTATAGACATCTTGTACTATAGTCTAAGATTCTTTCGATTCCGACATTGGGGAAAAATGAATTTGAAAGATGCATGGATAATATTCATCTTGATATTTTCCATTTCTTCACAGCATGTGTGGGCGAAAAGTCAATTAGATTCCCCATTTGAGAAGTACTCGTACCGATCGAACTTCACCGATAAAGAATTGTTTCAATCGACATTCACAAAAGAGCATTTGGGGAAGTTAAAATCAGAAACGGCAGCGTTATTTAATTATGCTTGGGACAAATATATGGAGTTTGGATATCCGTTTGACGAAGTGTGTCCTTTGACGTGTAAGCCAAACAAAAGAGATCTGTGGGACGAATACAATACCGTCAAGAATGATGCATTAGGGAATTTCTCTATCACATTTTTTGATGCAATGGACACTCACATAATTATGGGTAATAAGGATAAATTCATTGAATGTGTTACTATAGCGAAGGAGACGTATACTGATTTTGCAATTGATTCAACCATTCAGATATTTGAAACCAATATTAGGCTCTTGGGATCTTTGTTAACTGCCCATCTTTATGCAATTGATCCACGAAAAGGCTTTACTGTCCCTAATTATGATGGTTTTCTGTTGAAACTAGCGTATGATCTAGGAAAAAGACTTATACTATCATTTTCTCACAGAGACCAAAATCATAAATTTGAGGGTGACGATGTACTAAAATATTTTGTATTCAACTACCCAAGAACAAACTTATTATACGGAACGAATGATATCCCATACAACTTGAAATATGAACAATGTACGGCTGGCATAACATCACTAACCCTTGAGTTTGCTTTGCTATCTAGATTAACCAATGATACAATATTTGAAGATGTTTCGAAAAGAGCCGTAACAGATTTTTGGGGAAGGAGAACAAAATTGGATTTGATCCCGATGGCATTTGACACCTCACTTAGGACGTTCACGGATTCGATTACCGGTATAGGTGCCTCAATTGACTCATTTTACGAATACGCCTTGAAATATTCTATCCTTTTTGACGATGACTTTTTCTATGAGATATGGAGAGATTCCTATAAGGCCCTCCTTACACATTCGCAGAATAAAGCAGGGATTTTCACAAACCTCAATGTTAATAATGGACTTGCGGTAACCGAATGGATTGACAGTTTAGGTGCATTTTTCCCAGGACTACAGGTACTAGCCGGAGACATCCAAAACTCCATAGACTTGCATCGTGTGTTTTTTAAACTTTGGAACAATTACGGAGCTATTCCTGAGAGGTGGAATTTTTTACCGCTTCGATCGGAGGGTTATTTTCAACATCTCAAGAGGCCATACAAAGATGGAGATTTAATCGAAGGCTTGGACGCTGATTTAACCAACGAGGTCTTAACCAAGAATTCTGTTGGATTAGAATGGTATCCTTTAAGGCCCGAAATGATTGAATCTACATATCACTTATACACAGCAACAAAAGATCCCTTCTATCTTCGAGTTGGAGAGGACTTCCTAGAGAGATTAAGGGAACATTTTATAGCCCCGTGTGGATTTAGTGGATTGCTTGACATAATTAATGATAGAAGACAAAATAGACAAGAAAGTTTTGTTTTAAGCGAGACACTAAAATACTTATACTTGCTTTTTGACGTAGAAAATACTGTTCAAAGAGGCAACATGGTTTTCACCACTGAGGGTCATCCGCTATGGTTTGACAGTAAACTCTGGGGCTTTGACTCTATCAGAAAAACGGAACTGGATGAAATGAACAAATACAACCACACAGAGACAGAAAACACAGGTTTTCTCAGTAGATTGCTCAACACAAAAAAATTCCATCTGAATAAGGATTTTGATGAATTCCGGACTGAGTTTTACGAAGACAGCTTAAAAGTAAACCCTTATTTGTATCGCATAAGCGATTTATACGCTTTTAGAAGATCAGAGATGGGAGAAGTGGTAGGGAACGATTACGGCGCTTTCATGCGTATAACAAAAGCCGACTATGAACAAATGAGGCGCAACGAACGAAAAAGGTTGGAACTACTGAATGTGAACTTTAAAGGTTCGAGTGATCTAATGCTAGACGACGATTATCTTGGCTTGGGAATGTGCGATAATGTGAGATACAAGTATGGGGAAGTAGCTGGAAGATTCCCAATGGAGTCGGGTTTATTGAGTGATTCGGCAGAGTTTTACCGCCTTGATTGGGAATATGCTATGACATTGCGAAAGCCGCTCTATTTAATGGATCGTGAGCCATTGGAATTAGAAGACCATTTCTACCACAGATATGTTGGTAGCGGCAACCGCGGTGGTGCTACCTGTAGGGCACAGCAGACTACACATGAATGGGAAGCGTTGATGTCGTCCGACGAAACGTTCAGTGTTGCTCCAATCTACAAATTTACGAGCAAGAAGAATCAAGAGATATCTAACTATGGCCCTATTGCCACAAAGAGCAAACTTAAAAAGTTGGTTCCCCGGAAGGGCGACATTTTTGTTGCCGAGCTTGAGGGCCTTCGTCTCAGATTAGAGGAACTTATTGTCGGCGATTTTGATAGCAGAGGTGAGATCATCACGCAGACATACTACGACGGCTTGATGAGATCCGTTCTCAAATCTGTGAAAGAAGAACTCGTCGATGACACAGAAACTCCGCCGTTGATGCGATTGACCAAACTCAATGGGCTCCAGATCGATAACAGCACTATGGTATGGGTTTACGGTGGAAGCGGTCTTCTGGCTAATAGTGACTCTGTGGGAACCGTCGGAAGGAACCTGCTCCTTAACGGCAAGATCGTGGAGAACATGCTGGTATTGTGAGGGCTGGCATTCATGTTGCAGCCACAACAAAGCTTCTGTCGTGGCCATAACCGGCAACAAATTTTGTATTAATGCGCAAAAAAGAATGCCGGATTTTTTTTTGTTTTTTTATTTTCTTTTCTTTTTTTCGACCCATATTACAGTTTGTCTGCTGCAAAGACGAGGTTGCGTTCTGAGGGGAGATTGCACTATCAACGATCGCCTTTGCAGATTCTTGGTGCCAATTGCCGGGTTCATTGCTCTAACCAAACTAAGATAGCTTGCATCCATTCTGCTTCTCAGGCTACTCTTATATCAGCGGCTCACTCCTCGTCAATTTATTCTTAGCACTGGCATTAGTGTCACACTTTGTCCCCAGTCCAAAAACAGAACTCAGTGACAGCAGTTTTCAACACATTTCTTGCCTCGCATAATTTGCATATCCTTACTTTATAGCACAGGTTCATTCCTGTATCTGTATCAAATATACCTGCGTCAGAAAGTACACTGGGAATTTAATTAGCACTCATTCTCCTTTCCTTTCCCTTCATTTTCCTTGGACTTTTAACCATCCGTTGATTGAGAAGAATTTGCATTTATCCAAAAAAAAAAGGACGTTTCTTTTTCCTCCCTTCTAATATTTTTGTTTAACTAACCCTAGTTTGTCATCTATTACACCGATTGAACCTTTAATTATTATAGCTAACAAGTATGTATGTCACTGAACGCATTAGCCGTCAAATTCAGCTGGATACTAACTTTTTTGTTTATCTCTTCTCAAATTAATGCAGCAATACCACAATGTCCGATTTTGCCAAAAACTTATTTGGATTTGTGAAGCCGAAGTCTACCTCACCTGATGCGATGGTCCCTAGCCAGGAGGCAAATGAAGAGCCATTGGCTCGTGTAGCCTCTTCAAGTGGGTTCCCATCAGAGATCCTGCCCCATGCAACACCGACTATAGGCCTTAACGAAAAATCATATGCTGTTGGAACCACAATAAACGATCCAAATGCCTTGAATAGGTCTATAAACCAATTTGATCATGCACAACAGAGCAATTTGACTGCTCAACTAACCACCCCTCAAAATCCTGTTAACAACGAAAACTTGAATATCAATAGCTATGAACAGCAAAGACAATCAAAGCAACAGCAGCAACAGCAGCAACATCAATCTCAATCTCAACAGCATCAACAGCATTATCAACCATTACTAAACAAGACCCAAGGCTATTCTTTAACAAATGCCGCAGATGCCTCAAATACTATTCAGAGGGGAAAGCTCCGTATAAACATTATGGAGGCTAGTGGTTTAAACGTTGCTACGAGCTATTCACAGCCTTATGTGGTATGTACATTTGAATCCTCTGAAATTGTTACGCAAGGACCTGAAAGCTACGATCCCAAAAACGCACATTTCGTCCATAGAAATAACCACGACAACTCTACTAGAGCAAAGTCTTCAGGAAACTATAACCCAGCCAATCCAGTGTGGCACCACACGGCAATTTTTGATGTCATTGGGTCGAAATCTCAACTTCAAATTTCAGTGTATGATACTACTATTGACGGCTCTTTCCTTGGCCATTTAAGTATCTCTCCCAAAACAATTGAGGATTCAAGTGTCGAGAAATGGTATGATTTGCAACCAAGATTACCAAATGAGCCCGTCACTGGTAAAATCAAGATCAAGTTAGACTATTCAAATATAAATAAAAGGCATTACGGGCCAAATGATTTTGAGATCTTAAGGTTATTAGGTAAAGGAACCTTTGGTCAAGTTTTCCAAGTCAGAAAGAGTGACTCTAAAAGGGTGTATGCAATGAAAGTTTTATCCAAACAAGTAATCGTTAAAAAGAAGGAAATTGCACATACTATTGGAGAAAGAAACATTTTGGTTAGAACTGCCACAACGGAATCACCTTTCATTGTGGGCCTGAAATTTTCATTTCAAACTCCCACAGATCTTTATTTGGTTACTGATTTCATGGGCGGTGGTGAATTATTCTGGCATTTACAAAAGGAGGGAAGATTCAGTGAAGAAAGAGCAAAGTTTTACATAGCTGAATTGGTGTTGGCATTAGAACATTTACACGACAACGACATCGTTTATAGAGATTTGAAACCTGAGAACATTTTATTAGATGCCAATGGACATATTGCATTGTGTGATTTCGGCTTGTCCAAAGCTAACTTAACAGGTAATGGTACAACAAATACGTTTTGCGGAACAACAGAGTACTTAGCCCCCGAAGTATTGCTAGACGAGTCCGGGTACACCAAAATGGTCGACTTTTGGTCCTTAGGTGTTTTAATTTTTGAAATGTGTTGCGGATGGTCCCCTTTTTATGCTGAAAATACTCAGCAGATGTACAAGAATATTGCTTTCGGTAAGGTGAGGTTTCCAAAAGAAGTTTTATCTCAAGAGGGTAGGTCTTTCGTTAAAGGTCTATTAAACAGAAATCCAAAGCATAGGTTGGGTGCCCTGAACGATGCACGTGAACTTCGGGCGCATCCATTCTTCCACGACGTCAACTGGGATAACCTGAGGGAAAAGAAAATTCCTCCTCCATTTGTACCACATATCGCAAACGAACTAGATACATCCAACTTTGATCCTGAATTTACAAATGCATCTACTTCAGCCATAAATAGGCAGCTGATGATGGGGACAACTCCTTTATCACAAGCTGTTCAAGAAAACTTTAAAGGCTTCACATATGTTGACGATTCCACAATGTTTGATCATTTTAATGGTTCAATGGGAAGGAGAGGTTCTTACAAACCTCAGTATGGTTCTTTTATTCCAGGAAATCCGAACTTACCTCCTGATGAAGAAGTTGTAGATGAACAAAGTGAAATTGAAGAAGAAAATGAAGGAGAAGATATGGATGTGGATGATGAATTTGTCAGTGGACAGTTTGACTTATAATAGTGGAAATGCAAATTCTAAATTTCGTGTATATTAGCCCTCTTGATTACCAGTATCTTATTTGTGAATGACCTTTCATATTTTTCTTTCAACACCACCCAGTTTCAATTCAATACTCCATATTCACACTTTAAGTTTTTCGTTTCGAGACAAGCTCTTGTTTTCTTCTTTATATATAGTCACTCCTTATGCAAGAACTTTTCTACTTCCTTTGGCTCTCACTTAAATACATTATTTTTATTACTTGTTTTTTGATATTTAACTCTATAATTTTTAATCATATTCTTAGCAACTAAACTAAGAATAAAGAGGGAGCGTACCTCCTTCTAGTACGGAGGTCACTTTTTAATATTAGCGACGCTTCAAAAATTTCTGCTAGAAAGATTATCTTACCTTTTTCAGTAAATACATTCCGTTCTTTAATAAAATTGAACAATTTTGCATACGGGTAAGTTGACCTAAGCAAGCCATTGAAAACATGGCAACTTACAATGTTATGTCGACGGGATCCTATATGCAAGCCATGGATCCCATGCGTGAAAAATTGAATATGTTTCATGTCGCTAATGAAGAAGAGTCATTAAAGCTGCCAACGAATTTGCTAAAGGAAGAATCAATTGCCAACGTCAGAAGCGATGTTCACAAAAATGTACAAGACATATTTAGAGCGTTTGAAAACATTGATGACAATATTTTAACAGACTACGAAAACCCCGAGGAAAGTAATTCTGATTACAGTGACGACAGTGGTAATAAGGATGCCTTCCATTATGATGATGATAACTCAGTAAAATTATTTTTGATTAATGAGATCAAAGAGGAATGTGGCAGAGTGCACCTCAAGCATACAGGAGGTGAAAGTGTTGATGGTGATTCTTCTCAGTTGTTCGAACGTATATTAGAGTTGCTTCAAAAAGAGAATGATGATGCTGGTCTTCAAGGAGCTTTGTTCGATATTTTGGGTTTTGAAGAGCTCGATTTAATCACAAAACTTATTACATCGAAGGAAGAGATACTAAGGCAATATAAGAGGTTTAAGGAACTAAAATCCAGAGATCTGGATGGTACATCAAGTGGCAAGCATCAACTGATGACAGTAGAACAAATAAAGGCAAAGGTGGCCGAAAACGCCAAGAGAGCTAGAGAACAACCTTTGGCGGAAGAGCATTCCGTCACTAAATACCCCCATGTTTTTATGTCACATAATGCAGGCAATATTGTTTCTTTTACCGGTAAAGCATACACTTTACCTCTTGGTTCGACAAGGGAATCTTTTGATAAATATGAGGAAGTCGTTATACCGAAAAGTGAAAAACGAAATTCGATAGCTCCAAATATTTTCATTCCGATTAAGGAATTGGATTTTTTATGCCAAGGAACTTTCAAGGGGTATAAAACACTTAACCGAATGCAATCATTAATTTATGATGTGGGGTATAATACAAACGAAAACATGCTTGTATGTGCGCCAACTGGTGCTGGTAAAACTGACGTTGCATTATTGACAATTTTACATACTATCAAGCAGTTTGTATCCGAAAGTGAACCGAATGAGGAAACTTTAAACGTTGATATAGATTATGATGAGTTCAAAATTGTGTACGTCGCTCCATTAAAGGCACTTGCGGCGGAGATTGTTGAAAAGTTTTCTAAAAAGTTAGCATGGTTGGGAATACAAGTTAGAGAGTTGACTGGTGATATGCAGCTAACGAAGGCTGAAATTTTAACTACACAAATTATCGTTACAACCCCAGAAAAATGGGATGTGGTAACTCGTAAGTCAACGGGCGATTCTGAGCTGGTTCAAAAAGTGAAATTGTTGATTATAGATGAAGTACATTTGCTACATGAGGATAGAGGTAGTGTTATCGAAACATTAGTAGCAAGAACCTTAAGGCAAGTCGAAAGTACACAGTCAATGATTCGTATTATTGGTTTGTCTGCAACCTTGCCAAACTTTGTGGATGTCGCAGATTTTTTGGGCGTCAATCGAAATGTTGGTATGTTTTTTTTTGATCAGTCTTTTAGGCCAGTTCCATTGGAGCAGCAGTTGATTGGTGTAAGAGGTAAGGCAGGTTCAAAACAAGCAAGGGAAAATTTAGAAGAAGTTTCTTTCGACAAAGTTATTGAAATGATAAAACTAGGCCATCAAATAATGGTTTTTGTTCATTCTCGTAAAGATACTGTCAAAACCGCTAGAAATTACATGAAGATGGCAAGAGATCATGGCTACGAAAATTATTTTGATACTCGAGATACGGATAAATACTCTTACTTTGAAAGGGAAATGAGCAAGAATAGAAACAAGGATTCACGAGAATTGTTCGTGGGAGGATTTGGTGTTCATCATGCAGGTATGAGTAGGTCTGACAGAAACATCACTGAAAAGATGTTTCTAGCTGGGGCCATAAAAGTTTTGGTTTGTACAGCCACTTTAGCTTGGGGTGTCAATTTACCTGCAGCTGCTGTTATCATTAAAGGCACTCAGGTATATGACTCTAAGCAGGGTGGTTTTGTTGATTTGGGTATCTCTGATGTGATCCAAATCTTTGGTAGAGCAGGTAGGCCCCAGTTCGAAGCACATGGTATAGGTATATTGTGCACCTCATCTGATAAACTTGATCATTATATCTCTCTCTTGTTACAACAACATCCTATTGAATCAAAGCTCACGGCTAAACTCGTGGATAATTTAAATGCTGAAATTTCCTTGGGAACGGTAACTAATGTTGAAGAAGGTGTCCAGTGGTTAGGTTATACTTACTTATACGTTCGGATGAAGCAAAACCCATTTGCTTATGGAATTGACTGGCGTGAATTGGCACAAGATCCTTTACTAGTCCAAAGAAGAAGAAACATGATTATTGATGCTGCCAGAAAATTGCATAAATTGCAAATGATTGTATTTGATGAGAGATCCTCTGGTCTTATCCCGAAGGATATTGGAAGGATTTCTTCGGATTTCTATTTATTAAATGAATCTGTCGAAGTTTTTAATGAGATGATTACTTCGCAGGCATCCGAGGCCGATGTTTTAAGTATTATTTCTATGAGTTCGGAATTTGACAACGTGAAATTTAGGGAAGAAGAAGCGAAGGAATTAGATGAATTAAAAGATGAAAGAATTGTTTGTGAAATAGGACCAAAATTGGAAAGCTCACAAAAGAAAACAAATATCTTATTGCAATCGTACATCTCAAAAGCATTTGTAAAGGACTCTGCATTGGCTTCCGACATGTCATACATCGCTCAGAATGCAGCCCGTATATGTCGGGCTTTATTTTTCATGGGTTTGAATAGAAGATGGGGGATTTTCACAAGGCACATGCTTGAAATATGTAAAGCCGTTGATAAGCAAATGTGGCCTTTCCAGCATCCTATGAATCAGTTTCAATTGCAGCCTCAAATTATAAAGCTAATTGAAGCTAAAAAACCAACAATGGAGCATTTAAGGGAACTTGGATCTGGAGAGTTGGGTGATCTTGTTCATAATAAATCAATGGGTCCTAAGCTTCACAAGCTGATAGGCCGTTTCCCATATCTTTTATTGGATGTTGAATGTTTCCCTATAACAACTAATGTGATGCGTGTTCACGTTACAATTGAGCCAGATTTTGTATGGAATTTCGAATATCATGGTAATGCCCAGTTTTTTTGGATTCTGGTTGAAGATAGTAGTAATTCTAACATTTTGCACTTTGAAAAATTCATTTTAAACAAAAAATCGTTTGGCTCTCCGCATGAGATGGATTTTATGATCCCATTAAGTGATCCTCCTCCACCACAGATTTTGGTCAGGGCAGTTAGTGATGTCTGGATAGGCGCAGAGAACAGTACGGCTGTATCCTTCAAGCATTTAATCAAACCGCACAATGACACTGTTAAAACTCAGTTGTTGAAGTTACACCCACTACCCATTACAGCACTTCATAGTGATATAATTGAGAATATTTACAAGCCGAAATTCTCTTACTTTAACCCTATGCAAACAATGACGTTTCATACTTTATACAATAGCAATTCAAGTGTGTTTGTTGGCTCACCTACTGGTTCAGGTAAAACTGTTGTTGCAGAGCTTGCAATCTGGCATGCATTTAATGAATTTCCAGGATCTAAAATTGTGTATATTGCACCAATGAAAGCATTGGTCAGAGAAAGAGTTGATGATTGGAGGGCAAGAATATGTCAAAATACTACACATAAAATTGTGGAATTAACAGGTGATTCGTTACCAGGTGTCCACGAAGTTAGAGAAGCAGATATAATCATCACTACCCCTGAAAAATTTGATGGTATTTCACGTAATTGGCAGTCAAGAAAATTTGTTCAACAGGTGTCCCTAGTTATTATGGATGAAATTCATTTATTAGCGAGTGATAGAGGTCCAATTCTAGAGATAATTGTCAGTAGAATGAATTATATTTCTTCGTTTACGAAAAAACCTATTCGCTTATTGGGTTTATCAACGGCAGTCTCAAATGCGATGGATATGGCAAGTTGGTTGGGAGTCAAAGAAGGATTGTTTAACTTCCCACAAAGCGTTAGGCCTGTCCCATTGGAAATGTACATTGACGGATTTCCAGACAACTTGGCTTTCTGTCCCTTGATGAAAACTATGAATAAGCCGGCGTTTATGGCAATCAAGCAACATTCTCCAACAAAGCCAGTTTTGATCTTCGTTGCTTCTAGAAGACAGACAAGATTAACTGCACTTGATATTATTCACTTGTGTGGTATGGAGGAAAATCCACGTAGGTTTCTCAAAATTGACGAAGATGAATTGGCAACATATGCAGGTAAAGTTAAAGATGATACATTGAAGTTGGCATTACAGTTTGGTATAGGGCTACATCATGCCGGTTTGGTTGAAGGAGATAGGCAAATATCTCATAAACTATTTGAACAAAATAAAATTCAAATTTTAATTGCTACTTCTACTTTGGCATGGGGTGTTAACTTACCAGCCCATTTAGTTATTATCAAGGGTACTCAGTTTTTTGATGCAAAGATTGAGGGATACAAGGATATGGATTTGACTGATATTCTACAAATGATGGGAAGAGCTGGTAGACCTGCTTTCGATACTAGTGGTATTGCAATGGTTTTTACAAAGGAGTCCAAAAAGACTTTTTACAAGCATTTCTTGAATGTGGGCTTTCCCGTAGAGTCCTCACTACATAAGGTTATGGATAATCATATTGGTGCTGAAATTTCTTCCGGTACAATCAAAACTAGACAAGAAGCAATGGATTTCTTAACATGGACATTTCTCTATAGAAGAGCACATCACAATCCAACATACTATGGCATTGAGGACATTTCTCAAGATGGGATAAGCTCATACTTGAGTGGGCTAATCGACAAGGTGATTGAAAACTTGATTGAATCTAAATGTTTAATTTCAACGGGAGAAAAATTGGAAGCTACGCCATTCTTACAGATTTCTTCATATTACTATCTATCTCACAAAACGATAAGAAATCTTCTTAACAAAATCGTACCATATGCAAGTTTCAGGCAGTGTTTAAGATGGTTATGCGAAGCTACAGAGTATGATGAATTACCTACACGGCACGGTGAAGAATTGATCAATATGGAAATGTCACAAGAAATGAGATATTCGGCTGATGATCTAGAAGACTACGAATTCATCTGGGACCCACATATCAAGGCATTCTTATTGTTACAAGCCTATATGACAAGAATTGAATTGCCAATTGCGGATTATGCACAGGACACTGTTTCTGTTTTAGACCAAAGTTTGCGTATTTTGCAAGCATACATTGACGCAACCTCTGAAATGAGATTCCTATCCACCACTCTAAACTTCATCAAATTGATGCAATGTGTCAAACAAGGATGTTGGTTTGACGATGATTTTGTGTACACATTACCGGGTTTGAAGATGAGGAAAGCTAATGATACGGAAAATAATTTTGACCTTGACGGTAGTGAGTGGAAGCCTACAACTGAGAATGGTGAACTTACACTTAAACAGATTGGTTGCTTCAAGAAAAAACCAAATGGATGGCATAAACTGGCTGACAAGTTAAAGGTCAGTAGGAATAGGAGAGACGAATTTGTGAAGGTTGTTTCCACGTTGCCTACAGGAGAGTTCAAAATCCTCAAGCAGAACAATCCCGCAGACATCACTGTGGAATTAGTTCATGAGAATCCAATGTTCAGAAAGGATTACAAAATATATGCGCCGAAATTTTCGAAACCACAAAGAGAAACGTGGTTTGTCATACTATGTGACCTTGGGACGGACGAGTTGTACGCCATTAAGAGAGAGTCACCTAGACGTGTTGGTGGTGTTGATAAAGTGCAAAGTAAACTCACTGTTCCTGAGGAGCTCCGCGGCAAAGAGGTTGACGTTCTCATGGTGAGTGATTTCACTGATCTTACCTACCGAGGGAGACAAACGTTGATGTGCACATAAATTTGTCCCTGGCGGGCCGGAGCGCCGGTTTCTTAATTTGTATATATTGAGGGACGTAGGGTGAGTATTGAGAAGTAACGAAGAATATAAGTTTCTGTAACCAGTAATTATTTCAGAAAAAGTCAGAATTTTCAGATACACTCCATTTGGAAAGTGTTTGTCGAAGAAATAGAAGACTTACAGTGAGCAACCCAAAAGAATGTCTACGGAGCCACTAGTAGGAAATTCGAATTCCGAGGATAACAAAAATAGTGGGGGAGGAGCTGGTATTATTAACAACCCTGGTAATACCAATGGCAATAATACCATAGGCGGTCAGGGTGAAAAAGTGCAGTTTGACGAAAGTGTGAATATAATCCACTGTTGCTTGAGTATCAACTCGACGACGATATATACATATGACAATCCGAATATCTTACATAAAGCCAACTTGAACTATGTTGAGATTATCACACAGAACCTGGGGGAAATAAATGAGGTACAGGAATGCCGGATGGACCACATCAATTTGAATCAGAGTATAAAGATTAACAAAAAGAGCATAAATTTGGTAATATACTACAAGAAGAACATAATGGAAAACAACGATTTGATTACTATTGTGATATTGTGCAGCGATAAGCTGATGAGTAGTTTCGTACACAATCTTTTAGAGAAACTGATGAACGAATATGTGAACGAGTATTACAAGATTAATAAAAGGTTTGAGTTCAAGCTCCGAATCAAGGAAATTATCAACCAGGAAGAAGGGCATTTGATTAGGTTAGTGGAAAACTACGGGTCAGTTGAAGGTGAGATTGCGCAGGTACGAGAGCTGATGAATGAGAACATCGACAAGATACTCCAGAGGGGGGAGAACCTAGATACCTTGATTAGTAAGACATCTAATTTGAATACAAGCTCCAGCTCGTTCAGGAGGCGAACCACGAGCGTGAAACGGAAGATGATATGGTCCAACGTCAAGTTTGTGGTGATTGTGGCTTTTATTGTTCTTCTCGTCGGATACATCCTCTTAGGGCTCGAATGTGGGTTGCCATTTTACAGCAGGTGTATCCATCCAAAGAAACCCAATCAGCCATCGTTCAGCCGTTTACAGAGCGATATCGATATATAGGACCTGCATGGAAAGTAAATTAATTATTTTTTTCTTCTGTATTTACATAGTCCGTTTCTGGTTTTTGCTGTACACTCTGGTCAAGTATTCTAAAGTTAATTTTAATCCTCGTGCTCGGCGTTGCTGTCCTCGTCATCGATGTTGTCTGCTGCGCTCTGTTTGTCGAGATTATCGCCTTCCAACTCTCGTTCTTCTAATTCTAGCTGCGATGGGACGTGCATAGCTACCTCGTTGTCTGCCTCGTCTTCCTCGTCCTCGTCCTCGTCCTCATTTTCAGATTCATGTTCCTTTGTTTGATCATCTTCTTCAAGGTCGTCTATCGAATGCTCGTCGTCTGTTTGTATGACAAGCTGCTTCGACGTCGAGGCCACCGTCGACGCGTTCTGTAGAGACGAATCCGCTTCGGACATCGTTTCGTCCAGTCCAGAGTTGTCCAGTTTGATCTTCTTGACTCCGATGGCGCTGTTATTTCCCTCGTCGTCTATATCTGCGTCTTCCAAATCCGCCGACTTCTTTGCGTCCAACTTAAGCTTGGCCCTTGCAAGCTTCTTTGCCTCCTTCCTGGCGTTAAACTTCTCCAACTCGTCCGTGAGGATTGGAGCAAACTCGCCGTATCCGACCTGCACTAACGCGTTGATGATGTCGTCAGCATTGACAACCTTCCTGTTCTGCAGCTTGACAATCTGTTTTGCATGGTGGTAGATGAAGTTCACAAAGAGGATGCTAGACCTCTGTATCACTGTCTGTGTGTCCTTCGCAAGCAGGAAGTTCGAGGCGCCGTCTGGGTCGACAGACTGCAAGGCCTGCTTGCAGATCTTGTTAATCGTTGCTTTAGGGAACAGGAAACTGTCTATCGACAGGTTTTCGTTGAGGAGAACCGTGTCGAAATTCGACTCCTGCTCGTCTTTCCTCCATCCCTTTGCCGGCATTGTTGATTGGCTTTTCTGTTGTGTATTGCTTTGTTCCCCCTCGTGCCTGTCTCTTCCATCAGATTCCCTCTACCAGGTCATATGTTGCCCCGTTTGGCATTACTTACCCAAAACGATCAACGCGTCAGCATTTTCACCCATCTCATTTTCCACAACACACTTCCTGTCATAAAAATGACCCCGTCGATCGACGTATACCAACCTCCTCCTGGTCTTACTCGTCTTTGCCGCGTAATTTCCGGCCTACAAAATTAGGGCAATGGAAGAGATCAAACAGGAACATCAGCTTAATCAGCCCAATGCTATTCCTGACGCCTATTCTTATGCACATACCCCCTCCTACGATTCCATTACTACCATTTGTTATCTCCCCTACCTCCTATCCCCATCCCCGTTGTAACTCCGGCCCCCGGATGACAAATCCCCAGCGTCGATAGTCCTTTCGCACCCCCGGAAACCGTTATCCCCGCGGACATACAACCCGGCCGGGCAGACTCTTCCGATCGCCGATGGCCGATGGCCGATGGCCGACGACCGACTGCCGACTGCCGACTGCCGACCCCCGAGTCTCTCGGAGAGCTCTCTTACTCCCGCCCCGTTATTTGTCAGACGTCTTTTTCTCCCCATGCTACAGCCCGTTTGTAAGCAAGCAGGCCGGTTTGGGTGACGAATGGCTATGCTAGAGCCTCCCGGCGCAAATTTTGCAGGGATGCTATATATACCGCATACATGCCTCTGTGGTCACAGGACAGAGTCTACTGTGTTCAACGGGACAGGTGTAGAAAACCATGTAGTGTTTCGGTGTGCCCGTCAACAAGTAAGAAAATACCCACGACAAAGACAAACACACACTTAGGCACATATACACTAAAAAATGTTTAGACGGCCTTCGCAAAAGTTTGCGTGCAAGTTTCAACAACAACAACAGCAGCAGCAACAGCAAAGCAATGCCCAGCTAGGCTCCGTTCCTCGTCAGTCGCCATCATCCTCACAGACGTCGCCAGCATCGGCCTCGGCCAAGCCAAAACGGTCTTCCAGCATACTCGGGAAATTCATGAAGAGAGCGTCGTCCTCGTCGTCCTCGTCCTCGTCCTCGCCAACGACGCCTGCGGCCACTTCAGCAACTACAACTGCAACTGCCACTGCAGCTGCACTGAAAAATTTCGATATACCCAGACAGCAGCATCAGACGCTCCTGGATGAGCCGTCCTCTCCAGCTCTGTCATCAAACTCGCAGTTCTCCTCTCCCTTGTCGTACTACTCCGACCAGTCGTCCCTCGAAAGCCCTCCAATGGCAGCGAATGAAAAACTCCCCGCAGACTGGGAGCTACGCTACGACACCATACTCTGCCAATTCTACTACGTCAACACAAAGGAGAACATCGTCCAGTTTGACTCGCCACTAGAGGTCATCACGCACTAATCAACATGCTTCTGTACCCTATCTACAATCTACTACCACTACTACCACTTTGCTTCCCAATAATCTGATGACCTCCGCCATTTGTCACCCCATCCCCTTAATGTCTTTACGATTTTTTGTAATCATCAATAATAAATAATATTATATATCCTACGCATTTCCCCTGTATATCATCATATTTACGTAACTAACGAAGTCGACTTTTGAAAGATTTTGTAAACCAAAGCCAAGAAAGAAAAAAGCTAAAAGCATGAAAGTTGCGTCCATCTGTCCGGCTCATTCACAATGGACTCGTGGCCCCTCTGAGCCACTCTATGGCATCGATGTCCTTTACATCCTCCAACCGTGGAAGTAACGTTTCGTAAACCCTCTTGTGATACGCATCTACCCATTCCACTTGCTCCTGAGTCAAATATCTCTTGTCGATAAGTTCTCTGCAGAACGGCACCAATGTCAAATACTCAAACCGTAGCCTATCTGCTCCCTCTACCGTTTCGTCGTCATTGTCATCACGGACAACAAGCACATCGCTCTCGATACGGATCCCGTAGTCGCCGTCCTTGTAGTAACCTGGCTCGTCAGATATGAAGTTCCCCGCCTCTAGTGGCTTGTAGTTATAAGATGTCCGGCTAGGACTCAACCCACATGGTCCAGCATGCACACAGATGTAATTATCTATTCCGTGGCCTGTTCCGTGTCCATAGTCGAGGCCATATTGCCGCAACGGTGCCCTCGCAAGGCTGTCTATGTAATATGACGAAGTCCCAAAATTGAACCGGAACATTGCAACATTCAAGTGTCCCTTTAACACTAGCGTATATGATCGTCTCAGTTCCTCACTTGGCGCCTTATCCTTGAAGACGTAGGTTGTGCGGGTAATATCTGTCGTGCCCTCCAAATACTGTCCGCCAGAGTCTAGCAAGAGCACGTTATTCATCTCAATAGCACTGAAGTAGTCACTTGTAGGCTCGTAGTGCACTATAGCAGCATTCGCCCCGCTTGCCGCTATCGTTTCAAAACTTAAACCTTTGAATTTTGGCGATTTGCTGCGGTACTCGTAGAGTTTGTCGACAACGTCTAGCTCTGTTAGTTTTCTAGTTGGATAATTCTTGTCAAACCAACTCAAAAACCTCACAATGGCAAGACTGTCAATCTGCTGTGATTCTTTCAAATTCAAAACTTCAATGTCATTCTTAACCCCTTTTAACTCAGTCACTATCGATCTGAAAACAACCTCGTACGTCGAAGGAATGTTGATGAAAATCGAATAGCTCGAATTCAATTCGAGACAAATCTTCTGTTTCTCCGTCTGCTTGCTTGTGATTGCAGGTAAGTCGTCCCAAATCTGGTCGTATGCATTCACCTTGATCTGCAAATCACTCAAATAAGAGCTCACTTCTTTGCTTAGCTTCTTCCTGTCGACGTAAACAACAACCTTGTCCAAATATACAATAACATAGCTGAAAAAAACCGGGTTGAAAATAATATCGTTACCTCTTAGGTTGAGTAAGTACGCAATAGAATCAAGCATATTTGAGACATAGGCAAAACAACCCTCCTCCTCCATCATCTCCCGAACTTTGGCAATCTTGGCGCTCGAGTCCATTCCGGAATACTTGTACGGGTATAATGTGATGTCGTGGTTTCCTGTGTCTTTGACCTTTCCTCTGATAGCATCAATCAAGTTCTTGTCCAAATCATTAACGAAGCGTAGATTGTTTTCATGGGTTTCGTGGATTAGTTCGTTGCCCATACTCCAGGTGATCAACCTTGGGTCGACACCAACGTCACCTGTCTCTCCAAGTTGGTCCATCTGATAGACACACTCTTCAATCATCCATTCCATCCAACTAGGGTATCCCTTAACACCCTGCTTCAAAAGCGTCCAATTTTTATCGAGCTGCTCCGATGCTTGGATGAAGTACCTCGAATCAGTGGACAAAGCTGCAGAGTGTAGGGTGACTATAGCAACACCTGCGGAACCGGTGAAACCCGAAATGTATGTTCTCCGCTGATCTTTCAGAGAAGTGTACTCGCTCTGGTGCTCGTCTTCAGAGGGTATAATGTATGCAGTGAGGTTGTTCATCCTCATCAGTGTACGAAGCTTCTTTAACCTCGAAGAGGAGTCAAACTGCGTGAATATTTTGATTGGCTGTACGTCTTCGTCGTTCAATGAATACGAGTATGGGCAGGAGGTAGCAGTGCCTATACTGTTTCTGTCATCACTCCTGCTGCTGTCATTGCTGCTGCTGCTGCTGCTACTGCCATTGCTAAAGCTCAGAAACGATTTCAAAGTCGACAAGCACGACACCTTGTAGTCTGGCGATTCGATGAGCTGCTTCGTTTCCAGCAACGGACGTTTCTCCTGCATGTTGTTCTTTTTTCCACTATCCCAACAGACTTGAAGGAAGCCAGTGTCCTGGTGGAGCAAAATAACGAAAGTCTTTGGCAGGAAGAAGAAGGGAAGAAAAAAAGAGAACCACCGAAGATCCAGGGCTCCTCGCACTCACGGGCTGGCGAGCTGAGTCATGCGTCGTGCTCCGATCGAGATAAGGCCCGAGATTAGCGGAGTAGAGAGCCACGGGCTGGACGGGTCCGAACGGGACAGGGTAACGGGGAAGAGGTAGGGCAAAGTCGAAGGGGGGATGGTTATACAATAAGCAAAGATGATATACAGGTGTGTGTACGAATAATTAGGGCAAAAGTAGTCAAAGGGGGGAGAAGAAGTGAAAGAAAAAAGGAAGAAAAGGAGATGAAAGAGGAGTTGATGCTTCAGACGACAGAGTCGGTCTGTTTTTCCTGGTCGGATGCGTTTGACACGGGACGAGTGCCTGGGTTGGAAGAGTCCGGGACGCCTTCGAAGCCGTTGACGTCGAAAAAATTCCTTCGGACCTCGACGTAGTCGTAAGCAAATTCGCCGATTTGGTCTTCGTCCATACCGGCCTCTTCTGCTTCCTCGTCTGCACGGAGTTTGCAATAGGGTATCTTGTCGAGGACAAAGCACAAGAGAGCTGTCACGACGCAGCAGTAGCCCACCACGGCGCCGATGTATGCGATTTGTTTGTACATTTGCTTCCAGTTGTGGTTGATCCACCCGCCAGGGTGTTCTGTGTAGCCATCGTAGCCAATGACGTAGTCCGCAGCAAAGATGGAGTTGAAAAAGAGACCAAGGACGCCTGCAATGCCGTGCTCTGCCAAGACATCCAAAGCGTCGTCAACCTGGAACCAGACTTTGAAGACGGTGGCAAAGTTACACACGCAGCCGGATAAAATGCCGAGAATGACGGAAGCCCACAGAGGGATAACACCGGATGTTGGTGTTGCCGCCACAAGACCGGAAATGATACCCGAACAAAGCCCGACAGTGGACCAGTGGTTTGTTCTGTAGAAATCGAGCAATACCCATGTAAAGCCGCCAAAGGCAGCACAGAGGTTTGAGTTCATGATGGCGTAGACACTCTTGAGAGATGGGGTAACGCATGTTAAACCGTTGAAACCTAACCAGCCAAACCAAAGCAGCATGGTACCAATGGTGACCATCGAGACGTTGTGAGGCCGGAAATTGATCATGAGATGTTCCTTCCGTGGGCCTAGGAAATATGAGATGACAAAACCAGAGAAGCCAGACAAGATTTCAACGGGACCTCCGCCGGCATAGTCTAGCACCCCCCATTTGTATGCCCAGCCGGAGGAGTTCCATATCCAGCATGTGACGGGACAGTAGACTACGGTGAGCCAGCAGAATGTGAAGGGAATGAAGGGCAAGATGCGGCCACGTTCACAGAGGGCGCCGATGTAGATGCATGCGGTAATGGAGGCGAACATGCCCTGGAAGTTTGCAAAGGCCATTTCTGGAATTCCCAAAGGGTGGTGTGTTTCGTCGACGACCATTTGGAGGTTGAGGTTCTGGTATCCGAAGTTGTGGAGATTGCCAATGAACTTATTCGAGGCCGTTGTGGAAAAGGCTAGCGAGTAGCCCCAGAAATACCACTGGAAGATGGATATCAGGAGGACAAAGAACACTGAGAAGATCATGTGGAGTGCCGATTTTCTGCGGGCTAGTCCCGAGTAAAGGTATGCTAGGCCGAAGCACATGATGAGCACAAGACAGGAGCCTGTGACGAGTGTGATGATGGTGGTGGTGTCGTATTGGACGTCCCAGATGTGGGAGACGGCGGACGACGACATGGTTGCTGTTGAATGGAGGGTATCCTCGTTGCCAGTGGACCGGGTGCAGAGGGGGTGTGGGATGGGCAAACAGCAGCAAAGATGTTGTCTAGAACGGTAAGGAGAAGAGGAGGGAGAGGAGGGAGAGGAGGAGGTGTAGGGAACAGATGATGCGTAAATGTACAAACGAACAAAGAGACAAACAAACAAACAAAGGTCAAACAGCCAGCAAAGAGACAGATATGGGATATATACAATAGAGGTGAAAAGTTTGGACACCGGGCAAGGGATCCACAAAAAGCAGTGTGAAAACCGTTGCGATCCCGCAGAGAAAAAAAAACTCAGCAAAATCAAAAGCAGCAGCCTGTCTCTGCTCTCTCTGTGGCAGAGCCGATGGCCGGCTGGACGGGCATCGCCCAGCAGGGGTTTGACAGCAGGACGGCTGACTGACAGGGCCGGTCTGCTGGCAAAGATCTTTGTGGGCCATGTGTCACCGGTTGCTGTCACCCATCCACTCGCCCTGGTCCTGGTCCGTCTGACTTCGACTTCGACTTCGGCTTCGGCATCGTCGTCTTATCGCAGCCAATCGTGTTGTCCGCCGGCACCGCACGGGGCGGGAGACCGATTAGCGGGCCCGATTGGGTATGTGTGGCGATGGCAACTGCAGAGAGACGTCAATGAAGCGCGGTACCGACGCGTCGACCGACGCGTCGGTTGCGCACTGAGAAACAGCCGGCACGGGCACGTGACTCTGGAAGAATTCAATAAACTGGAGTTCACTGTTGTCCTTACCGTGTTTGGCATATTTGCCGTACTCGTCGTAGACGGCAGCTAGGACCCAGCCCTGGAGAATCTTGCGGATGAGGGCCACGACGACGCCAACACGGTGCTTGCCCTTGTTGGAGTGGATCAGGATCGGATAGTTGGCGGAGTGGGCGACGATGGAGAGCAGGTAGTTGAGCTTGTCGTCGTTGTTGGCTGTAGCGGCGAGGTCGAGCGGCACGTGAAGAAATGCAATCTCCCTCGGCTGGCTCTTGATCCAGCGGTAGTATTCCCAGCTGTTGGTTTTGTCGCCGACGTAGATGATGGTGCGGAGCTTCAGGCTCTCGAGAAACGGGTAGTTGATGCTCTGCGGGTGGCCGCAGCGGTAGAGATCGCTCTCGACAACCCCGAAGTTGAGCGGTGGGAAGTAGCGGGGCTCGCTGGCAAGGATCTTGAGCGACGTGTAGTGGCGGTTCGTCCTGGCGGTTCTTCTCAGGACGTCGTGGCCGTCGTCGCCGTCGTCGTTGGTGCCGGTCGACGGGCGGTAGCTCAGCGGCTGCTGCTGCTGGACCATGGTCCCGGGCGACGTGGCAAGCTGCATGAGCTCGAGCTGCGAGTTGAGCAGCTCGTCCTCGTTCGCCTCCGTGCTGCCGACCCGATTGAGGCCCACAGCGCTGACACTCGCAGAGCTGAGCCCGCCGCCGCCGCCGCCGCCGCCGCCGTTGCTGCTGCTGCTGTACACGCAGTCCCGCTTCCCGTCCTCGTACCGTCTGAGCTGCTTGAGTATCTGCTCACCCTGTGTCGACATTCCGTGCTGGCGCCCCGTCCCGACCAAGGCTCTCTTGCGTCCCCTTGTCAGTACGTGGGGTTGCCATGCACTGGTCCAGACGCCATTTTCATGTCTGCGTTTACCTGGTTTCCCTTTCAAGAAAGACCGGAAAAACAAAACTGGATGTCACGTGCGTTGCGTCGATCGACCGGTCCGAGAAGACTCGAAATACAGCTATCGGGGCCCTTGGGGAGACAAAGCTGACGCCATAACAGGAACAGCGCAGGAAACTACAGCTACAACCGCACAATAGCAACAGATCAAGACGAACATGAGACAGTGGCCAGCCATGAACGTCCGTCGCCACCTCCCCTGAACGAGAAGATGAGTCCTGCTGCGATCCACACTTCCGGCCGCTGCCAGAGCGGGAGACCACATGGTCTGTGCACCGGCGACTCCGTCCCATCTACTCATTTATCTTATCCTATCTTGGGATGCATTCTTTTCGCCTCCTTCTCTAGACAGAAACAACGCCAGACCTTGCTTCTTCTCCAGCTTTCTTTCTTTCTTTCTTTCTTGGCCGCCTAATGTCCACAAACAAACATCCCAAAAGAGCAGCGCCAGAAAAAGTGAAATAAACAAATCTTCGTCGCGTCACGGGCTCGACAAAGTCCCCTCTCCGTGGGACGAAGCTTGTGAGCTTGTGGATCAGACGCCTCTGCTGCTGCTCTGTTGCGGCGTCTGGGCTTCTCCGCCAACCCCCGCTACTCCCCCAACACCTCTCTACTTCTGAACCCATCTGGCGGCAGTCTTGCAAGCTCCTTCCACTTGCCTCTGCCCCTACCCCTGTCCCCCCCTTGCACCTACAAGCCGAGTCGAAACAGCTTTCTCACACAGGACACGACCGCACAGACAATGACGAACCAGGTCCGGCACCTTCTGTGGTTGCTCTTCTTCACCTCGTTTGCACACACAGCGGAATCCTCCTTCCTGGCGAACTTCGAAACCTTCTGGAACACGAAACACACTTTCCAGAGGGACGAAACGATAGACCTTCTCGTTAACACCGCCACCTCTCAGGTCACTGGCGACACTTTGGGCTACTACAGGTTACCCTTCGTCTGTCCCAACTCCTCCAACGCCAAGCCTGTCCATCTCAGTCTGGCAGAGATCATTAATGGAGACCGCTTCTGGCAGTCTGACTACCATCTCTCCTTTCTCAAAGATGAGCCTTGTCTCCGCATCTGCGACAGAGTCATGAACCAGGGAACGATTGAACGGTCGGTTGAAGTCATCAAGAACGACTACATAGCGAACTGGGTGGTCGATGGCATACCGGCCTCGACAACCTTCATCAGTGATGATGGACTCTCCGCCCCAAAAAAATACTACATCCCGGGCTTCAGTCTCGGTTACATGCAGGGCGATGACGCTTACATCAACAACCACGTGATGATTGTCATCAGATATCACAAGGAAAGCGATGATCCAGAAAAATACTCCATCGTCGGAGTCGAAGTATACCCGAAATCCGTCAATGGCGCAATCTGTCCTGGTGCCAGCAAAGATTTCCAGCATTTGAAGTTGACTCCAGAAGAGAAATCTCAGTTAATCCCCTTCACATACTCAATCTACTGGCGTGAAGACCCAGAAGTAGAGCACAAAAACCGTTGGAAAATGTACATCGATCCTTCTTTTATCGATGAAAAGGGAAATGTAAATAAGTCCTCTTCGAATAGCACAACGATCCATTGGGTTTCCCTCATCAACTCTTTCGTGATGCTCTCGTTCGTGTCAATCATCGTGGCCTTCGTTCTTCTAACAACATTCCGTTCGAACTTCGCCTCAGATACAGCTTCAGAATTTAGCCAAATTGCACAGAACTCATTCTCCCGTCCGATTTTCCTTAATCTCTTGTCTATATTGACAGGTTCAGGCATACAGTTGATTTTCACCCTCTTGGGTTCAGGGCTCCTTTCGTTTGTTTTTTTCGGAAATACCTTTGGCCGACAAACTACAATCTTTTCCGCTGTCATCGCAGTTTTGATAATTGGAGGCTTTTTTGCCGGATTTTCCTCAATACAGCTGTATAAGCTGTTCAGCAAATCTGCTGAAGATTTAAATCTGAAAAAAACTATTATTATCTCCTCTTTGTCAGGCAGCGCTTTGATGACATTATCTTTGATTGTTGTCGTCATTACAAACGTTTTGGTGTTTGACCCAGATTCCCCAAGATCCATCAAGTTTGGTACTTTCATGTTTTTGTTTCTAGTCTACGTCATCCTGCAAATCCCAATCTCGGTCATTGGTGGTATCATCTCAAAGCACTTCAACTTACTCACAAATTTGCTGGCCAAAAAAATACCAGAGTTTTCATCTGCTTCTGTTCCTATGAAAAAATCAACTTTCAAACAATCTTCATCATCCTCAAAAAGATACCCGCTTTATCTTAGATTCCCATTCTCCCTCCTAATATTGGGTATCATTCCTTGCAGTATTGTCTTCATCGAATCTCGTTTTCTCTATGTCACATTGCTGGTAGAAAGGGCCTCAGCTACTTATTTTATGTACGGTTTCATAATTTCAGCAGCAATCTTATTACTGGTAGTAATGGTTGAAATAGGAATAGTAGCAACATACCTTAGATTGTTAAATGTAAACTCTCAAGTGAATTGGCAATGGTGGACTTTCCTCACCTGTTCTTTCTCAATCTGGATCTATCTTGTCCCTCTTTCAATTTACCATCTAGTGTTCAAAATGAAATTAATTGATTCCGGATCTCCAGTCCTCTACATGGTGTATACCACAATCTTGAATACAATAGTTTCAATCGCTTGCGGCTCTTTGGCATTGTGGAGTGCTACTATGTTTGTCTATGCTGTTGTTTATTCGGCTGGCACCAAGGAGGACTAGCTTGCCATGGTTGAAGAAAACAATAATCAATGTGAAATAAATTATATTAATAAAAGAAAAGTTCAAGTTATTTATTTTGAATTTCTCTTTCGGTTGTGTAATTATTTAAACTTTCACATGCTTTATGGCTCAAACTACCCGCTATAAGTTTTACAATATTCTCCACTCCGTATAATAATACAGTCAAAAAAATTAATTAGATTCATTTCCTGTCATTCCAAACATCGCTCGATACATTCCAAAAAATCCAACCTTTAACAAACAAATAATAAATAATGTAATAAATCGTTTTATAAATTCGTCATCAAAATAAAATAAAAATATAGTTTCTGTTTTTCAACCAGACTTGATGTATGCTCGGTTAAGGTTGTAAATTTCCCGACACAAAATGTGCCAATCAACCTCTCTCATCGACCCTTTGCTATTGCTGACAACATCATACTCCTTTTCTTCGATAAACTTGTGTCCAGCACCGTCTTCAAATCTGACCACACTATCATTAGCAGCGGTTCTTCCCACAATTCGAGTATGCATACCTATATCCTCATCTTCTCCTTCGGATTCTATCACATAATCCTGTTCAGGTTCCTCGCAAATCGAGCCAATGAATTTCATTTTAAGGCTATTGTTCCAAAACCCTATATTTATGCCACATCCATTACTACTACTTATGCTGTTTCCTCTAGTAGTAGATATTGAAGATCTCTCACTCTTGCCTAAGTGGTTGGTAAAAATAGTTGAAGTAGATGATACACTTCCGTTGCGTTTGTTGTCACAAATGTCAGGAACCTCGAAATCCTGAGGATTATCTTCAGTTTTGGACTCAATGTTAATTTTCTTCCATTTCGTGGACTTTTTAGATAGCAAGCTTTCCTCCCATTTGAACAATTCGTACATCAACTTTAAATTAGGCTGGATAATAACGTTAAGCCGACGTACTCGCACATACATGTATGCCCGAGCAAGACTCAACTTGAGTCGTTTCATCACTTCTCCAATACACACAGTGGCAGATCTAGAAACGCCAACCTGGCAATGTACTAGTGTTCTACCATCTCTTTCATAACACTCGTTGATGAAATCAAGAGTGTGATCAATTGTGTTGATGAGTGTCCCAATGCCGTCGTCATTGATATTTGGCAGAATGAGCACTTTTTTTACACCTAACTCGTACCCCGTACTTTCATCATATTGCCCCTCTGTAAAGGTGATAACTTCACTTCCGGAGACATGAACTTCTTTCTGGTGTTTGAATGTATCACACCATGAAATCCTTTCCCCTACACTGACTATGTAATTAATTTTCAATCTTGACAAAAGAGGAATGGAGCTTGCGTGCGTCAATGAGCCAAGGTATAAATGCTTCAGAATTCTGGATGGTAATGAACCATGAACTTCTCCAAAGCAGCCATCAATACTAGGTGTGGTCCTTTCCGTACATTTTTTCCTTCGATCTGCGGTTGCCATCATATTACTTCGATTAAACAGGCTATGATTGGATCTCGGTTGATGTAACTGTAAATTTTGGTTACCTCTATACTGAACAACATGGTGCCCTGTGCTAGTGACAAAGGAAGAGGGGGTATTAAATCCAGGATTTCCAAAAGTATTAGTTCCATTATTGATTCCAACTTGACCAACCGATTTTTTTCTTTTTGGCATAAGGAGGGAAGATCGTATAGACTTAGAATTCTCTTCAAAAGCAAAGTTCTCTTTTGTCTCCTCTGGAGATATCAAGGGAGAAAATTTATTCATTATTGTCTCTAACTTGGATAAGAGAATGTAATCAGTTTTGAAAATAAAAAATGGCCTGCCATAATCCATATGCAACTTTAAGATGGCCTCATCCAAACAAATATTCTCGGAATACATGAGATAGCATAAAAAGAGTAAAGAAGATTCGGTATATCCATCAGAGCAATAAATCAAACCTGGAAAATTAGAATCACAAATATAATAGCAAAACTTGCAAATATTAATGATGGAGAGAATATCATCATCGGACATATCAGCCAGGGAGAGGGAACCAGAGGGAGGAAATTCAATGTTGATGAAATCACAATCCTTGAAGTTATCATATATTAATCTTAGCTGATCTAGTGTTGGAATTCTAGCGCCCTCCACACATTTAATGTAGAATTTCCAAATTATCAAAGGAAAAGTGATGAGCATCCTATCAGATTCTTCAGAATCAGTGACTCCTTCGAAATCATGCTTAGTAAGTTTTACTATAGTATTTTCAGCGTTGCAGTATAATGGGGAAACTGACTGATTCTTTATTATTCTCTCCACCTCGTCTCTAGTTGCAACTTGAACGTTTTTTCCATTGCTGAGTTGAATTTGTAGGCATTCATAATCTGTTATATTTCCTAGCCATAAATTATTTGATAATGGCGTAGCAGTGGACATTTTCGAAATTTCAAGCCTTTCTCTATAAAGATAATTTGAATCCCAATTATTAAATACACTTATGTCATATTTGGTGCACAGTTCATCATCTCTTTTCAAAGAAGATGTTTCATCAATCACCTGAATTGACATCAAATCTGCTGAATCTAGTGCCTCTATATTTGGATCAGCTAAAATAAATGTATTGTATTTTTTATTGTTCAAATAAGTGCAAGGATCATTTTTACCAATAAGCTCTGGATGTTGTTTTTGGTAAACAATTTGCGCAATATGCAGCAGCCTTGATAGGCTGACACACTTACATTTATTGTTGACAAATGCATCCTCTGTTTGATTCACGTTATACTCATGGTCCTCTTGATTGAAGCAGTAAACAATAAAATCCGATACATGGCTAATTTTGGAAACTTGTATATGGAAGTTTCTCAAATTTATACCTATCTCAGGGTCCAAATTCTTAAACACTGGTATTAATTGTGTTATGATGCAGTCTGTTATTATTGTTTCAGGGTGGTAAAATTTAAAAACCTCATTGGGAAGAATCCCCTGAAGATAAAGCTCCAAATTGACAATATTGGAGTAAGAAACCAAAACATCTTCGGCCAATACTGTACCTTTGATGAGGCCTGTAGATTCCGTGATGATGCTTGCGTAATTTGGAGAGATTTCTCCATTTGTATTACAAGACCTCACGGGCATCAAGAATCTAACGTCGGGCGTTTTTGTCAACTCTGTTATATCATCCAATGCCTCCTCTTTATCTTCGTTTAAGCCACCATCTCTTTTTGCATGTGTTTCATTCAAAGATCTGTTTTTTCTAGATGGTGTAGTACCTTCAATTTGATGCTGCTCATTTATATCATTTTTCTCCACTTCTTCATTTTCATCGGCATTTTCTTCATCGCTGTATTCATCTAACGATGAGTTGTTCTCGTCTAAAGAAGCCGGCCTCTCAAAACTTATAATTCGAGGTTTTCTATCCTTTGACGGATTTATACTGTTGCTCAGAAAACTAATCTGCCCATAATTCAATTTATGGATACCATGAAGCCAAGGAAACAATTTCTCTACATCTGGTAACCGTTTATTGTAGTAATTCAGAAGGGAAAAAATTGTTTCTTCGTTCGAAAGAAGTTTGCAATGAGTCAAAGAAGGAATGCATCTGTAGGACGAAAAATAGGAAAACTGGTGGTCAAATGGGTTAATGTCATTAAATTGTAAAGTATTGAGACAAGTGCTCTTACCTTCTGCAGTAGGAACATTTGTACCTAAATCAAAAGATTTACCCCTGCTGTCTTCATCAACACTAATGCTGTTGTTAATATCGCTGAGACTGTCATCAATTGCGGAATTTGTACTAGGTTTCAACTTTACCAAACTAATTCTTGCCTTAACTTTCGAGTACTCATCCAAAGAAGAGCTCATCGCTCTTTTCGAGCTTTTTCTTTCCTGTTTTAAATCCTCTTCAACTTCATCGTTATTATCGTCAAGTACGCCGTTGTTCTCTGCAAACAAAATGTTCCTTGCAGCAGAATTCAGGGATTTGGATACTGCAATATTTCGAGTGGAAGTGCCGAATTCGCTGTTGATGTGTATAGATGATGGGGGAATTTCAGAGGCGGATAGAAAAGAAGAGCTTGTCGAACTCATCGAGGTCCCCATGACTGCGTATGAGGATGTGTTGCTAATACTTCCCATAATCGCAGTGTCGAGGTTGCTGCTGGGTATATTTTGTGTAAGGGACGCATTTTTCTCTATCTGCTGTGTATCCGACGGTATATTTTGCTGAGCAGCTTCTTGTGCCTGGGGTATTAAAGTATCCAAATTCGAAAGCTCAGCCAGGTTTTGTATCACACTCATTGAGTTGCTACTTTGCGTGCTGTTCTCGTAAGGCAACATTGATACAGACCCCACGGATGGTGATCTGTGAGTCAAGTCGGTGTTGGATGGAGAGACTGATGAAGCTATCGGTGCCGGTAACGGATCAGACCACTTCTGTACGTCTCCGTTATTTGCTTCCTCCTGATCAGGACCAGCCAAAATTGGGTGTCTTGCTGTGGCTGAAAGACCCGTGACAACAAGCACTTTCTCGTCCGGTTCAAAGGGCATCTAAATGTAGTTGTTTGACCTGCTTTTTCTGCTCTTGCCTGTATGTTAGCAGTTAAGGCAGTCTGTATAACTTTACTATGGATCGTTCGGGTCTGGGGAGAATGAACGCCGCAAATCGGCACGCCAATAAGATAAGAAAAACAAAACGGCAGCCCCACTCAGCTGAGCCAAAAAAGACAAAGAACAGATTTCGAGATAATGAGGCGGCAATAAAAAATCAGGTCCCTGTGGAGGAAAACAGGAGTCGCCTTTTCCTCAGTTTTTCATGTCGTGTGTCGTGTTGTGGGTTTAGGAGTGATATGCTATGTTTCTAGAGTCGACATGCGTGTGTAGAGAGTTACATAGATATATAGATAGATAGATACAGCGATGTGCGTAAATACAGATGTTAATGTGCAAGGACGTTCAGACGTAGTCGATTCTGAATGTACCGTTACGAATGTTCGTGGTAAATCATGGTTAAAACTTTTCCACGAGAGCAACAAGATACTTCATGAACTGTCTGTCAGGGCTGCTAACTAATGACTGAACGAGCTCATTCGACAAGTCTCCTGGGAAGCCAAAGTTATTGATTAACACGTTTGAGATCTGCTGGCACTTCAGTTCATTATAGCCAGTAGGAAGTAGCTGCTGTTTACCGGCTTCTTTATTCCCTGATATAGCACTATTAGTTGTCACATCAGATTTTTTCTTTTGCAAAGAATTTGCATCTGGATATTCGTATCCTATGTGAGCAATCCCCTTTAGTAGTCTGCACGTCTCCAACGTAACATTATTTCTGAATTGTGCGTCTTTCAAGAGGTGCTTGTTGGCAGCGGGAACCTTCAGTCCTAATTCTACACTAAGTAAAATGGAGTTGTTGATTAAAATCTCATCCACCTGTTCAAATTTATTGTTTTCGTTCCTGAAATTGTCCAGCGGATCTATAACTATACCACCGCCAATACCCTGGCATAACATATTTAAAACAAGCAGTGATAACTTGACAACGGATAAGTCAGTAATAGAATAGTTGGAGGAGTAATTCAGAACCATTTTGATGGTACTGACTAGTATTTCCTTATTTTCGTTTGTAGAGAGCCACAAAGAGTTCAGATGGTCATTAGAGATAGCAATGATGAGCGATAGAACAGATCTTTGTAAATCTAATACTTCTTTTTTGCTAAATTCGTCTGTAGCACTAGCCGAAACTGTCTCAATTCTATAGAATATCTTGCTCAAAAATGGAGCCAATAGTGATTGCAACAAAAGATATGAATTTTCATTATTATTGCTTTGATGAAGAACTTGAGAAATAAAATTTATTAAATTGATTATTTCAGTGACTTTTAATTTATCAAAATTTAACATGACACATGAGATGAATTTGGATAAAATGGTCTGTAGTAGTTCTTCGTTGTTGCTATTCTTATTGTTCAAAATTATATATAATCTTACGATGCAAAATTGAATGGATTCTCTGATTATATTATAATCGATAAAGTTTTCCATTGTAATCATTATGACCTGAGATGTTTGATCAAGAATACTGAGAAGTTTAAGGTTGTTCAGTGTTTCTGCTCTAAGGTTCTCAAACCCTTTCAAAATATTCCCCATTGCAATTAAGGAATGGTGAACTTGTATGAGCACAGTTAAATTCAACTTGTATGCGGTGACTGCTGTGATACCACTTTCAAGATTCGAAAAAAGCGGTTGTAAAACATTTTCAAATATTGTGAGTTTCGAATTTTCATCTGACACAAAAGTGATTAAAAGTCCTACACTCTCAAAAAGGTAGAGTTGGTTTTCAAAAGATCCGGTTTCTTCAATCAACGATAAATCCAAATAATGCAATGATTCGAGCTCGTTGGATGATGTTGCTTTATTTCTATTAGAAAGAATTTCAAAATTCAAACTTAACAAAGGTAACAAAGATTTAATGAGTTCTTCAATAATATAATCGCTGATCTTCGGCTTCGTTAATTTCAAGAATCTGTAAA
Source organism: Pichia manshurica (assembly GCA_005406165.1). Classification (NCBI taxonomy): domain Eukaryota; kingdom Fungi; phylum Ascomycota; class Pichiomycetes; order Pichiales; family Pichiaceae; genus Pichia; species Pichia manshurica. The sequence goes on along the minus strand of BJFO01000001.1, from coordinate 799,980 downwards.
GTAAATACCACGATCTATGCTGCACTTTTTCATTTGAACTGAATACGCCGAAATTCGAGATAAAAACGTTCAATACTTTCATTAGGGTATCTTCTTTATTGACTCCTTCAACTTGGATGTTATTGTTGGTAAAAAATGGATAATGCTTCAGTATTAGCTCAAAGAATAGTAACTGAATCAATGGATGACTGATCAAGATTTCGCTTGAGTTATTTATCACCTTACATAGCATTTCGTTGAAAACAAAATATGGTCTTGAGTTGTTAATCATCGTTTTAGGCAAGTTCATGATATTGTTTCTCAACATGTCGCTGTAATAAGTTAAAACATATAAGCCCAATTCAATAGTCCTCCAGTCTTTCTCTACGCCACTTAACTTACCGTTTTCATTACTGATATTGGAGAAAAGGAATTCATTAATGCAGCCAATTAACACATCTAAAGCTAAAGTTTCGTTTAGTAACACAATGGAATCCAGGAACACATTAAGCTTACTTCTGATTTCGTTGAACTGTTCTATAGTTTCATCGTCATCTCCATCGTCATCTGGATCAAATTTAAGTTTTAGTATTATGTTTTTGGATAAAGTCGATAACAATTCATCGTTGTTCAAAGACGAAAAATCTACGGTGTCATTTGTTATGTTTTTCTTCAAGAAAAGCAAAAAGTTTCCAATGAAAGGGAAAACTTCTAACGAGATGTCGTCAAATTCGTTTGACAAGAATTCAAAAATTAGTGGAAAAATTTCTAGTATTTTCGAACATGCTAAATTTCTGAACTCATCATTTAGTAATTCTTGTGGGGAGGCATTTTCTAAAACTATAATTGTCTCAACTCCTATTTGGTTGATTAGTTTGGCTAATGCCATGGCGACGTCAAATTCCATTATCTTGGAGTTCAAGTTCAGTTGATTCAAAATCGTACCTAAGTTTAAAAAATTCAAAAGTTCTAACTTTTTGGCCGGCGGCATCTTTTTGTGTAAAATTTCATTGAAAGTATTTGCCGTGACAATTCTTCTTTTGCTATTATCGTTTGAGCTCAAAAATTGGTAAAGAAATGACATATATTGCTCATCCAAGATCAGGTTGATCTCAATCCACGAAATGTAATAACCGATACACAAAATCGTATTGTTAAGGATTTCATCCACTATCTTATTGTCTGAAGAAATTGCTGTGAATTTGGATAAAATCTTTTTCCAAATATTTGTTAAATCAATCATATCATTAGCTCTGATGGAGTCTTTCAAAAGATTATTCTGATCTTGTGAACGACTATCCCTTGTGATCATCTGATCTCCAATCTCTTGATGAATCACTAATAATGTTCTAATGTAATAATCTGTTGCAATTTCGTTAAAGGAATCAGTTGAGGCGTTGTAGGAAAGGGACAATAAATCTTTTATCAAAGTCGAGTAGCAGGTGGAAGTGCAATGTACAAAGATGAGACCCAATGTTTTCGATAATGCGTTCCTCAAAAAAAATGGTTCGATTTTATTATTGGAGATCAAGCTATTCAAATAAGTAAAGGTAACTTCTTTAATAGTCAGTTTGTCTTCGTTAGAAAGGAATGGCATTCTATCATCCAATACTTGGAAGGCAAAAAATTTGGCATTCAAACTCGTAGAGTCTAGTTGTAGAAGTTTTAAACAGCTCTTCCATCCTTCGGGCGAGGTTTTGATTTGTGAGATAAAAGATAGTGCCTGTTCCTTCAGGACTTGGTCACTGGATGGGCTATTTGCTATTTCAACGGCTTGCTGAATCTGTGCCTCCATTTTCCTTATTTACTTTTCCAAGGGTCGCTACGAGGAGAAAGAATAAAAAAAGAAATCAGAATGGTAGACAGCGTGTAAGCAGTTTATCTAGTTGATTGAAAACTTAATAACAATAAGAAGAGAAGAGAAGGCTGGCTTGCGTGTCTTGAATCACTAATCCAGGTGCCGCAACTGAAAAGAGTACAAGGATGGATCAGTCCTGCTCAGGCTGAAATTTTTCACTTTGCCACACTACTTCTCCAAACCTCCACTCACGCTCATCTCTATCGAGAGTACCACAAAAAAAAAAGTTCAATCTTCGAGCGAAAGATTTGTTAGTCGTCTGCGATCTGTTTTTCTCCCAAAAAAAAACATAACAAAAAATTTAAGAGGTCGTACCCGGATTCGAACTGGGGTTGTTCGGATCAAAACCGAAAGTGATAACCACTACACTATACAACCAATTACAAAGTTTTTGTTCCAGTGGTTTGTCATATTCTAATGCTATACTTCAGGTATATGAAAAAGTTTTCCATTTAGCATCTATTTTTTAGTAACGTCCTAAGTATTTATTATTTTGTTTATAGAGTGGTGATAAGATTTGTGTTGAGTCTAGACTTTTTAGTACGAATATCCATCTCTATTTCTTGTTGTTGAGATAAGATGTCGAATGCCATTAGGATCTAGATAAAGAAATGCCGTACATGGTGAAATACGTTACCAAGATAGGAGATAACGAAACATGCGGCATTGAAAGATAAGGAAGGATCCGTATGAAGATTCGGCATCAAGTAATCTAGAATCTGTTAAGATAACAGATGTCCCGAGAATATAAATAGGAGAGAAAATCTCTCCTATCTGTGTTTAGAATTACTAGCTATTAGAATTCATATAAGCTGTTTTAACTAAGTAACGAGATCGAGATATAATGGATATTCACAGTAGAATAGCTAGACTTCAACACTTGTTACTTAATTAAAACAACTTATATGACTTCTAGTAACAAATAATTCTAAACATGGATTTCTATTTATAGGCACATGAGCTGTATATTTGGCCGACTATCCTTGGTTTCAATCAAATGAAATTTTTTTGAATTAGCTTTTTCAAAGGTGATCTAATGGAATTGAATAGATAGAAACACGATGCCTCTAAAATTCCTAATAGGTTTGCTTGAGGTAAGCTGCTAAAACTAAATAGTTGCAGATAAAGAAATGTTGTACATTTTGAGGTAAGCTATCTACACACATAAAAGAGAACGGAGCATACGGCATTGAAATGTAAGAACAAGGTCCATTTGAAGAGTCGGAATCAAGTAATCTAAAACCTGTTAAGACAGCACACATCCTGGGGTTCTAAATAGGTTTCCTGTCATATTCATGTTTAGCATTCTTTGTTATTGGAAGCCATATAAGCTATATTTATTACGTAACAAAAATATAATGTGATGTAAACTACAATGGATACTCACAAGAGAATAGCTAGATTTCAACAGCTACCCTGCTCCCTCTATTTAAAGTCGTTCAATTACCTAAAATGAAGAAATCAAGAGTTTTCTTTCAAAAAAAATTGACCAGTTTATTTATACCTTTGCGATCAACCTTTAGTGACGATAAATGGATTGACAATTGCTTGAACATAATGGAGCACCAGCTATTTTGGTTTATTGGCTAGACCAAGCCTTACATTTTCTTCCGCAGTCCATCCCCATCAGCTTATGTAATACAAATTGCAAAACGCACGTGATGGACCATTTTAATACTTAATTCATCACAATCTCAACCACAATTTGATATCTTCAAATTTGAGAGGTTTGTGTAATATTGTCATAATATAATAAACCACCCTTTCTCTCGAATAAATTATTCTGGTAAATATAATCAATAATTACAGTCATCATGGGTTGTTGCTGTGGCTCAAAAAAATCATCATCGAAAGAATTATCTGGCCAAGTCAAGAAAATGAATGTCAGCAATTCGTCGATAGCTTCTAGTGCCACTTTGAACGATGACGCTTTAATCACATCTTCAGACCCTTTGCACCCGGCTAACTTGATTTGTGAGTTATGTAGAATATTCTATCAAAATGGATGGGTCACTGGAACTGGTGGTGGTATTTCGATTCGGGACAACGATAAAATCTTTCTAGCTCCTAGCGGTGTGCAAAAAGAGCGTATGCTTCCAGAAAACATATTTGTAATGTCTTTCAAGTCAAAAGAATATATAAGGAAACCATTGAGCTTGAAACCTTCTGCTTGTACACCACTTTTTATGGCAGCTTACTCGATCAGAAATGCGGGTGCATGCATTCACACTCATTCTCAAAACGCTGTCATGTGCACCCTACTGTTCGACAAAGTCTTCGAAATTTCCTCAATAGAACAAATTAAAGCTTTACCAAGAATAACCACACCAGGAAATATGTGGTACTCTGATAAGTTGGTGATCCCAATCATTGAAAATACTGAAAAAGAAGAGGATCTCGAGTCTAAATTACGAGAAGCGATTGAACGGTATCCTTCCACCACCGCCGTCCTGGTTAGAAGGCATGGTATCTATGTCTGGGGTGAGACTACGTGGAAAGCGAAAATCTATAACGAAGCCATCGATTATTTACTCGAACTAGCCATCAAAATGAAACAGATGGGTATACCGACTGTCAAAGAGGTGTAAATCATAAGTTTTCTAATTTTATAATGTCAAATTTATTATCAATAAATGACAAACATCAGTAATTCCAGTTTTCTAGAAAAACCTCCAAAGTTAATGTACAGATTTTCGTGGTCAAATAATTACCAACAGGTGTGTGTCTTGAATTTCTATTTCAGCGGGTTTTTCGTATCCTTTAATTTCTCAGCAAAAATCTTTGTGTAATCCGTTGAATTTTCAACATCGCCATCGTAATTTCCAACACATATCACATCATCACCTCTGATCAAGATACCGCCTATGTCCTTTTCTTGGCTAGAAGCATCTGACCAAAACGCACGTTCCTTCGACCCAGTTAGCACAACATTCGTATTCTGATCGTACCCTTCCAAATTGCCGGTGAAAAGCCTTCCATCGGACGTCAAAATCTTAACTTGAGAACCGACAAACTCTCTGAGACCAGACATCAAAAAAAACCGACAGCTTTTGGATGATCGAAACGAAAGAATATGGCTAGGTAATCTGAACTCCCGGCATCAGAATTGCAAGTAAAGATCAAATTAAGCAATCTCAATAAAAGACGAAGTTACGTAATCGCCGTCAGATTCTGTAATAAGGCTCAGTCGTTTTCAATGAATCAGGAATGTTTCAAAGGGCCCTTCCTTCCTTCAAAAGGCCAATTCCAAACTTCTAATAGTAGGTTAGTTCATTTCTAAAAATACAAAGATTAAAGGATAATGAGTAGCGATCCCACAGATATCTCAAGTGATATCGAAGTAACGGCAGTGGAAGCAGATGCATTCGACAAGCAAGAGTTGATTGTGTGGGCTAGTAAGTTGGAGTTAGAAAGTATCGATTACAGAACAGCCAGCATGGAATTACTAGAAAAGTTAAGCAAACTCTCTAAAACCTTAACCGAATCACTGAATTCAGTGAAAAATCATATTTTTGAAATGAAGATTAACGGGTCTGAGAGAGATCGAAAACTGAAGAATTTTATTGAGTTGACAGTTGCCGGGGAAGTCGACGAAGTGTACGAAAAGATTTCTTTTGTGAGTAATAAGATCAAGGACGTCCAAAACTCAGTGCATGCAATTGAAAATGTAGATTTGCAATCAGTTGAAAGAAAATTTAACTCATTTTTAAAAATACAAGATGAGAAAAATAAGACGTTCGAGGAACAGTTAAAATCATTACAGATGCTTTTAGAGAATGCAACAAAAGTACATCCACACACACCTACTCCCTCCAATGAATTAAAAACTGGATTAGGCTCCTTAAACTTTCCTCAGAGGGCTAAAACAAAACGCCCTGATAAAAAGCAAAATACTGTTTCAAGACGTTCGTATTCATCCAAAAAAAATGAGTCCAGAATAACAAAACATTCACAGCAACGTAGAACTTCTACCTTCACAAGAAAACTAATTTTTGAGTGAAAGAATTAGAACTTGCTATTTATCAATGTCCTAGACTCATCTATATCAACCTCCAAACTTTTGAGTTGTCTTTGTATCACGTCAAGCCTGTCATAGTAGAGATAGTATATTGGCATATATCTGTCTATGAACTTTTTTACACCTTCATCACTCATACCCTTTCCTTTTATTCGAATCAATTCATGTTCTTGTTGCAACCTCCATTTATAGACGTTGTTGATCTCGAACGTTTTGATACAAATGAACAAGTCAAAATAATTCCAAATTGTCTCATAGCTTTTGAGTTTTTTATTCATATCGATAATTTGAAGGTCTGTTATATTCTTAAATTTTGCAGGATGACTTTCCTTAATCAAATTCCATTTTCTGATCAAATCTCCTTCATATTCAATCGATGTATATCCGTTGAACCAGCCCTCAAAAATGATGACCGAAACAGGTTTGCTTACCCTAATCCAAGTTTGTTTAGGCTGTCTGTCTCCCTTGCCATTGTGAGCAGATTTATCGTAAATTGGAATCAGAACTGGAAATCTGCTAATGTCATTTGATAATAAGTCCTCAAAAACTTTGACTAACAATGAAATGTCATGGGTCCCGGGCAGACCTCTCCCTTGCAGCAAGACATTGTCCTCGTTCTTTAAGTTGACTTCCATCTGCTCTTTATACGTTAGATAAAAATCGTCCATGGAGAATTGAACAATATTGAATGTAGGATAAGCTTGTGATAAAGCTTCTTTTATTCTGATGGATGAATATGTTTTACCTGATCCTTGTGGTCCTTCCACTCCCACCACAATTGGTCGTGTAAGTTGTTGGGCATGAAGTCTCTCGTCAAGCAGCGGCTTTATGAAAGCTACTGCCTTATCAACAATTGTCGAATTACCCATTTTTACAGACTAATCAGGGCCACGATAGCTTCTTAATAATCTTTCCGATATTTCTCAAATAACAAGATTAGGATTATGCATCGGTTGAACCTGTTCTGGCCTCTCTCCTTAGATGGCGAGCGTTTACATCAAATTTCCAGGTCTGTCTATTTTGAGAATATCCTGATTTGCATTGTTTTATAGTCTTTATCCTTACTCAGCTGTCATGCCTGACAGTATATAAAGTTATAAATGATCTATAATTTATAATGCCTTTAGTTCCTTGAGCTTAGAAATTAACTCATCAACGTTTTTCACCATAACCCCAGCCTTTCTTGGTGCTGGTTCCTCCAAAGAAACTGTTTCTAGCCTCTTACTTATTTCGATGTTCAAGTCCGCTGGCTTCACAACTTCCAAAGGCTTCTTCTTGGCCTTCATCATTTTTGGCAAAGTGACAAATTTTGGTTCATTCAACCTTAAATCGGTACTAATAACCATTGGAAGAGGAGCCTTGACAACCTCGACACCTCCGTCGATTTCTCTTTCGACCTCAACGGTACCATCATTTCCTAGTGTAATCTTTGCAGCATTGGTAGCCTGAGACCAACCAAGTAAACCTGCTAGCATCTGTCCAACTTGGTTGGAGTCATCATCAATGGCCTGCTTACCCAACACAACAAGGTTAGAGCCTTCTCTTTCTACGAAGCTTTTCAATATTTTAGAAACAACTAATGGCTCAATTTCTTCTTCTCCAACATCAACCAGCGTAGATGTGTCAGCTCCCTTTGCCAATGCTGTTCTTAAAACCTCTTTGGCTTTGCTTGGCCCAATGGAAACCGCATGGATGGCCTCAATCAAGTCTTTGTGATTCTTCCTCATCTTGCATGCCTCTTCAACAGCAATATCATCAAAAGGATTGATACTGTACTTCACACCTTTGGACTCAACGCCTGTATGCGTTTTGTTGATTCTAGGCTTAAGGGCTGCATCTATGACCCTTTTGACAGGTACTAAAATCTTTATTTTGCTAGACATCTTTCAAGGGCTGTTATCCAATATTTTACTTAATGCGTCAGATTTCAATCACGGAATGAAGCGAAACCGTAACCGTCAAAGAGAGGAGGAGTGGGCAAAATGGCACAGTAAAGTCTAGGATTAAATCGGATCTCATGAGTCTTCGGCAAGCAACAGTCCCTACCCTAGACTCCAAGACGTTTTTCACTCCCCTTTTGGTTTTAGCGACTCCAATGACTTCGATTCCCCGGGGCGGAAAACCTGGCAGCGAGAATATTGTCCGGGCTGGCGAGGAGTTTACGGTGTCTCTTTCCGACTATCGGTAAGTTTCCACGGGTTCCATCTAATACATACAATCCACGTTCAACTATTTACTGTACAAAAGGGGAAATTAGTCGTCCACTGAGTCGAGCATACGTGTACGTGCTTTCATCCTCTGTATCTTGGCCTTGAGGTCGTTAGTGACCGCAGTAGCACGTTTCCAGCCGTCGTCGGCATCGTCGAAATCGTAAATGGAAGCATTGTTTCTCAAAAGAGATGTTTTGTCGTCCTCTTTCGCCTCTTCAATATTGGAATCTATGCTCATAATAGATATCCTCCTGTTTATATCACTCGAATCTTCGTTGATTTTTTCAGAGTTGTCAGCAGCGTTGCTCTTGTTTAACAATTCTAGTTGACTTTTCAAAATCTTACTCTTCTGCTGTAGCTGCGAATACTTAATCTGATAGTTTTCTATATCACTCCGTAATCTGAAAATTTGTGTATCCTTGGATTTCAAAGTCATACTCATTGTAGTGAATTTTTCATGGTAATCGTCGAGTTTTCCGTTGAGGGAAACAACATTCTTTAATAAACTGTCATTATTCTCTCGTACCTCTTGAAGTTCGGAAAGAAGATTCTTCTTAGTCTCTAGCCATTCCATCTTTTCGGCCTTCAACATCTCGAGTTCTTGGAGTTGCTGTGCCGATAACCCGTAGCTACTCATGTTTGATGCCTTCAAGGGTTTAGATGTCAAGGTGTTTTTGTGGTTTACTAAGTTTTCCTTTAGTGGTGAGGTAGCAGCCCTCTTTGATGGAATAGAGCTATTACCTTTTATTGCAAACGATGGCGAGGATTTTCTGTTATTTTCAACATTTTCAGCTGCAAAGCTACGTTGATCTAAATCAGGTAGCCCATCATTTATCGCAGAAACTTGTTCAATCACAACGACTTCTTCTTTCACTACCCCAGCCTTCACGACTGCAGATTGACAGATTTGCTGAACCTTCTTAACATGACGTTTGTCAACTTTTTCCATATATTTTCTAGATTTTTCAGGTCCTATTATTTTCATTAATGTGCCTATTACCTCAGAAGCTGCATTTCTCACGGTCACTTGAGAGTCTTGCAATAACTTGATTGCAGAAGCCATTATGCTATCAACCTGATCATTAGAAGGGACAGTTTTTATCTCTTTTAAACACCGCACAAGAAATTGCATACTTTCGACTTTAACATGTGGAGAGATATGTCCCATATATTCAATGACTGGATCAACAATTTCGTGGAATGAAGAATACTTGAAACAAGCATCAAGAACTTCAGTTAATGCCACAAGAACTGTTTTCTTTCTTTCTTTGGTTCTTTCAAGCAACGGGGATATTAATGTTGAAGAATACTTTGAAAAATTTGATTTTAATCCGTTTGCAAGGTTGAGTAGAATACCACAGGCAAGCGTAACAACTTGCAAGTTCACATCTCTTAGGCACCCAACCATAAGTGAAATAAAATATGAGAAATCATCATCCCGAATTTTCGGAACTTTAAAGTATTCACTGATCTCTTCCAAAACTTCCACGCGTTCTTTCCAAATGTGATCCCTCAATCTTGTAGACAAATCGGTAGGAAGCCGGCTCAAAACATCCACAGGGTCCTCAAAATCGTACGCATTGAAAATCACGGGGTTTTCGCCAATACTTTGAATTTCTAAATCCTCAGTCATTTGAACGTCTTCATCTTTCCCGAGAGACATTGCCTTTTTTTGTAAATAAGTTGTTCGGCTAGGCTTTATGCCAGGTGTTATCTTGTCAAACAACGCTTTCAAATCCTTCTGCTGAATTGGCTTTATCTTCGGGAATATTGTTTGGTCAAAGGAATCTCCGATATATGACCTAAGGGTAACGGAGAGTGCAGAAGCTTCACTTCTTACGTTCTTGTCAGAATGCTCAAAAAGTTTCGGTATGACACTCATTATCAGTTTTGGATCAACAGCTGGGCATCCAAATGCTGAATATATTTCATTAATGGCTTTTACAGTAGAAGCCACTTGTTTTGGTGATCTGGCGCTCAAGCTTGGAATCATTAGCTCGATTACCTCTTTACAGTTGTTCATCTCAACATAAAGAAGAAGTGCTTCAGTAGCGTCAGTCCTACTACTTGCTTTCGATGAAGTTAACCCCTTCTCGACCAAGGCAGGAACGATAGCGTCTCTTGTCCGAGAATAACTTTCCGGGCTCGATTGCTTCAAGATAACTGTAAGTGCACTAATACCCGTTTCTTGTGCAGCAACATTAGAATCCGTAACTAGCTTCAAGAGCCGTTGAGGGTTGCCAACAATTTCTATAATCATATCATCGTTACCATTATTCTCTGCGATTTCCTTTAACTTTGAGTACCCTAGCTGTCTTGCTCTCCACAGACTATGTTCCAAAAGGTCCGCAACCGGTAAATCTTTGTATTCACTATCTGACATTTTTTTATTTTAGGGAAGCTCTTTTCTTACATACCTATAGGATGCCTGTCATCTCTTGTTCCCTACTTCAGTGATCATCCCATGGTATGGAAAAGAAGATACGTGAGGTAAACAAATAGATGTCGATGTGGCGGTGCAGATCATTTTTAGAGTGGCGCATGTCTTATGATGAATCCAGAATTTTTAGTCAGATTGATAAGCATTCGGAGCTCCCTAGGGCGATGACAAATTCGTGAAATAGGCATATAAATACCAAAATTTCTCTGTAGCTTCTGTATCATCTTCATAATATTATTCATGACCTATTGGTTACTGAAATAAATGCTACTAATAGCAAGCAGACTTACATTATGTCCATTCAAACAAGAAACTACAACAAAATAGAATACATTCCACTAGCTTCCATTATCAGGCCTATAATGCCAGTTTTGGATAATGAGAAAATAGGAACGATGGTTAACACATTGAACGGAAAACCCACAGCATCAAAAACCTGCCAATTGGAAAATATCACAGCTGGGGAACTACCCCCGATAGATGTTCTATGTGCTTCCCAGAATGGAGTGAAGAAATATTTTGCATTTGGAGGATGCCATAGGTTTCAAGCCTACGAGAAAGCAGGGGTACCTCTGGTAAAGTGCAAGGTTTTACCTGCCACGAAACAGCAGCTCAAACTTTATTTAGGAAGCTCTATCGACTGCTATTTTGATTGAATTTAGCAAGGTATACTTTTGGGATGATTACTATAAATTACTTTAAATAATGTATAAAAACCTTTATGATGAATGGATAAATGTCGAATAATTTTATTCATGATGCCTTAATTAGAAATTTTTTTTTTTTTACACACCAGCTGGTGTCTCTTGAATTTAGTTTCTGAGTCGAAACTTTTTAAGCAAAGTTCACATCTATACTTTCTGAAATGAATTTTCATGTGTTTATTTAGATTAGAAGATTCATTAAATCTCTTACCACAAATCTTGCATACCATAGGTTTGGCACCGCTATGTATTCTTAAATGTATAGTTAAACTTGAGGAAGTCTTGAAAGTCTTGCCACATAAGTCGCATTTGTATGGCTTTTCTCCTGTATGAATTCGCATATGTTGTTTTAACATGAGGTCGAGGGAAAACTTTTTGTGACATATTTCACACTCGAATGGTTTGTGCTTTGTGTGGGTATTAAGATGTCTGATTATTTTCTGTCTTTGAGAGAATGGCTTTTGTCCTCTACAACAACCTTTCCAGTGGCAAATGTAACTTGACTTACCAGATTTGATGTGATTGGTAATGATATGGTTGGTTACATCTTCAGTGAGCTCAAAACGTTCACCACATTCAACACCAGTTTCAGGATCCACCCAATGACACACATGCACATCCTTTTCTTCTTCACTATCTTCTGTTGTAACTTTCCTCTTCAGAACTTCAGTGTGTTCCGGAACATGTTCTAGAAATTTATCGATGTCAATGGTAGTAAAATCACAGTGGTCCCAGCCACAACGCAGCTGTAAATTCGATTGCTTAATCTCGTTAACTCTTTTATCATCCACGCCATCCCCATAAATTCCGGGTGAAAGAGGGAGAAATTGCAGGTGGTTCTTGAAGATATGCGAGTCCAAATCTTCAGAATCAATTTGAGTATTACATTCGTCCCATTTACAAATAAGGGGATCACTTTTGGTCAGCTTTTTTGGCGCTAAGTCAAATTCTGATCCAGGAATATCCTCCATTTTTATTTGAGATTTCAGTTCGATGCTCCCATTTGATGGGCATCCGATATTTTTATGCGTATGAAAATGCTCCTCATGCGAGAAATCATTGCTTTTGGGATAATGATGGTGTAAATGGTGGTGATTCAGCTGGTGTGATTTAAGGAGAGAGTTTCCGTGACATACTCCGCCTACTGAGTTATTGCACTTTTTCTGGGAGGCCAATTTTATGTTTTCGTGTTTGTGGCATTTATCAGGATTATAACACTGTGACTGCGAGTTTTCCAGTTTTATTTCTGGATCATCGAATATGTAATCCAGATTACATATTGAGGATGTTAAAAAGTCTGTGCAAGAAGTATTGGAGTCATTCGGGTCAAGATTTAAACTAGGTGGGGTATTTGGAGATGTATTGAAAGGGCCCTTGTCGCTTCCAATTTCACAATCTGGTAAAATGAAATCGTGTTTAATCTTCTGTCCGTTTATTTCATCTTCGAAATGCAAATGATGGTGGTGGTTCATCTGGTTATTATGCAAGCATCCATTGGCATTATGATGATGGAAAATGATATCGTGAGTATGCGATCGTGATGAATCTTCTGGATTATGGTGATGTAAATGCAATAAATGATGATGATGTTTATTTTGATTTTTGTTGACTGTTTTAAGAGAATCACGAATGCTGCTCACATTGTTAGCGTTTGAAGTGAGTTTAGGATAACTCTCACTAGTAGAGTCCACCCCCTTTATGGACGATATCGGAGGACTTATTAAAGAATACTTGTCGTTTAATGAATTGTCATCCACGTTCAAATTTGAATCGTTGCAGCAAGCAGAAAAGAAATTGTTTAGAATAACCATTTCAGAGAGCTCCGCTGCAAGTTTGTGATCGTGACTGTGACTGTGACTGTGACTGTGGTTGTGGTTATGGTTGTGGTTGTGTTCCAAATTATTATTATGGCTGTCGTCGTGACCTTGAGGATTGTGATGCGGACATTTGCCGTTTGAGTGATACTGCGACGAGTTGGACAACTCATGATAATTGGACGCACAACAAGGGTTTAGGTCAATCGGAGTACAGCAGTTTAGTATGTCCATTGGCAAAGCATGCCCCGCATTGGTTTTCACACTATCAGTCTCATAGGAAGATGTGTCATTTTCATGTTTAGGAGTTTGAGAAAGATCCATATTGTTCACAGTGCTGCCATCCGTGCTGTTATTACCGTTGTTGTTCATATCCAGGGTCATGCCCAAGTTCATCATGTCCATGTGCATAGTACCGTAGTTCTTGTTGTCGGAGTTTGTGTCCACTTTCGAGCGTCTTGGTCCGATGTTGTCGGTGTTATAAGTGTTCAGATGAGACGGATCAAAGCAACATTGCAAAAGCTGGTTGAAGACATCCGAGTCAACATAGCATTTGTCACAAGGGTCGTGGTCGTTGGCTGCCTCTTTGTTCGGCTTCACCTCATTTGATACTTGCAAAACCATTTTGCCGTTCCGGAGTAATGGGCTATAGTATTTGAGTTATCTGTACGCAAGGTATATACTCAGTAAATTTTGGAAGTAAAAGGGAATACCATTCAGTTTATCTTGCAATGCTGTCTGTTTTTGCCCTATACAAAAGTTGCCGGTCTAAAAACCCAAATGTCTTGAGAGAAATCGTCTAGTATTACTGTTGACTTGTTGCTTTTGGCATACAAGGGAAAAGACATATACAGTGTGAAGGGTTGATTGAAAAGCGTCTTCCCTGTAGTGTGGAGAATTTTGCATAGACCCCGTATGAAATCTTCGATCACCCGAATGACTCGGGCCTAACTGTTCCTCTCCCCCAGGCACCCCCCCTACAACGTCCAATAACCCATACAGTATATTAATCTTGGATTCATGTAGAAGGACCTGTCATTTGATACTCGCACCTTGCTGGTTGCCGGCATATGAGGAATGGAAACGGGTCTCGCGTCGATAGAGATCACGTGCCAACATGAAAGGGTGGAACGGAGTCTAGATGAAACCGTTGAGCTGGCTGAGGATCTCACTTTGGATCTCCTCACTCTCTCCCACAGAAGTGGCGAAAGAATCCAGCAAATCGTTGATGCGATCAAGAAGCTCAGTTTCAGAGTATTTGTCTCCACTTATCTCAGGATCTATTTTGTCAGCGTCAACATCGCCGTTGCCATCTCCACTGCCCTTCGCCTTCAGCTTGTCTCTCTCGACATGCCTCTTCACGAGCTCCGTCTGGATTAATGCCGATACTTTCCCGCGGCTCTTGCTGAATAGCTCGGGTTCCTTTTCGATCTTACATCTCACCAATTTACTTATCAGCTCTGCCAACTGCTGCTGTCTGCCGTCGTCTGCTACAAAGGTGTCAAAGAACTGTTTCCTCCGTGCGTCGAAGTGGCCCTGCTTCTTGAACTCGCCAACAATCTCCTTCTGATCTGCTCTCGCTGGTGGCATTGACATTGAATTGACGCTCTGCCTCCGATATTCCTATCGGCTTGCCCGTGATCGCCCCGCGGGACCACACCCTCTGGTACTCAACACTCCCCCTTCCTGCTCCTCCTTGTCCTCTTTCAGCTCACCCCCCACTCTCTCGCAAACTCCGCGCCTCAGCCAATCATTAAAAAACGGATAGCTTTCTCACATCCCGCGCGAGCACACTTTGCCGGAGAAACAACGCGTGGGATGGCAGGTCTGCGCCGTTCTCTGCAGTGTCCACAGTGCATTTGCAATGGATGGAGAACGAGTGGATGAACCGTGCTATCGTGCCGCCTACCGTCTTTGAAACGGCCCGGGGATCCATACTGGACACAAAGGGCTATCTTCTTCACTCACCCCATAGCAGAAGTAGGCGGTGCGTCTACGAAAGGCGGAAAATTCAGCGACATCTGCGGATATTCTCGCACACCCCCGTACATACAGGTGACGTACACATCCTTTTATCGGAATTAGTGGGTACTTTGCTTTCGACTACATCTTACTTGGAGCTTTCCATACAACTGACATATCGGCAGAGTTTTGCCCAAACACAGCAGCACACAATCAACTGAACACAAGTAGGTCAGCACCGAAGTCGAATTTCGTTACTTTTTATTGTTTTTTTGCTTTATCTTCCTCAGATCTTGCCTGCTTCCGAAGATTAGAAATCAAACAGCAGAGAAAACTGAAAAACACAGACCGAACATCTAGACTTTTTCTCCTTCACACAAATTATAAGTCTGTCTGTAATGTCTGACCCTATCAAACTGTCCATGCTTATAAATGGGGAATCGACATCTCATCTTTCAAGAACACCAGAACTATCTACGGAAAGTCCGAGTTCGCCGACAGATGATAAGTCTTTCTTGGATCCAAGTCAAGACTCCAAGCCGAAAGGCAAACATCGTGGACGAAAAAGAACTTTGACCGGACCGCCATATCTTTGTCAGTTTCCTGGATGCAACAAGAGCTTCCAAAGATCTGAACACCTTTCACGCCACAAGCTTAACCATAATCCTAAGAAAATTTTTAGCTGCTATCATACAGGATGCGACAAGACTTTCGTCAGACATGATCTCCTTGTAAGGCATTTGAAAAGACACGAAAACAAAATACAAAAACAGAAGTTATCAACAAGACCGTCCGAGTTTTTAAGCACAGTCGTTTCGAATAATCTCAGAAATGACCACCATTCCATCAAGGAGTCGAATTTGGAAAATCTTACCAACAAACTGAACCTGAAGAATAACAAGGCTCAAACACCATCCGGTAGTGGTCCAGCTACTGTTAAACAGATAGTGCAGCAACACTCTAATCAAAATACCCTAATAAATAGTATTGATGTACTAAATATACCAGATGGAACTATGCCAACAACCAATGCGACAGTAGATATTCCTTCAAATAATTTGAACAACAGCAATAACACTTTTAACAACAACACCGCCCCCAATTTGTTTAACTGGTTGTTTCCTGATGCAAATCTCGCTGCTGGACCGGAACCGACCAGCCACAATGCCGAAAATTATATCGGTCAGGCCAACGAAACCGCTTCTCTCCAGGTTGAAAACTTTCTGAACGGTAACAATGTCAATAATGTTAACAATGGTAACAATAACAACACTACTAGCAACACTGCATATACAAATGGTAATAACAGTAACTTTTTGTTTGATCTGAATGAGTTCAACATAAACAACGATTCACATAATTTCTTCATTGTCCAAGACGATTTTTCCCCATCTTCCTCAAGCACTGGGTATTTCAGCTCAAATTCTGAGCATAAATCAACATCACACAATGAATCTATAAAGCACAAATATACACTAGATAACTCGTCATCGACAAAAGACGATTTACACTCTTTCCAACAGTCTCAAGGCCAGCAAGCCAGCGAATCGTCAGCATATCAGTTTGATGAAGGCTTATTGTATTCTTTGACGCCAAAGCAAATGCAAGAGTTTGAGGTTTTAATTCCAGCTTTGAAAGGCCACATTGATTTCACAAAATTGAAGTTTGAAAAAGCCTTGAAAACCTATTGGAATTTCTTTCACCCCCGCTTCCCGATGCTCCATCGTCCAACGTTCGATTCTACAGATGCTCCATTACTATTATTATTGTCAATGATCATACTGGGTTCTAAGCTATTTATGTGCGTTGACAATATCACTTGTCCGGATGAAAAAAAACTAGTGCAGCCAAAATCATTGGCGGATACAATCAGTGAGCCACTCAGGTGGCTGCTTTTTGCATCACCATTTTTTCAACCCCCTGCTGAGGTTTGGATTATTCAAAGTTTATTGATGTTAGAGTTTTATGAGAAACATTGTTCCAGTCGCAAGCTTCACGAAAGGTCGCATTTACATCATGGTACTACTATTCAACTCTTGAGACGATCTCCAACACTAGGTGGTGCACCAACGAAATTGAACAATGATGCGTCGAGTGAAGAAACTGACAATTGGTACAAATGGATTGAAATTGAATCTATGAAGCGTGCCACTTTTATGTGCTTTTACATGGATGCAATAGATGCAATCTGCATGGGTCACCAAATGTTCATATACTCACATCAAATTCAAATGACTATGCCAGTGGCAGATTCCGTATGGGAATCGAATTTTACTCAGTTTAATAGAAATTTTAAAAGGGAGGAAAGACCTCGGCAGTTTTTGATTGTCTTGAGAGATATAATGAATGGTAAGCCTACGAAGACCAATTCATTCGGTAAGAAGATTTTATTAGCTGGATTGAGTGCAATTTTATTCCAGATCCAGCAGAGAGACCTTCAGTTATTTTTTGGCCTTGATAAATTCACCAACACGATTTCTAAGAATTGGCGTGATCTTCTAACGGCTGCATTTGCAATTTGGAGAAACGATGTTGGGAGTTCTTGCTGTTCTTCAAAGACTGCTATTGATAATTTGAACTCATTAGGTAATTCTTCCCAATTTTCAACATCTGATACCAGATGTAAGTGTATCGCATATCATTTAGCACATATCTACATGTCTATCTCGCATTATGACATATTCATAGTTTGTGGCGCTCCCTGGAGAATGAATGTCAAACCATCATCTATATTAGAGAGAAATGCCATCAAGAGAAGAGTTGTTGAGTGGTCAAAAACCAGACACTGTGAGGTCTCTGTTGTTCAGTGTTACTTAGCGATGTTTGAAATGTTTTTATCGCCGCAGGACTCAACATACGAGTATCAGTATGATTATTTGCCGGATGCAGACCTATTTTTCCGCAGTTATATGATTGGTTACATCTTGTTAGTGATTTGGGGCTATTTATACAGTAAGGATAAGTTTAAAGGACTCGATCTGAACCATGAAGACAACAAAAACGGCTGTCTTTATTTGAAGAAAATCCGCAATCAATTTACATTAAAAAGTGAAGGGATAATGTTACATACCTGGTTTGCGAATCCATCAGGAGCCGAATTTTACGGTGATTTAATGAGATGGGTGAATGTGTTGAATTACATCGAAGGAATTGAAAATATTTTGGGACTATTAGACCTGGTCGGTAAGAAGCTAGCGAGCGCTGACTATAGAGTGGTTCGGGAAGTCGGGAAATTGTTGCTATTCTGTAAGGACAGAACCATTGGCTCGACCAGTAAGGAGATTCTTGAGGATATGTATCATCCGGATTGAACATGATGCATTATTTATCATTAATTTGTATACTTTCCAGTAAAGAGAGAAGAGAGAAAAAAAGTATGTAATCCGTAATATAATATTATAGAGGCAAAAAGTGGTAATTAAGAAAGAGGAGAGAAATAAAGGGAAGAACGAAACAAAAATCTGGCGAAACCAAGGTAGAACATGAGATATACGAGAAAACAAGTGAAGTGAGAAACAAAGAAGAAGAAGAAGAAGAAGAGAAAAAGAGAAGAAAGGAAACAAATAAGAAAAAAAACACCCCAATTACATACCCATTTCTGCTTGAAGTTCTCTCAGAGCACGCTCATCTTCATCCTCGTCCTCAGCAACGGGTTCTTGAGGAACATTCACCTTCTTTGTTGGAGCAGAAGGCATTTTATTTATGACATGAGAATCCGAGATGTTTTGCCGTTGTTCATCAACTCTATGACTCTGCTGTTCCTGTGTTCTATGCGTATCTACCAGATTTGATTCAACCTCTTCTTCTTGCAGTGCTGCCAATTCTTCGTCCAACTCATCCTCGTCCACAAACTCTGTGCCCAATGGTCTGCTGATAGCCTCTGATATTTCCTCGCTTGCCTCAACCTGTTCTCTGATGTCGTCCATAGTCTCGTCGACTTTATCAATGTCAAAGTCACTGTGTATCTGCTTGATGGCCTTTGCACCTTGTTTCATGGCCTTCATTGTCTCCAAATTCAAGTTGGCAGACTCGATCGCGTTCAATTGCGTCTCTAGAGACTCGATCTGATTGCCTATTTTCAAGAGATCACTTTCCAGCTTCTTCTTCTTCTTCAACGCCTGTCTGGCCAAAGCCTTGTTAGATGTCACATTTTTCCTAGCTAGCGCTTCCTGTTCCTTTATCTGTGACTCTAGGTACGTCGACTTCTTGCTTAACGTTAGAATATGCTCTCTCAGTTCGACTATTGCCTTTTTTGGCAGTTCTTTCTTCTGCTTTGTTCCCCCAAACAGATAATTCCACATCTCTGATTATTTTTCTTCTGCAGTTAGCAACAAGAGAATCCTTTTCTTAGCGTGCTGTTACTCAACCCTGCCTGGCTGCTCACCTTGGTCCTCTCCTCTTCTCCCTCAAATGTAACGACATTATTGTGCTTTCAGACCCTTTTCACTTCAAAATCTCTTATCGCCACAAAATCCTTTCTCACTGCTGCCAGCGAGCGCTACACCGTGAGAGAGGAGAAATGCTACAACCAGTACCGCCCGTATTGTTTTCTCTATAGAATGTCCGACCCCATTACTGACCCGTGCTCAAATAATGGCAGTGATACGTCTATCGACGGCAACACACAAAGTCTGTCGCAACACGACATAATTGCACGCAACAATGTTTATCTTGGAAATCGACGCGTCGTCCCTTTTTTTTTCTTTTTTTTTTTTTTTCGCACCTTTCGTCTATGCACTGCAGTCATGTCAGCGAGAAAACGTGAAAAACCTAAACTGGCGGATCACTCTCGCAGCGCACGCTCCGTGGTGTCTGAGATTGCTGCTGCCCCTGCACGTCCGTGAGAGACGTGTCGTGCCCGTTCCTGGTTTTTGTGGATAGGCCGGCCGGTGTTGAACCGACGATGGCAAAACATGTAATTATAATTCAGTTGTGGAGAAGGCAAATAGTAGCGATACAATCTAGACGTCCATCAAAAACACAGGGTCAGATTCAAGCCCGTTGAAGAACCCCTTTCCAACTGCTAGCTTTTGCACCTTTGTATTGCATACACCAGCTTCTTTGGTGTCGCTTTTGTCTCACATCATTCATTGGTTTTTGCTTTTCTTGTTGATTCATTAATCCAGAATTTATTCCCATCAATCTTTACTTTATTTTTAATATACTTTTCCCCCTTTCAGTTCGTCTTTCTCACAGCCCACTCACCCCTTTCCCCCTTTTTTGTTTGGATCTCATTTACTGCGCTGCATAAAGGAGTTTGAACAACAATTCAGCTAGAAGGACACAGATAGAAGCAAAACATAGGTCCAGATAATCAGAAGCACACGCCATGGCACAGCAACAAGTAACCAGATCAATGCTTTTCAGGTTCATGAAGAGAAAGTCCTCGGCTTTCTTTCTCCTGTTGTGCTTATGTGTATTGATAATACATAACATGTCAACTATGCACTCTCCGAAGAAACCTAAACATCGGAACAATCTCTTCCCAGAGGCCATAACACCATATTCCGATTACAATTCGCATTTGAAATCGAAGCAAAACTCCAACTCTCCGGCCAACGCCAATGCGAAAAGCAATGGCAAAGGCAAGGGCAATTCGGACCTCAACTCGAATTCAAAATCTTTATCTTCTGGAAATGTGAATGAAGAAAACTCGAAGTTTATCAAAACACATATCTCGATCTACCAAGATTTAAGTCCCGATCCATCGATTTTGACCGATAAGTCAAACCAATTAGAGTTCACCAATTCGGATCCTCCGAATGATTTGATAACGGCAACGTATTTGAAATCGTTGGCCTCGATTCCCCAAGCATGGATTAACGAGGTGAATTCAAAGCATTCAAGAGTGGTATCGTTTATCACCGCCCAGGAAAAAGAAAAGAATCAGCAGGAGGATGAATCCGGATCAACTACATCCAAGCATGGTGCAGTTATCATCGGAGGCGCAGAAAACGATTACACCTGGCTGGCCTTGGTATCAACAAGACTTTTCAGAAAGGCAGGAGGTGTATTACCTGTGGAAGTCATGCTACCAACCAGGGATGACTACTTGAAGGATCGCCAGATTTGTGATGAATTTCTACCACAATTGAATGCAAAGTGTGTCATCATGAAGGATTTGTTAGACGCTTCAAGCTTGGCCGACGAAAAGTTAGAAGCCGAAGTAAACGAATACCTATGGAAGAATTTTAGTCTGATCAAGAGGGAGCTAGCAATCTTACTATCGCGATTCGAAAACGTTCTCTATTTGTCCCCAGAGAACGTCACGTTGAAGCCTATGGAGTACAATATTTTCGAAAAGCAATTTTACAAGGACTTTGGATTGTTTATCTGGGGCGATTTTGGTCCCCGGATGACGCTTCCTGCGTTCTATGAGGTTACCGAGCTCGAGGTCAAGAACAAGAAGACAAGCGTCTATGGATTGCCGCTCACGGACGAGTTGATTTCCAACGGTGACAAGTTGAGCGCGGAGCAGTTGAGTGACGGGGTCAACTTCCACGATTTGGAGAACTCGTTGCCGTTCAAGCAGAGCGATGCGTCCGAGATTATCATCGACAAGAGTCGACACATGAAGACGTTGCTCTTGTCGCTGTACTACAACCTGAACGGACCCGACGTGTACCACGTGCTTTTGACGGGCCGCTTTGACGGGGCCCATGGGTCGAAGGAGACGATCCTGGCTGCTGCACATGTTTTGAACAACCCCTACTACTTGATCAACAGCGAGGTCGAGAGCAACGGGTACTGGTACGGAGACGAGTATTTCGGCGTGTCGATGCTGCAATTCGACCCTATTGTTGACTACTACTCGTACGAGGCGTTCATGGACAAGTTCTCGAGAAAGGAAGGCTATGACCTCAGCTACGGCAAGTACCAGAAGTGGCTCAAGGAGTCCAGCGAGCGCAGGAGCCCATTGTTTTTGAACATCAACCATCCGCCCTTGAAGCCGATCGAGCTCATCCAGGAGGGCACTGTGGTGAAGGAAAACGGCGACCGCGTGAGGCTCATTGCGGACACGAGTTATTTTGACGCGGAGTTCGAGACCGATGTCTGGCGGGTAATGAACGACTACATCTGCCACTGGTCGTTGGAGTGCAACTACCTCACGACGCGCTTCGGCAAGGGCGCCACCAAGAAGCGGGACGCCTTCTGCAAGGGCGACATCAAGGAGCACCTGCTGTGGGTGTCCAGTCTTGGCAGCACCATGGGTGCTGCCTGATATCTGGGACCGCGCAGTCCTGTCTCTTCTGCCGGCACCACTGCCGCCACCACCACCACCACCACCAGCACACTGTATAACTTCTCTAGTCTTTTACTCTTCCCCGTTGATATTTTCTCACTTACTTACGTTGCAAACGGGGCAACTGCCGTTTGCCACGTCACGCCTGAGACTCGCCCCTTTCCGTGACGTCACGCTGCTGCTGCTGCTGCTGCTGCCTGCACCGTGCACCGTGCACCGTGCGCCGATCGACGTCCGCCTGCAGCATGCGGGGAAGTTCCCCCCGCCACAGCCGTGCACAGACGTCGTCGGCTGACAAACTGCACGTTTCTGCTGCCCCGTGCATGACCGACTGCCTGTCGGAAACGGGCTGTGCCCCGCCTTCCCCAGATTTTTGCATTCTACCTGCCCCGGCGGAAACGAAAATGACACACAGATAGGTGGACGCATTGTCGCGACGGGGCGGGCGCGGCAGGCAGTCGGGCCAGCCTATTTCGCGGGGTCCCATAGTGGGCCCCGGCAAGGCCCGAGGACAGCCCGGCCGGCATGGTGGCCCGCTCCTGGGTGTGATATGGCCTTGCTCATCACCACCTTCGTCGTCTGCCTTTTCCATTTCCGTTTCCACCTTCACCTCCCTGCCGTCGTCATCGCCACCGGTGTCGTTGTAGCTGTCGTTGTCGTGTCGTTGCTGTTGCTGTCGTTGTCTCCGTCCTGCTGCTGTTTTGTTTCTCCATCCCGACTTGTTCGTTTCGTTTCTTTTAGTCTCCGTCCCCTTTCTCTGACTGCGCTTGTCTGGAAGATCCTTCCCCACATTCCACAACAGTTTTCCCAGAGCCTACCGGGCTGTTTTTTTTTTTTCCTCCTGCCAACTACCATCTCTCCATCTCGGGCTTTTTCCGCCGCCACTCCTTGATTGCCAGTTTCTTACACATCGCACACACACACACTCTTCAAACAGGTGCCCTCTTTGACATCTCCGAACACAACCCGCTAGCTACCTACGTTGACCGCCCCTTTATGACGTCCGACACATTCGCAGACACACCGATGTCTTCCTCATGCGAGAACAGCCACAGCCATCCAGATGCACATGAACACGAGCATGAACATGCTCCTGTTCATGCGGACGCTGAGACCGACGACACGAACTTGTCCACGTCGGCCTCGTCGGCGTCGTCTTCTTCGTCGGCTTCCTCAGCAGCGTCCTCGGGCTCCACCGCCGTCTCTTCCTCCGCCTCTGCCTCCTCAGCAAACCCAAATTCATCCTCCTTCTGGAATATCATCAAAAACCCGTCCAACGGAAGGACAAGAATCTCGCAAGCCTGCGACCGATGTAGGGCAAGGAAGATAAAGTGCAGTGGCAAGTCTGAAAACAACCCCAAGTGCACTAACTGCGAGAAGGACGGGTTCCCCTGCGTTGTCTCCGACAAGTTGACACGAAACTCGTTCCCAAAGGGCTACACAAAGAACTTGGAAAAGAAGTTACTCGACGTCGAGTTGAGTAGGAACCAGCTTTTACTGGAGCTCAACAGCCTGAAGCAGAAGATCAGCACGCTCGAATCAAACGGCAGCTCCGAAAATAACACCAGAACCACTAATGATCACAGCACCGACAGAAATAATAATAAGGATAATGCCGAAGCTGCTGCCGCATCCTCAAACGCAGAAACCAACCTCCAACCATCCTCGGAACACCAAGCTGACGATCGTGGAGCTCTGCTTAATACCCAGAGTCAACCAACCACCCACGAGCAACACCACTCTCTCTTGGAACTCCAGGATGACAACATCCAAGCCTTGAGGAGAAAAATTTACTACTCGAAACCCGTTGCCACAAACAGATCAGGCTTACTGGTTGTAGACCAGAATTTGAAGTCTCCATTTGAGACAATATTCACCTCTCTCAAGTCAAATCCTTTCAAAGGTTACAATTCAAGCGCTTCCTTCTCCTCCACCAAACAGTCCTCGGGTGCATCGATGTCCTCGGCGTCTTCCACGACTTCCTCCCATGCTATGCAGTCTTCTACCCTCTCTAACGATGATCTGGATCCTGTCGCTCTGAAACATTTGACAAATTACCACATGAACTTGAACAGGTACTTGAATTTGATTTTATACAAGTTGATTTTCCCATTGTTCAATGCAAACTCCAACAACGGTTCCGATCCAAACAAAAACTTGGACCACCTAATCTGGCTGTTTTTCAATGATTACAACAAGTTGATCCCTATCTTGGATTTTGAATTGTTCTATAACGACTACTTAACTTTCGTCAATACTTACACGATCAAAAACTCAACTTACTCCGATAACGGAGAGCTCAAAAAGCGTTACTACGAGTTTAACCCAAAGGACCAAGATACCATGGTCAAGTTGATTTTAATCCTAAAATTCACTCTTTGCCAACCAAAGATAAATAATAATAACAAATCCTCTGCTTTCCTCCCTGATAAGACGTCTTTGAACCAGTTGGATGAATCCGTTAAATTGATCAACGTTAAGCATTTGATCATGATGTTGAAAAACATCAATTTCTGCTTATCGCCAAACCTAGATAAGCTGGAAATCTCTTTATTATTGTTCTACTACCTTACAAAATTCGAAAATTACAATCTTCCAAATTACACAGACGGCCTACACTCTCATAAGGAATTCTTACTGGATGTTATAAATTTGAACAAGCATTTGGTCAACACGTTAAACATCAACAAATCAAGCACCCTTTTGCTAATCAACAAATTTCCTGAAAAGCAGCTCATTGAGATTCAAAGATTGAAGCTTTACTGGAATTTCAAAATTTTGATCAAACTTTCCGAAATCTATTTTAACATACCTTTACTAGACGAAGAGATTGTTTCCTCTGATATGAAGCATGATGATGAAGATGAAATTATGGATGACGCTAATAGTGAACTATTCGACGAGGGCAAATCAGCTACAGTCAAGAAATCTACCCCTGCAAGCCTAGAAACAATCGTTTTAGTTAGCAACGATATTAAGATTACTCTATGCTTGGTCAAATTGCTACGCTTGATTCCTTGGAATATCATGCAGTTTGTCAATGATGGTAATACAGAAGTTTTGAATAAGATTGATTCAGATTTGTCCAACTGGAAAAAATCAGTCGAAACTTTATACAACGAAGAGAACTCGGTGGTCTTCAACAAATTGAAATCATACTACTTATATTTCAAAGTCCTTGTTAACATTAATGGAACTATCGATTCTTCCTATTTCATTGACTTTGTCAATCTCGTCTACGACTTAACTTTTAACAATCCTAAGTCAAACAGCAATAAGTCCGAAGAGATATCAATCGAAGCATCTGAAAGTTTGTGTTTGCATAGCTTCAACTTCCACCTTGTGACTCTTATTTCGATAACGAGCTTGCAAAATGTGAAGGACAAGCAGCTTTGCCGAAAAATCTACAAATTGATCCAACTGTACCAAATATTGATCAACTATAAAGATGTTGATCCTTTGATAACTACTTTTGTTACTTATATCAAAGAGAACATTCTGTTCGCATTTTCCGATGCAAATACAATCCAGGATGAGACGCTTAAATTGTTTTCCTCTGTTGACATGGAAAAGGCCAACAGCACTTCATTGTTTGACAAAAAGGTGTCACACAGAAATATGAGAGTTTCAACATCTTTATCCAGTCAATCGCAGTCTCAAGCTTCGAACCAAAACCAAAGCTTGATGAATTTTGATTTAAATGCTTTTAATGTCCAGGGTGATTCGTTTTACATGAACGATGAACCCTCAAACACTAAAAGGAGGAAATCAAACGCTTCAACAACTTCAAGTTTTATGTCTTCCAATCTTTCTTTGAACTCGAGAGAATCTTCTGTTGTTTCGTCTTCTAGAAGATTATCAGTATCTTCAAATGACAGCATGCCATCTTTATTCCCATCGGCAACGAGTCCATTTCATAACAACAACAACACTAACAGTAGCCTTTTCCAAAATAACAACAACGGGAATAATATCAATTTTAATGAAAATTGTATCACCTCATCTGCTAAGAAGAGAATCATGGATTACGCAATTCAGCCAATGCGAACAACAATGAGCAGAAGCCGGTCTTTATCTGCTGAATCAAGAATACGTTCCTCCAAAATCTCTGACAGGAGATTATCGGGTAGTAATCACTCTGCAGGTTTCACAACATCACGGGAAAACTCAATTGACGTCAACAACACCAACCTGGCGGATGATATAGTAGATGATGATATTGTTTCTCGCATTTTGAATTCAGACGTTGATTCAGAGGTCGATTCTGATGTCAGCATGATTTTAACTGGAAGACCAACGAAATCCAGCAATTTCAAGCGTAACACTAACATCCTTCCTACAATTCCCTCTGAGGGAAATTTAATGAAAATCATGGGTGTCATGGAAACAACCACTCTAGATACTTTATCTCCCTCGACAGGCGAGTCTAAGGATGCAGATTTTGACGTTGGCTCTTTGTTCTCAGTAGGGGCAGGAATGAGTTCTACTGCAGCCAATAATAGTGATGCCGGAGAATTCAAAGAAAATAATGCTTTATCTCCAGATTCGAATCAGCTAAAGTCAAAAATGAGTGATTTTTCAAAGGCTTTCAGAAAATCGACGAATGGATCTATTTCAAGTGCTTATCACAGTTCGAGCTCTTCAAAGTCTAGTGCTACTCTCAAAAAAGAACCAAGTATTGTCAGTGATCCAATGAATCCTAATGTTATAAATAATCCAAATCTACAAACCTTTACTTCAATTACGAATGACAAGTCTATGATTGATGATGACGATTTGATGAGACTGAAAGAACATGTAATGAGCATGAAAACATCGATCCATTAAATCTAACACCACACCTTTCCCTACCATAACAACAACACACCTAGCTCTCTCCTTTCGGCTTCCTTACTATTCCCTTACCATCGAAGAATACTTATATACTTCACTCTATATATCATTCCTTTTCATATTTTCAAGGAGCATCGCTGCTTTTTCTCTTTGCTTCCTTCTTTTTCTTCCTGTTTCTTTCTTTTATTCCTTTATTCTTTTTGTGCTTTTTTGCGGGATGCCAATACTGGCTTTATATTAGGCATGTGACCCTCGGTGACTTTATTTCTTAACCTTTTGATTTTTTTAACGAATTTTAATTTTGTGTTGACTATTATTCAACTTGATCGCTCTTGAAATATTACTTGACTAAATTGATCTATGTATATTATAGGGATATATTTCCTCTTAATGATAAACTTAGTCCGATTTTGGGTTTCACACTGTACGCTTACATGCGAGCTAAAAAGTGAAATGTCCTAAACCTTTTTATATTACAAAAGCGAGATACACAATTTCCAGTTACGGTTTCTGTGAATCTTTTCTACCGACTATCTAAACTCACTTTTAGGCTTCCTAGATTGTTTTATTCAAAACCACAAAACTCAACCAAAGTTTAAAAAAAAGTCCAAATCAATCAGAAAAGCAGGGATAAAACTGCGAGAGTAAAAGCGTCCTAAGTTTACACGGTTAAACTTTAAAATAGACATATATTTGAATCTATCTATCATAAAATCTTTCATCTTACCCTATCTCTGATAAAATTTTGTACATCGCTCTTTCAGAATTTTAGGATATGGGATTTTAAGAGACAGAAGAATTAAGGATATCGCTATATTTTGTACTATCATTTTTCAGTTCGGTAGTTGATTCATCTTAGGTACTCTTTCATTTTTCCTTAAATCCCACTTGTGCTTAGATACAATCATCTTCCTTAAAGCCAAATGAACCAAATAAGCAAAAGATCCTAAAAATCTGAAACAGCTGAAACCAAATACCGACCACAAAATGAACGCTAAATACTTGTTGGATCTGATTGAATTTGGCTTCCAGATTTGAGTAATTGTCATGACCAGAATAACATTTGTAATAACCCAGAATAGCACAACCCTTGACCTAATATCCCTGTAATAATCTTCTTTACTGACTTCTTTTCTCTTTTTACCACCTTCCTTGCTGTTCTTTTTATTTCTCATATTGACTGGTTTCTTTCTTCTCTCCTTCAATTTTAAAACCAACTCACTGTACATGGAATCAATATCTTGTTGCTCTAGAATACCAGTCTTAATATATTGCTGTCCTTTTTCGTCAGTCTCTATAATTGCAGAACCTAAAGATTGCGCTATTTCGGTATCTCCCTTAGTACCCCAAGACACATCATGCGTGTTACAGAACGCATAAATTTGAAGTAAACAAGTGTAAGCTGGCAACATCATGAAGTATTGGATCGATGAAGAAATCATGTGCCATGGATCTAAATATAGTACTGACATCAAAACGTATAGTCCATAAGTTGATGCCAACGAAACACATATAGATGCGAAACTTAATCCACCAGCATCGCCAGCCTGATGTTGACGAATCATTAACGCCAAGAAATAAAATCCGGAGATAATTGCATATATACCGCAAACTGTCAACAGTATAACGCTTATCCAAAACAACATTGGGGCTCCAGTTGGCTTATTACCCATTGAGATGACTAACATTCCTAATAATGTGCAGATACAAATGTAATTCATTATTTCAAAAAACACTTTACCACCAACCCCGGCAATTGTAATAAGTGATCCTGCCAAATAGTAAAATGTGATATAAAAGTTGGCAATTGAGAAAAAACTGAACAACAACGTCAAACCTTGATAAAGAAATTCGATCTGAAAAAAGAATTTTCTTAGTACTGAATGGTCTGTGCTTAGAATCTGTGTCGAATGTCTCAAAGAATACAATGCTGCAAAGAAAGCCCCATTCAACCAACGTCTTCTCTGAAGTACAAACTCTGACAGCGTTTCAGGAACATCTGTTTCACCCCTTGCATCTTTACAATACTTCAGGACCCATTGTGCTCCTTTTTTGGCGACCAATTCCCATGCCAATATTCTATCTTCTGCTAGGTACATGTTTGCGGAGAAAATATTTGTCATGTCTGTATTATCCATTGTCTCACCTTGGAAATATGCTTTTAAGGGGCCTGTTCCATCGGGATGGTTTTTCAAAGCAGAATATCTATAAGCTGATAATGCACCCGGCAGCACACTGATATAGCCAAACACAGATTCACAGGGCTTATCCAAAATGTTTGACATCTTGTATTCAAAATTTTGTGATGCAACTAATGGATTTAGAAGTTTCCTCCAATACTTACCTTTCATTGCGACGATTTCACCGGCGGCACCTGCAACATTCGAATCTAAATCAAATGCTTTCCAAAGGTTGTAAACAGCACTAATGTTAGGTCTAGTTCCAACGTCCAATAAAACACAAACATTAGGATTTAGCACAGGGCATATTGCATTGAACAACCATCTATGTGAGTTGATTTTCTTTGCATTCTTTTCTTTCAGACAAAAAACAATCTGTACAGGAGTAGAATCTTTATCCCCCACAATTTTCAAATCTTCATTGACCGACACTTGCGCAGTGTATTCAAACAAGTGTGCTTTTACCTCTTTTTGATTAACAAAAGATTTTGCGATTCCCTCCTGGTAGACACCCATAGTACCAAGGACTTCTAAAACACCTGGACTAATTTTGTTTCTACCGTCGGCAACAATACACACCACGACTTTTTTCCAAGAGTCTTCACCCCAGGTAGCACTTCTCTTCCTCTTTGTGAGATAAGCAATGTTTTGAAATACGCCATACAATGTTCTTGTCAAGGCAACTTCGTCTTCGTTATACATTGTGATGCATATGACAATTTCAGTTTCTCTTTCAAGTTCAATTGATCTTAAAGTAAAACCATCTTCTGCAAAATCATCAGGATCTGATGTCACTGCCGAATATTTCATATAATCAAATTCATCACTGTCTTTCAGCGGGAGTAAATCATGTAATAGCCCAGGAACAGGAGTATCCAACACAAGATTACCTGTTCTTGATCTAAAAACTGTTTGCTTGTTATGATAATTATTTCTACGAGGCTGAATCATTGGAGCTTTCTCCATTAAGTGTCTGTCAAAAAAATCCGAGCTTTTAGATTTGGAAAAACTTGATTCTCTATTTGGATATTCAAAATTTTGATCCATTGGAACATCAATTGTTGACTGATCAGATGAAAAATAGGATGAAACAGTGCTTTTATTTTTGCACAGTTCTGAGCCTGAAGATGATCGAACTGTTGATTCAGAGCATCCTGATGAAATTCTTGTATTTGGATCTTGTTGAACGGGAATCGTATATTTGACGGAAGACCTGGGTGTCAACATAGGTATTTCACCTAATGAATCTTGCAGAGAGTTTGTATCACCTCCTGCAGCAGCAAACAATGAATTAGAGAAAATTGGTTTTGGAGCTTCTAATTCTGTTCTATTTGAATTCACAGATCTTTTTAAATCTCCTGACTCCTTGTTATTGAAAATTGAATAATGACTGATAATATCATTCTCGTCTTCTTCGGATTCTGGGACATTGAATGGGTCGATGATTGTGGTTAAAGCGGCTTTCCTTTTAGGCGACTCTTGTTCGGTGAATAGCTTTCTTGCTGTTTGTGATGATCTCAAAGGCGATTCATCTGCCTTTTGAATAAAGTTGCGGCCGATTGCACTATTCATGAAATTATTCGAATCTCTTCTGAAAGAAACGGCCGGTGAATACTTCATGGCAGCTTTAGAGGGGGAAGTTCTCTTTGGCGAGCTTGTAGGAGTATAGGTTTCCTCCGGCTTTTTTACCGGAGACTGTAAAACGATGAAGGGGTTCTGTCTGAATGGATCTGACATGGTCACTGCTAATTTGGACTAACCTTAATTAAGCCAGGTCTCACTTCTCCTCTCAAACTTTAACAATAAAGAGAAAAAAAGAGGACAAACATAAAAAATATCAGATCCACATACTAGTTTTGTATAGGAAGTATGTATATCTCAGTTGGTTAGATGTGATATGTCTGTACATCCACGCTTCTTTTCTCACTAAAACGGCCAAGTTGTGACACAACCAATATTTCCTTTTGGGGAAATACATAAACATTATCGAGTATTTTTCTTTTTGAGTTCTCAACATAGGAGCAAGCTTGAATGCAAGCTGGCTGTTGAAAAGGTACCGCGAGACTCGAACCTCGGTCCAAAAATTATTTCAAGAATAGTTTTTTAATATTATGAAGTTCAGTTTATAGATACTTTATTTAGCTTTTATACATATTTCTGTGCAATCGGGTAGTAATTAAAATTTAATAAATTCAGAAGAGTCAGCGTTTGGCTTCGTAAGCCTCTTTTGCTAGGCGAACTAGATCATCAAATTCTCCAGTATCTTGACACATGGATCTAAATTGTGAATCTTTCTTCGTAAGCAATTTGTAAGGGTGATCATATTCCTTGGCATTACCATGGTCTAGCACCAAAATCTTATCATAATCAATGATGGTTTTCAAACGATGTGCAATCGTGAGAATTGTACTTGCAGAAAATTCCTCTCTGATAGTAGTTTGGATCATTGCATCTGTTTCATAGTCAATTGATGCTGTTGCTTCATCCAAAAGCAATATCTTTGGACGTTTCAACAAAGCCCTGGCCAAACAGATCAATTGTCTTTCACCTTGTGACAAATTACCACCATTTTCAGCAACTTCAGCCTCAAGGTCAAGGAACTTGTTCGAGTTTTCTTCACTGTCTTCGGTTTGTTTATGTAACACTTCTACGGACTGTCCACTCTCTAGCAGGGCACTCAATTTATTGAATTCATCCTTGGAAATTAAACCAACACGTCTTAAAGATTCATAAATATCGATATCCCTACTTTCATTGAACATATCCAAATTGGATCTCAGAGTCCCAGTAAATAGGGTAGGTTCTTGCGGGATAATTGCCAAACCCCTTCTTAGAGCCTTCAAACCAATCTTGCTGATATCGACACCGTCAATCACAATCTTACCTTTGTCTGGCTCAATGAATCTAAAAAAACTTGTTATGATAGTGGACTTCCCTGCTCCGGTTCTACCAACAACACCAACTTTTTCACCTGGAATTACATGGAAAGAAATCCCCTTGATAACAAGAGGAAGATCTGGTGCATATCTCAAGGCCAAATCCTTAACATCAATTTCTCCATGTTCAGGCCAAGAAAATGGTGGATCATTTTCAGTTTCAGCGACACTTTCTTCCTTGACATCGTTAATATATTCTTGAACTCTTTCCACTGCATTAATGTTAATCTCAACATCGGCGTAACAACGAAGAAGCCATAAAGCGCTAGTCGCAAAGGAAGCGGCAAATGACAAAGAGATACCCGCCATACCAGCATCAATATGCTTAGCATATAGCACAGACAATGCAGAGGAAACAGCAACAATCAAAGAGCCGATAACATTAGCTCTGAATGACATCCATCTATTGTTCACCCAGACAAAGAAAAATGGTCTATTGTTGGTGTCAATGTTCTGCATATTTTGAACCATAAATCTTCTTTCGTCACCAAAAGCCCTAATGGTAGTAACACCAGTTAAGGTTTCAGTGAAGTGTTGGTTAATTGGAGACCTTGTAATGGATTCAAAACGCTTCAATTCTCTTGATAAAGTAAGATATAAAACACCGACGTAAGCAAAACAAATGGAAACAATGACACCAAAAACAAGGAAAAGAGGAGTGATAATGGTGATCAAAACAATTGTCGATAGACATCCCAAAGCAGAGATAACAAAAGCCTCAGCATAAGGTGCCAATTCCTGGTCAATACCTTCGATATCTTTCGAAAATCTGTTCATAATACGGCCAATTGGAGTGGAATCAAAAAATCTTACTTGAGCTCTCAAAATCTTGTTCAACAAAATCTTGAACATTCTATTCGAAACGCCTAAACCACCGAAAAACACCAAAATGACTCTGATGGAGCCAAAAACGGAATAGAGTAGACCAATGAGGGAATATACTACTAGGTAGTACATTGTTGAATAAATCGCAGATAGCTTCGAAACATCGAAATCGTTGTATCCAGTTTTTAGAATTGGTTTGTTCCATTCAATCGACTTGATTACATTCACAACATTATCCCAACCTAAAACGGAACTCACATAAGCCCCCGAAGAAGCAGTAGAAATAAAATCCAAACCGACAGATGATCTGTCATTCTCAGCCATCGACCAAACTCTTAACCAATAAGATTGATAAATATTTGTCAACTGGGTCGCTAGGAAAAAGAAGGCCAACATAGACCAAACAAACCTGTTACCGAATAAATTAAGGTATGTTTTGTAGATATCCCAAGAAACAAAACCTTCTGACTTAGTTTCTTCTTGAATTAACTTACCAGATGAATCGATTTTTGTGTCATCTTCAACTGGTTCAGCATCCAATTGATCTGCGTTTTGGTCAGAAGTGAGTGCAGCAATGGTAGAATTCAACAGATGCGCATGGTTGGCAACAGCTTCAACATTGTCAGCGTTTTCCAGTCCAGCTAAGTTAGCAGAAGAAGCAGTGCGAGATTGAAGGACACTTGCAGTGGTCTCATCATCAAATGCGTTTGCCTGAATTAGTTCATCAATTGTTCCTTGAATTTTTACTCTACCATTGTCCATAATGATGGCATATGCTGCCTCCTTGATAGTTAAGGAGATGTTGTGAGAAACCAAAATACAAGTACGGTTCTTCATCAAATCACCGGCGATGCAATTTTCATAAATGTGAACGGCAGTGTGGGAATCGACAGCAGACAAACAATCATCCAACAAAACGTATGCAGCGTTGGAATATAGCGCCCTAGCAAGCGAAACACGTTGTTTTTGTCCCCCAGATAAAGTGATACCCTTTTCACCAATTTCGGTTTTATCACCAGCTGCCAAAATCTCAAAATCACGTTTTAGACTGCAAGCTTCAACTGCTGCTTTGTAACGCTTTTCATCATAAGGTGCAGCAAAAAGAATATTTTCTTTGATGGTTCCGTTAAGTAACCATGCAGTTTGTGAACAATATGCAACAGATTCTGTTAGGCCAGTCTCAGCATTGACAATCAAATCATCCCTTGGACTTGCACCAGGTAAAAAGACTTTACCCTCAAGCAATGCCATTTCACCAAGCAGAGCAAGCAATAAGGATGTTTTACCTGAGCCCGTAGGACCGAAAACAACGTTCAACTTGTTTTTCTTAAACGCAATATTCAAATCTCTTAATTTGAAATCATTTGAACCACCGTAAGACCAAGAGAAAGTAGCATTTTGGAAACCGACCTCGGGTGAATCTGCATCTCGTGGAGTAACAAGTTGTTGGTACTTGGTAGTTTCATTTTCATTTAAGAATTCTTCAACTCTGTCCAAAGAGACTTTAGATTGAACAACAAAAGAAAGCATATCAGCAAACTGATCTAACGGAGTCCGTAGTAAATTGAAAAGAGATAAGGATGTAAATGCAATTGGAGTTGTCAAGGCATTACCTTCGATCATAGTATAACAATAAAAGGCAACTAAGCAAACAATAGTCGGTGTAACGTACCAAACAAAAGAAGCGATAATCCAAACAAGGCAACGCTTCCATAGGATTCTCAATTCTTCCTTTCTAATTTTCAATATTTGTTCAGCAAATTTCGATTCCCAGGCAAAGTACTTGATGATTCTAATATTTTGGAAAGTTTCGTTTAATTTTTGAATCCTTTTATCAGTCACTTTAAGCATTGATTTTTGGTAATTACCTAACATCATACTTAGCTTATAATTGAGTGGCATCATAATGATGATCGTCGAAGCACCAGCTAATGCAGCCCAGCCCAAGAGGGAATATAAGATGGTAATTGCAATAACAGTCATGACAAAGGAATCGACAAAATAGTATAAGTAAGCACAGATTTCAGAAACTTTAAAAGCGTCAACCGCAATCAAATTGATGATTGAACCCAAATCACGAGTTTCCTTTTTTTCTGAGTTCTCTGAGTCTGCTTTTCCGGATTCTGTATTTGACGTATCATTGGAAGAAGCTGGGGAAGTTGTATCAGAGCTTGGTTTTTCTTGCTCATCCGATGAGCTCGTGACTCTTC
Source organism: Pichia manshurica (assembly GCA_005406165.1). Lineage (NCBI taxonomy): Eukaryota > Fungi > Ascomycota > Pichiomycetes > Pichiales > Pichiaceae > Pichia > Pichia manshurica. The sequence goes on along the minus strand of BJFO01000001.1, from coordinate 764,768 downwards.
TTCTTAAAGCTTTTGAATAAACTTCACCGATGATTATCGCCCTCATTCTGGTACATATTCTTCTACCCAAAAATAAACTACGACCAGATAAAGCCGCAGTGATCGGAGAACTGAAGACCATCAAAATAACAAATAACCAGGCTAGGCTGGTTGATTCAGTTTCAGGCGACTCGACATATTCTAGAATTTTTTTCAATAACATCGAAGGAAAGAATAAGAGAGTAGCCTCGACAGTGGTGATGACCGATTGGTAGAAGAACAATTTCCGGAATTGGTAGAATAGATTAACCGAAAAGCTCTTATGCCATTTGATTTTGTGGAATTTCAAGAGGGTCGGGTAGGCATTGTCTTCCAACTTCAAACTCCAAATGTCATTGAGCGTTGGCAATACCTTTTGGGCACGCATAATCATTGGGCCTACCCATGAAAAACTGAAAATGCTGAAAAAGCTGGACTGAGATTCGTCAGAAGGAGTCAAACCCTCGGAAACGTAAACAGTGACGGGTCTGTCAGAAAAACGGTCACTTCCTTGAATAATAAATAATAAAGAAACCGAAATGAATTCAGTGATGTAAAATGTTTCTGAAGTTTTGTTCAAAGTGTGGTGTAATAATGCAGATCTGAACAAAAAGAATGAGTTGAATAGAAAAATGCACACCAAATTGAATGTATGGTACCACAAGTTTGGATATTTAAGAGATAAACCAGTCGACGAATTAAATAATCTGATCGTGGTCAACAATAAAAGATATGACCAGAAAACGACTCTAGCTATCGGAATTGTAATTGAGTTCCACTCTTTGCTCAGGCTAGATATGAAAAATGGAGTTGCTGAAACGGCAGTCTGGAATAACAGAATCAATTCTTGGAGGGCAAGCAAAGTCCTTTCGAAATGAGATCGAAAAACAACCTTTGTAGTGATTTTCGGTTGACCGTCCGAGTTTAACGTCACGTACTTGATGTCGAAGTGTCTATCTATGATCGTATCTACGATTTCATGGCTATCTGAAACTTCGTCTGTGGAGCCGTAACTCGTCAGAGTATTGTTTGGATGATCAACATCGGCCGAGCCAAGTTTTAACACTAACTGATTCGAGTCTGGGGACAGTACGTTGTGCTGTATGACATAAAAAAGGAGTGACAAAACCGAACACGTTACCAATAACACCGGGATATCCAGCTCCAATATTGCATGCCTTGAGCAGGGCGTAAAATCGTCTACCAGCCAGAAATGGCTGCACGTATGATTCAGCGTCATTGCAGTCTGCTCAATCGGCTTGTCTTTTGAGTGACAAAAGAAAACAGTCGACAGATATTTATCAGAAGTAAGGAAAAGGCAGGAATATAAAGACGGAAAATTTGCAAGAGCTGTGGCTGCAGTATCTTCAAAGAAACCCCGGTAATAAAATTAAAATACTGCAGATGCGGCCCAACCCTATATTCGGGCCAAGATACGGTGCTGGCCTCAGATTTACTTCTATTTATCACTATGCTTTCATCCTGGACATGCGACCGCAGACTACGATGACTCTACGAGAATGGATGCCTGATAATCTTCTTTCCCAGGGATGTAGCTCTGGTTGAATGTAGTCTGCTATTAAAAGGTGAACTGAACGGCGGATATTGTTCAGAGCGCCATACAGTTGCGAGGCACTGCGGTACTTAATTTCTAGATCTGCATGATAGGGAGAATAAAGGAGGATATGAATTGTGCTATCTATCTTTAATCTATGCCCCAAGATGACTGGTTCATGTGTGGTTAGTCACAGAGAAGAGAAGTACTGCTAATGCCGTTTTCCTTCGATATCCAAAAACGTTTCCGTTTTCCGTTTTCCGTTTCAGGTTTTCGGGCTTCGGTTTTTAGATTAATTTAATTTGACTTTTTTTTACTTTTGATTATTAAGCTTGTTTATAAAAAAAACATAGGTATATATATGCTCCTTGAAATATACACAATTACATCACCGTTAGTCATCGTTCTTATCCTTAGAACCTCTCAACAAACCGGTTCTTCTTGCAGCAATCAAACCAGCCTTTTGACCAGAAACAGCACCTCTGGAAATGGTAGAGGCCTTACCAATATGTTGATGGTTACCACCACCATGAGGGTGATCAACTGGGTTCATAGCAACACCTCTGGTCTTTGGCCATGAGTTTCTCTTGACCTTGTATTTGTGGAAGGCTCTACCTGCCTTCAACAATGGCTTGTCGATTCTACCACCACCGGCAACAACACCAATGACACCTCTGGCATCAGAAGAAATGATCTTCTTGGCACCAGAAGGCAACTTGACTCTGGTCTTGTTCTCATCTGGGTTGTGTCCAATGATGATAACGTAGTTACCAGAGGTTCTACCCAAAGCACCTCTGTCACCAACCTTTTCTTCAACGTTGGAGACAATGGTACCTTCTGGCAAGGAACCTAATGGCAAAACGTTACCAATGTTAAGGGAAGCACTCTTACCACAGTAGATGAATTGACCAGTGTAGACACCTTCGTTGGCAATGAAGGTTTCTTCTCTCATCTTGTATCTGTATGGGTCTCTGAAAGAAACCTTAGCCAATGGAGCACCTCTACCTGGGTCATGGATGATTTGCTTGACAACACCTCTGATGTAACCGTGTCTTTCAGCGTAATCTAAGGTTCTCAACTTAGCTGCACCCTTTCTCAATCTGGTGTGGGCAGTGAAGATGGAGCCTGCACCCTTTCTTTGGTTTCTAATAACTCTACCTGTTTAAAATCAAGGTTTCAAAAAATGTGAAGACATGTTAGTTATTTGCACTTTAGGCGACACGTCGAAACAGGACGTGGAATGCTGAATTTGAAATTTCTAAGGTTATTCTAATTCAAGTCTTTTGAAGTAATGGTTAACTTTGCTCAATTTTCCTTCTCATGCATGACATCATGATCAATCCAAACGTTTGTCATAATTAACACTCTGTCTTTTTACCGAATTCTGGCTTTCGGCATTGGTTCTACTGAATAATAGTGCATGGTGAGTTCAACTGTACATATATTCTGCTTTATCTGCGTTTTTTTTCCATTCCTTAGAACTTGTCGTATTTCTGAAGTTTTCAAATTTGACAGCTTCCCTGCTTGTGGTATCACTTTACATACCCATTTTGACTAGTTACAGTTTCTAAACAACCAAACGAAAGAAATTCTTGAAAGGATTTCCACCTTGTGATTGCTAGTCCGATCTTGTCGATATTTCAGTTCCAAGTACGAACAAACACTATATTGGTCTACACCACGCTCGCACCACACGGAGAATGCGACGCACACACTGGACAGAGTGAGGGTGCCTACAGAGAGAGAGACAACCCACACTGGGGCCGGACCAGTAAGGGAGGCTTGAAAATTTGCGCGCACTCCCGCAAATTAATGTGAGGTGTAAGGTGTAGTATTTTTTCACAGTCACAGAATTGCATAAAAGAGAGTTCTGCGAGGAAGTATTGACCTAGAATGAAGGAATGAAAATTACATCTGAAAACGTCAATGACAAGAAGGTATTACAGCAGAAGGCCAATTATGACACTCGTTAACTACTTTTCTATTTGGTGTCCAGTAATACCCGAAGCTCAAACCTGTTGACGAAGATAATGTACATCCACTATATAGATGGCCGTATCGAAATCTCTCGGAAAGGTAGTCAGCCAGAAATCCGCTTAACAGTCTTGAAAATATAGCGAACGTTTTAAGTAGGCGTAGAATGTAGCACATACAAGCCCGCAAAGATGATAAGAGTAGAGGACAATAGAATCCCCGAAAGAGGACTTGGTTACGCTGGAACAATGCGAGTTTTGAAATTCCAAAATTTTTTCTTTGACGATAGCGGGGAAAGCCACCGATAAGGGAGGCCGTCAAGGAGTTGCTTATGTATAGAGCAAACGTGCTGAAATTTATCAATCGAACTTGATTGTTATTGTGCGTTTGATATATAGTATATAAAGTAATATTATAATTATCATCAAATTGATTAATAGGCAGTAATCGTGAACTACTACTGGGATGGTGATTCGGAAACAGCGACTTCGATTTCCACGTCGTCGTCATCTTCATCTGCCTCCTCTGCTGCAGTCTCGACTATGTCGTTAACAGCCTCCTCGACTTGAGAAGGCTCACCTTCAATTTCGATATGAACTGATTGTGAGGGGCCCAATTTGGCATCACCTTCGGCATTACCTTCGGCATCGCCTTTTTCCACAACCTCGCGATCATTATCATTATTGTCGTTATCGTTGTCGTTGTCGTTGTTGCTGGTATTGCTATTGTTTTCATCATTCGAATTGATGGCTACAGTCACATTTAGTTTCTTGCCGTTCCAGTCTTTACCGTTGAACAACTCGATTGCTTGTTTCTGATTTTCCTCGTTTTCAAATCTCACAAATGCAATACCTTTGTTTTGGATCTGCACGCCGTTAGCCTTTAACATCTTGTAAACGTCGTTAGGCAACGTTTTGCGTGGGACCTTAACCCATTGAGGGTTAAGCTCTTTCATGAAATCACGTAAATCATCCACAGTGACATTTCTATCCAAGTTTCCGACGAAGATTGTAGTTGTAGAAGGAACTCCCTTTTCTAGCTTCTTCTGCTTTTCCTCTTTCGATCTAGGATAGTGAGGGTTAAATCCACGTAACTGCTGCTGCTGCTGTTGTAGATTTGGTTGCTGCTGCTGGTGCTGCTGGTGCTGCGTCTGTTGTGGTGATTGTGGTTGAGAATGTCCATTGATTGGAACAGAGGTTGGGTAGAATGGTTTGATGTTTCTATTATTCATGTTTGGGAAAAAAGCAGCAGCTTGGGGGTTTGGTTTGAAATAAGTAGGAGCAGAATTCCCATTGGCATTCTGTATGGATTGTGGAGGTGGGGGAGGAGGAGCATAGAAATTGCCGTTTGGAGGAGGTGGAGGGTAGTAGAAGTTTGGTGGCGCACCACCGTTTCTTATGTTGAAATGTGGGTTGAAGTTATTGGCCATGCCGTAAAATCCTCCCTTTTTGAAATTGTTTGGGAATTGATTCTGGTTGTTATTGTTTACACTTCTGAACCTGTTCTTGTTTTGTGGCAAGGCGTATTTGGCGTAGATCTCTCTTCCAGATATAGACTTGCCGACAATTGAATCTATGGCATTTTTGGCATCATCTGCATTTGTGTAGGTGATGAAACCGTATCCCTTGGACTGCAGGACTATTTTGTTCAGAGATCTGTTGAAGAAGTTCTTTCTTGGGATTTCCACCGAGACAACCTCGAACTCTGGAGTCAAGTTTCTGACGTCATCCTCGGTCACTTCGTAGGGAAGGTTACCGACAAATATCCTGTCTGGAATGATATCCTGTCTTTCTTCGGGAGCGTCTCTATTTTCCTGCTGCTCGCCGTCGATGTGTTCGTTGGTTTCAGTGGTTTTTTCGTTTGAGTCGTTATCATTGTCATTGTCATTGGCTGGCAGCTCGGCATCTGCGTCTGCGGCGCCTGCGTCTGTCGAGACAGGCTCTTCGGATTCCTTATCGGAGACGGCAGAGGCGGAGTCTGATTTTGCCTTCTGTTTCAAGTCGCCGCTTTGAGATGTTTCTGGAGCCGAAGACGAGGCCAAAGAAGGTGCAGCGGGGACAGAGTCGACGACGTCTTGTTTGATTTCTGATGTGCTATTAAGATCTACAGTCATGGTGTTTTCTTTGTATAAGCAGGAATTATCGGTGTGTGGGTGTGTTGCGTTTATTAGTGAGAGCTGTGTTCCTTTGGACGGGTGCAGCCTGGATTGGTCAGTTTGGGATTTTTTTTGGGTTTTGGAAATTCTGGAAATTCTGGAAAATGTCGAACTTTTTCTGGGGAAAGGGTGTGTGCTCTGCGACGGGGCAATGGACTATGTATACGATGGGGTCGTGTGTGGGGTCGTGTGTATATGTAACAGATCTATGCGGGAATTGAGGCAGCGTGTGTCTTTCTGTCCAATTCTGAGGCCTTCTTTCCTAGTTCCGACTGGGAGCGTACAACTAGCTGTGACTGGTGTGGGAGTGTAGTGCTGGCAGCGTGTCTTGTTCTTTCACTGGGCCTCGGGGGGTGGAGGGGACGGAGATACGGTGGACGCAGGGAGGGTTCGGCAGCACGAGAAGACGACGACGACACCGGACTGTGGGACGACGAGAATGCTGGTTTCGGTGCAGACACGAGAGGGAACACACACAATCGTCCGGCCAAGAAGGGAGGAGCTGGCCGTGGCTAACAGACCAACAGTGCAGTGCCGTCTGCGTGCAACGAAGACCCATACGGTGAGTGAGTGAGTGAGTGAGTGAGTGTCCCTCGCTCCCAGTGGCCCAACCGACCATCCGAGATAAAGAGCAGAGCACCCTCTTTTCCCCGCGAGCCTGGCACGCGAAAATTAAAATTACCTCACGCTCGTCCTATCGTCTCGTCTCGATGGGGAGGGGCCGAAGAGACAGACACACAGACATCTTGTCTTGTACGCTATACTGTGCAGGCATGTCGACGCCCATGTAGTCAATCGGCTGCAACCTGTCTGGTCTCTACTCCAACTCGCCGCCGACGGCGGCGCCAGCGCTCTTGGCCGCCCCGTCGACGGTCTGCCCGCCCATCTTCCTCCCCCCCACCGTCGCGGAAGCGGCCGGATCGGGCCGGCGGGCCACCCGGCCTCGTTTCACCCGTCCAGCCAATGCAGTCGAGGGAATGCGGGCAGGCGAGTCGGACGGCTCGCGACTGTTGAAGCCGGCCTGGGGGGGCTAGAGAGCCAGAAGGCCAGGGAGGTGTGTGTGTGTGCGCCGATCGACGCGGCCGATCGACGCGCCGGCGTTTTCTGGCAAGCCGTCCGCCAGCCAATGGGAGACGCGGAAAATGCCCTTATGGCGTCCCGTGGCGATCGACTGGCCGCGGGGCCAGCAGAGAAAGACAGAGGCCCCTCTGGCCCCGGTGTCTCTGTGCAGCGGTGGTGGCTCTCGCAGGCATTACCACTGCAAGCGCACCCATTTGGCGGTCTGTAGAGGGCAGGCTAGCGCAGTAGTAGTGCCTTGACAAGAACACACTGGCAGACGCAGTACCTTCACATACGTGGTCCTGTTCCGCAAGCTATCTGTCTGTCACACTTCACAACACACATCCACATCCGCAGATTCACACAATGTCCTTGGTTACCGATTTGATCAACGCTATCGTCCCAGTCACTGCCCACGCAGAAGAAGTATGTATCTCCCGTTTGTTGCAGGGATGGAGAGAGGAAGCGCTGTCTGGACCCGTCGTGTCGTGAGGCACGGGGACACAGCGGGGCCCGCCGAACCTCAACGTCTGCGACCGTCGCAGAAGACGAAGACGAAGATGGAGATGGAGATGCGTTCCGTTCCTCTGTCAGAACGACCTTCGATTCGGCGCACAGCTCACACCCGACAGCCCCTCTTGCCAGACCTCTGTCTCTGTATTGCTGCAATGCACCGCATTGCTCACTTGCTGAATGCAAATACTAACATCAGACTATGTCTTTTCTTTGATTTTTACCTCCCTACAGCCAGCTGAAGAAATCCCAGAAACCGTCGAAGCCGACACCGAGGAAGGAGGCGACGCCGAAGACGCAGACGACGCCGAAGACGACGAAGACGAAGACGACGACGATGACGATGACGATGATGATGACGAAGCCGAAGACCAATACGACGCCCTCAAGAGCGAATGCGCAGAACACCCATCCGTCAAGCCTTTGATCCACCACTACGAAGAATGTGTCGAAAGAGTCACCAAAGAACAAGAAGAACCAGGCTACGCCGAAAAGCACTACAAGGAAGATTGTGTCGAGGAGTTCTTCCATTTACAACACGCCCTTACATCCTGTGCTGCTCCAAAATTGTTCTCCAAATTAAAATAGACGTCCTGGCCAGTCAGTAATAGAAAAAAAAAAACAATAACACACACGCAGACACCATATAATCATTATACTCATTAATCGACAATTAACGATCATAAAATTATGTTAATGAAATCATTTCATCAATCATCCATTCTCAATTCTTCATAATCTTCATCTATTTCTTCTTTATTCTTCATACCTCATACATTATAAAGAAATTCAACAAAAAATCTCAAGGGATTCTATGTATATCTATACAGTGTTTACTTTATTAGTTTAAAGACTTATAGTTTTCTCTCCTTTCTTTTTTATTTATTATTTCAATTCTATTTATTATCTATCATAAACAACCCGTCTCTCTTTGTACTGTTTCCCATCGCATTACGTAAGAGTCCTACCACCGTCTGCTTTCCGTTTGGGTATAAAAATAAAAGCAACAAATATTAGTCGGTAAATTAGTTCTTTATATCTATGTTTGTCTTATAAACAGCTTAATAAAAATAAACTACATTTATTTCTTGGTTGCAGAAGCAGCGGCAGCAGCAGCAAGCTTAGCTCTCTTTGCAATCTTAGCTTGAGCCTTTTCACCCATGATACCACCACCCCAGTGTCTCTTGGAGTCATCGTATTTTTCGATGTAGTTAGCATTGATGGTAGAAACCAACTTAGCCAAAGCAGATTCGTCTTCAGACTTAACATCAACAAGAGCTGCAACAGTAGCAGTCTTTTGGTGGACTAAAGTACCCAATCTAGCCTTACCCTTGACAATAGCGTATGGAACACCCATCTTGTGACATAAAGCTGGCAAGAAAACAACCAATTCAATTGGGTCAACATCGTTGGCAATCAAAACTAACTTGGCCTTCTTGTTTTCAATCAAACCAACAACGTGGTTCAAACCGTACTTGACAACGTATGGCTTTTCGGAAACATCTTCCTTCTTCTTACCGTCAGCAATGGCTGCAGCTTCCTTGGTCAATCTTTCCTTCTTTTCAGCAGAAGTTTCTGGTCTGTATTTGTTCAATAATTTGAATGCTTCAGCTGCAGTGTTCTTGTCTAAAGTGTTGGAGAATTGTGCAATAGCTGGAGGAACCTTCAATCTCAAAGATAAGATCTTCTTTTGTCTTTGGAATCTGACATATTCTGGCCACTTGACGAATCTAGACAAGTTTCTCTTTGGTTGGATAGCTTGACCTAAACCAAAGTTCTTTGGAGTAGATTCAAATAATGGGTTCTTTGCAGAAGCAGACTTGGTGGTCTTTGATGCTAATGGTGCTGGTGCAACCTTCTTACCTTTTGGAGCCATCTTTGAAGAATGTGTTGGTTAACAAGCCTTACTTATTTTTCTGTTATAACAACTATTTACAACCTGTCTTAATCTAAATCATAACCATGTCAATAATTTTTCACCATATTCCTCACACCCTCTCTGCAGCTCTCCCTCCCTCCTCCACCATCCTCACCGTCGCTCAGGGAACAATTTCTTACCTGGCCGCTACTTTACTTAGTACCCCGGACACCTCTCCAACGAAAAGGGCTATTTCCACGTATCACGTGTTACGCGAGAGGGTTTACTTAATTTTCGGAATCGGCTCAACTCCGAGTTCTTCCTGTCGCCAAACGAGATGCATTCGCCAAAAGTACATCTGTTAGTATCAATAAAAAGTAATAATGATAAAATTAAGTCAGAACACAAGGAAAAACATACCATTTTTTGATCAAACCCTTCCATTCCATCTTTAAGTGTCTTAATGATCTCGTCGTGCTATAATTAGTTCAAGTTCCCTCTTTGATTTGAAACTCTTTTGTTAGTATAATGTTCAGAATAACCGACTGACCCTATTTTAAATGTTACGTACAATTTTCTTAAGAGGCTTATATTTTTTCATCAACTGCAGCTCATCCCGGTCGATTTTCTCTATTTGCCGTTTAATGTCATCATCAAATTTGGAGTTTTCGTTTGTGTAAAGTCGAACTTTTTCCTTCAAATCTTCATTAGATTCGTTCAATGATTTTAGCAAATCTTTTAGGCCATCATCTGTAATCTCGGTCTTCAATTGCGCAATATCTGTTTTAATTAAGAATGTTAGTAGATGTTGAAACATTCAGAAAGAGTAATTGAGTTTCTACTTCCGTTTTTTGTGCTCCGCAGAGTCATTCTCGAGTTCGGCAAGCTCTTCCTTGAAAGCTTTCAACGTCTCAAAATCAATTGGTTTTATGTTTTCATCACATTTGAGTTCAGAATAGCAATAGAAACTTAGTTTGCCATATTTTTTAACAATAAGCGTTTTCTCGTCAACCATGTCATCAAGAAGTTTTGTCATCATATTCTTATTTACTCTGTTATGCAAGTTAAGAATAAGATCTGTTACCCCATAAGGCCTGTATTCTTTTTTCATATACTCTGCTATCATCGCTCTTGCTTTAATGACCGACCCGAAGTTCCCGCTTCTTAAGTTAATATCTGTGCTCATCTTAAATTATTACTAAACTCTCAAGGGGTCAAAACATACCTGTTTCAGCATCGACTTTTTCAACCTGTTTCTTCTTTGAGGACATTTGAATAGTTGTTATTACAGATACATTCGATGAGTCGCAAAAAGAACGAGTTGAAATAATTTATAAAGAAGTCGCCATCAGTTTGGAAAGTTTGTTATACAGAAAGTCAAAAAGGCTCAGCTTTTTTTTTTTAGTCTAAATGATTTCTCGAGGCATTTTCATCATTAAGATTACTAATGAAGTCCAACCTAGGAAATGGCGGGTTCTTTGTCCACTCCCTGTGTCTTCATTGTATTGCTCCCAGGCATATCCAGTCTCGACATATTGATCATAAATATTTTTAACAACATTCTCCCTCAAAGCAACGTACGCCTCGTTGGCCGCCTTTTTGACGCTCGGGTCTGCATCTTCCTGGCTACCATAGTAATACAAGGCCTCTAAGGCCAAGTAATTGATGTTAATCCAGACATGTCCTCTCCAGTAATCTTCTCCCTTATGGAACTTAGGATCTTGTTTTGACAAAGATCTAACACCGAATTCACTCCATAACTTATTTGGATCTCTAATGCTCTCGATGACTGCGTCCAATCTTTCAGTATCAGTAACTGGAATCAATTTATGAATAAAAGGCATAATGGAAACATAACCTTCATGGCACTCAAAAATATCTTCATCATCGTCATCAAGGGTTACATCACAATAACTATGAACATCTTCTGACCAATGAACCTTTTCAATGTTGGCCACAATATCATCAAAACGTTGCTTATACAATTTGGCATCGTCTTGCTTCTCCAGTAATTGAGCAATCTTGTACATGGATCTAGTCATAACTCCCATCCAAGAAATAAGGTCTACATTTAATTCTCCAATATCGGCCTCGCAACGAGGATAATCGTCTAAGCCACTTGGCAGGCAAAGGTCTTGTGTCCTTCCCTTCCAATTGTAAACTTCGTCGTTATTGACGTAGTGTCTTGCAAACTCTTTGGTATTTCCCTTTTGTGTTCTTCTAAACCATTCATAATGAGTCTGTAATTTAGGATAAATACTCTGTGCATAATTTATCATTAATTCTGGCTTTTGCATGTGTAAATCACCTAAAGAATCTTTTATGCTGTCCAACTTGAAAAAGCTTTCACCACTAGCACTATCCACTTGTTGCTGTAAATGCAATTTTTTAGCTGAATCTAGTAGCTCACTGAAGATCATCATCAAGGTTGGAGGGTTTGCGATATTTGGATTTTGAACAGTGAATTCAAGTGGGACCTTTGATCTGGCTTCATCGCCCAAAATTTGCTCCCTGGCAATCCATCCCTTGTCATCAATCAACGAAAACCAGCTTTTTACAATGTCCAATGCCAAGTCAGAATCATATTCTAAAATTGGCAACAAATGAAAACCTTCGTCCCAATAAAATCCTCTAGGGAAAAATGGTCTACTAGGAACACAAGTAAATAACTCATAAGGTCCGTCACTTGATCCCTTCAAATTTGCTGGAGAAAAATTGATATCATCTAAGACTGCATCTCTGTCAACTAGCTGATCGCCATTCTCATAAATTATACCGCCCATTAATTGGGATAGGATCTCCTTCGCAAAATCGATATACTTATTTGTATTGAATGGAGCATTAAGCTGAAACTTTTTAGTAAACTTTTCATCAAATTTTTCCAATGCCTTTTCAAGTTCACCGCTAATACTGTCATGCGTGAGTTCGTTCTCTGATACCTCTGAATTGTAAATTATGTCATATTCAAAATCTCCGACAAAAGTTTTCTGAATGAAATGCATATTCCCTGAGAACCGGTTAGGATTTCTTAATTGAAATAATTCAATTGGCGAATACATTTCCGGTTTCCTACCATTTCCTTCTAATTCACCAATATTGAATCTGATCAAAGCCCAGAAAATGTCACTAGCCTTCCATACATTTTCATATGGGACAGTCAATGACATGTAGTGAGAGAATAAGGGGTCGTAACTGTCATCATCAGCAATTGTAGAACTCTCCGCATATCTATTCTTTTCGTGATCAACAATTTTTATGTTAAATTTACCATTCAACTTCTCCATGTTACCATTTAAGACGATATCTCCATCGACTAAATTATTCGAACCTTTGTGAAATTTATTTTCTAAGCTAAGTTCCCCTTTATCTTGAAGACCAGCATAGAAAACAACTGAGTTCACAGAATCTGGTCTTGAAACTTTACCTTTAACCCTCAAAGCCCAGTTTAAACCATCATCAGTCTTAACGAACTCTGTTGTTAGATTAAGTCTGGAGTCATTATCATAAATTGATTCAATTCCACCATATCTTGGGTCGTATTTTGTCCATCCAAATTTTTTGATGTTATGGCTTTGTTCGCAAGAATGCTTCGATAGCATAGGGGCATTGAATGATTCGGTTTGGAACCATAACAAACCGGTCAATATAGAGTCAGGAATACGGGGACGAATCCCAACGTACAAGTTTGATCTATATGGCCCCCAATTGAGGGAAAGTCTGTTCGTTTTTTCATACTCATCTGAAATTGTTTCAATGTCATCAATTGACTGAGCGATGAGTGCCCCAATTAATGAAAGCAAGAAGAAGAAAATTCCTTTAAACATCCTTATATAAAGAGTTTGCTTTGCTTTTTCTTCACTTCAGAGTCACTGAAGCTGCTTATTGATATCCATGAGAGCACATTTTGACACGTTTTTTCATGAATGACACCAAATAATTGATTACATAATCCATTCACTAAAATGGCTTATATATCAAGTCTACTACTATACAAAAAGGATTCTAATAAAATGCTAAGTTAAAAGATCTCTAACTTAACATCAAAAACCTGTTCTTCTTTTCTTACGTTTAGGTCCTCTTGATTGTGATTGACTCAATCCTCCGGTTGAAAGCTGGGAAGACTTCTGACTCATTTGTGAAAATTGCTGTGAGTTTGAGACAGAAGTAGGAACTGAACTTGGAACTGGAGGCATATGTATTTTTTTTGAAGCCAATGTTCCACCGCTGCGGAATCTATCATAAGTTCTAGACTGAGATATTGATATTTGTGGAGCTTGTGATATGGAGATACTGGGCACATTTGTCATTGAATCTTTGTAAAGGTTTGCGTCCGAGGAGGCGAAATTCTCATTTTCTAAATCCATGACACCAGCAATATTCGCATCATCATTAAAAGACCCTAACATCTCTTGATAATCATCAGGTAGCTTGAGTATAGATGCTTTCAAATGTTCTCCTATATTTCCTTGGTTGAGTGTGCCTTTATTCTTCCCTAAAATTATCAAGCCTAAAAGTAAGTACAAGATGATATCGGGAATAATATGTTTATATTTCTTTCCTGCCAAAGATTGGAAAAACTCCATGATTTGAAGACCTCTGGACTCAATGTTTACCTCTGAATTATCGGTGGGTGTTGCCCTGTCAGTCAACCAACAAGAATCAATTAGTTTAAAGCCAAAATCAGTTTTGTCACTATTACCAACCAGATGCTTGACAATTTTAAATATGTTCTTCACATTTCTCGGAATATGTATATTGCTCATTAACTGAAATAAAGATTTATGAGAAACGCTCTCTTCATCCAAAAAACTTTTTAAAACATCATATATTTCTTCTGTAACTTCTGTTGGATCTGTTGACTTTTTTTCATTGAACTTGTAGTAAGTTGATAGCTTGTGATATAAAGATGAAAAAAGACATCTTTCAATTGGAAGACCTGAACTATGTTTCATAAGTACCTGATACTTCTCCACTTCACACTGTCGTCGTGCTAGCCGTCCATATTTTGTATGGTCGTTATATGAATTGGTATAGTTCAGCATACTAAAGGAAGCTTCTCCATTTTTGAATTTCTGAAGTACGACATGTAAGCAACATCGTTCACTTAGCTGATATATATCAGTGCTCACAGAAACATTCTCAAGATTTGTGATAAAAAGATAAGGATCATCGACAGTCTTGAAATGCCTAGTGTTGAACTCAATGACATAATTCACCACAGAGGACTTTGAAGATATGATACAGATCTCGTTCAATGAATTTTGAGGAGTCTTTAATAAGTTTAAATACAATGTGGTATCAATATCACTCAGATAATGTTTCCAAGCAAATTTTCTTTTAAATCCACGGGAAACGTCAACCAAAATAATCTCCTTACTTGTTAGCATATATAGTAGAGAGTTTCTTTGACTACTTGGCTTGATATCCAAAATTTTGGACCAGATACCTGCACAAATACGGCATAAAAACTTTTCTTGAGATAGTGTATCATCCAGAAATGTATCTAAGGTATATTCAAACAATTGCGTCCTCGAAAACAAAATAAGTCTTCTTGAATCAATCCACATTGATTTCTTGAAATTTGAGAGTTCAACCGGATCGTAAAACGATTCATATTTCAGTTTGACTTGGAAAAAGTCAATATGAACTAAACTATTCGACTTAAAAACAATGAATTTCCCTATGCAATCTACGATGCATAACATTATCGAGTTAGATGAAACTAGCACACTTGAATGGGCAAAAGACGCCCACATCGGTCCTTGCTTAAAATCAAAAACCTTTGTTAGTACCAAAGAGGTTTTTGAACAAGCACACTTCAGCAAGTATACTTTCTCTAAGGTTCGAATCAAAACTAATACGGCAGGGTGTGATTTAATGTTAATCGTGAAAGTTTCAGTTCCTAATATACGAGATTTTAGCGTTAAAGATCTCAACCATACAAATTTAGGTGACTTCATGTTTTTTAGATTGGAGCTAGTGCTAACGGACTCATCATTCCCTTGACTTGCAAGACCTTCAAATGTATCACTATCTTTCTGTAAGTTAGAATGGTACTCAGATTTCTTCACTACTTTCCACCCATTCCATTCAGGATCCATGCGCCCAAATACTAGGATATTACCGTCTTTACCGGCATTTATAACCGAGTAGACTTGATCGTTTATTTTAAAAATTTCACAAACTTTTGAAAGAGTCGGATCAAATATCTGTGATTCTAACCCCAAACTTTGAGTCATGTAATCGATGTTATGTTCTATTCCTTCTGGTTTCTTGTTTGTTACCCATCTTGAATTTCTTTTGATAAGTTTCTCGTCTAAAGTTTCATCTGCATTGACATTAGCAAAAATATTCTCCATGGAGTTTGAAGTTATTGGATTCCAGATCTTTCTGTAACTCGAGTTCACCACCGCCAATCTTCTCGGTATTTCGGAGTGTGCCGTTAAAAAATCCAAAGAAACTGATCCACCATCATCAGCGGAGAAGTTTGCGTTACCTACAGTCGCTGTCCCATAAGTTTCGGATATTCCAATATTTGGTGCATGTGGTAGCATGTGTGCTTTCTTTTCGCATTTGCCTCAGGCAACAGGTGGTGGTTGTTTGTACTATCGATCTTTGCATTAGTTTGGAGGAAGCATGAAATATTGGGAGATAAAAAAATTATTGAAGATTATCCTCAAACGCGAGAGGATCAAACTTTCTCCATATGGAATAATTTATGAACTGTAACAAATAACATTACGCAGGGTAGAAGAGAGAAGAATAGACAGATGGTTCATTATTGCATATTTAAGTTTATTTGATACACAAGAAAAAGCACAAAGAATATCAGAATGTAAGTACAACAGAGTATATCAAAAACGTAACTATTTTGAGGCATCTTCAAAAGATTCAAAACGTAAGTCCCAGTTAATCTTTGGTCCTAATTTAGGTAATACCTCTGCAACGCTTTGAACATCTTTATCACCCCTACCAGATATTGTAATGACTATGTTTTGATCCTTTGGCATATTCTTTGCCGCTTGAACAGCACCATAAACAGCGTGCGAGGATTCTAAAGCTGGAATGATACCTTCATATTGAGATAGCAATCTAAAACCTTCCAAAGCCTGATCATCAGTAACTGCAATGAACTTGACTCTACCACTGTCTTTCCAAGAAGCTAATTCAGGGCCGACACCAGGGTAGTCCAAACCTGCAGAAACGGAATGAGTATCATGCACTTGACCATCCTCAGATTGTAAGACGTACGTCTTGACACCGTGGAAAACACCTGGTTCACCCACCGTCAAGGTTGCAGAATGGTAATTTGAGTTGATGCCACTACCACCTGCTTCGCAACCTAATAATTTGACAGATGTATCGTTTTCGAAAGGAGAGAAAGTACCTGTAGAGTTTGAACCACCTCCAACACAGGCGACGATCAGGTCAGGTAATTTACCATTGTTCTTCTTCTTGAACTGCTCCTTGATTTCCTGGCCAATGACAGATTGGAAAGTTCTAACTAAGGTTGGGTAAGGATGTGGACCGATGGCAGATCCAACAACATAGTATGTAGTCTTAAGGTTGGTAACCCAAGATCTGAAAGCTTCAGAGGTTGCATCTCTCAACGTCTTGGTACCATTTTGAACGGCAATGACGTTTGCACCCAAAATCCTCATTCTAAAAACATTCAATGCTTGTCTTCTAACGTCTTCTGCACCCATGTAAACAGTGCATGTCATACCAAATTTGGCACATGCAGTTGCAGTGGCAACACCATGCTGACCGGCACCAGTTTCAGCAATAATATTGCTTTTGCCTAATCTCTTAGCGATTAAAACTTGCGCTAATGCATTGTTAATTTTGTGTGAGCCGGTGTGGTTCAAATCTTCTCTTTTCAACCAGATCTTAGCACCACCGGCATATTCTGTCAATCTTTCAGCCTCATGCAAAGAAGAAGGTCTTCCGATATAGTCGTAAAGAGAGTGGAATTCATCCCAAAAGCTTGGATCCGCAATTGCATCCTCGAAAGCATCTTCTAATTCTCTCAAACAAGCATGCAAAGCTTCAGGAACATATTGACCACCGTAGTCACCAAAGTTTGGATTATGCTTATGCTTTTCGCTAAAGTCCGGCTTGTCAACGACTTCAGGTTCTTCGCTCAGAGTACTGTTGGAAGTAGTGTTGCTACCTTTGCCGTGCAAAATGGACTCAACAAACTTCTTTGCAGCTTCGCCTCTTTCACCGGCTGGAGCAGCCTCAATTACATTAAGTAGTTTGGAGCCAATGACGACACCATCTGAATTCTCACCGACAGAAAGATAGTGCTCTCTGGTTGAAACACCGAAACCAACGGCAAGTGGAGTGTGTCCGGTAAAGCTTCTCACATGGTTGCACAAAGGACCAACAGCTGAGGTGACAGAGACACCAGCACCAGTCGTACCCATACGTGAGACAACGTAGATAAAAGAGTCTGCGATTTCGCCCAAAAGTTTGAGTCTGTCGTCTGTTGTTGAAGGAGCAACTAGTGGAACGTAAGATAAGCCTTCTGTGGAACATATGTTTCTAAATTTCACCGCTTCCTCAGGTGGCAAATCAACCACAATAAAACCATTTGCACCGGCATTTCTTGCAGCCTTGATAAGGTTTTCTTCACCATATTTAAGGATTGGATTGTAGTAACCCATCAAGATGATTGGGATGGTGACACCGCCATCTCTGGCCTCTTTGACCAAATCCAGACATTTCTGAACAGTACAGCCGTTTTCAATTGCCTTCGTGTTTGCAGCCTGGATAGTAGGTCCATCTGCTATTGGATCTGAGAATGGGATCCCCAGCTCGATGACATCTGTGCCACCTTGCTGCAAACCCTTTAATACGTCGATTGTATCGTTTTCAGTTGGGAAAAATGCAGTCACAAACGTGATCAATGCATTACGGCCTTCGTTTTTAGCCTTGATAAAGGCTTCTCTCAAGTCTGCAGACATATTTATTGAACGTGAATGTCTTGAATAGGTATCTTACTTGAGGAAATGGCGCAGAAACTTCGGATAGAGTGGAGGAAAGAGAAAGAAGGAGAGGCTCCGTCATTTCAGCTCACGATTTTGTTTTTGCATTGGTGAAAAATCTACATGAGTCACGGAAGCTCGCTCCGATTAGATAGAAATGAGTCGAATCAGTCCGGGGAGTGGCGGGAGGCGAAGCAGAGTAGCGGGAGTGGATATGGTACATTCAACGTTAGATTAATAGTATACATTACATAGAAAAAAGCCGGAGGTTTTATTCGCCGTCTGGAAACCAGCACAGCTAGGGAGCTTTCTTCACATTTTTGCGCTTGTAAGGCTTGGCTACCGGCTTCTTCCCGGACGGAGTGTTTGCAGCAGAGGAGCCCGGCCCAGCAACTGCTGACGCTGTTACCGGTGTCGACACGGCCGACACGGCCGACGATACAACCATCTCGACGTCGCTTGCGGGCAATTTGAGCTCGTTGAGTAGTTTTGGGTCTACCTGCACACGGTGGGGCGTGATCTTGATCGAGTCGTCCGGACTCATGCCTTGCTTGATCTTGAAATACCTGATCACCGGAAGTACACACTTGTAAGCGTTGAAAAACGTCACAAACTCCGTTTTGAGGGAGACGACTCGAGCCGACATCTCCTTATACACCTCCTGAGGCACAGAAGTCTCCTCGATCGATGCCAGCGCATTGATGAACATGTGCATGTCGTAGCGTATCCGCTCCAATCTCCCGTGCAAAAACTCAATCTGCTCGAGAACCGCATCGATGTCGATCTTCCCTGCCTCCAAGTCCTGGATGGACACCGGACTCATGGCCTGACCTGAGCTTGACGACACAGACGCAGTGCTTCCCGCTTCCACCGCTAGAGCTGTGCTCGACGCAGGCGTCTGTTGTGCTTGCAATGCCATGTCTCTTTTTGCAGCACCCTCTTCTTCTCGCCTCTATCTGTCCTATCTTCTCTTCTATTCTGCTCTCTTCTTCTCTCTCCAGTAGTTCTCTCTATTCCTCCTTCATCTTCATTGAGGATCTGTTCTTTTTTCCGCATATCGCTCGGGGCCACGGTACGACAAGCTTCTCTGTTGTAGTCTAAGCTGCGCCACACGTGCTGCGCCACGAGAAGTCAAGGCAGTTGTAGTCACGTGATAATAATCTTGGTTAATTAGTGAAACAACATTGAGGTAGAGGGCTTCAACCGATGAAGACGGGGACGGGGAAGAGACCAAGTTGAGGTCCATGGGACGGAAAAGGAGCAGTTCATTGAGCAGTAGAAGGCTCTCCTCGTACCGGCCCTCCATGACGGCGAGCTGCTCGACGAGCCGGAGGACAAGCCACTCATGCTCCGCTGTGCTGAACCCCCAGCGTCCACTAGCGACGACGGGCAGCACCCATTGCAACGCAGGCATGTAGGATTCGTAGCTGCCACATTGCACACCAAACCGGATCGAGTCGAGATACACGTCCCGGAAAAAGCGCTTGTCCCTCTCAGAGGGTGCCTCCCGTGCATGCTGCATCATGCCGTCGACGGCAACAACACATTCCCTCAACTTTCGGAACGACATCAAGATGGCGTCCCTCTCCTTGTCTGTCTGAGGAACCAGCTTCTGGTTGTACTGCTCCACCCGTCGACTCGTTTTCTCAAAAAGAGACCTGCGGGCCGACTCGTCGTCTTTCAACCTCGTGTCGTCTCCTCGACTGATGAGCCCGTACTTGCTTCCTGACTCAGCCTCCCGCTGTGCTTCCCTCGCAAACCGTTCACGTCTTCTCTTCAAAATGGCAGCTTCCTCTTCTGTCTGCTCATTCTTCGGCGGATCATCGGGTTTGGCCGTGTCCCCCTTTCTTCTGTTCCAATTTTCTCCTTTGCCTCTATTGCCTGTGTTCCTGCCTTTACCCCGGCCGATCCCTCTTCCCCTGCCAACACCACGTTCCTTCCAACCGCTCCTGCTGTAACCTTCTTGATGTGTTTCACTCATTGTACTGTTAGCTGCTTGACAACTGTTCATGATCAAGCACTTCTATCTGTTCAACAAGATCGAATTCATACCGACATACCTTTTCAAGGCTCACGATTTCAAATTTCCTCTTTGGGAAATGGTGCTTTTATTATTTTCAACATGTTTCCAAGGGCACCTTTCGTACCTCTACCTATCTTCCTTTTTTTAGCCTCAATTTGCTGCTGTATCCTTCTCCATCTCACAACCCGAAAATGCTCAAACTGGCGTTTTTTGGTTCGGACTATTTTAGTATCAACTGTCTCAAACAAATCCTCCCCTTGTTCAATGCGTCAACTTCATCTTCTCCCTTAATATCACACCTAGACGTCATCACACGGTCTCCCAAGCTCAGCGGAAGAGGAATGAAACATTTGAGGGACGTACCCATTGCTTCGTTTGCCACATCATCATCATTAAATCTTCTAAGGGCTGACAAAAAAGCGGACTTTACAAACTTAATGAACAATAATTACGATATCTGCATAGCGGTCTCATACGGTAAGCTAATCCCTTCAACTTTTCTCTCTTCATTGAAATATGGCGGTCTCAACGTGCATCCATCCATTTTGCCCAAATATTCCGGTCCTGCTCCTCTACAGCGGGCACTGCTGAACAACGACGATGTAACCGGAGTAACAGTGCAAACGCTCCATCCAACTGAGTTTGACAAAGGCGATATCCTTCTTCGTGAATCATATACAATAAAATATGATGAAACACTTCAATCACTAACTCAAGAGCTTTCGACAAGAGGTGGCCTTCTGTTGAAGCACATTTTAGAAAAAAGGATTTACGATGCAGACTCGCCAAACCACTTAGTATTGCAACCACAGTTACCCTACAGTTATGCCAAAAAGGTTCAAAGCAGTGAACGCCAAATACTCTGGGATGATTTTAGCGCATTTGATCTTTACCGCAGAGAAAATACACTTGGACCATTGTATACTTTTAAACAGTTTATGCCAAAGAAGAAGAGTAAAACATTATCAAGTTCTTTAAAAAGAGTGGTTTTGTCCAATTGTTCTCCAACACCAGCAGCCCTTACTGATGCGAATAAGAACTTACCAAATGGTACCTTCAGAGCGGCTGAAGATGGCCAACTCGCAGTGAAAGTTAAGGATGGGCTTGTTTTCTACAGTGAAGTTAAGACAGAAGGCTTTGGTGCAGAAAGTGGTTCTAAATTTTTCAGTTCTTTAAGGAAAAAATTCGGGACTTCAGATAATAAATTTACTACATCGCTTAATTGAATCAAATAAATAGAATTCCTGAATATAGATCCGTGTATATAAGCTCAATAATACAAACTAGACAAATTGTCGAGAATGTTGGAAATAACATAGCTTAGCTAAAAAATAGAAAAATAATAACATCACAATGCAACAATGCAGTGCTTATTATATTCATTAACAGCAATTGCAATCTGGTTGTACAAGTACCTCTTATCGGCTCTGTCAGGAAGTGGAACAAATCTTGAGGGTTCATTAATATTCTTGGTTTTGATTCGTATGCCGGTTTTTTCTAGCGTAATATTCAGTATATTATCAAGAGAAATCTGCCAGTCCACTGTCATATCAAAAACTTTCATCACTAATATCCTATTGAAACTAATAATACAGGCATGGTCACCCCCCTGTAAAACAACGTGCGCTAAATACTGATCATCCGAATAAATTCCGCCGTTGCATGTTTTAAGCCAATATTGACCCTGCGCATCCTTTTCTGAAAATGTGATCACTGCACCATCAAATGGTATAAAACGTGGAAGTCTAACTTTCTCGATACCTTCACCATCAAAAACTGTAGTCGTATTTTTAATACTCTCACTAATATTATTTGCTAAATCCAAAACACCAGTAGCAGTTTTTGTTGGCAATCCCAACAGACCCTTACCGAGACCCTTGAAAAATCCACTTGTCCCCTCACGAGTTGCCCCTTCCATAGGCGCCGTAGCTAATCCTGTCAATCCACTGGATATACCGTTGATGAAAGATGTGGCACCAATCGAAAGTCCATCAACAGGGTGATTAGGTTTTCCCACTTGTCTTGTAAGACGCCTTTTTTCTTGAAAGTCTTTATCCATTGAAGCCGCTGTTAATCCCTTTGCCATTGAGTTTGTGAATCTAGAAACACTATCACTGACGCCAAAAACTGACTTCTTCAAGAAACTCAAACTACCTTTGGCCAAGCCAATACCTAATTCTTGTGGTCTATCAGTCATTATGTACCCTTGATAAGGTTCATAAAATATATCCATCACACCTGAACTGATATTGTTAAACAACCCAACGGGATTACCAAGAAGATCTGCAGAACCTAGAACCTTGTAAAGCTGGTAAAGAAATGCTTGCTTGTAATGCTCAGAAATATTTTGTATCAAATAAGGAACCGGAGTTCTTATATTTTCCAAAATTAATGCCGATAATCTCACCGGAGCATCGTTAATATTGCCGATTGCCATAGTTAAAACATCAGCGGCAACGGCTAACGCATTTTGAGTTGTCATCGTGTCTTCAACGTTGACACGCTCGGTACGAACAAAAGATATGTTAAATTGTAACGGTTGTAAGTGAAGCGCTTCAAAATAGAGGTCATCTGTAGACCTAATGGTAGGTGGTTCTGGAATTTGAAGGTTCTTGTCCCAAAGCTCATTTTTTACATCAGTGTTCCACGCAGCCCCTGGAATCTTGGAGAAATCAAGTATAGCCCAAAGAAAGTCTTCATCAACTTGAATCGACAATTCCTGCAATAGAACAGTTGCAAATTTGATATAGTTCACTCCGTGAGTATTATCCTTCAACCTTGCAACGGAGGCAGAGAAAACCGGATGACTATTCATTTCATAACTAGATTTTGGAACGATGGTAGGGAAGAGAATAACAGGGTAAATACAAGAATATAGCTGGTTATCAATCTGCAACCATTTCATTTTCAAACTTGCAGTTTGGTAAATATCAGATTCATTGTAGTGGAACTCAATGCCCCTGATAGTAGTGTAGCACAATTCTTGATAGTTATTTTTTGTATTGACTAAGGAAACTCCAATACCTTCAAAATTGAGAATGATATTGGTATAGTATTTCTCATCTTTGATATTCGTTTCAAACTCATCCTTTACAGCGGTTGTGATTGTTGTAGATGTGGATTTGTTCTGTTTCAACTGATACATGCTTGTTCTTGGATCATATTCCGAAATCATCAATGCCTGCACAGGACCATCAGCTATAACATTTAAATCAAATATTTGAACTGCACCCCCTTCCTTTTTCACACGCATTGGCATTAATGATCCAATTTCTGCCAGCTGAATGTATCTTTCTCTATTTCCACATCTAATGACTAATTCTTTAACTTCTGCGGCCGGAAAGTCCCAAGCATAAGGCATCACACTCTTAGGAGGGATTTTATAGAATACTGGTGTAAATTCGGCATCTGATATTCTGTTACCATCTTTATCGATGTATGGATCAGCCTGATATATGAAGAATTCCGAATCACTGAAATTTCTAATGGAGTAAGGCCACAAGTTTTTGGCGTCCAATATGTTGATAAAAACTGAAGCGTGCTCAGTACTGATGACAACCCTTAGCAACATGTGTGCGTTTGAATCTAATTTTTTAACACGAATGTAGATTTCGCCAACGTTATTGATAACGAACGCAGCAGACATATTTCCGGCACCCTCCTTGAAACCAATCAGCATTTGCTTATCACCGTATGTCGGCATGTCATATATTGGAGACGCAGCACCAGGAGTCACATTCACAACTTTCGAACTTCCAACAAGACTAAACACAATCGGCATATCCAAATCGTTCCTAATGATATATCTAGGGGTAATGATAATAACTTTAGTCAAGTTGTATATACCTTGTCCTTCAGTTATATAAATTCCAACATCATTCTCAAAATTTCTTGTTTTTAGACCCACCCTAACTTCAAACGATTGACCAATCTTATCAATGCTGAATTTTTCACTAGGGTAAGAATCACCAACACGCAATTGAATCGTGTTCCGTTCCAAGTTTCCCCTGAGAAAACCAAATGCATCATTTTCGATACCAAAAGAAAACATATCAGGAAATTCTTTTTCATCTCCAGTTAAAACACCCTGTCTGCTTTTTGAGCACAAAGTATTGAAGTTGTCCATAATAAACAAATCCTTGCCAGTTCTGTTCACAAGTAAGTATGGTGAGTAGATAGAAACCTTAGTACCATATTTAGGATCTGTGGAATAGTACAACTTTAAACTCAATCTATGACCATCGTCATTTTTCAAATTAATCTCTTTGTCAACGGTTGTCATATTATTCGGTGTGTTGACAATCGATGCCGCAGAAACTGCATAAGTAGAACCTAAAATTTGAATTTTGATCACAGCACTAAAGTTCATATCAACTATATGAATAGGACATTTCTCGCCTTGTTTCAATTCATCGTTCCATTTGCGTGGTCCCTTCTGGAAAAGCCTCCATTCTATGTCAAATGGTAATAAGTTCTCAATGACTAATGGAGGAGAAATAAATATGTTCATATGTGGATACAATTGGTTAAGCATTTCCTTTTCATTATACTCTGCATGTGCCTTAAAGTAGTAGTAATCAGCAGGGCCATTTTCCTCAATACGAGGACATTCTAAAAGTAAATCATGATCTCTAATACTTTCCCAAGACATTGTAATAGAAGAATCATTACCTTGCAGTTTGGCCGTTGACCAACCAAAAATTTCTGACGTCGTGGCAGGCCTAACAGCAAGTTTTCCATTATAGACGTAATCGATTGGAAGTGCAAGCTGGGCACCAGTTGGAACAACGATTTCTCTGTCAACCACAAATTCGCCATCATAGTTCCCAACACCCACGTAAATAGAAGTAGCTGTAAAATTCTTTATTGAAACCGTGGATTTAAGAATAACTTCTTTGACTTTATCTTCGGCCAAAACAATCTCACATGACAGCCTATTGTGATATTGATCTTTCAATATCGGGGTGAGCATCAATACTTCCTCACCTTCCGCTTTCAACGATAATTTTCTAATAGGATCATATATTGAATCGATGAACTCAACACCAATATAGTTGATATTTGGATTAATGGATAAACTTTCACGAACTTGTCTCCAATCTTCAAACGACCAGGGAATAGTTGCCTGATCTTTCAATAAAGTCAATTGTCTTTTATTTTCTGTATCATCGTCAATCCAAATATTCAGATCATAACCTGTTTGGTTTATGATCCTATAAGGTGAATCTTCTCCACGTGGCTTCAATTCACCTTTCTCGGAAAGTAAATTAGCAAAATGCGATAGAGTTGCAATGGATCTTGAAGTCACTGTCAGTTCAGCAGTCTCTCTTGATACAAAGTTCACCGATATTTTCTGTTGAGCAGATCTTTCAATATGAATAGCAAAAGACCAGGTCTCCAATAAAGGCTCCCATTGTGAAAGTGAATAATTGAATGTATTAATCAAGGAACTCACCTGGGTATCTGCCTCCAATTCAGTTGACCAATTTTTTGCGTTTATCTCAAAAGCTTTGACATCAAAATCTAAAATTGGTAACTCGTGAACATCACCAATTAAGACCAATCTGAAACCTTGAATATTGATTTTTAAACGTTCACCCTTAACTATTACCAATGGCTCAGTACCATTATGTTTTCTACCTTGTTGTGAAACATTGGATAATGTTGAAATAATAGATGGAGCATATTTGGATATCTTTTTACTTATTTCGTCAGTGAATGAGGTACCATGATGACCAAAATGATGTTGAGAAGTTTCGGGAGTTGGCTTGCTACCTTCATTAAACATAGATGATGCTTTGTTGAAAATTTCAATAGCTAGATAGATATCTCTCAACGACAATCTCAATAACAAAGGATCGATATTGGAATCGATGGTTGTCAAGAATGAAGTTTTATTAGAACCACGAGTGTCCATCATGAAATCAAATGAAAAGTCATCTAGAATCCTCAATTTAGTGGTGTCATCTGAGGACATTCTTCTCAAGAACATTCCAATACCAGAAGCATTCATTTTGGTGATTTCACTGATTGTCAGCCCCAATTGACTAATCTTAAAGATAACTGCCTCCGAATTAGCATTTTCCGGATCTGCCAACAAAATAATAGAAGGATCAACAATGTTCACTTTGTAATTGATTTCATTGCTTACAGTGGTATTCTCCTCAGCAGAATCCTGAGAATCCAAAATTTCGTCAATTTTCTTACCATTTTCTGAATTATCTTCTGTAATTTTTGATTCCTGTAAATACTGATCGACCACCAGTTTTGGTTTATGTGTTGCAAAATCACTAAATGATTTCAACGCAAACAAATAATCCATCACTAGGAGCACTCTAGGACTGTCAATGGCAACATCAATAGTGGTCACTCCATTAACAGAATTAACTAAACCCATAAATTGGTATGCAGTATGATCAACCTCTGGAATAATATCAGTGAACACATTTTTAGTTGTTGCTCTAACATCTTTAACAACAAAGGACTTGATGTGTAAATCAGATTTAAAATCACCATTGTGGAAAAGTTGAAATTTAACTTCCATGTCATTCAAAGAAAATTTTGAAAGCTTCTTATCTGTAACATCTATTGATTGACGCGTGTCGTTGTATAATGTCAATGAAAGTAAAGGGATGCTAAATTCAAAATCAACGTTGACAGAGTTAGGCTCTCTCTTGTCGTCATTACTATTTTCGCTCCTTGCTAATACACTGGATTGTTCAACATTAACGGATTTTGTGCTTGGTGTAGAAGAGGCCTTTTCTGGGGATTTGCTTCTCATGATTAGCATGTTTGCATTGGTGGCATCATTTTCAATATCCTCAATATTGTCATCATTAACTGTATTGTCCTTAAAAATTCTTGGGAAACTTTGTAAAATTTGGACAATGCTGAAGGTTTGCCATTCAGACAGCTTTATCTCATTACCAGAAAGATTACCGTTGATAATCATTGAAGGACGAGGTAGTTTATCGCCATCATAATAATTAATATTGAAAAGGACATCTAGCTTATCGATTATCTCTAATTCTTGAAATTTGTCGCCATCAACAACAAAACTGGAGGAGATTTTTGTATTGGTCAAGCCTGCCTCAATCATATTCAAATAAATATCATCTTTCTTTTTGAAATCATTATGGGTGTGGATTTCACCGAGATTGGCTGTGATAGTATCATACAACTCATTTACAGGGTCAACAATTTTTGGGAAGATAAAAATTGGAGCACGGATAAGTACATCAAATTTCATTTTATTTGGGTACTCAACGTTGTTAGCTTGATCGAGAGCTGCATCTCTTGCACGATCATAAATATATTTCATTCGTTGGAACTGACAAATGAAACTGTAAATCCTTGCAAAAGAATCTTCAGCAAACATCACGACCATTGACCTAGTCTCGAATTTGAACTGTGAACTGTAAGGTAGAGTATTCGTCTCAGGATCGTATGTTTCATAAAGTAAGTCCGCCAAGTCGTCACCCTGTATACTTATCAACTCTCTTCCATGATGTGTATCATTATCAATCAAATTCAATCCACCCAATGTTGCCGAAACACGCATACTGTCAGGTAGCATGAAGACACTTATATCTGCTCTCTCTAGCACCAAAGTTGCTAATTTTATACCATCATCATTGAGTATCATATTTATGCTCTTCATGTTTATATCAACATCTATATGTGCCGGAGCATTAACATTATCTTCATCATTATGTCGTAATTTATCCGATGGGATTTCTGGTGCCAGCGGATCAGTAAATGTATTCAGCGAGTAGTTTAATAAGGTCAAAATTGATTTTCTGGTAATGACAACCTGGAAATCTGAAATATCCAACTTCACATTCTGATCATAACATTCAATGATCTCACCTTTGAAGTTAGCCAGCCTTAAAGATCTAGTATAGTTCACAACAAACAAATTATCTAATGATGATGCTGTAGAAGAATTCATTTTCGATTTGGAACCGACCAATTTTTTGAATTCATCAACATTTGAGCTTTCCATATAATCATTTACCGATAAATCTGCCAATAAAAGATCCACGTGCATGACATTTTCAGTTTTGTAGAAATTAAGCTTCAAATTGTCACCCACTAAATCTACTAACTTTTCTGCCTCAAAAGTTGTAGTATTGGAACACCTTTTGAGAGATAAAATAATCAAATCCATTGTGAAATTGAATTCGATCGTATGTTGGTTCAATGCAGGAGAAGTTAAACTTGCTGTAGATGTGGTCATTTCCTTGCTTGTATCTGTCGATTTTTTTTCTGTCTCCACAGAAGATATATCATCCAAACTATCCAAGGCGGGAACAGTACTTGTGTCAGTTAAAAATGTTTGTACCTCCGAATCTTTAGCAATATTTGGATTGCTGTGATCGTTTTCGTTATTTTCCTCTTCTTCAATATCTCCTGAGAAGTCGGGGAAAGAGGTCGATAATAAATCCATAAAAATCTTGTATTGATAATCACTTAACATTGCTACAAACCTTGGAACATCACCACCAATTTTCATTCTGGGCAAGTCATAAAATGTTGGAATGATTGATAATTCAATAATAAAGTTCATATTAAGCTGGTCTAAGATCAGGGCATCCTTTGGACCATCTGTGTGTAGCTGCTCTATCGTGGACTTGATATCGGGACCAATTAAGATTTGGGCATCCTGCAATGAAAGATTATATTTATCATACATGTATGTATTCAATTTCTTCCAATCGTTTTCGGTATAAGAGTCCTTTCTCTCATTTTTGATTTCTTGATATTTATCTGCACTAATGATGTCACTTATGATACTTATATGACCTGCATCTAATATACCGACCGGAGAATCCCATTTGGTTGGATCTATAGGTAAGATAATCAATGGTGCTTGAAGATCCATTTTACAGTTCATGGTTTTGTGTTCCTCAAAGGCATATTGAAGTCCTATCTTAGTCTGTTTAGTGAAATCTTGAATAGTCGATTCCGCTGCATTCATAATGGTTCCGATAGTATCCAGGTGAGCCTTTGGAGGTTTGAAAAATTTATGGAGTGATTCCAAAAATCTGGTGTTGTGAAAAATTGTCATACTGCTCAATTTCGCAATCAACTCCGAATCTGCGGATTCGTCTAAAGGATTGTGTTCAAACGAAACCTGGAAAAAAGGATTGTCCAAAAATGTTGTTTCTTGCGATTGCTTAGTTGAAGTTGTAGAGGATGGAGATGTCAATGACGAAGTGGAAGAAGGGGATGCTAATTGTTTCACACTTACTATATGTTTGTACAAAGTATCGGTAGCACCATCCTCAACAGAAAATTTATTCAACTTAAATCCAATAAAATAAGAATCCTTTCTTTGAAGAAATTCCACATGACAACCCTCTGAGATAAATTCAGCCAAGTTGTTAGACGCATGATCATGCCTAATAATAAAAGATCCTGTGTTCAATTTACAATTGACAGCCATTTTCACTCTTTCTCTCGGTACATCAAAACTTTCTGATAAGACCTTGGATTCGTCAAATTCGATGGCATCATAGAACTCATTGATTTGTTCATCAGTAATTTCTATTTCATTCCCATCTTCCGATGAAGCTGAGGGCGCTTTGTCTTCATTCGCTGGTGATGCAGTCGAGGAACCCCACCAAGACGAAAGCCAGCCCTTGTTCTTGTTATCGTTGGCGTTGTTATTCGAGGTTTTCGCCGGTAGTGCAGGGTGTTCCTTTTTGTATTGCATTTTTGCCAAAGATCTGTAAAACTTCAAATCACCGAATTCACATTCTGTTTCCAATTGATCAAGGGATTTTTTTTCTTCTGGAGTAAGAGAGTTCTTATCAAGTAAATGTTTTTTCCATAAACTAATGTACTGTTTCCTCTGATCTCTTCTTTTTTTAATGAAATCCCAGGTTTTTCTGTAGTTTCGTTCGTGGATTTCGTTGAATATTGTTTGGAAAGAGTATTGTAACCATTTGTAGGGATCTTCGGACACCGAGCAAGTAGGAGCGTTTATTCTGAACTTCAAAGTTTTCTGGTAGTAGTTCATTTCTGTTGTAGAGTCCAAGATATCACAATACTGTAGACGGTTCAAGTTTAATCTAAACTGTTCGAAGAACAGCTCTATATTATAGTGGGGTGAGTCATCTGTTGGGCCCAATTTGTTCAAGGTCAAATGACCCTTACCTGAGACAGGCTGTAAAAGATACTCTATATTTGCGGAATTGTTGTCGTTGGCAGATGCGAGGTCGATATAGTCTTTCAAGTTCTCGATCATGACATCTCTCTCGAAATCTGAAAAAATCAAGGATTCTGTTGAGATTGACGTGTCTAGATAGACAGTCAGCGATTTAAGAAGTAATAATTTCCTTGAAATGTTGCTAACGTTCTCGATGAAGCTCGTCACCCAGTTCTCATCTGTAGAGACTGCCGACAACTCATCCAAGGTGAAGCCCAAAGCGTAGGGGATTTTCGTGAAGCAATTGAGGTCTTCGTAACGGATATGGATGTTTTTGATGGTAATCTGGAGGTTGTCGACAATCTTCGAAATCAACGAGTCGGTGAAACTCTGACTTTTCAACTTGTCCTTTTCGTCCAGCTGGCTGAACTCCGCCTGCTGCTCTGCAAGAATCTCCAGTTCCTGCAACTTCTGTCTCTTCACTCTCAATTCCCTTTCCCGCTCTGCTGACTTGTCGAACTTAGTCTGATGGACTGCCGAGACAAGCAAATAGCAGTCTTGAATCAAGATCTTCACGGGTTTCGATTTCAAGTTTGACCAAGGGATTTGCATCGTCAAGGTGCCCAAATGACCACATTTGAGGCTGAGGGGAAGTTCCAGCTTGTCCAAAGACTCCTTCTTCAGCTTGAGGTTCGACAAAGTTACATCTCCGGACCAGATTCCAATATTGAGCTGGTTCGGGTCGAAGTTCTCCACATAGGCGCCCAAAGTCCGATTGAGGATATTAGCCACCAAAGATTCTAACATAGTTCATTGGCTTCTTCTACTAGTATAGGATGTGGTTCTACACGTGGAATGATACATAGCTGCCTATTATTGTGATGGGACGGTCAGAAAAGAGAGGAGCCGCCTTTTGCTCTCAGATCTCCGAAAGCGACAGACAGCCTGTGCGGGACATGATCCATGCAAAATGGTGAGGAGCCTCCTTTTTTTTCCCTCCTTCGCCCGTCCCCCTGATGGCAATTGCATCCTTGCGTCGATCGGCGCAAAGATCCCTCCAAACTGCGCCTGCACGTGACATTCTCCCTTTTTCCGCTTTTTTTCCTCTTCTGCCTCTTTTATTTACGGCTGTGCCAAAAAGGGAAAAAAAATGGGACGGAAAATATAAACATCAAACGTTTCACGAACCGCCACCCAAATTCAATAACACCTCCGAATCCCCCTCTGCAACCAGCCACCGCCCAGGGGACACACCAAAGTTGTCTTGCTCAGCCTCACGTCCTCGAAAAAGAACGGGGACTCCTTGTCCGACCACATCTCCTCTTCTCCCCCCGGATGAACCCCTCCACAGAACCTCGTAACCATAATAAACCGCCCAGCAGAGCTGATCTGGCTGGATCAGAACACGCGCCCGCGCCTGGGCCCGCCAGCCAGCCAATGGGAGCGCGTTCCGACCCTCACCAGGGGGGCTGGCTGGGCCCAACTCTGTTTGTTTACCAACAATGTTGTCGTTGCGTGTTTGCGCTTCCTCGGCGTCTCGTCGTCTGGCCGTCTCTTGCACAGTGCCGTGGATCCCCGTCTCTTCGAGTGCCGGAGCTATTTATAGCAGATGCCCGCTTGCTGTCGTCGTCCTGGACATCGTGGTGGTGTTGGCCTGTGTCCTCTGTGGAGCGTCTCCCTCTCGTCTTACCTTCCCCCTTTCCTCTCTGCTTCTTTCTCTTGTTTCTCTCTTTCTCCTCCTCTTTCTCTTCATCACCGCAATCGTCGCTTTGCTCTAAACGAAAACACTCGCCCTTCGCCCGCAAATCATCTGCCTATTCTGAAAAGGAAGACAGAAACTTATCGCTTCAACACCAAATTACACCTACCCAGACTAGACTACGTTACAGACTAGACTAGGCTAGACTATCGTTGACAACAAAAACAAAAACTTTTTCTATCTCAAAAGTACAGCAAGCTACTTTTTGACTTTCACTCGTTCTACAGAAGACAAAGAATTAATTTTCATTTGTTGCCCTCTTTAGAATTCGATAAAAAAAAAAGAAAAAAAAGTTTAACACTCTTTTTTTAACTCTTTGCATATATAATCAAACATTCACAACACTCAAAAAACACACACACACACACACATACACAACATAATATGAAGTTCGATTTTGTGTTTTCAACTCTAGCACTCGCTGCTTCAGCATTTGCTGCTTCCACTCAAGACACTACTACTTTGACTGCGTCCTTGACCTCCACAACATCTATCGCTGTGGCTTCCGGTTGTTCCTACAGCAAGGGTTTCACCGCTACTGCACAATCAGACTTGGACAAGTTACAAGGCTGTGAAGCTGTCCAGGGTAATATCATCGTCACCGGTGATCTCGGCTCTGCTGCTATTGCCAACGTTAAGGTCATCTACGGTGATTTACAAGTCTACAACTCCGCTAGCTTGCAAGCATTTACTGCTGATTCTATCACAACCATTACCGGTTCCTTGAAGCTGCACAATGTCACCATTTTGTCTACTGTCTCTTTCGCTCAGTTGACTTCTGTTGGTGCCATTGACTGGGTTACTCTTCCTAACTTGGGTGAAACTGGTTTGTACCAAGTTTCTGAATGTAACTCGATCTTGATTTCTGACACCAATGTGAGCTCCTTGGAAGGTATTAACCCAACCAATGTCGAAGTCTTCAACATCAACAACAACAAGCAGTTGGTGAGTATTTCTTCCAGTATCTTGACCATCTCTAACGCTTTGACTGTTGCCTTCAATGGTGATGACACTGTTGTTGAATTTGACGAGCTTCTTTGGGCTAACAACATCACTTTCTATTCCGTTTCTTCTATCTCCATCCCAGAAATCACCGCCGTTAACAAGTCTGCAGGTTTCTTTGAGTCTAGTGTTGAAGAATTGGAGTTCCCATTGATTACTTCTATTGGTGGTGATTTGACCATTGAAAACAACGAAGAATTGACCTACATCGACTTCGGTAACGTCACTTCCATTGGTGGTGGTTTAGTCATTGTCAACAACACCGAATTGCTCAGCATCGACAACTTGGACTCCATCAAGTCTGTTCAAGGTGCTGTTATCCTCAAGGGTGATTTCGACAACTGTACTATGGACTCTTTGAAGACTGTTAGAGGTTCTTTCGATTTGGAAACTACTGGTTATGCAGACTGTGCTCCATTTAAGAAGTTGTCTAAGAACGGTGGCATTCAAGGTGACTACACTTGTTCGGCTAAGACCAGAAAGTCTTCTTCTACTTCCTCCTCTAAGGCTACCAAGTCTTCCGACAAGGCCAAGGCTACCTCTTCTTCCTCTGCCAGCGACTCCAGTTCTGCCTCTGAAACTGACTCCAGCTCTTCTACCTCTGCCTCTGCAACTGCAAGTGTCTCCTCTATTTCTTCTGCCAGTAAGGGTGATGCAGCTATCTTGAAGGGTAGTTCCGTTTTCGGTACTATGGCAGCTATCTTGTTGTCACTATTATGAGTGATCTGATATCTATCATCATTCCTATTAAAATAAATATCATCATCTTCATTATACTTGGGCACATTTGTTTTAGATAATTAACTTTTTTTTTTACTACTTCATATTCATTTTATAACATTTTTACACTAATATAACTATAACTATGACTATAATTCAGATAAATAGTATGGAGTTGCTCTGTTTCTTTTATTGAGTGCTAAATAACAGTTAATTAGGAAGCAAAACTAAATTGTTCTATAGAAGTAAATAATAGATCATGTGTGTAACACCGCATTCTTTTCTCTACAAACCTTTACCGTAGTTACCACTTTCGAAAAAGTCCATGATCTCTTTGACGACGCTTTCCAAGCTTTCAACCCATGCTTTCAACTGCTCGTTAACCTTTGCCAAATCGTCACCCAATTTTTCAAAAAAGTCTTTTCTGTATGGACATGCTTTCATCGCCAACTTAAAAACAGGTCTGATCAACATCGAGTGATATTTGGTTAAGGTCTCACCGTAGGCTTTTTCAAAACACTTGGAAAGTTCCCAATCCTGATTGTCTATGCATTTCCTCATGGCAACAGCAGTAAATTGCAAACCACGGGTAAGCCAAAGCAATCCTTGGGTAGCGGTCTTTTTACCGCCCTCTTTGATTTCCGTCAAAATCAATTTCTGCAACGTGCCGCAATTGACGGGGTCGGACAAGAACTTAGCGGACACCTTGTTGATGTTCCCGGACATGTCAGACTGCACGACACTAAACGCAGAGGAGCCTAAAAGATCGAACAATTTGACCAGAGACTCTGAAGCTTCCAAAAATTCTAAAGTCGATATTTCACCATCAGTACGTGGCACATCTTTGAAAGATGTTTTCATATCATCAAAGAATGTCATCTCTGTCTGAATCTATCTACTGCTTGTGTTCTTGCTCGATCCCCAAAGCTCAGCTAGGTAAGGAAAGTAAGTATGAGAAAAAAAGAGTTGAAAACCAGAACTAAACATGAAATTTCCGTTTCGTTATCTGACCTTCAAGTAAGCCACCTAATACGTACAGGCTGCTCAACACGATTTCTCGCAAAATAATAATAATGGTGCCTCGGCTGATGATGAAAACCGCCAAAACCGCGTTCCGATTTTTTTCCCTGCAACTTTTCTTTTGGTTGCTTGGTTGCTGGCTCCACCTTTCTTTTTGGCAATCGGCAATCCAGTGCGGACTATTGTTCAAGACACTGCTTTATATCTATTGAAAATAAAAAAGTTATATACCATAAGTATTACATAGTTCACTGTACTCAGTTTTGGTATTTCGCAGATAATCTTCTCAACTTCAGCTTCTCACTCATACTGAGCTTGGTCTTGGCCATCAACGATTCATACTCGGCTCTGTCAGGGTCAGCAGCGTATCTTCTACGTTCTTCCTCTCTGGCAGCTTGTGCTCTAGCTCTCTCTTCTTCCTTGGCAGCTTCGGCCCTTGCTCTTTCTTCTTCAATCTTTCTTCTTTCATTCTCCAAGAATTCTCTCTTCTTTGCTTCAATGAAAGCCTCAATTCTAGCCTTCTTTTCAGCCTCGAATGCTTCAGTTGCCTTCTTCTTACGTTGCTCAACAGCATCGGAAACCAACGCATCCAACTCCTTGGTATACTCTTTGTAGACCGGAACAAAACGTGAGAGTCTTTCCTTGACGTGAAGTGCGTCCTCGTGAGCCTTCTTGCTTTGCTCCAATTTCTTGGCCTTCAAAGCTTCGTATTCTTCTCTTTGCTTAGCAACGTCCTTCTCGATCTCTTTTTCAAGAAGTGGAATTTCATACTGTCTTTGAGCTCTTTCAATATAGTCTGCTCTCTTCACAATAGCATCCGTCTGTTCTTCCAACTTCTTACTCTCAGCGTCAAGTTTTTCAGCACGTAAGGCACGAATATCATCTTCGCTCATATCCTTAACATCTTCGAATTTTATATGAATGACACCCTTAGAGTTGATTTCCTCAACAAGGGCCTTCTTGTTCTCCATCAAAATACTCATTTGAGTCTTTTCACGTTTTTCATTCTCACGCTTTTCTGTTTCTTGTTGAATACGTTCTTCTTCAGCACGTCTCTTTCTTAATGCTTCTTCAGCTCTCTCCTTTTCAGCCTTTAGCTTTTCGTTTCTCTTCGTTTCAAGCAGAAGTTCAGCACGTTCCTTGATAAGAGCGGCAGTTTGCAAGATATTCTTCTTTTCATCTTCAAAGTTTTCCTTTGCTGCCTTGACTATCTTGGCTTTACGTTCCTCTTCAGTATCTGTGGTCTGTTGGACATTGATCAAACCAATGGCGCTAGACAAAGCTCTTCTCAAATCATATAAGCGTGAGTTGACCTTGGATGATGGAGAAACGTACAATCTATCGATAAAACTCACAACGCCTGATTCTTCGTCAAGTTCGATATCAGCCTTGATCAAACCAGTGTACTGCCCATTGAGAACAATATCTTCAAAGGTGAATTCATCGTAGTTAAATTCTTCATTCTCAAAAGTGCATATCTTGTAGAGGAAGTCGAATTTTATCGACTCATACAAAGTAGAGACTTTAGAAATGATCTTCGAAAAAATGACCTTTTTAAGTGGTTCAACATATGGAGCATACTTATCTGCTTTTGCAATGTTATTAAGAATATTATTAGCAGATGTGTGGAAAGAAAGAGGATTGAAAGATTTTTCAAGTAAGGTGTACAACTGGACAACTTCAGGATCTGCGTATTTCAAGACCTCCTTCAAAGTAGATGAACCCAACAAAGACTCACGAGTAGGAATTTCGTTCAAATTCAACAATGAGGACAGTTTGTTGTTCTTTCTTTTGAAAAATTCAGCATCAACTAATCCATTTTGAGCAGAAAATGAGTGGTCAATAGATTCCAAAAGAGGGATGGACAAGGAGGTAATCAAGTGAATGGATGCATTTTGCTTTAGCTCTTCCTCAGTGATAACAGGAGATTGGATTAACAATTGGAACAATTTTTGTCTAGCAGCAGTGGCATACACATAGTTGTTTGAAACTTGGAAGATCTTTGCAAGGTTGTTGTAATAGTTAATCATAGCAATTGGCTTCGGAACTCTCTTAGAAAGCTTCATCAAACCATGAACATCTTCAATACTCTTGAATGATTCCTTCCACAATTCTAATTCAACTGCAGTGTTCAATTGTTGAAATCTTGTGTCCAAAAACTTTTGTAAAGTATCAGGGTTGGACAAGTTCACTGAGTCGTCATACTCCTTAGTCATTGAAAGCAAATGAGTTTTCAAGATTTCGCAGAGTCTCTTGAATTCAGACTTTCTTTCATATTTGACACAAAATTGGAAAGCTTGAAGAGTAACTTGACAGTAAGAGTTTTCCAACTTGTTATTACCTCTCAATAATTCAAGCACAATTCTGTAGGATTCCCAAGCAAATCTTAACCAAGGTAGGAAAAATTCCTTATTTGATCTATCAGTGGTGTCATCAGTGGTTACCGAAGACAAAAGGATATCTTCAGGGGAAACGTTGAAAGTGAAAGTCTCGTCATCTTCACCTTCGACATCATCGTCGATGGAGCCAATGACCTTTTGGGCTGCAGCTGCGGATGCAACAGACTTCTCAATTGCAACTTCAGCAGCAACATTGGCCTTAGATCTTGCTTCATCCAACTTGGAGTTTGCAGTAGTCACGAAATACTTGGTGAGTTGTTCCAAATTTTCAAAGCCTGCAGTGCTGTTGGAGTTTTGAACCATCTTTTTGTATTGATACAAGGCATCTTTAATATCCTTGGATAATCTGTTGTTAACTGCAAGAGAAATAAAGAGCTTAAAGATTTCTAATAATTGGGGATTGGTTGGTTCAATGTTCTTGGTTCTTTTAGCAGTAATGAAG
This sequence comes from Pichia manshurica, assembly GCA_005406165.1. Taxonomy (NCBI): domain Eukaryota; kingdom Fungi; phylum Ascomycota; class Pichiomycetes; order Pichiales; family Pichiaceae; genus Pichia; species Pichia manshurica. The sequence goes on along the minus strand of BJFO01000001.1, from coordinate 727,128 downwards.
GTATACAAGTTCTGGAGAGCCACATCTGGTTGGTTGATACCAATCAGATCTTCTGCACGTCTAAGGACGTTTTCCGGACGGCCTGCTTGGTAAGACATTCTAACTGTTGGACGAAGTATTCCTAGGTTTCAAACTTAAGATATGTCTTTGTGGAAAATAAAGCGTTTCGAAGCTAAACCAATTTTGTAGCAGGTAACACCTCCAATCTACCACTTCTTCTTTTTCCGGCGTCAGATGCATATGTTAGCTTTCTCTCTTACTTCCACCTCCTGAGAGAGCGCCAATTGAAAAATTTTTCATTTGTATGGGGAAGGAGGAAATCAACTCAGTCGGTGTACAGATGTATCTGTTTCGCTTCAAAAAAAACGCTTACGTAACATGTGTGGTACAGATAAGGAAAAAGAATGCGATATTTAGCTGATGCACCACTTATTGCAACAAAATAACAACCTTGCTGCTAATGGAGGATTAAGAAAGGTAGTTTTGAATAATGTTTATTAATAATATAAAAAAGGTACAGTTGCTGATTAGATGTAAGTAAAGAGCTAGCACGCTAACCACGCCTGTCCTCGTATGTACATATATAATCATGGACACACTTGATGGATACAAAGAAATTTACTTCACAGACGTGACTCTTTACCATGGCATAGTCATTCTTCCATCTTGATAACAGCCCTAATACAGTCACCGTCGTGCATATCATGGAATGCCTGGTTGATCTTGTCCAAAGAATGTCTGTGTGTTATGAATTCATCAACTTTCAATTTTCCGTCGACGTACTTCTCGACCAATCCTGGCAGTTCAGTTCTACCCTTGACACCACCAAAGGCACAACCCTTCCAGACTCTTCCGGTGACCAATTGGAATGGTCTGGTGGAGATTTCTTTGCCGGCAGCTGCAACACCAATGATGATGGAAGTACCCCATCCCTTGTGGCATGCTTCCAAAGCATTTCTCATGACTTGGACGTTACCAGTACAGTCGAAAGTCCAGTCTAATCCTCCATCGGTCATTTCAACCAATTTCGAGACAATAGTTTCACCTTCTTTCAAGTCTGTAATTGGGTTGATAAAATCAGTGGCACCGAACTGCTCTGCCCATTCCTTCTTCTTGTCATTGATATCGATAGCAATTATTCTAGAGGCTTTCTTTTCAACTGCACCCTGGATGACGGATAAACCAATACATCCAATACCGAAGACGGCAACGGTGTCGCCCTCCTCCATCTTGGCGGTGTTAACGGCAGCACCATAACCAGTAGTGATACCACAACCTAATAAGCAGGTTCTGTCCATTGGAGCCTTTGGATCAACTGCAACAATAGAAATGTCCGCAACAACGGTATATTGAGCAAACGAGGAACAACCCATGTAATGGAACAAAGGTTCGCCCTTACACTTGAATCTTGAAGTACCATCTGGCATCAAACCCTTACCCTGAGTAGCTCTGATCTTACCACATAAGTTGGTTTTACCAGACTTGCAGAATTTACATTCACGACATTCCGGAGTGTATAATAAAACGACGTGGTCACCTGGCTTGACATTTGTGACACCTTCACCCACAGACTCAACAACACCTGCACCTTCGTGACCGAAAATGACTGGGAAAACACCTTCGGAGTCTTGGCCTGACAAAGTGTATGCATCGGTGTGGCAAACACCTGTGTAATCAACCTTAACCCTAACTTCGTGGGCCTTTGGAGCTTCCACTTCAATGGTCTCGATGGACAAATCGGTGTTTGGAGCCCATGCAACTGCTGCCTTACATGTAATAGTCTTTTGTAAAAAAGTAGAACGAAGGAAAATTGGAAAATAGTTAGTAATTTGTCCAGTCGGTAATATGCAACAGCATTCTTCCTTTTCTGTACTTCCGAACCAATTTTAGCGTCGCATTGTGTAAAAAAGGACATACCTTTCCTGCGGTGGACATTGGTATTAAGAATTAAGTTTGCTTTGTTAAGAACTTGTTTTTTGTGTAAAGTCAAAGAGAATCCCTGTATCCGTCCGAGGTGAAGAAGAGCAGAAAAGGTGTTTAAAATAGGCAAACTTGAATCGCCTATTGATCGACCCTTTTGATAATTCACAGCGCTTCGCTAACTTTGGCCGCTTTGGGAAAAACTTCTCACCAGCGGTTAATCTTGCTTGTTTGCGGAAACCGAAGATCAAATTAACCGTCGCGATGTATTCCCTTTCTCGTCCCTAATCCATAATCACACTCCGCCGCTTATCTCATCCAAAGCCGGTCTTCGGAGCATCTGGTAAGAAGATCTATCTTAAATTTACAGGTTTTTTATTGTTTTTATCTACATCATTTTCGTCATAAAATATTGGTGATAAAGCGCAAAGATGAGACTTCACTCACTGAAAATTATTTCCCCTTATGACTCATTTGTCCCACCATGAAGTCCTTTAGGAAAGGTAAAGAGTTCAACATATTTACACCAAGAGATCTTGCCCACACAATAGGAGCAAAGTCCGTCGAGTAGATCTTGTGGATTTTATCGACAATGCCTAACATGACATGGTTAGGAATAGCCCTCTCTGCCCAATAAGGCTCCAATGCAATCTTAGTGCCAATATCCAGACCTCTTTTACGAGATCTTTCAATTGTTTCCACCAAGCTCTTGACATCGGCTTGGCCCATGTTCAAACCTTGACCTGCTAACGGATTTGTAGTATGTGCCGCATCACCAACCAACGCAACTCTTTCTTCAACGTACGAGTCGGCATTGGATAACTTTAACGGAAATTTAGCTCTGCTTCCTGGTACAATGTGATCAACTTCCAACGGGAAACCTTCTTTCTGTTCCACTGTAGTTAAAGCTTTATTGAAAATTTCCAATCTCCACTTGATCTCTTCAATTAGATTTTCCGGTTCATTATCAGCAATTTCGTATAGATAGCTTAGCTCATCCGGGGTCAATTTAGCAGCCGCATTTAACATGTGAGTGAATTGTTCATCATCCAACTTACCAATAATTGCTGAAATTTCAGGGGGTACAGCCCAGACTAAACTACACCAGTTGTTTGGTAGTGGTAAGAATGCAAGTGTGCCAGTTGGCAAAAACCTTTGCCACCCAGTTGGGAATCTAAATTCATTATCCTTGTATTTGCAAGTAGCAACGTTACCCCATCTATTATATGCCCATCCACGCGATTCAATCTTGGCAAACTTTCTAGCTGGCGAATTATATCCGTCACATCCAATCAATAATCTCGTCTTCAGCAGTGTTCCATTGTCCAATTTCAAAATTGGCCATTCATTTTGCGGGTCCTCGGTTATATCCAAAACCTTTGTATTATCTAACAATTTTAGAGGGCTCTCAGGGTTTTCTTGATTTAGATGCTTAATTCTTTGGTAAAGAGAAGATTGAATATTTATATTTTCGATCATCGTGGCCAGTTCTGGCGAATCAAACTCCATCTTGGCACCAGAAACACCATCGTAGGTGTGAATGTTGTCATATGTTTCAACTCTTTCCTTCTTAACGTAGTCCCAACCGCCAATTTGCTTGAAAAAATCCATTGATGTAGGAGTAATGCTGACGACTCTTTTATCAATAAATTCTGGAGGAGAGTGGTAAAACTTTTCTAAATTATCAACCAGCCGTCCACCTTCCACCAAAGTGCATTTAAGGTCTTTTAGGACAGGAGATGTCTTCAATGCTGAAGCCAAACTCAAACCAGCTGGACCGCCACCAATAATGACGATGTCAGCAAGTTCAATTGATGGTCCAGCCGAGCTTTTTGCTGCTGTGGCAAAATATCTTCTAAACATTGCTTAATATTGTAGGTAGACACAAGTTTCCCCTTCTCAATAAGGTACCAAAGGACAGAGAGAAGTTCTTACTTTCACAACCCTCCCGGGATGGTATGATACTCCACTTCTGCCATATTTTTCGTACAAATCATGCGCCACGTCTTTAGATATGAATCTTCATGCGCCACAACAAGATGTTTTTTCATATGCATCATGTTTCCAAACAAAGTTATATAGCCATTACTCAAATAGAAAAAAACTCAACTCAGCCATATATACACAACTAACAAGCAGTAAGTATAGCCAAGGAGATAACTGTTTGCAAGTTGATTTCCACAAAGTGTTTTTCTCAAAAAGTGCCAACCTCAGCTCCTTTTTCAAACCAATTTTTGGGGAAAAGCTGTATCACCATCATTTGAAAAGTTTATTCCTTCACCGTCAATTTCATATTCAAAATATCTTTATGCAGCAAAACGAGTCTATCTTACCTCCTGGAAAAATGTTTAAGGACGTTGTGGTTGTTCAAGACCTTCAATACTCTGCATTGATTGCTAATCGCAAGCATGATTTATTGATAACTACAAAGTTCAAGACTGACTTTACATTGGCTAGTTCCAAGGATGATTTGAAATATTCCATAAACTATGCTGTTGTTAGCAGAAACTTTAAAGATTTTGAAAAAAGGCATATTGAAGAAAACTTTTCCTCCCTCGTCTCTCTTGGAAACAAGCTTGCTAAAGATGTCGCTTTTAAGGAGAACTGCACAGATGTGTCAATGACATTGAAGTCACAATCAGCGAAGTATGATTTATCAATTATTTTAAACAGGGTAAAGGATACCAATGGTACTATTACCAGCGCTGGAAATGATCATTGTTTATTTGAGAATATTTCATTGTCTACCATAATCGGAATTTTTACCTTTGAAAGATTTCAAAAACAACCTGTTATTTTAAAAGTTGATATGGACATAGACTTACTAAACAACGATCCGGACTTCTCAACTGTCGGACCAGCTATAACAGCTTATGTTGAAAATTCGAATTTTAAAACTGTTGAGGCCTTAGTTTTGAATGTCAATAAGTTAGTATTTAAACTTATTCCTACAACCCTCAATTGTGATGTTGGTGTCTTGAAAACAAACATCATCGACTATTGTGATGTTGGCGTTTCTTCTGAACGATCTAGAGACACGATTGGTGACTTGGAGTCAAGTATAGTTGAGTTTGAGCAAAAGAACATAACCACAGAGCGATTTGTCATCCCAAACTTGAATGAAGAAACCAAAAAAGAGATCGATAGATCAGCCCATACCGTATTTCTAGCATTTGGGTCAAATCAAGGACATCAATTGCATAATATTCTCCAGGCTATTGAAGAACTCAAGGCGTATAAGGAAATATCTGTTTTGCAATCCTCTTCACTGTATAAATCGAAGCCAATGTACTACTTGGATCAGCCAGATTTTGTCAATGGATGCTTGAAAATTTCCACAACTTTGAGTCCTCAAGAGTTGTTAAAAGTGCTAAAAGAGATTGAGTATTCATCTTTGAAAAGGATAAAACATTTTGATAATGGACCACGAACAATTGATCTAGATATCATCCTATATGACTCCCTCATTGTTAATGACTCAAATTTGAATATTCCACATATCAGAATGATTGAACGATCTTTTGTTCTTGTTCCATTATGTGAGCTAATTCCTCCCGATTTCATCCACCCCGTAACTGCCGAGCCAATTCACGATCATATGCACCAGCTAATGCTTCAAGAACCAGTCAGTGATCTCCAAGAGTCCACTGATTTAATTTCTCTGGTTCCGTTACCGACTAGATTTCCGATGTTAGACGAAGATAAAAGGAAGGCCTTGAAATTTAGGTATCTAGAGTATGATCTTGTTCATCGGAAAACAGCGACTCAGTTGATGGCTATATTAAACATTACACCTGATTCTTTCAGCGATGGTTCGGATTCCAATTTGGATATAAATGCCACTATGGAAAAAGTTGATGAAATGGTGTTGAATAATGTTGATATAATTGACGTTGGCGGTTGCTCCACAAGACCTGGCTCCAAACAGCCTTCTTTAGACCTTGAGTTGCAACGTGTTCTACCCGTAGTCAGGGAAATCAAGAAGAAATATGGAGAGTCAGTTATTATAAGTATTGACACCTATCGATCTGAAGTGGCTGAAGAAGCGATTAAGTTAGGTGCAGATATTATAAATGATATTAGTGCAGGAAAATTTGATGAAAAGATGTATGACGTCGTTTCAACGTACAATGTGCCGTATGTCATCAATCACACACGTGGAAATATCAAGACAATGAGCTCTTTGGCAAAATATTCCCAAACAGATGACGGGGATTTGAAACTTTACTGTAAAAGAGAGTCCAACGAAGATATAATAGTTAGTGAAATTGCCAAGGAATTATCTCAGTTAATAACAAAGATGTATTCAAGGGGAATCAAAAGATGGCAGCTTATTTTGGACCCGGGTTTAGGATTTGCAAAAAATTTGAATGAGAACCTATCTGTCATAAGAGGGCTACCATTTTTCAAAAAATATAAGCAGTATAATAACAGAACGAAAGAATACATCTCTTTTGATTACATTCCTGTTTTATTAGGACCTTCACGAAAGAAATTCATAGGTACCATAACTGGCAAGGAAACTGCTACTGAAAGGCTTAATGGTACGAGTGCCTCTATCACTGCAGGAATTGGATTTGGTTCAGATATCGTGCGTGTTCATGATTACAAAGAAATGAAGGACGTTTGTTTGATGGGTGATGCAATTTACAAAAATCTTCATTAGGTATTGTTTACTCAAAATTGGTTTACTTGTAATTTTTGATCAAGTATATATTTTACCAGTAAAATAATATAGGATTGAAATTAAATGGGTTTTATAGAAAAACAAGAGAATTGAAAAAAAGCGTAAAAAGATAAACTGCTTCATACACACACAACCTCTCTGAACTAACTTCACATAAACATAACTAAAAAAATAGAAAGCAATGAGCTGCAATCTATTAATTTAAACTTCCCCACCAAACATGTATTATATATTCAAATATAGACTCATTCGAAAATATCTCAACAACAAACCAATTAAGCGGCATTTGGACATAATCTTGAAATGTGTCCTTCCTCGTTACAGTTGTAGCAAACCTTTGGGGCGATCTCTTGAGCTGCTTGGTCGCAATCTCTTGAAATGTGGCCAGTTAAACCACAGTTGTAACATTTTGGACCTGCAGCTTGGCAATCTTTGGCAAAATGGTTTGCACCACCACATTTGTAACAGGAAAGCTTAGCATTGGCACGGCAGTCCTTGGAGATGTGGCCGAACTTACCACAGGTGTAACATCTTTGGTTGGATCTGACAGGTAAAGTACATTCAGATTGAACGTGACCAATTTCCTTACAGTTGTAACATTGCTTTTGAACGGTTTGCTTTGGCAATGGGCAGTCCTTTGACTCGTGGTTTGGCTGCTTACAGTTGTAACATAATCTTTCAGCTTGATCGCAATCTTCAGCCTTGTGGCCAGCTAAACCACACTTGTAGCATGTTCTTGGGAAATGGGAGGACATCTTTACTATTCTGCTCTCTGGATGGACTCAAATGTGTGTCTATCAACGAGTTAATAAAAAGTGCCGAAGCAACGCCACCTGTGAATCCAAATGTATGATCAAGTAATTTCATTTCCTCCCCGCCCATACAAAACGTCGAGCTTCCCGTGAAAAAAAAAAAAAAAATATAAAAATTTTTCACTTCCATCCCGATGGTTCCCGTTTCGGCAACTCAGCCGAATATATCCTCTATGAGATCCTTACCGGTTTCTGCAATGTCACTATCATCTTTATCCCTGCTCGTCTCCATGTCTGGAACTGAGTTATCTGCCGGTCCATCTTCCTCCTCAGAGACAATGAATTCAATATCGTCTCCGCCTAGGTGAGTATCCATGCTGTCTTTGCCCTCTATGTCGACAGTGTTTGTAACAAAAATACCGTAGTCATTGGTTTCCTCCATTTCATCATACGCTGCGTCAAGATCTTGAAGATTTCCTTGTTCCAAAACGATGTGTGCAATCACCTCTGGAGCAAGAACATACTGAGTGAAATTATCAATCCCCCAGAAATTTATGACCTTACTAAATTTTATCTTTTCCCTCATAATATTCCTCAACACGGGATCTCTTTCAATGGCTTTGCCTATATGGAAACCTCGAACGGCGCCAATGTATCCATAGTATCGTTTTTTTGGTAAGTTTAGCAAATCCTCCCCTCTTATAGTCATCAGCGGGGATGCTTGCTGTAGTTTCTTTGCTTCATTGTAAAAATACGATCCAACTTGTCCCTCGAGGATGTCAATTAAAACAGGTCTATATCGCTCAACAATTTCTTTTACATGGTCGAGATTTTGGATAAGATCGTGCTTAATATATGCTTTTTTCTTGGAATACTTCTTTTTGACTTCATCAGACTTGTCCTCATTATTTATCAAAGACTGTAGTGAAAGTTCTCGCACTTTATCACCCTGCTGACTGTTCTTCTTGTGGAAAGAGTCAATGGCCTTTGAGGTTTCGTCATGAGTCTTCATGCCCAGCAGGGTATCATTTTTAAATTTCTCCGATAAATACCTTGAACTTGTGCCATCTCGGTCTCGTTCTCTCTTCCGTTCCCGTTCCTTTTCCCTATTGCGCCTGTAGGTTTCCAAAGCATCCTGTAGGTCATGTGACTTTTGTTCCATCTCGTTGACATCGAATTCCTTCATTATGCTTTCCGTTTCTTCGCAGCCCTCCCCTAGGTGAAGGAGGTCGGATTCTTTCTCTCCCAAGTCGTAAACGAACACATCCAACTTTTTTTTAGCAGGATTTTTTGTGTTTGTTGTTATCTTTGGTTTCTTCGGACTTAAATCATTTTTGATCTGTCGGCCATATATTGCATTGCTTCTCCGTTTTGAAATTTTCTTAACTCTAGAGTTTCCCGACATTAAGGAGCCCACCGTAGATGGGATTGTGTGTGTTTCTGCCGGTACTTCATTAGTTGGTGGTATTATCGGTGTGTCTTTCTGTGTATGCTTCTTTATCACTAGATCGTCCTTCTGATTGACATCATTGTATGTGCGTAAAGAGGAATGGAGGCTGTTCAATGATTTGTTGAACGGAGATTGCGGTTTTCGATTCATTATTTCGGGGAGAAAACCACTCGTTTTCAGACCCCTATCTTGTGCAGCTTCTGCTTCGAGTCTTTGTGGTTATTTAAGCCTCAACCCTTTCGATCTAGCGTTCTGGCAGGTACATGTCCTTCATCTAATAACGTGTACCCCCTAACCCAGGGAAGGTAAAAATGCTGGTAATGCGCATAGTAAGCGCGGAAACTCTGCCCGAATCATGTTTCCGCATATCTGTGTCAAAATTGGATCTGGTAATCTGGTGGCAACAGAAATAAAAGCAAGAGTAACGGAGTATCATGAGGGCTTCTGTCCACTTACAAACCAAATGTCCTCAATTGCAATAGAAAATAAGCTGAAGAAGTCTTTGGCTAGATTCAGGGAGAGAATCAACAATGGATCATACTACGAAGCCCAACAGACAATAAGGTCCATTACAAACAGATATGTGTACTCAAAGAACTATGAAGCGGCAGTATCATTATTATATCAAAGCACAATGATACTTTTGGAGAGCAAGCAATACGATGAAGCGGCTGATTTATATCTATACATGCTTGAGGTCCTCCAAGATGAAAATAAAACCATACAAGAATTTGAAGCTGTCGATCTTGGTAAAATTGTTAACATTTTATCTACATTCCCCAATACTGATGCCAATTTAGGGAACTTGGCAAAGGAAACCAGCAAGTTTGTGAACAGCAAAGTGGGAAATGAAGTTGGAATACCAAAAATAAATTTACTATTGGGAACCAAGTTATTACAAAGTGGCATTGCTTCCCAAATCGGCCAGAGTGAAAGATATCTCTTTCTTTCTAATGATGTCAGTGCGTTAAAACTAATAGTTGACCTCGAATATCATACATTCAAAGCTGAAAAGAAGCCTGAGGATTTTGGACTTTATCTGGCTAGGGTAGTTTTGCCATATTTATCTATAAAGAATGTCAAATTTGGTGAGCTTGCTTTGACGAAAATGTTGCAGGACTTTCAAGAGGACATTCCAGCGGAGAAGTATCAAAGTGTCAATGGAATGCTCATTTTTGAAGCTGATGGTGATACTGGTATGGACAATTGTTACAAACTAGTAAATTTCCTACAACTGTTACTTGCATTGACAAAGAGAGGGTCTAAGGAAGATTCTAATATTTTCTCATTAATCCTTAAGCGGTATCAGCATGTGTTGAAAAGTTATGAGGGCCTGTTTGAGAGAATAAACGAAATTGCGGTGACCTACTACAATATTTCATTCATCAAGAAGCAGTCAAACCTATTACAGGACATGATGGGTAGCTTTCTTGGAGGTGGAAAATAATTAGATACGGATCATACTATCACGGTTTTTATAAATTCCTTTGTAATAGACTCCATAAGTTTTTTCGAAACTAGTTTTTCATGTATTCATGGAAATCTCGTTAAGCCAGCCGTAAGTAAATATGGCGAATGCGCTTATGTGTGAGGTGCGAGGGGTCCTCTGATTTTTTTCCTCAGTTGGATATCATACGAATTGTAGAAGGGTCTTACAGATCAAAGACAAAACCAACTACTCTAATTTAAGAGATGTGTATTAAAATTGGATAGATAAACAGGATTTATAGAGATTGTTACAATGTGTAGATCCGAAATTCCACACTCAAAACTATTATACTTGTAAACTGATCCAAGATTTGCTTAGAATTTTATTCGAAACTGAGTAAAGTGAAACTGAGAGAGAAAATGTGAAACGTAAGACTTATCTTAAACGTCTTGCTTCTCTTTCGGATTCCATCAAACACAAGATGTCGTTTTCTCTGACTGGACCCTTGACGTTTCTGACAATGGTTCTGGAAGAGTCGTCCAAGAATTCGACTCTGACTTGGGTGACACCACCTCTGGAACCGGTTCTACCAAGAACCTTGATAACCTTAGCTAAAGTAACTGGAGTTTTAGTATCCTATTGTATATAGTGCATTCATGGGGCAGAAATGTTAGTAGTTGCTCTTGTAAAAAAAGGTGAAGAGTTGTACTTCGAGGATCTACGGCATGAGTTCTGTTCTTTTCTATCAAAATCTTCCATTCCTTATTGGAAGCTATGCATTGCCTGAAACTTTAGGTAACAAACAAAATTGATTGTGGAAGCTTGTTTTTGAGCTTTCCAACATCACGTTGCATTTTCCTTCCTTAATATTGTTTGTTTCCGCCTGAGAAGATAATCCTTCATGGTCTCGTTTTCCGTCAAGTACATCTGTTTGATATTGGTACATACCATTTTGTTTGTGTATCGATGTTTAAGCTAGAGAAAGGGAATTCAAGCAGAATGTTACAGGAACGTGATCTTCTCTGCGTCTCCAATCAGTTATGCCCTGGCAGGAGAAGAAAAAAACGAGTTTGAAAAAGTTTGGCCACCATCCGCTGCCAGAGCGAGCAAGAGTGGAGAGTTGCGTCGGTGGGAGGTAGGTTGAAAATAAGCCGGGTAACTGGAGAGACAGGGCTTCGCGGTTATTCGACTAAGTCGATCGACGCCTATTCTGGGATGGGGTGGGAACTAAGAGGAATAGAAAGGATAGGCAATGTGGAGTGACAAGAACAAAAGGTTTCGAATAAGATTGTACGAAAAGGAAGAAGAGTTGCAACCAAGGAAAGGTATACGAAGCAATTATGGGTCCAATTGATCTAGCAAAGAAGATTGTGGTTTTTGGGGGCACCGGGTTCTTAGGTATGTATCGTCCGATGCCAGTAGTGTCTCAATTTGGCAGATGTGCATGTATACTAACAAGGCAAATCTCTTAACTTTACATCCTTTTTTTGATAACAGGAAAGCGCATTTGTGAAAACGCTGTCAACAGGGGCTATGAGGTGGTGTCAATTAGTGGTTCAGGGCGGAAGCCACATGGTTATCCAAGGGAAGATTCCTCGTGGATCGAAAAGGTGAAGTGGAAGAAGGCCAACGTTTTTTTCCCTGAAACATACAGCGATGAGCTCAAAGACGCAAAGGCAGTGGTGCACTCGATTGGTATTCTTCTTGAGAATGACTCCTACAAGAAGATAGTGGGATCAGAGGATGGAATTATCAATACGGTAAGCGGAATATTTAAAAGTGCCAATCCAATGGTGAAGACCCCGGATGTCACTGGGCATGTCGTCATTGACAAGACGTATGACAGGTACAATACTGAAAGTGCGTTGGTGCCAGCAGAAGCGTTAATCGAGAGTCAGAAAGATAATGGAGCGGACGCCGGCGACGGTGGTAAAAACAAGCCCGTACCCGCCTTCGTGTATGTTTCTGCAGACCGGGGATTCCCTGGGATCCCATCGGGCTACATTGAGAGCAAGAGGAGAACAGAGTACGAGCTTTACCAGCTGCAGCCTGCTCTTCGTCCGATCATACTAAGACCGGGGTTCATGTATGATCCTTCTGAGGAAAACGGTAAAAGAACAATTAGAGGGGCAATGAAGAGCGCCTTCGACGTATTGGACAGCATTAACAAGAAGTTGCTTTTCAATGCATTAGATGGCGTGATTAGACCTAGTGTGTCGACAAAGGTTGTTGCTCAATGGTGTGTTGACAAAATCGACGATAGCGAGTTCCACGGTCCTGTCATGCTTGATGAAATGATTAACATCAAAAAATAATGAAATTGAAAAACTTTTATACCTAATGTAGTGATTTTGTATAGATCACCCCCTACGGTCGATAATCCCTGGTGTGCTGCGATAGAGAAATCTTTCAGGTCCACGCTCGTGATCTTATCCGGGGTCAGCAGGTCTACTGATAAGCACGGGGTTTTCAAAAAAAAAAAAAAAAAAGGTTCGCAGTCCCCGAGATTCCTCTGCGGTTGTGCAACTTCCCGGTTGCCAGCACTTCTTGGAGTCAATAGCAAGCAGTATATCTCGGATCATTAAGCTCCCTATAGTCAAGCGTGCCTCCGTCAGCACTCTCTAGCTGACATGCTTAAGGCGATTTTCGGAAGAAATGGGGCGGCCGGGAAAAGGAAACCTGAAAAAAGCACTGGCGTGACCACAGCTTCGTCCCTGAGCAACTTGGGCTTCTACATTGACGAAGAACACGGAGACATTGAGCAATGGAAAAGCAACTTCATGGTCAAATGGATCTTGTTCTGCGGGAAAACCACAAAGGGAGGCAATCCTGCCCGAGATCACCTTGCCAATGAACGCACTATTCTAGCCTACATCCGTACTGCCCTTAACATGGTGGTCTGTGGCATGTTGCTATTGCAGCTAGGCAAGTACATTGTCATCGCCCCCATTAACAGTATGCGAGGGAATTTTGCACTGGATGACGCCAACCAGAAGATCTACAACGAGGTGATGAAGATCTTCGACTGCGTGAACCGATTTTCCAAGCCACTGGGGGGGTTGCTTCTGGCTCTATCGCTTGTCACACTCGTATTTGGAGGAGTACGATACGTGCGCATCTTCCAGCTCCTCTTTTCGGATTACGACGCCTTCGAAAGTGGATTGATCTTTAATCTCGTTATCTTCTTCTGCATAATAGCCATCGTCATCCTAGCATTCGTGTACACCTATTTTCTATAAAAACAGTAACTCAAAACGGGGAAACATTGTCACGTGCACATGTAGAGGGTTTAGAAACCCTTTTTTCTTTTCTCACTCCCTATTGAGACGCGCGCACCTTTTTTCGCCCTTGTCTCTCATTCCGTGAGGAGCGCCAGTGACAGTGAGGGCGTTGGTGCGAGCACACAGGTGGTGAAGAGAGAGTGAAGAATCTTCTCCTCTGCCACATGAAGGGAAACTCAAGAACCATAGAGCATCTTCAAAACACCAAAAACACTTACATATATCAACATGGTATGTAGCAGCACATGGCAGAGAGATAAGCAATCTCCTGCTTAGAAGAAAACATTAAGAGGGCATGAAATTCGACTGGAAGTATGAAATCAAAAAGCAGGAGCAAAGACATGGGTAAAAATCAACCAGTTAGAGTTACATCAGCAAGGCATTTTTGAACATGCATTTGTCAGATTAGTAGAGATTTGTTTTAGCCTTATATCGTCGTCAAGAGGCCCACAACTGTCACTGAAGAAAGGATAAGGCAACTCGGATTTAAGGCACTCTTGGAATCTTTTTACTTTGGCCAAACAAATGGATAATGCAAAGAAAAAAAAACCGAATGTTATTGTATTAGACAGCAATAAAAGACTGCAGGCTCCATATTTGATTATTTCTTCCAATCACTTTATGCGTTTTCACCCTGGGGCAAAGTACTAACGTTTTGTTTATCCAAACATGTTGATGAACATTGATTTTTTTTCTTACAGGGTAAAGTTCACGGTTCCCTTGCCAGAGCAGGTAAAGTTAAGTCTCAAACTCCAAAGGTCGAAAAGACCGAAAAGCCAAAGAAGCCAAAGGGTAGAGCATACAAGAGATTATTGTACACCAAGAGATTCGTCAACGCTGCTGTCACCCCAGGTGGTAAGAGAAAGATGAACTCCAACGCTAAATAAGCGTCTCCGGGTTCTTGTATAACTCCCTTTAAATTGTTTAGCACTTTTTAAAATAAACATGACAGTTAAGTTTTAATCTGAGAACACTAGAAATACTCGTTAGTAAATATGGTACATTGGTCATCCTAGTTATTCCTACATATATATATACACACAATTGCTAATCTTTGGCAAGCTCGTTGTTATCCCCGTTGTCCGTGGGGCTAGCCACAGTGCTCGGGTCGTACCATGGTATCCTTACCATCTTTATGGAATTGGTAGAGCCTTCTTCCTCTGTCCCCGGCTCTTCTGTATCTTGTTTCACTTCTGTCTTTGCATTTGCCTCACGTATTCGCAATATGTTCTTAGAGCCGTAACTCTTCAGATCTTCGGATACTTCGTCGACATTGCTTTCGACAGAAAGGATGTTTATCAAAGCTCGGAGATATTTGACGGCATATATGTTGTTTTTTGAGTATTCGCAAGTTTCTTCCTCTTCATAATATGCGTTCAGCACTTCGTTCTCGCACTGTTCATCGCAGACCAAGTTATTCACCCGTTTCTTGTAATACCTAAGACCGCTGTATTGGAACTTTGAGTCATGCTCTAATGGCGTATCGATGCCCTCTGTCAAAAAGGCCATCGACTCGACAAAATGTAATATAGTAAAAGGGGGAGATTCGGAAAATCGATTCATAAGGGTACTCCTTATCCATTTGACCATCTCACCTACCGTCTTTCTTTTCACTCCGAATCCAATGTCGAAAAAATCGGTAAACTCAGTATCAGCCTTGAATAGCTGATACACCACTGTTTCAATGAAGGTACACACCCGTGGAATTGTTTTTGACCATGGCTCAGGTTGTTTCTCTCGCCTATAAGTGTAGTCTGCTTCAATATTCTCCACAACCTGCCTCAAGGTATCCCCAAGCAATCCCTCAATATGTCTTTTATAATATTCTTTTCCGGAAAGCTCGGCCAAACTCATGACAACTGTAGCTCGTTGCTCTTGCTGCCCTCGTTTGGTTCTATTTTGCTTTCTGTCTGCTGTAACCCGTCTGGTGAAATGCTAACCGTCGGTCCCGTCGACCCCGTCGTTTCTTCAGTCCTCGTCTAAATGTGGAAAGAATGCGTGAGTTCACAGGCGTTGGTGCCTATGTCGCTTTTCAGTAAGATATTAGCGTTGTTGTGCCAGTCCGAAAGAACGGACTATACCACCCATTACGGTAACTACGGAGACCCTCTCATCCCCGGGCATCTGCAAAACCGTCAACCGTTGTTTCCTCTCCACGCCTACTCTGCGGGCTCTACGCAGATCTTTCGGCCATCAGCCTCATTGTTTTCCCATTTCAGTAATCTAATTGACTTTGACTTTTTCACTCCCCCGGTCTACACGCTGCAACTCCGTACTGCCAAGAGAGAAGCAATGAGGGAAAAGGAAGGGGGAGAAAGATAAGTTATACACACATTTATTCGTCTGATCGTTCATCTATGTACGTAATTAAGTATACAATATTTTGGGCCCTGGTTATCCAAGGGTAGGGGCATTCCGTTCTTTTCTCATTACTCCTCGTTCATACCGTCGGTAGGAGGGCTGTACGGTCTCGTCGACTTTCGATACCCATTATAGCTCCGAAATTTACTTTTGTTGTGTGATCCTAAAGAATGTCTTGGGGATCTAGGGTTCCGAGGTGAAATAGGGCTGTTTTTGAGCAACAGGTTCCCGCCAACCTCACTCCCATAGGAGCCGGCTATTCTCGCAGATCTTCTTCTTGTTTTATTTGCTTGTCTCAGTAAATCGAAGCCAAATAGGTTGTCGGAATCATCGCCTTCAGAATTCGATTCAATTATCAATGGACTGCCTAGGGCAGTCTCTTTGGAAAGGTCTCTTGTTAGTTTCAATGGCTCCACTGAGCCTTGTAAAGAATTCTTCCGGCTTTTCCTACCTTTGTATCTGGGAGAAAGAAGTTTCTCGTCCGATGGAGAGCCAACATCGGCAAGCAAGGTTCGAAATGAAGCAGTGGATTCGAATTGCATAGCCTGGTCCAGCTTTGGAGAATTCACATCAAATTCAAGACCCCATGCACCTCTATCCAAGGTGTTCGAGGTTGTGTTGGTTGTGGTAGTAGACCTAGTGTCCACAGAGCTGCTGTATTTATGTCCAAATCCACCCTGCATTTCTTTGCCATCTTTGGTAAAGAAAGAGTCAAGAGTTTCTAACGTTGCTAGCATATTGCTTAAAGAATCTTTGTCTGTAACAGACACGTTGTCAGCATTAAACTGTTCTTGCTGTTGATGATGACGGTTGATTTGCTGTTGCAGTTCCGGCGTCAAAGGATTGTACTGCACATATTGAGACTCCGCAGAAAAGATCTGAGGAGGTTCAGAAAGCTGTAAGGATTTCTCTAATCCATTTGCAAGTTCTATCTCATTGGTCTGTAAATCTCCGTTAGGATTTTCATCAGATTCATCGGTCTCTTCGACACTTTTGACACATGTAGAGTAAACAGAATGAATGTTGTTTCTAGTGATCGCTGTTCTGACACTCGGCATTGGAACCGACCAGCCGCTTTCATCGGGAATTCCGAATAACGTCACAATTTTATCATAATCCTTCCGCATTGTTGGATCACCCGCAGACATCATTAAGTAATGTTTATCAAATGGTGACGCTGAGATCGAGGCTGCCTCGTCAAGTACTTCCAATGCTTGATCAACATATTCCGTTAAAAGCAATCTAAGTAGAGGCGCAATTAAATCAGCACCTAGTCCAATAAATTCATCACTACTCAAATCCACAACCCTAAAAACATGCTTCAATAGATCCATAATTTCAATTTTAATCCAACTGATCTTGTTAAACAACAATCCAAGTAAGAAAACCAAAGTCTCAGCAGCATATTGCGGGAAGAAGTGTCTTTTCAAAACATTTACTATCTGGCTCATGAAATCCTCCTTGTTTCTAAATCTCCTCTTAATTAGAGATTCAATAATTCTGGACAACCCAATAATTTCATTTTTGTCGGCCATTTCTCCTAAATAATTCCCAGCAGCTATAATATCCTCTGAAAATCTTTTTGTGGTATGAGCATGCAAAAATCTTGGCATGTTCGCCAGTAGCGTTAGTAGTACTCTATGCTTTCCTTCACCGATAATTTGGCTATTTTCCAACTGGTTCAATTTGCTCATTAATTTCAATGTTGGTTCATAAGAATTGGATGATCTTAATCCAATCATGATAATCTTTTGAAGTCCCTCAAATTTGCCTTCCCATTTAGGGGGAAATGTTGCACTTAAGCAATTAACTGTATCAGGTGAGTTGAAGTCAATTTTTGAAATGAATTTTGAAAGAGCCGACAAAACCTCGATAAACTCATTTTCGTGAATAGTGGTCAAAGAAGCAACAGACGACCAGAATAATTGTGGGAATGCAATGAGTTGTTCACTGTACAATTCTGATGTAATAGCATTCAAAGTCATTAATATTTGCATTGAAAAGCCTTGGATACCTGTGTTCTCGTCTGATATCGTGTTCGTCAAGCATGAAAGCATATCTCTCAACATCGTTTGATCCAAAAATGATATTAAACAACGGAAAACTTGAAATGATCTGGAAGCAACATGCATGACTTTACAGGTGGTTGCCCAATGAATAGCCATTATACTCCAGTCTTTTTGAATCGTTGGTATTTTTGCCTCAAATACACTCAAAATATTTCTCACTAATGTGTCCATACTATCAGGCACTCTTCCACTATTCTTTGGTGAGGTTAAATCTCCGTATGTCCAAAGATTCTTTGAGTAATCGGAAGACCGCAACGAGCTTATTGTCTGTTGGCCAGCTTCGCTATTTCCATCACCATATTCATGAATCAAGTGTATGATTAACGCTGCCGCTTGATCTTGAACAACGAAAAGTTGGTGATCTAAAAGCGCAATTGAAATGTGTAGTAGAAGCGGTAGATTCTCCTTAATTTTATCGCTTGGTATCAAAATCAGATCTGAGAGAAATATTATTGATAATTCGCACAAAGAAAAGGCTGGAATAGTGGTAGAAGAATTTTTCTGAATTAACTTTGAAAGCTTGGCAACATAAGGTAATCCTGGAAATGACTGTTTTTCAATTTCTGAAATCAAAATTTTGCTTACCTCAGGTTCAAATGGAATCATAGATTTAGGTTCCATGTTAGAAATCAATGAATCTATCAAGCTAAAATTACAAGGAATTGTTGATAATGAAACAACAACTTGTCTTGAACATTCGATGAAAGATAAGTTTTTAAGGGCTAATGAATTCGTTATAATATAATCATAAATGGTTTTAACTCCATCGCCGGTACTATCCGTGCCCAATGCTACCCACAATGCTTCTAACTCATTTTGAATTTTATGGCTGTATCTCATAGTAATATCAAAAAAGTTTGATAATACAACTAAGCAACTGTCCCAATCTGATGTATTATTTTCTAGGTTAAGGTCAACAGTTTGAACCCATGGAAGTAGTACCGCAACAAGGTCACGTCTTGGACTGGAGCCAACCAAGTTGAACATTAAGGTTAATTCCGAAATCATTTTGAATTTCTCTTCCGGATGAGAATTTGCGAAATATGTCGAGAGTTGAAATAAGGTTCTCTTATAGATGATCCTAGACCTGCAGCAGACACCGTCGACGTAATTGGCTATATTGTTGGTGTTGTAAAATTTTTTTTCTGTGAATTCCAATAGTCCCGCTGCAGCTGCTCTAACATTGTAGTTTTCTGAACCTGATGAAAATAAAGCTAAGGAAAGGGGTAGGTAAACTTCATATTCAAACTTCACGCCTTTTATCAAGGCGTCCTTAAGCGTAATAAAATAATTTCCCAAAGCTGAATCATGAGTGTAACACTTCTTTACAATCAATTCAAAAATTTCGCTAACATTACCGTTAACTATCAAAATATCCATTAACGCATTTCTTGCTAAACCACTTATTTTTTCATTGTATGTTTTGAACAGAGAATCCAACCATCCGAACATCGTCAAGAAGTCAAAAGAGTCCTGGGCTTCAGATATAGGGCTGCCACAAAGCTTGGAAATACAGCTGATTGAGCTGAGTTGTAATTGGTGTTTCTGCATCTCTAAAGATGCTTGGAGATTCAATTTATCGTCTTCAGCTGATATTGCTTTCCTCATCAAACTATATCTATCAGAAAAAATCGAGCTGGTTTGGCCATATCCAGTCCATTCAACCATGAACTCAAAACTTCTTTTTCTAAAATCAAATCCAAACCATTTCTCAGCGTCTCCTGTAACGAGGAGATCACTTTGGAGAGTTTCAAGTATATTGCAGAAGTATTTTCTCAACCTCTGATATCTGAAATTTGTTTGTGCTTGATTTGTGCTCAAAATATGTAGCATATTTGACAACAAAAGTGTGAGTTTCTGCAAAATTGATTCATCCAAATAATCTTCATGAGCTTTGGAAAATCTGAAGATTACTTTACTCAAAACGCAACAAATCTCTTGCTTCAATGTCATGTCACTAGAAAAGCCTCCTTTGAATGGGCTTTCCCACTTTTCAATTGAAGATTCGATACTCTGGATAAAAGTTTTGAATATATTAACATTGATACAACTCAATCCTTCAACGATTGCCTCTCTTAGTCGTGACTTTGATGTGGTCAGAAGCGGAACTGTCATTCTGAAAATAGATTTAGCGCTGGTGATTTTCTGATGCTGGACAGTAAAAAGTTGCTGTGATTTCTTCCTGGAGTGGCTCTTAACCAATGGGGAATAAATTGAAGAAGAGGAAGAGGATTGTCGTGTCGCTTTTAGGTCTGGAATATGCATACGCTGCTCATTCGTCGAAGTAAGTGATGCACATGCTATTTTCAGATAAAGCATGTAATCCCAGATAACCGCATTATCTCTTCCATTTCCCCCGTCATTATTTATGCGGACAATTTGGTCATAAAGTTGAACAAGTCGAATGCAACTGTGTGATCTTGCTATAGCAATCTGAATAGGACAAGTCTTCACCAAAGTCTCTAATACATCTTCAAAAATTTTGAACCACAGTGCAGCATCAACTCCATGGCTACTCTCAGCCAATTTAATAATAGAGTTTCTTCGGTCATTATTAGCAAACTTATTATATCGCTTGAGTTCAGCTTCACTAAATTGTGCTTTTTTAAGCTTCGCAAAATCCACAAAATTTAGTGATCCTAAAACTTCTATGATTCTTGTCCCAGACTCTGCTGCAAACTTAGAAGGCAGCCTATTGTGTCCTTTCTTTACGTCTATGTCTTCAGTAGAGAGGCTGTAAATTGCCTCATCAAATTGAGTCACCATACGTAAAATCTGGCAACCCAAATATCTCACCCGGAAGTCATGGCTGAATAGAAAAAATAAAGCATTGCCCTCTACATCATCAATCAACGTTGCCATGCTTTTCAGCTCTAATGACTCAATCTTTTTAGTCTCACGTATTTCCTCTTGCACAAAACCATGATTGACATTGTACATTGCATTTGCATTGTCTTCTGTATCCTGTTCCTCAGTTTCAGTCAACGACTCGAGCCAAGATTGTAAAACCTCTAGGTAAACCTCAAGTAACTTTACGTAGTTATCAGATGATAGGTACTCATGGTCAAATAAATTGGAAACTTTTTCGTCTAAACAGAAGGCAATGGTAGCAAAGGTGGTGGTAATCAAACTTGGATTTTTTTTGCAAATTAAAATCTTCAAAGCATCAATACAAAACTGAGCAGTAGTATCATTTTCATGAATGCAATTCTTAACTAATAGCTCAACAATTTTCCTATATTGTGAAGAATTTGTTGTATTCGCACACCAAGAGATACTTGTAATAACTGTGGTAAATAATTCGCTGTTTTTATATGATGTGTCATCTGCAGTATGGAAATAAGTTAAGCTTGAGATTCTTTGATGTAAACTTGTGGAACTCGTTGCGGAAGATGGTGTTGCAGGTGCAGAACCCGTTCCTGGTGAAAAATCTAGAGTTTTGCAACCACACTGAGATTCTAATAAAAACATGACTTTGAGAAAAATTGATGAAATTTCTTCATGAACCTGAGAGTTAGAAGCTTCATATTCAAACACGTTTCCTGGCCCAATATTACTAAATTCCAAGGGATCGAGAGAGTTCTGAATGACATCATCGGTAGGAAAAGGAGGTCTTTCGTGGTTTTGGTGATCCCAAAGAATGCAGCAATAGGATCTGATGCATAATATAAGCTTTTCATGGCTGATGATTTCAAAATTGAAGTTATTGAATGAAGACTTCAAAAATGGTATAAAAATGTTTTCCAAAGTGAAATTGAGTTGAGAATAAGCCAGTGCTCTAAAAAACTGAACGGCCGTCTGAATAAGTAATGCATCCTCAGTCAACCACTGTTGCTTTTTCTGTATATTCAAGAAAAGGAGATTGGCAAGCACTTCCATAGTCCGTGTTTTAGAGTTTAAAGTGTCAGAGTATCGAAAAAGGTAGGCCCAAGTTAGTCTGGTGACGCAAGTGATCACGATTAACTTTTCCGAAGCCGTGGCCTTTGGCTTTAGCCTTTTCGTTATAACATCAACGATATCCCTCCACTTACTTTCAAACATTTCTTTGGGCGCAACAGATAATGAAGTAACGGCCAGCGTTATAGCGCTATTCCAATATTTGTTTGAGTTCGAGCTAGCAATTGTAAGACTCTTTGAATAGATGACTTTAATTGCATCAACCCAAGTTGGATGGTTGACTTCGGCTGTTAAAGTGCCTGCCAGTGATAGAAGCAATTGGTTGATTACCTCGCAATACGACAAAAAGATATTCTCATTCTCGCATTTAAAAAAGAACTTGGCTAAACTCTTGATGAAATCTGCCCCCTCTTCGAACCTCTCTAGGGAGGAATTGGAAAACTGTAAATACCTCATTCCATGAATAAGAAGATTTAAACTTGCCTCCGAAAAAGCCTTGCCACTTGTATAACCAGTCGGAAATTTCTCCAAATCCGCAATGAAACGATCGCTCACACTTAGGAATGATTTTTCAGACATGTGGCCAATTAATTCTGATAATAAATTCCAATTAGCGGAATGGATAAGTGAGCGGCTGACCAAATATGGATCTATGCTCCTTAAGTAGTTGTACATAATCTCTTCGAGTCCGGTATCTTCCATTAACGTAGATGAAGACGTTTGCTTGATGACTTCTATCAAAACTCTCCACAAAATGAAGGTACTTATAGTAAACTGGCGATCTGCTTGCGTAAATGTTATTTCTGATTTTTGAACTTGCTCTTCTAATTCCCTGATTGTCTTTTCGTTGGATGGCTGATTCGATGATAGTTCTGTAGATATTTTTGATCGTGATATGGATTTTCTATGATAGTTATGCGTTTTGTTCTTCGATATCGCAGTTTGGTAAGCAGCCATATCTTTTTCCAACATAGCTCGAGCCATTTCTCGTAATTCTGACTTCCCACGACGCCAGTGCATTACAGCATCAGTAACTCTCTTTGGAGTTCTTCTTGCGATATAGCCCAAGGACGATATTATTCGATCAAACATTGGATCGACACCTTCAGACAATATTTCCACGATATTAGGTTCTTGGTCAAGTGGAGAACTGTTTAGACATATATTCAGTTTTCTTTCTGCGTATTTTGTAAATTGTCTGACGACTATGTTCAATGTGTAACTTGGTGCATGATTCTTCTGACTTTGCATTGCAAGCGTTGTGTCCGGTGAGAAATCACTGGAAAACCGCTGCGATGTGCTAGTCATAGGCGACCCCGAAGCTCTTCCACCCAACTTGAATTTCATATCGAGTCGCCCATATGATTCATCTTGGTTACCAGGCTGATTTCGGTCTAACGCATGATCCACCTTCTTGTACGGACTGCTGCGTAGGTTGTTGTACTGGGATGGTCTCGAAATCAAATCCAGATCAAATGTCTCCTGGTTGGAGCTCTGCAGCGGTGTCTGCGGATTGCTTGCAGCAGTGTTTGCCATTGTGTAAGAATAATCCCCTAAATTTTCAGGAATCGATATTTCCGGTATTTCTATCGTCAACTGGGTCTGGTCACCCAATTGTTTGGGGCGGTTGGGGTCGGAGTTGGTGTCCATCTTGAAGACACAAACACACCACGTGTAGTAATCTGCTCAACAGGACAAGAAGTGGATGAAAGGGAAAGGGATCGAGATGAGCTAAATTTAGGCGTGTGTCAAACCGTACAAGGCTCTAGACACGGTAAACGGTTGTAGTAAAGGGGTACTCCTTACATAGTGGGAGGGCCTCTCGCACACTCGGTACTGATTCAGTGCACACCCTTTTGCTCTCGCCTGTTCCACGGGGGAAAAAGAAGACAATTTGTATGTGCGTTTACGTAATAGCACGTGACTTGGTTCGTACATTATCTGTCTTCAGATGTCATTTACTGTTATAAATCTACCATGTCCATATCTCACGGAAGCCTAAGAAGATAATAATGACTAGAACTTGCCGTAGAAGCAGCCATCCCTAGCAAATATGCCCTCAATACCGGTGTCGACCCAGTACTCTTCGTCAGAAACGACATGATCCCCTTTTCCTATCGACATTCCTCTCACGTAGAGTTTACCCCTGGTTTCACCTTCTGCAGGATTCACCGTCTTCAACTCTACAGAGTTGGCAGGGACACCAAGCAACGCCAGTGACCGGTTCTGCACAATCC
Organism: Pichia manshurica; assembly: GCA_005406165.1. Classification (NCBI taxonomy): domain Eukaryota; kingdom Fungi; phylum Ascomycota; class Pichiomycetes; order Pichiales; family Pichiaceae; genus Pichia; species Pichia manshurica. The sequence goes on along the minus strand of BJFO01000001.1, from coordinate 703,045 downwards.
GGAAGTCGTAGATGTTCGTTTTGAGAATAGGACCCAGGGAAAACGCAGTATACACTTCCCTTACAATCCTGCACCCCAAAACAGACTTGCAGAAGTTGCAAATGAAGGAGGAGAGCACCGGACTTAGCTGGCATACATAGACCATCTTTAAGTTGAGCGAATTTTCAACCTTCCCAAACGTATTGAAATAGCCAAGAGAATTCAGATATTCTGAGCGCTGTAGTTTAAAACTCTGCCAAAAGGTTTTCGTTGTGCTGCTGCATAGCTTTTTTAAAAGATGTGAATCAATGCAAAGAAGGGTTGGTTTGAATGCGGTGAGTTCCTTCAAGGTGTTAATACGTGTTGGACTTATTAATTGAATTTTTTGAACGTTGGAAATTAGTCCACAGCAAATTCCAAATATTACGTTTGTTGAAGAAAAGCTTTGATCGGTATAGGAAAGCAGTAACGTGTCCTTTTCGTTCCATGAGAGAGCCGATGGAACTGACATCACCTTCGACGCAATTGCTGACACAAAATTCACTTGAAAAAATCTTGTTTCATTTCCTTGGCTGATTACTGAGTAAGGATGGTTGTTCACTTTGGCAAAATCACTGTCTGGGTTATAGTCATAATCAAGCATGCTATCAATCTCTTGGGAAATGCTGATTACACGCGTGAATTTGTTATTGCCTAAAACATTTGCTGATTCACCAGTGATGTCGATACCAATAACCTCTTTGAATATTTCTCTGGGAACCTGTTCCGCATGCTCTGAATCGGTGAATATCACACCAGCAAAACTGTCTTGGAGAACTGCAAGATCATCAAGTGACTTGCATAAAACAACAGTCGTATCAGCAACAAAAAAACACGATAAGATTGCCAAAACCAACTGGGGACTTTCTATTAAATCACCAAAAATTACAACTTGTTCCAGCTTTTCGGAAAACGCAGGAATTTTAGATATAACATGTAGTATTGTATTTATTTGCCCCAAAGTGAACTTTGCATTCCCGAGACTGATTTCGGTCTGTCTAGAATCATTATCCTTGTCATTTAGAGCTAAATACCAAATATCTTTCAAGCAGCCGTCCCTGATTTTGTATCCATTGCGTAAACCTAGGCCTCTCGTAACAGTGACTCCATGTGGTACATCAACGGATCGGTATATAGCCGATTCGCTTGGTTTCCTTGTCTCCGAAATTGACGTCTGATGGTTAAGTAAAACAGGATCTACCTCTTTAAGCTCCCTACTGAAATGATTGTAAAGCAAATATATCGAAGAAAATAGAAGTCCTATGAACAGGGTCAGCCACATTGATTAAGTTGCAACCGTTTGCTTAACGATAACACCTAAAAGGCTTTCTCTTACCTATCGATATGTTTAGAGAACAACATGATGAAGGTTAAGGTTAGATAAAAGATATGCGGAACGAGGAGTTTTTCATGGATCTGTTGTTATCATGCGACATAACTTTTGTCGCATATTCTTTCACCTATATATTAGTCCCTTTTAGAACTAAGAGAGAGTAACGAGTGATATTTTACTAAGTATTTGTCAACAAACGGTGTAGTAATGGCTTCTAAGGAAGTAGAAGTGATCTTTTGACAGTTCCACTTAATAGTTTAGGAAAAGATAAGAATGTTGAATATTATTTTACTCTGCAAAAGCAAGAATTAAATTTTACCAGTGGACTTGTAAACAATAGATTTCCTTTTCTTTAAATAGGTTTAATTAGTTAATGTACAACATAAGATACTCAGAAATACGTGCTACAACCTCCAATTATTTGGTTAAAGCTCTACTTTCTTTTAAATTCAAATTCCTCTAATGGCACCACAGAAAGCTGAGCCTTATAGGTTGAGACAAATCTGGTGTACAGAGGTCTTAGCGATATGTTTGTAACAGAGACCTAAAATTGTAGCCGAAGCCGGTGACCCAAATCAACCGCTGTTGAGAGATGAGTACTTCACCAATTGGAAACTAATTAACTTAGCCCATCGATTAGCAATTGTTTAAGAACCAGCAAGCAGTTATGTCATTTGGATTTGTGAATACCAATCAAATCACGCTAGAGAGTTTTTCCTCGGACACAGCTCCTTCCCAATTCATAAACGAGATATCCAAACTATCGGAAGGTACGAATGGTCACGATACGTTCATCCACACCGATAACAACAAGGTTCAATACGTCGATCCTGTGCCTTACATCAATTCCCTTCGCAATGTGCAAGACAAGCTGTCTTCACTTATGGATGAATGTGAGAAGAAGAAAGATGTGTTTGAAAGATCAACGAAAAAGAGAGAAGATGACCATTTTAGTAATGTCATAACTCAATCGACCACAGCTGCTGATTTGAAAAGTAAATTCACCGATTTACTTCTAACAGTGGAAAAGTTGAATGTCTCTAAAATAGATCCATTGGGTGAGAAAATAAAGAAGGCGAGTACTTTGAAAGACAATGCTTCCAATATAAGCTTTTTGCTTAAGTGTTACAATCATTTTTACATCAATAATGAACCCCCAATGGAATTATCTACCGATAGGCAGCGTACCAATACTTTTGAAACTGCTCGGATTTTGTCTCAATTATTAAAGCTATCATCAAAATTGTCTAAAGATGCCAATCTTCCCAATGCCGAAAACGCCCATACATTGATTTTGGAGTTTGCAACGACTTTCGAAAGTGATCAACTAAAGTCATTCAATACATATTATCAATCAAAAAACTTTGCTCGTTTACAAAATATAACAAAAACTTTGTTTATATATAATAACGGAATCAACATTGTGGACTTTTTTGTCGGGGGTCATCCCATTTTTGTTCAAATGCAAGACAATGTTAGACAACCTGTGGATGATTCGTATTGGAAAATACTAAGTGATCCGACTAGCATTGAATATTCTTTAGATCACGTATCCGCAGAATTACTTGAGGCCGTCCGGGAGACTATTTTATCTGAAATCGACTCAATTACTACAATATTTCAAGAAAACGCAAAGCAAGCACTTATTTCTCTTATTTCCAAACTTGTGGTTAACATAATCAAACCAAGATTAAAATTATTATTAACCACAGCAACTGCACAAAGTCCACTCTGTTACTTGAGAATATTGCATTTGTATTATAATGGGATTACTCAAATGGCTTTTGCACAATTGAGGTCTGTGCTGTTAGACAAAAACATCGACTTTAGCTTCCAATTTGAAAAGCTTTATAGTTCATTATTCAATGATTATTTGAAAGATAACTCTTACTTTAACCTGGAGAAGGAAAATTTGGAAAGCTTGATTGATTCATTGATTGGACCTTTTGAAGATGCTAACAGAGATGCCGTTAAAGAAAAGAAATTGACATTAAAAATCGAAAAAGTCAAGGAAGATGAAATTCTGGAAGAACAGTCTCAAGAATTAGAAGGTGCTCATTCTCATGAAGAAGAAAACCCTTATGAAGCTTCTTCTCCTTCCATGGGTTCCCTCGCAACAGCCGAGGTTCCATCATCTTCTCACTCTAACATTGACTTATATTTACCTGACTCACGTATTTTGAGGGATAAATTGAAAAGCGCTAGAAGTTACGTTCCAAGTTCTCAAAAATTTAAAAAAATTACGGGTATATCAACTTTTATTAAGATGAACGAGAAATATTCTTTATTTGATAGGTACAAATCATCTTACGGAACATCAAACACTGATGCCACGACGTTGTTTGGGGATTCTGTAGCGGAGGAGTTGGTTACTACCGAATCGAAATCCATGCTCTCCTTGAAAGTTACTCAGAGCATTTACAAGCTGGTGTTAGAAGCACTTACCAGATCTATTGAGCTAATGCCATCGCAGATTAATATATACTGCGTTGAGTTATTCAAGCTTATGTTGTACAAAGTTGGTCCATCTTACATTGCACTAGGTCTGGAATCTCTATATGACACATATGTTGATTCACAATTGAGAAACAAGGGCGTATTTGGACGTGGAGCAAACACAGATATTGATTTGAGCTTCTTATCTCAATTCTACATCATATTTATCCAACTTTATTTACTTTCAACAGTGGTGAAAAAATCTTTCTATCCTTTGGTGTCAAGCGACCACGATATGAGCTTCATAAGTCACTCTTTTAACTTGTTTTTGCAGGATGTCGAAATAGGTGTTAACATAACCATGAATGATTTGGTTGGAATTATCCAACAGAGAATCAACCTTATATTATCGAAACAACCAGTCAACGATTACGTGGTAGCCAGCGAATTTGACAGGACCCCAACTTGTGATTCGATGGTGGCCTTTCTAGAAAACATATTACATAGCGCATTAAAGGAACTCAGTTTTGATCCTGTTTTGAAACTAAAATTTGTGAATAAAGTATCAAATTACTTTTTGTCTGCTCTTATATTGCATTTGAGTCATCTGAAAGTTTCGATGAATGGGTTCACTTTACTCACCCATGATCTAGCTCAATACATTTTAATATTCAATAATATTAAGGTAGATGATACGGATTCTTACGAAAATTATGCTAATGAAGAAGAGGACAGAAATGGAACACATGATATTGATGGTAAATGGGTCAAAGAGCAACTTGATCAAATACAGGTTGCTTTTAAAATTTTGAATGAATTGCCTGGTCTATATACGTGCCAACCTGAATCACTCAAAGAATTCTGCAGTGAAGGTAAACTAAATGAGTTGAAAAAAAGTGTTATCAGAGATTACATCTCAAACAGAGAAGACTTTCAAACATGGTTTTTGTCTAATATCTAGCCTTGGTTACCTAGAACATTATAACATTATAACATTATTTTTACTGTCGAACATAAAAGATCGTTTGAATTAGGGAAATATGTTTATACATGACTGAACCTTCACCCTTTTGCAAATTCTTGTATTTTATTATATAGTAAAGTAAGCTGGTTTTCAGCATCTCCGATTAGCAAATTTTTTATTTCTCCAGCAAAAAATTGATTGTTATCAGACTTTGTGATAGTCGTCCGAAACTCTTTCTTATCTACGCTTTCCTGATACTTCAGAATTAGGTCAGGAGTAATGGAGTAATTTTCCATCAAACATTTCGTCAAGCAAGTTAGACAAAGTAAAGCTTTGGCCATAACAAGGTATCTCAGCTTTTCTACGTCATCTTCGTCATCCGCAAACAAATCCAGCAGCAATCGGGACTGATCCGAAAAGATATTCTCTTCGGTAAGGATAATTTTTTCTATGTAAGTGATTATTTTTAGTATCTCGTGCTGGGTTGTAAGTTCCATTTCATTGACATTGATGCAAAGAAAAATAACCTGAGTTTGAGTAACGAGCAGCTCTTCTTTGGTCATCTGTTGTAGCTTATAAATGCTAATGATACCCAATGCTCGTAAAATAGATTGGATAAATTTATCCACTCTTTGTCTGCTATTTCTGTCCTTAACAATTCTGAAAAACATTTTTAAGAAACCAGAACAATGCTCGAGTTGATAAGGATGGTAAAATTTGGCGACATATCTGATGGTTGTTTTAATAGATTCTGAATATGTCGATTCAATTAAAGTTTCAAATTTTTCAAACAAAAATTCATGCAATTCAAGAGCAATATGTCTTATATGATTAGATTTAGCACATTCAAGAGAAACAACAGTCGGGAAACATAGCTTCGGATTGCAGAATCCGAACTTAATAACTATTCCTAAAAAGTTGATGGAACTTAGGGCATTTTCAGATTCCAAACAAATTTGCAGTATATTGTTCATGTATTTCTGAACTAATGTAGAACAAAGCCCATCATTGACATAACTCAATGTATATCCATGGAAGACCGCGACATCTAGTTTGATTGAGCCGGATTTCTTAACGTCCAATCCATTCCGCTTAATCATTTCAGTTTCTTCATTTTCCAGGAAAGTTAACAGAGATTCAACAACAATGTTGGTTATTTCTAAATCCTTCTTTTTGAAAGTTGAATCAATTAATTTGGCAACGGGGACACTGAAAAATAATTTAGGATGAGAAATGCAAATGTTAAGTGTATTTTTTATTGCAATTTTTCTCAAAGATTTTGAAATAGAAGTATCACAGAATTTGAGTAGATATTTTAGCAAGAAAACTGGAATCGGTTCTTTCTCCAGCAAACCCAACTTGGAGGCAGTAAAAAGTTCTCGATCCCTTTCAAAGTTACAATAGCGACCGAAATCACCAATTAAGTATAATAACCTAGGAAGAACTAAGTCTGATTTGAAGCTAATGCTGGACTTTTGTAACTCACCGATATACTTCAGGAGCATTTTCAAAGAAGAAATGCATGCTTTGGAAATTCCCACCGTATCATTTTCGAGCATAAAGAGCTTCCATAGGCACTGTGTAGCACGATCCAACTCCTTGGAATTGAACTTTGTAAGTCGCTTCATCAATGATTCCTTGCAAGATTGGACAAAAGTTCTATTCAAAGTTTTTTGGTGATTTAATGCAAGGTTTAGTACATCCAATGCATAAAAGCATATCTTGCTGCCTTTATAATCATTGATAATGTATGGTTGAATAGTAATGAGTTGATCTTGAGATATCAACCTCTCATCACATTTAACGAATGTAGAAATAACCCCCATAATAAATTCCGATGATACTTTTTCCATTTTCTCGGTTTCATCTACGGAAAAGGTAATCAATTCCAGCATGGATTCAATCAACAATTTTAAGGAACTTTTCAGCTCTAAACGAAAAGGTTCATTGAAATCACTTGGATATATAACTTTTTCGTTAAAAAATCTTTCGAATAAACCCCATGTCGCAGGACCAAGAGAAAAAATTCCACAGAGCACATAGATAAGTTCGAATGCCTTGTTTTGTATTGTTACAGGGTCTGATTCCATGTTAGCTTCGACTCCAATATTGATAAACAGTAACTCGCAAAGTATATGACAGGACATATCAGTAATTCTATCTTCCTCATCATCTAATTGATTGAGCAACGCTTGTGCCAGCCTAACCTTCACTCCAACCGAAGTTGTGTGCAAAAACATATATTTTATTAAGATTGCAGTTTTTTTTCTGACAGCAATGCTAGTATCTGCCATTTTTTGTGATACGACGTCCGAGTATTCATTAATATATTCAGGTTTTGACTCTAAGACTTTAAATAACAAGTCTAAAACGGCATCAGTCACGCTGGCATATGACTCAGTCAATCTGCGTCTTATCATATATCTCAAATTTGAATCTTGTATAAGTTCTGGCTCCCTACTTATCAACATAGTCAAGTTTTTTGTTGCTAAAGTTCTCGATTTAGCTTTAGGGTGATTTAACGATGATAAAATAAACGCTAGAATATCGTTGTAGCGACCCACAAACTCTTGTGATACGGTGATTCTTCTATTAATCTCCTTGATTTGCTGATCACATAAAGATTCTATATCAATCTGGCTTCTAGTTTGTGAAAAAAGTTCCATCAATTTCATAATAGTTGACTCAACACTTTTCAAAAGCTTTTTGTTCGATTCCAATTGTTTTTGCAGCAAAACATCATTCTTTTGAGATATAATTGCTCTCAGACTATCTTCAAGTTTTTTAAGTTTCGCCAAATATACTAGGGACTCAAAATAGAAGAGAGATTGGCTATGTGATCTCCCTGCACTTCTAAACTTAAAATAAGATAAAAGAGTCAGCAAATCGTTCGTAAATAACTCAAAGGATGGTAAATCAATATTTATATCTAAGAGGGGAGCATTAGAATTGCTCCTCAAGCTCAATATTCTCGAAGCGATGCTGCCAATCATTTCAAAAAACAAAGCATGTGCACTTGTCATCGTATTCTCAGAACTGTTACAGATGCTCAATAGGCTTGATAACATGGCATTTAAGATGATACCACAACATGGAAATTCAGGTAGTTCTAGCATGATAAAAAAATCTGCCATTGTGTTTTCAACAATTTTTCTAAGTGAAGGTGAATAAGAAGTTAAGATTTTCTTGAAAAAGGCTAAGACAAATGAATCAATTGCTTTGAATAATGACCCCGACTGGTACTTGATAGAATTCCAAAAATTATCACTCATCTCTTGTAATTCCAATTTTTTCGCTTTTGTAGGATGGTTGAAGGTTAAGAATTCATATTGGGAATAGTCAAACTCTTTGCCATATATATTATGGCTTTGAAGTAGACTTATAATTAGGTACGAAAGCAACTGAACCGAAACGCCATTTTCTAATCTAAAATTTTTGGCTTTTGACTTTAGCGGATTGAGCGTTTCGAAGTTCTCTATTATCTCATTAAAGATAAAAGGTCGTTGATCTTCGTAGGTTGAATAAATTGAAATTATCAATTGAGCAAAACCTGAACGTAACTCTTCCAATGCCAAATTTAGGTTTAATCTCTCCCTTGTGGTCACAATATTTATGAATATGATATCAAAAGCAGTATATTCGAAACGCGTGACGGAAGATTCATCAAGAGCTAAGCTGGCTAAATTACTGCACAAAACAGACACCATCGAACCAAAGTGCTTGAGAGTAGAAACAAAAAAATCTGGTAACTCATTAAAACTCTCACACTGGAACAAAGATTTTGCAACTGCTCCAAATAGACAGACAATGTCCACTACCAGAGAAAAACTGTTCTCATGTTTGGTAATCTTTTCCACAAGACTATTTGAGTATAGGATGATAATTATAGAGGCACAATTCATAACTACTTCTGCGAATCTCTGATATTCGTTTGCGCTAAACATGTCCTCTGACTCAAAAACCATCTCCCAATCTATAGGTAAGGCCTCCTTAATTGTAGTTACACAAAGATCAAGAAGCTTGGTGAACTTTGTTTGATTCACTTGATCGATGCTGTTGGATGATATCAACTCTAAGAGTTTTGACTTTAGAGAAGTTATTACTTCAAGTCTAACAATATTAGTGTCATCGGCCATAATGGACGGGTAAGAGTCCCATAGATCTAAGCTCTCATTGTCTTCTTCACTTTCCACTAATTTTGAAATTGTTTGAACGAACTCATCCTTAAGATGAGTAATCAACACAGCTTGGGTGACAGTAGAATCATAAATAAATTCTGGTTTCTGCTTTTGTTTCAGAACTGAATTTGTTATTAGCTGTGAGGATGCAGCATCATCTGGTTTCTCCACCGGATCACTTTTTGTTAGCTTGCTTATTTCATCAAAAAGATACTCATCATCGTGCGGTGGGATTATTAAAGCTGGTTTTTCAACTTTTAGATTTTGCTTGAAATAATCGCTTTTAGTCACTGGCGTTATGTTACCTGTTAAAGAGCTATACAGGCCCTCAGGATCAGGACTTTGCGATTTGGGAGTGTTCTCTGACGATTTGTTTTGCACAAAAGGTTTCTTGAACTTGACAAATTTCAGATCAGGATCTTCGCCTTTCCAAATATCAGAATCCAGAAGACTTACTGGTAAAGTCCTACTCGTCTCATCATTGTAATCATTTTGAGAGAATACTATAGTATCAGAAGGTATATTGATGTCGTATGGCACGGCAAATGGAACTGTATATTGTTTCGGAATTAGAAAGCTCAGCGGATGATAGGGTAAAGATGTATTAAGGCCAGTTTGCTCTGTCGTTTCCGCAAACTCTCTTTTGCGCTTTGACATCCTTGTTATGTCTCAAATATAAGTAAAAACTCGACGTGTTTACAAAAAAAAGAACGGTTAGTTGGCTACTTTATCTGTTTCCCTAGTATTAGCCAGATTCTGAACAACGGGCGGCTAACACGAATTGAACTTGTTCAACTCCGCGTCTCATCTCTCAGCCAGAGGAAGAACGAACTTTAGCCAAAAAGGCTTTTTGGGAGGAGGGCTAACCTGCCAGAGATAAGTATCTGCGTCAGTGCCAGCACACATTTGCTAATATATACATTCCACACTTAGAATGTCCACCCAGATATTCCCATTAGAGCACCATACCCCTGAAGATCTGCAAAAATTAACTGTCCAGCAGACGCACAATGAGGTACTGTGGTATATATCGGAAGTCACTTCTTCACAACTTGAATCCATCAGAGATACACTAAAGACCTGTGTCAAGAATCTCGAAGAAACCAATGAAACACAATACAAATTGCCACTGTCTTCTCATAAGTCAGAAATCCTTAAAGGAACGGTAACGAGGGAGAATTTCAAGATTACGGCTCTGCACATAGTAATTTGCAGCAAACACTTCAACGGCGGGAAAAAGATGGAGTTGCAACTCAAGCCGGCGAAGTACCTAATTGTTCGACAGTTGCTAGATTGCCACGATGCGATGGAGAATGCAATTTCAAATTTAGATAAAATTATGAACAATAATGGGCAGGGAAGCAGTGCTGACCTTTTCGTTAGATATATGGATCAAGTGTGTTCTCATGTTGATTTAGCACGCCGATCGCTGTGCAATCCAGACCCTGCTTATGTGTTCCCCTCTTACCGCCTTCCCGGAAGCTTTTTTGAACCAGCATTGCCCAAAACCGTGGCTCTTGATTTTCTCGTCAATGAAGGAGAATTAACAGTCGACTTCAAGAGTTTGGCACTTGTGGACAAGAAGCCTTGGAGTGTCATAATGGACAGAACGAATCGCCTATCTTTTGCAGATATCGTCAGAAGGGAGATCTCAAAACAACGCGGAGTACCCGTGAATAAAACTATTTCTGATGAATACACAAAGTATTTAAAATGGAGAGAGAAGCATCCGGAGGACCACCACGATGAGACCGGCATTGGAAACACGTTCAAAAACATTTTTGCCTACAACTCTGACCCGTCTCTTTCTACATTGATCAAAAATGCCAACATGTACCTCGAACAGTCAGTGACATTCATTGATGACGACAACAACCCTTACGTCGTGCAAGTGACAGAAAAATGCGAGGTTGTAACGTCTGACCCGGTCTTGTTGTCGATCTGTGTCAAACTCGAGAGTTTAGAGAAAACTTTGCACCGTATCAAGGCAAATCTTTCGAATATATATGTCTAATTTACATTTAAAGTCCCCAATTTGATTTGACGAAATCTAATGTACAACTATATAGCAACACGTATATAGATAACTGTAATCGACCGCTCGATTTAACCGCTCAATGTTTCCAGCTTTAGCTTCATTATCTTCGACTGTTGCTCCAAAACGCGTCTCTTCTTCTTGTATCTGTCAAGCAGGCCTGCCAACGCAGTGCCGTCTTTCTCAATCAATGGCTTCACTACTTTCTGGATGCGGAGTGGTCTCTGGAGCACTATTCTCTCAGGCAAAACGTCAAAAAGTGTCCGTGTGTGCAACGTCTGCTGCAAACTTGGCACATCTTTTGTCTGCTTGTTCAGCGTCGCCACGCTCTCCTCAAGTAAACCGAGTGTATCTTTCAGAAGCTCCACCGACTCATCCAAACCTAAACCTTCCATGCCTTGTTTGCCTATACGATTGGTCCTCCTGCCCCCAATTTCTCCTACATTCCAGGAAAGGTAAAGTAAATAGAGCAGCTTTCCCGTTCGGAAATCGGTCAAAAAAAAGACTCGAGACGTGCCCGATTGGGCTTTGCAGCGAAGCTTTTCTGCCCCTGCTTGGGATCTTTTTTCGCTTCGTGCTCGTCACAGGGTGTTTGTTTATTACGTAGATGTCCATGCCCCTGTGCTATGGACCTGATCCGGATTTCTGCCGTCATTGCTGTTTATTGCAAGAAGCAGTTGCTCTGCGCAAATATCTCTACAATATACTCAATTATTCTGCCTGAGGCTGCAACATCAGCAAGCTTGGAAACAACAACATGGCTTCCACTGCTACTCATACAGAGTCGACAATTCCGTCTGCAACAGCAAGCCAGTCCGGCTTTGCGAAGACTTCTGAAAGAAAAAGGTCCGAAACACCCACATCTACAACTGATGGACTGTCTAAGTTACCTACCCTCAACATCGGGGGTCCTGTGAGTAGGTCAATTGGGAAGAAGCTGAGAGATGCAATGAAGGAGAAAGAGGCTAAAAAGCGTTCCGAGCATCCAGCCTCCTTCAGAGGATGGAAAGAAGTCGCAGGTTATGACAAGTCGTATGCACTTTCGCAGCTAGACGAGATCATGGATCTTTTAACTAGGGCCACAACTCTAGACCAGTATTTACCTGAAATTGCTTATGGTGACTGGTACCACGGAATAGGAGTCACCGTTGTGGCATCACTCTTATCTGGCTTGTTTGGCTATTTTAGGTTCACCCTTGGTACCGTCTTCTTTGTCACTTTTGCTGCTGCACTATACTATAGAGCTTCGGTCAGAAAGTACAGGTTGAAGCTGAGATTGGAGGCTCAGAGAGAGTTCTCCGTCCATGCTATCGAGGACGACTTCGAGTCCTTAGACTGGCTGAACGTCTTTTTGGACAGGTACTGGGTCTTCCTTGAACCTTCAATTTCTCAAATGGTTGCTGACACTGTCAACCCAATGCTGGCAGAACTTGATACTATTCCTGCCTTTATCAAAGAGATTTGGATTCACACCTTGACTTTAGGAACTAAGCCTCCAAGAATTGACAGAGTAAGAACTTTGGACAGAACTGCAAATGACGTTACTGTTATGGATTGGGAAGTATCTATGATACCAAACGCTCTGGAAGACTCAACTGCGAAGCAGACGAAAAATAAAGTTAACCAGGAAGTTCTTCTCAAGGTAAAAATGTTTGGTTTAACTATCCCTGTCCTTGTTTCAAGCATTTCTTTTAGTGCCAAGGCAAGAGTCAGATTGAGAATGATGACCAACTTCCCTCATATCCAGACCGTTAGTGTTTCTTTAACTGAACCACCAGAATTCGATTTTGTTGCTAAACCGGTTGGAAGTGATTCCATTTTCGGTTTTGAACTCTTCAACATTCCAGGATTATACTTAATGGTAAATGAAATGATCAAAAAGTATATGGGACCAATGCTTATTGCTCCATTATCCTTCCAGTTGAATTTAGAACAAATGTTAGCTGGTAACGGTGTAAATGGTGCATTGGGTGTTTTGGAACTAAGAATCAAGGATGCCAAAGACTTGCAAGGTGCCGATACTTTCAATAACACCATTGATCCTTATTTCACGTTTGGTTTCAGTGGTACAGTTTTGGGGAAGACTAAGATTGTAAACGACACCATAAATCCAACCTATAACGAAACCATCAGACTCATTTTGAACTCTTCTGCTGACCCACTTGCTATCATGTTATACGATGAAAATTTATCTGATGGTAGGAAGGATAAATTTATGGGCGCTGCTTTATATGATTTGGAAGAATTGATGTCTAAAGGCTCTATTAGCAACATATCTCTTCCTATTTTAAGAAATAACTTTCCTGCCGGTAACATCAATTTTGATATCAAGTTGATGAAATCCTTACAAGGCTCTAAGTTACCAGACGGTTCTTACAGCCCACCACCTGATTACAACACCGGTGTTGCCAAGATTACTTTGTTGGGTGCTAGATCTTATACTAAGAATGATGAGAAGATTTCAGTTTATGCTCAACTTTATGTTTTAGGTGAAAAGAAAATTGAATCTGGCGTTGCTAAAAATTCGTCTTCTGCATCATGGAATTGCAGTTTTGAAGATATCATTTACGATAGGTCTAAATCCAGAGTTCGTATCATTTTGAGAGAGAAATCTAAAGAAAACAAGATTATTGGATCTGCGACCCTTCGTTTGGTCGACATTATTGATGCGTCTTTCGTTGGTAATAGTTGGTTTACAATGAACTCAGGTCTTGGCGAAGTAGAGATCTCATGCAATTGGAATTCTGTTAAAATTTCAGGCGTTCCTGGTGCCATTGGTTACAGTGAACCTGTTGGTGTTTTGAGAGTTTACATTGAGAAGGCAGAAGATTTGATTAATTTGGAGAAGATAGGTGTTATCGATCCTTACATCAGAATTTTAGTCAATGGAATTCAGAGAGGTAGAACTTTAACCATTCAATCCACTACTTCGCCAAAATTTTATGAATCAATTTACCTTCCCGTCTCTTCTGTCAACCAGAGGATTACTATTGAAGCTATGGATGTTGAAAGACATACTCAGGACAGGACATTGGGTTCTTTCCAGGTGAGGTTGAATGAATTCATTGATTACAACGCTAAGGGAGATCCTATTGAAACCAGTGGTGAGCTAACTGACGCTAGGCTATTCCATAAGAGAAAGGGTGCCAAGGGTATTGTTTCATACTCTTTGGCGTTTTATCCCGTTCTGCCTGCTGCTACTCCTGCTGAAGTAGCGTCGGAGAAGGAGGAAGCCAAAAAGCTTCAAGAAAAGATTGATGCTGAAGAAAAGAAACACGGCGGTAAAGTTACTGAGGCTGAAAAATCTAAGGTGCTTGATTCTAGCAACATGGCCACCGATTTAAAGCCAAGACAAGAACTTAATCTTGAGGATTTACCAAATTACAATTCTGGCGTTATTGTTTTAACTGTTTTGGGTTCCAAGTTTTCAACTGGTGGCTATTTCCAAATATTTTTTGATAAGCAGGGCCACGCTGCATTTGAGACTAAAGTTACTCCACAAAGCAATATTAGCTTCACGTTTGACTACCTGATTAAGGAATTGAAAAACTACTCTGTGGTAACATTCAGAATTGCCGAAAAGGAAAACCAAACTTTGAAAAAACCAGCCTCTAGCGAAATTACCATACCAACTTACACCCTTTTGGAACACAGTTATGGCAAGAAGGCGATGCTTAAAGTACCTGACAACAGTAATGTCATCCAAATCAGCACTAAGTATTTGCCAGCTTTGATCACCTCATTACCTCCTTCGGATTCCATCGGTAATTCAGGTACATTGACTGTTGAAATTCTCAATGCAACTAACTTGCTATCTAAGGACTCTAACGGTAAATCCGATCCATTTGTAAAGGTTTACTTGAATGGCTCTGATTTCTACAAGACCAAAACAAAGAAAAAGACGCTTGATCCGGAATGGAATGAAACTACTACCGTTGACGTTGATTCTCGTGTGCAATCTATCTTACGTTTCAAAGTTAGTGATTGGGACTTTGGTGTTGAGCAAGACGATAAAATTGGTGAATACAATTTTGCCCTTAAAGACATTGATCCATTTGCAAATAAAATGGTTGACTACGAAATTCCGTTGGTAGCCGACGATCAAGGTGCTGCTGGTACTCTATTTATCAGATTAGGATTTAAACCTGAATACCACACTTTAACAAGTGCTGAAAAAGCACTGCCAAATCCATCTAACCTGGCAGTCGATGGCGCCGGCAAGATTTTGGGCACTGGTGTGGACGGCGCAGGCAAAGTCTTGGGTACCGCAGGTAAGCTTGGAGGTAAGGCTTTACATGGTGCTGGTGCAATTGGTGGGATTTTCAAGCGAAAGCACGAGAAATAACCGTGTAAAATGAAGATGTTGACAGTTATGTATTTTAGTTAGCTTTTCCTATTTTTTTAGGCTAGAATAGTAATGATACTGTTGTTTATTTTTTCGTTCGAGCATGAGAACCAGATTTTTCATCCTTCTCGTTCACGTGCACAGTAGTTTAGGGGTTCAGATAAAGGTGACCACATGGTAGAGGAGAGAGCTCCACGTCTGATCCAATCTTGAGCCATAAAGGGGGTACATTAGCGCAAATCTAAAAAGGTAGGAATATGGATGGAGAAAAAGTAGTGCTGGACATAGGTCAGGAAGCGCAGATAGGAGATCCTGCAGTTGATCAAAATAGAGGGGAAACAGATTTTATCGAGAGTAACAACAATGATGAGTCGGAAGATGACGAATTTGGTGATTTTGAGGAAGTAGATCAGGCTGATGCAAACAGCGAAAATCTAACCAAAGGCTTTAAATTAGAAGAAATTAAACTCTCGTCTTATGATGGCAACTACAAGAAGAGCGAAGACAGCATATCACGTTTACTGAGTAATATATTCGACGGAATACCCGTTGAGAGATCTCCTACTGATGATTCTGGTACAAATACAGCAGCAAAAGACGACAAGTATATTCTCAACGAAAGAGCGGCCAAGGTTTTTGCTCAACTAGTCGCAGATGACGATAAATTTGCATCTCACCTTATCTGGAAGAAAAGCATGATTTTCAAGCAGTTGATGCTTAATTTAGATATTCCAATAGAAAGCATCAACCAGATATCTGGAAGTGGCCCACACACAGGCTCAACAAATAGTACTACAGAATTCAGAGATTTGTATGATCGAGAAAATACATTAAACGTAAATAGTGAACTTGAAAAGCTTCTTAAACAAGTTCCTGATTTCAAGACCACCGGAATCGATAAAAAAACAGATGAATTCAATGATAGGATCAGCAATACCACAAGCGTTATCACAGATGCCCACCACATAATTAAAAAGCAGTCTGATAATGATGAGAAGTATCTTATTGAATTGATTACGGTTAAAAAAAAATTACTGGAGTTACTTTCTGTCTGGGACGAAAGGATGAGTGATATTCAAGCAGACAATGATTTGTTTTCTTCATATGTTGAGAACTTAATCGGGAACACTCAGAAGTTTAGAAGAGTCAGCAGGCTAGCCAAATAAAAAGTTTGATTTTTTTAGTTTCTTTTCATGTACACTATTTTTCTATATAATACAATATCATATTACGGCAGCGATGGTTGGTTCAAACTCTGCATGGATCTTTTCATTACCAAATTTTTTAACATACAACCCTAATGCTTTGATTGGAAATAGGAACTTGTAATTTGGATACTCGATTGCACAGGAATGGTTGAAGACACCTTCCACATACTCATATTCCCATTCACCGCTTTTCTTCTGACGACTTAAAAGAAGGTCAACGGCTCTTTTTAAGACAGATTTTTCAGGATAATCGGCCAATAACAAACCAATCAGGGCCCATGCTGTTTGCACTACCAAAGAATCTGGTGTTGAAACATAAGTATGCGTTTCACAACTCTTCATTGACTCACCCCAACCACCATCTGGTAATTGACGTGAAACCAAAAAGTCGCATCCTTTTTTCACAGCATCACTGTTAGAATAATCTAGATTAATTTCAGCTAAGGCTTCCAAGGCAAACATTCCTGCATAAGTGAAACAAATACCCCAACAGCCGTACCATGAACCATCAGCTCTCTGGCATTGAATGATATAGTCTGTTGCCCTTTTAATGGCAAGCTTAGTGTCTTCTGATCTATATTCGGAGTTCCTGTGGAAATAAGCCAAGCCTAAAACAGAAGAATCGGTGCACTCCACATAGGGGTATTCGACCATGATATTACCGAAGACTTCAGCGGGATTAATCAGTTCTAACAATGGCGTAGCCTTTATTTTTTCATATGTTGAAAAAGATCCAAATTCGAAATCACCCACATTTTGAAGACTTAAAAGAACGTTAATCGCGTTATTTAATTTTGATAAATCGTACAGACCATGCACATCTTTAAACTTTGCTGAATTCATCACCATCAAGATTGCTTTTATAGATTCAGCAGTGCAGTCAGAAACTGTATAGCCTTGTTCTTTTGTTGAAAAGGGCCAAGCACCGAGCCTTCTGTCCCGGAAAGAGCCATCCACACAATCAGTATCAAATTGGGATCTTATTAAAAATTCAAAAGATCTGACAATGGAATCATGATATTGAGGTAGTTCTGCTAACCCCGCATTGAAATAATACTGGATGAAAAATGCGCAATCCCACACTTGAGAGCCATTGGTGCCCATAACAGTCATACCTTGTTTACCTAAAAATAATGTTTCTTTCATTCTACTGAAACTTTTCACGTAATCAGCTCCTTTCTCGCCTTGAACAATATATAGTACAATTGTTTCGAAAGCTGCACTGACGGGAGCAATTCCCAAATGTTTCGTATTCTCCAGTTCCTTAATGATCAAATCGTATGCCTTTTTATTGGAATAATCTAGTAACCACTTTGGTCGGATGTATTTTTCATACGCAACCATGCAGTTGTTGAGTAAATTGAGGATCGAAGTGTGTGGGTAATACAAATCTATGCCACAAACTTTGTTCCTGTTGGCCGAGAATTCAATTTTATCAAATGGTTTAGTGAAAATCTCGCTTCTAATCTCTTCCAAAAGTGGGTCCAATTGACACTGTATTTTCGCAGTCGACAAGTATCCAAGTGGGATATATATTGCCCTTGTATGAACCCACCATTTCATTGGATGTATTGGAGTCCAGTAGGGTAAAGCAAATAGTTCAGTTGGCGCTGGATTCACACCTTCCCATTTATATAGATTCAAAATGGCCAACCATGCTTTCCCCCAATGAGGATTTCCTATGGCTCCACCAAGTTTCTGCAATGTTATGCGAGCCTTCATACAAACAGGATGGTCTTTGGGTAGCCCGAGAAGTCGAAGAATGACGTAGTTGATGGTTGTACCAAAACAGGTAGACTTGTCAATTTCATGTAAACCCCAACCCCCGTCGACTGGATGAGCTGTATTCACGATATATCTGATAATTTCCCTCTTCTCATGGTCTGGTAGAGGTGTCTTGGTGAAGTAAGCACATGCGACATAACCAATGGTCATGAACATCGGACCCTTATAGAAGACTGGCCACGTACCTGAATTCTCATCTTGTAAGCTCTGAAAAAAAGTTGCTGCATTTTTTGTTGCGTCAAAGATCGTCTCTGGGTTTGATATGACTTGCGGAGGCACAAAGGCTGGGTCGCTTAACAAATATTTCGTGAGGTTATCTTGAGGATCGTTGTTTGACTCTTCATCTGATTGAAGGTACTCCCATTTCTGAGCCCCAAGTTTGGTGGTTCTCAGTCTCCATTTGGAGAAGTCTGTTTTGGGAATATTAATTGAGTCGGAATATTGCATTTCTCTACGGAGAAAGGGCCCATGGAGTAAGCCTGGATTGCACTTTGCGAAGGAGTTATGAATCATTAAAGGGCTTTTACATTATTCATCGTGAGAACATTAATTACAGAATGTTTGACAGAGACAAGTTTCGATTCTCCGAAGCGCGGAACGAGCGTACATGAAAAGTCGTTTCACTTTCCCGATTAGGCAGGCAAAGTCTCTTGAGAAGTTCAGAGTTTGAAGCAGGAGGTCCGTCCGGTGATGCCGTCGAAAACGAGACAGTTGTCCAACGGGATGTACTGGTTGGTTAAAATCTTAATTACCTCCTGTGCGGCAATACCACCTATTATTGAGCAGACGTTGTGGAGCCCCCTTCCGCACGCTCTGCACATTTCGTCCAAGATCTTGTCAAAACCGTCAGGGAACCTCTTGACGTCGTGGTTGTTGCACAATATCGAGATAGCTGTTGTACGGAGCTCAGGAATATCCTCGTGAGTTGGATATCTTTCATGCTCTGCGGCAAAGCTTTCCAAGGTGAGAAAAGCCAGATAGATCAGGGTTTTTTTCTCGAGGTCCTCGTTTTCAGTTTTGAAAACCTCAAGAATCTTTGCTCTCGAGTCCCACTTGCTGCCTCTAACTAGTTTCAAATAGCGGCAGTTTTTCACGAAGAGGTTGAGCAAGTTCCCGTTTTTGGTAATCTCATCGCAGGAGCTGCCCAGCTGTGTCAGGCTAGCAATTGTCTTTTCTTTAATGAAGTTTCTGTCCTGCAAGAACTTCTCCATGTACATGTTTTTCAACTTAATGTAGTCTGCGGTGTCTGACTCCATGTCGGGCAGAACCCCGCTCAACGGGAGGACGTGGAAGGTGTCATAGAAAGATTTGAGAGCGTTGCACAAGATCCAGAAAAGAGAGCTCGATTTATCCAGATGGTTGGTCTTAGCATCGCTGAGAATGTCTGCGAAGTTCGCAGAGATCTCCGAGGAGTCCTTCATGACGAGATACGCCTTCCCGTAGGCTTCATCGAGGTTCACTTCGTCTCCAGTCTTGTAAAGTTCTTTTATCCTCTTTCGCACCGCCGATGGGGTTAATCGCTCCTGCCTGTTCTCGGCACGGTGCTCCTGGTAGATCTTTGTGAGGACAATGCTGTATGGCACCCTGTAGTAGTTTTCCTCTGTCAAGCTCACGCTGTCGATGTAGCGCTGTAGTTCTGGCCAGGGACGATCTATTCGTAAGTCCTGGAGGCTGTTCTCGTGTGTTTCGATGATGGTTTGCTCGTTCTGCTGGATCCGCAGGTACGCGTAGAAGCCAAGTGCAGAGACTTTCAGCAGTGGCACGTGCAGCGACCAGAGCAGGTCGCTGAGTGTGTCCTCGCAGTGCCTGGAAGCTTGTGCAGGAGAGTAGATGACGCAGTCGAAGGAGCCCCAGAACGCTGTATGCCCCTCTGCCGAGAGCGTCGCCTCGAGGGACGTGTCCACGACGGGGGTGATGGCGACGTCTGGGTTGAGGGCGCCGAGGTTCTTTGCGAGTCGGACGGCTCTGCGTTCTCCCAGATCGTCTTCGCCAAGGAAGAAGTTGCTTGCGAGGTCTTCTGCCGAAACATACGCCTCGTCTAGAATCACAACCGAGCCCACCCCGGGCAACACGAGGTTCTTGAGCACTTCCGTGGCACACGTCGACGCATTGACGAGACAGATCTTGCTTCCGGCAAGCGATTGCTGTCCGTTCGAGCTCCACAGACGTACCTGTCTGTCGTACTTCGACCCAAAATCCGTGTCGTCCATATCCGGCGTATTGGTTCTCCCTTTCCGTCTTTCCCGAGGTCTTTCTCCTTCCTCCGTTTCCTTCTTCTTCTTCTACTCCCTGTCCTTTTCCCTGACATCTACCCGTAAGATGAAAATCATGTTTGCGTCGATCGGCGTGCCCAGACGTCTGTCCTGCCTCGACTCAACCGCCTCCCGCCTCCCCCCCCCCGTCTCTCGCTTAGCGGCACCTAATTTTTCCGCCAAAATGGGGGTGCAGCCTCCGCCACCCCCTCCCACTCTCTCCTCTTCGGCCTCGCCCTCTGCCATTGGGTCCTGACGCTTATCGCCGCAGCTCGGGAAGCTAGCAGTCGCCATTGTTCTCGGCGTGCGTGACCCTCCGGCGGAGGACACCCTCTGTGGCTACTCCGCAGCTCGGACAGGGCAATCAGTCAATCATCAGATGACAAATGAACAGGGGCAGTCCTCTCGGTGGTGTGTTTGCAGGCAGGCAGCGGACTATTACCCCGGGTGGGAGCAGCACGGTTTTATTGTGGGACATGTGATGGGGTGCCGTCTGCCTGTGTGTGTGCGTCATAGCGGCGATCTGGCGCAATTTGCGTGCAAACAGAGTGGAACGTCTTCGTAGCAGACCGTAGGGCCACGGGATCGGCTGCTGGGTGTGGTGTCTCGGAGCATTATAAAAATCCGACGTTATCTCCAGTCCGTGTAGGTGGCAGTCTGCGCCTTGTAGATGCTTGCTGCCGCACCTTGAGTCTTTGCCTTCCGTTCTTTTCCTATTTAAACACCACCAGATACCCTCCTTTCGAGCATTTAGCCAGTCTAAACCTCAGAGAAAATCCGTTGACAAACAGAACAACACACCGAACAACAACTACGATGTACGCCAAGCAAACTACCAGACTCTTTTCCACCGCTTTGAGAGCAGCTAACAAGGCTGCTGCAAAGGAGACAGCCTCTCCTGTGTACGGCTCATTCAAGACGTTCGCCGAGTACAGAGAGTTCATTGTCCAGAAGGACCCTGAACACTTGGCTGCAAGAGTCAGAATCATGATCTCCAACGGCAAGCCGGAACAGTGCCCAGAGGCAGAGGCAGAGAACAGCCGCTTTGCGGACGATGCCAAGAAGGTAGCATACAACGTCTGAGTTTGGCCTGTTTACTCCTTGCGACCTTTGATTATGGTTCTTCACCTGTCGGGAGACGAAACATTTTCTTTTGTCTTTTTTCGTGATTATCTTATTACAGCGCGTGATATGTGATTTCGTTCCCTATAATATATATACATCTTTTCTAGTTGCAAATACGAATACGAATACGTTTAGTGCCGGCAATTCGCTGGTTTAAAAAGATTGATAATAAATATATTCATCAGATCGATCTATATGCAATTCTATACAGAAGACATCTCGTATGTACAAGTGGGGCGTACGACACAGGGAGAGCGGAAAGGCCAAAAAATCACCAGACACCCTTTCTCACACCAGGCAACAGCCCCTGCAACGCCTGTGTTCTGAACTGGTATCTGCAGAGTCTGAAGTCTCTGATGACACCCCTGCTTCTCCCGGAGTCCACACATCTGCCTCTAAGTTGGTTGGCTCTCGTATAGTTTGGCAGAGCGTTCAACTGGAGTTGCGCCTCAAGTCTCACCTTCTGCGGAAGCGCAGAGTTTCTCGCAATAAACTTCAGCGCTCTAGCTGTCACTTCGTGCTGCTCAAACATCTGTCTCTTGAAGTGGTCTCTCATCACCCGCGTGTTGACAAACGTCGATGGGAGACTCACAGGCTGTGGAAATCTCTTCATAGGCTTGCTTCTTGTAGCCAAACTCTTTGCAATATCCTTCACCGCAGACATCTTGGGTATTGTGTGTATGTGTGTGTATGTAGCGTATAGCCGTCGAGGGTAGCTGTAGAACCTGCTCCGCCTGATTCCTTCTCTCCATCGTCAATTTCGTCCTTCTCTTCATCATCTTCCTTTTTCATGTCGACATTCCCTCCCCTACTACAGTAAGGCGAGCTGTTGAAAAATTAGCGCGACTTTTCCACCCGTGCACCAGAAAGGTATTTGAAAATATTCAATGAAAACTAGCAGATTTTTGCGACGATCGACTGCTACGACGATCGACCCTTTCTTCTCTCCCCATATGAGAAAAAAAAAACTTCTCCATTTCTAGCCACTGCAATTGATTGATATTCGCACGCTTCTATTGGCCAGCCTTTGCAGCTCGCGGTGGTCCCTTCTGCTGCTGAGGCTTCCAGGGAAGGAGTAGCACCTAGACACAGACTCAGACACACACACACACATTATCAATTCTACAGTTACTGTTTGTGGATTGAGCCTGGTCTGAGACATCGTCTTCGGTTGTTACGTCCTGAAAGATTCCACATATCCTTTTCAGATCTTTGTTTCCCCTTCCTTTCCCTCTGATTTAGCTTCACCCCTCTTCTCCCAAGAAAGAAAGTCTTCTTGTGTCGTCAAACCTACACAACAGTACATCCAAAATGCTTTCCAAGAGATTATTTTCAACATCTTCCAGACAATTAACCAAGGCTGCAGTCTCTAAGTTGGCCAACGGTATCACCGTCATTACCAAGCCTTCTACTGGCGCCAAGGCTTCCGTTGGTTTGTACTTGAACTCTGGTTCTAGATCAGAAAACCCATACAACTCTGGTATCTCAGCTTTGTTGGGTAACGTCGTCACCTCCTCTCACTCTGCCCTTGATGCCTTGAAGACCGAAGGTGTTAAATACTACTCTTCCAACCAAAAGGAAGTCACTGGCTTGTTATCCGCCTCCTACCCAAAGGGCAACTCTGCCGGTGCTTTGTCTTCCATCAAGAACACAATCTCTCAACTTGATTCCATCATCAACGAAAGCGTCAAATTGGCCGAACAAAAGGAAAAATCCATTGCCGTTACCGAGGCCTTTGAAAACTCTCCAAAGGATATGGTTATCGAACACATGATCGGTACTGCTTTCCAAGGTACTTCCTTGGCTCTGCCAAAATACGGTAAAGCTGAGTCCTTAGAAATTTTAGAATCTGCTGACCTCAAGAACTACTTGGGTACCAACTTTGTCTCCTCTAACTTAGCTGTCGTCGCTGTCGGTTCAGAAATAGACCACGATACCCTCATCAAATTCGCTTCAGAGCTTCCAGTTCCTACTGGTGCCAAACCAGCATTCTCCCCAGCATCTTTCTTAGGTTCTGATGTCAGATTAAGAGATGACCTTTTGCCACAAGCCCATGCTGCCATTTCCGTCTTGACTCCAGGCTCTCAAGACTCTGCTGCCTACTACACAGGTTTGGTTGCTGCTCAAATCAACGGTTCTTACGCTGGCCCAGACTCTCCATTCAGCTCCTTCGTCGGTTCCACCTTGGCTCAATTCCTCGAAGAAAACCACTTGATTGACTCCTTCGATCACTTCCAATTAGCATACTCTGATGTCGGTTTGTGGGGTGGCTACTTCGCTTCTCACAACATCGGTAACTACGATGAAACCATCCATTTCGCTTTGAAGAACTGGAACAGATTCTCCACTGGTACCGTCAACGAAATTGAAATCGCAAAGGCTAAGTCAGAATTGAAGTTGAAATTATTAACTCCACCAAGCTGTCCTATTCAATTCGCTGAAAAATTGGCCACTCAAGCTTTCCTATTGGGTTACGTTCCTTCTGAACAAGAAGTTGCTGCTAACATCGAAGAAGTCACCAATTCTGCCATCACTGGCTGGGCTCAGAAATACTTATTCGACCAAGATATCGCTATTGCTGGTAATGGTCAAATCGAAGCTTTGTTCGACTACAACAGAATCAGAAACGATATGTCCTTGTTAAGATGGTGATCAGTTTAAATATACAGACTCTACTTGATATAAATTTAAATGATGTTACGATTAAAATCCATTCAAACAAACAACCATACAACCTACCAATATTTATACAAAATAAACATCCTAAAACTATCCAGTGAATTTAACGCTTTTTTTTCACAAAAGAAAAACTACAACTTCCATTCTTCATATAAAGTGAACGGTTTCAAGGGACCGTTTATTTCTTTTTACTCCCTACTTATTTATTCTATGTTATATAAATTTTACATTTATATTTATATTTATATATCTAAATTATTTGTTAATTATTTAAGTTAATTACCACTCAAAAGACCCATGAGAATCTTGTGGAACAACAGCTGTTGTGAAAAAGAAAAAATGTTTGTCTCGTATAAAGAGAGCGAAGCCTAGAAAAATGAAAAATGCTTCTCTGCAGTAAAACAAAATGACCTTGCTACAAACAAACGGTTAAGCACCGGCATTCTGGCTTCATCATCCAAACTTTTATTGGCTATCCAATCCAACAATGTTTGCTACAAAAGCGGGACTGAAATCCACAAGCACTGTAATTAGAACCCGTGCTGCGGATAAAACACTGCTTTTTAGATCAATACCTAAATGTTATTATTCGACAGGAACAGGCGGTGGTGGTCCAGGTGGTAAAACCAACCATTTTCTACCGCTTACATTACTTGGTGTTGCCGCAGTCGGACTAACATACTACAACATGAACAATAACACAAAGCCTCCAACTGCATCAATAGATCCAACAAGTTCGACCGTCCAGGGATCTCCTCTATTCCCGTCTGAAAAATACCCTGATCCAATCAGCATTGTTTTCGTGTTGGGCGGTCCAGGATCGGGTAAGGGAACTCAATGTGCCAAATTAGTCAAAGATTACAAATTTGTTCACTTGAGTGCTGGTGATTTGTTACGTAAAGAGAAAAGCACCCCAGGCAGTAAGTATGGTGACTTGATTGAACATTACATCAAGGAAGGATTAATTGTGCCTCAGGAAATTACAATCCAGCTACTAAAGAACGCAATTGTTGAGCAGTACGAAAAAGGGGATAGAAAGTTTCTTGTAGACGGATTCCCAAGAAAGATGGACCAGGCTTTAAGCTTTGAAAAAACAGTATCGGAAGGTAAGTTAGTTCTCTACTTCCAATGCCCTGAAGAGGTGATGTTGCAAAGATTACTGAACAGAGGTAAAACTTCAGGAAGATCTGATGATAATATTGAAAGTATCAAGAAAAGATTCACTACTTTTGTCCAGACTAGTTTACCTGTTGTCGAATACTTCGACGATCAACATAAAGTTGTGAAGGTTGACTGTAACGAACCTGTAGATGACGTTTACAGTCATGTCGTCAGCCAGTTCAAAGAAAAGAAAATCATTTAATCCGGAAACTAGATAAGAAATAAAAATTACACTGAACCACAAATAAAAGATGTTTATGTTTGTTCTAGTTTGTAAAAAAAAACTTTCAATAACATAAATTACTCTGTTATTTCCTTCTTTATGACTTCAAATCTTTCTCCTTTGTATTTTGCGAAAGGTAGGATGA
Organism: Pichia manshurica; assembly: GCA_005406165.1. NCBI lineage: Eukaryota > Fungi > Ascomycota > Pichiomycetes > Pichiales > Pichiaceae > Pichia > Pichia manshurica. The sequence goes on along the minus strand of BJFO01000001.1, from coordinate 677,158 downwards.
ATCTATTCTTATCCTGAAGACCTTTCATGTAGTCCAGCGTTCCAATTGATACTAATATCCTATATGCCGATTCTTCATCTTGAAGAATATGAGGAATTTTAACTAATTTTTCAATAATACTCAAAATTCGATTTTGGAACTTGATAAGCTGGAATTTGTTAGCCAAAACAGAATAGTTCAAGACCAAAGTTGAGACTGTTATAGGTAAGAACTTGGCATCCTTGGATAGATTCTCATACAAAAAGTCTGTGAATATTATATCCAAGATGTCCTCATCTAGCATCATCTGTTCACCCCATCCTTTAGCTGCAAATGTGTTGATCAAAATTCTTATTGTCATCATCTGGATTTTAGGAGTGAGGCCTTTGGACTCCAATCCTGTTCTAATGACAGGAAATAGCTCTTCCGAAGGTTTGATCAAAACAATAATAGCTCGCAAGATATCAAAGCCCAACAATTTCGAGTCACCGTCCCACGTTTTGATGATATTCAAAGCAACTCTATGAATAGCGTCGTAATCTTCGCAATTTAATAAAGTTTCAAAGTTGTCAGTTATCTGCTTTTCAATAGGTTGCTTTACATTCAGCTTTTTGAAAGCAGCCAAGAGTTTAACCTGATCCACTTTATCGAAGGTAAGATAGTCAGTTTGAGGTAAAATTCCAGACTTTCTTTTCTTTGCCGTATCCAACGAAATGCCTTCTGCATTCTGCATTATGAAATCAACGATTTGCTGTAAATAGGAATGTGGGAGGTTGTGATTTGCTAAAAATGTTTCAGCAACATCATACGGGTTATCTGTCATATTCACAGGTAGCTTCAATGGAGGCTTGCCATCTTCGATATCTATGTTGAAAACATAGTCGTAGTAACTTCCGGCGTAGAATTGCTTTTGATTTGAAGAAGTTCCATCCACCATCTGTCCTATCTTCACCCATTGATTCTCCGACCACTGATAAATATCGACTGTACTACGTCCAGATTTAATTAATTTTGTTTCGCCTTCAATTTTTGGTTCTTCCGACTGAAGTGCCTCGACGCCGGGTATCGACTGCTTATTAACGTTGGACATGGACGATTCGCTAACTGAGGACTCTTCAAGCTCTTTCTTGAAGGCTAAAATTTGATTTTCCTTGGCAAATCTGTCTTCGTCTCTTGTGAATATGCGTATCTTGGAATCCGACGATGCAGTAACAATATCATCGTTATCCAAGGCTAATACTTTCCAGACGGAAATACAAGGCAGAGTGATGACCTGGATGCACTCATAGTTCCTCCAGACTCTTACTGAACGATCCTCACCACAACTGACAATGTCTCCATTCGATAAAAGATCTAGTGAATATATAAAGCTTTGGTGTCCAGTGAGTGTCCTCTTATGCTCAAAGGTAATACCGTCCCAGATCTTGATTGTTGAGTCGTTCGAGCACGAAGCAAAGTCTCCGTTGGGCAAAATCAATAAATCACGTACAACATCATCATGTGCAATGAAACACTTCACCTGCTTGTTTCCATGCCACTTTCGAATCGTTCTATCTGCACCACAGGTCAGGAACTCGTTAGAACTGAGGAACTTGACCCCCCACACGGAGTTCTCATGGCCTGTCAAATTGTAAATGATTTCCCCGTGCTTGTTCCACACTTTTGCCGTTGAATCCCACGAACCGCTCAGAATGAACTCTCCGAAGGTATCCAATGTGCAGATGTTCGCCGTATGGCCTATAAGACAGTACTGATCGTCCTCGTTCTGCTGATCTGTGAAAATCGCCCCCGGAGATGTTAAATTAATGATGTTGTCGTTCCCAGCACTCGCAATGAGAACTTCTCCCTCCTTTCGGTATATTGCAAGCGCATTGACAAATTTCTCTGACTTGAAGTTGATGATCGAGCTCCCAAACTCCTTGCTCTTGCCAACACGGTTCCAAATTCTTACGGTCGAATCTCTCGATCCAGACACAATCGAATCGTCATTAAGTGCTGCCAACGTCTTCACGTCCTGATCATGTCCATAGAGTGTCGTAGATAATTTGAACATGGCCGATGTATTGCTTGATTACCTTCTTTTTTGCCTTTGCCCTCCTGTTCTCCTTCTTCAAGACATAATCATTCACGGTCCAGATTCACGGTCCATTTTCATGTTTCGCAGGCCCCACGCGCTTCGCAATTTTGAGTGCAAGCCGACCGACACGTTCTTTTCTGTTTCCGAGAAGTGTGCGCCGTCTGGGAGACTTTTTCTCTATTGGAAGACGGTCCTTCCTGTCATCTCAAGGCCTCAAAACACAACAGTTGCAAAACTTCATCCAAGATCAACGAGACAAATATGCCTTACGTGTCCAGGAAATTCATAAGGTGGCTGTTAATATCTGTTCCGCTGCTGACGGCTATCTATTTCATTGTTGTCTCTGACCGGAGCATAAACTCGTCCTTTGATGCTACAGAGCTGTTTGCAAACAAAGACGGTTATGGGATCCAGTATAACACAAAGCTCATGACAGAGGCAAATACGGCCACAAAGAAGATTCCCGAAGGAGGTATGACATGGGAGGAGGTCCAACAGAAATTGACCTTTGATCCAAACTTGCTGAAGAACATCGAGGACAACATTGTGGAGGAGAACATGGATTTTTTCAGAGAAGTTTACTCAAAAAGAATCACGGAGCCAAAGTTCCTGAAGTTGACATACAACGAATATGTCAATAGTGACGGAGTAAGAGTCGTTTTGGGTAAGGATGAATATCCAAGAGCAAACGCAACTTTGCTCACCTTGGTGAGAAACCAGGAGTTGGAGGATATTATTCATACCCTAAGACAATTGGAGGCTAACTGGAACCACAAATTCCACTACCCTTACACTTTTATTAATGATGAACCATTTACTGATGAGTTCAAGGAAACTATCAAAAGACACACTGTGAGTGACTGCTATTTCGAGGTAATCCCACCAGAGGTCTGGAATAAACCTTCCAATATTGATCCGGACATTGAAAAGGAAAAAATCTCTAAATTGAGCGAAAAAGGTGTCCTATATATCGACAAGGATTCTTATCACAACATGTGTAGATTCAACTCTGGGCATTTCTACAACTTGGATCGTTTGAAGCAATTTAGGTACTACTGGAGATTCGAGCCTGCAACCGACTACTATTGTTCTGTGGATTACGATCTCTTCAAGTTTATGGAAGATAACAACAAGACTTATGGTTTCACCATTTCATTGTACGATAACCCTCTTACTGTTGAGACTTTGTGGCCTGTCACACTAGACTTCCTCCAAAAGAATCCTCAATATGTTCATCCAAACGGTGCATTCAGATGGTTGACCGAGAACGTTCAGCACCCAGATTACGTCAAAACCACTGGCGGTTACTCCACCTGTCATTTCTGGTCTAACTTTGAAATTGGTGACATGGATTTCTATCGGGGAGAGGCATATTCCAAGTGGATGGATGCTCTTGAGGAAGCGGGTGGCTTTTATTATGAAAGATGGGGTGATGCCCCAGTCCATTCCGTTGGTTTAGGTTTGTTTGAAGACAGGTCAAAAATTCACTGGTTTAGAGACATTGGATATCATCATTCTCCTTATAAGAACATTCCGAACTCTGATAGATGTAATGCTCCAGAAGATTCTGGGTATTTTGCACCAGAAGATGTTCACGATCAAAACTGTTTGAGCAACTGGATAAGATTAGAAATGACAAACAAGGAGCTTCAAACTTACTAATCTGCACAATATACCTTCTGTCGAAGAGGAAATCGGTTTTATTTCATTCCATTTGGCATTAATTTGTTTTCATTTCAAAGCCCACAAAACAGCAATTTTTCTATTATCAACAAATTCATAATTATGATAACCTCCCCGATACTTTTCATGTGACCATATTATTACGGTATCGCCTTTCATTTTTTTACTTTATAGCTTTTTTTTGATAGAAAAGGAAATACAAAAACTTTCATGCATTAAAAATTGCGCCATCGGTACTTCTGTTCTAACGCGGTTTCACAATTGTGTCACCTCGATCACTCTTTGAGGTACGCGGACCGAAACATAGAATACCGGATTATCAGCTCTAGGTGCTGCAGGAAGAAATGCGTTGTACCATGCATATACAACAGAATGTAAATATTTTGAAGTAGAAGAAACAAACCTGGATCATCATCACTCTATTTCAGCCGTAGCTTTCTTCTATTTCGCGTACGCGACAAAAAGCTAAAACTGAAAGGTTTATGCGCCATCCCCTGCATTCGAAGAAATTTAAGACAACGAAGAAAACATGTTAACCGTTGCTCGAACTTCCTAATCGGGAGCGCTACGGTGAGATCGGAAGCATATATTCAGATTCGAGTTGAGGTTCTCACGGATAGCTGCAAAGAAGCCATTGGGGAGACATACCCAAAGCCTGACAAGTATCATCTAATGGCTCTGTACCTGTCTCGAGAATTTTGCTTTGCTTGTCACAAAGGGTAATTTTTACATTTTTATTTAGCCGTCAATATTTTCTACTATATTTTTTGCTTCGCCATGAGTACCGGGCTTTGTTTTATCGAACTCCGGAATCAAAATGAGAGGAGCCGAACTCTCGACATGAAACATTGGAAATCTAAATTCTATTCTTAAACTTGTTGCTTATAAAAGAAATGTGATTTTTCCGAACTGTTTGAACTTCAGTATGCTTCACAAAGTGAGATTGTGATTAGTTCGTTCATTGATTAAACCTTCTATTTTAACAACGAGATCATTAACTTTTATCTACAACTATCAGAAAAAGAAGAAAATGATTCTTGCGTACATGCTCAACCTATTTGTCTGGTTATCAACAGCTTTAACAGTCGATGCCTTGTTTGAAAATATAACAAATAGTGGTGTCACTAATTCAATTTCAAGTGCTTTGTCTCATACCGTTTCAAGTACTCTTGAACCAACTGCTCTTGCAATTTTAGTTAACTCAGAAAACAGGATTCAAATTGACATACCGGCCTCTTATGCACCGTTACAATACGTTATAATTCTGCAAGATCAAGTTGCTTCTACTTTTGTTTGGGATGAAGAGGGAAGCTCCTTTTTTCAATGCGGTTCAGACTCTTCTTGCACTGAGTTTGATTCCTCCGTTGTTGATAGCAGTAAAGAAACCACCTTTCAAGTTGATGCCACGCTGAATAGCAGTCCAGAGTCCGGAAACTTTATAAGGTTTATTTCGCCTAAAGTCTCTTACCCTAGCAGTGGAATTTTTCCTGTTACCTTTGATGTCGTTATCAATTCAAATGAGGGTATGAAAGTTTTCACTTTAGAGGCTACTATATACCAGCTGTCACCTATTTCATCTGAGCAATACACGTGGCTTCCAACTACAATTTGCCAGTATGACCATTGTGCTACGACGAGTGTCCCAGAGCTCAAACAAACGATAACCAAGGTTATAGACGGGGCTACCACCACATTCGAAACATATACTCCGATTTCTGCTGCGTCAGAATCACTTCAACTTTATTTGACCACAACTGTTCTTGTGACAAGCGGAAGCTCGATAACTGTTGTCACCTATTGCCCATTGACCGACTCAAGTCCATTGTATTCTTCTACTCCAACGACGTCTTATGCAACATTTTCTACTCTATCTTTATCCACAGCCACGTTATCCTCCTCTTCAATATTCTCAGAATCTGCTTCTTTGCAAAAGTCATCATCTTCTACAATTCTGTCTACATCAAGAGCCTATTCATCATCACTCCCACCTGCTTCTACTTTCTTTTCATCCATAGCCCCATCTACACTCATTTCGTCTTCTTCGTTGTTTTCTTCAATAATCTCTTCAGAAACTTCTTCAGCATCATCGATTGCTACGTCTTCAGCACCAGATTCATTATCTTTATCATCCCTATCAGTGTCATTGTCCACAAAACCTTACTCATCATCATCCTCATTTTCTTCTGCTGTGTGGTCGAAATCGTTTACTTCAGATTCATCTCCCTATACTTCATTTTCTTCTCCTACTTCATCGAAATTTACAAAATGTTCTTCCCCATCAGAATTAACCATCACATCAACGATAACAAAATGTTCTACCGGTGTTTGCATTGGCTCTACTGTTATTACCACGGTTGCGTTTTGTCCGACTACATCTTCCTTCATTTCTCGTTCATCTGGTCCTTCAAGCTACTCATCACTGCCAAAGAGTTCAGCTCCATCAACATTTGTAACTGATTGCCTAGGCTCAACTCGTCGGGTTCCATGTGATGTTGGTATTACCACTTTCCAAATTGGAAATTCCGATGTCATACTTTCAACTTCTTCGTGTAAGATACCTTACGGTTTAGTGGGATCATATATTAACACCGAATCTGCTTATACATATTCTGATTCAACGACGACTACTGTACTCAGCTTTCCGAAGGTTATTTTTCCTAGTATTATTTGCCCAACTTCCGGCTCCTTTTCATCTACTCATTCCTCTAGTTCGGGCTTGGTCACAAATACAGTACCATCATCATTGCCATCGTCATTGCCATCATCATTACCATCGTCTTCCTCTTTTGCTTCATCATCCCTTACCACGATTACTTATGTTACTACAACAACTTCATGCAATTCTATTGGTTGCAACGTGTCAGTTATCACCACTACCACGACTTACTGCCCTTTGAGTTCATCGTCAACCTCTCTATCTATTTTCCCAACTAAAACAACAAGTGCAAAGTCCAATGACTTGTCTACACTTAGTACATACTCTTCTATCTCTGCACTTTCTTCAATCACTTTATCAAAGCTCACCACCTCATCTTCCTTTATGAAACTTTCAACCACCTCCTTAACTTCAATCAAATCTATACCATCTTCATCCTCACCTCTAACCACAAAAGTTATTACTACAACTACAACATCATGCAGCTCTGACACATGTAATACTTCTATTATAACACTTACAACAACGTGCTCCTCATTGAATTCATCCTCCATTTCTGTTACAGCTTCAAGTTCTTCAGTTGAAACTTTCCCAACTAACAGCACACTTACTCCTTCTCTTGAGTCGGCCAACTCGACAACATCGGACATTCAAACTTCGATTCCTTCTCCGCTTACTACTCAAGTGACCACTATTACAAGCACATCTTGTGATGAAAAAAGTTGTAGTATCTTAATTATAACTACTACCACTACATACTGTCCCCTGACTAGTTTGTCTGAACACTCCACAACATCGACAACACCTGCTTTTTCTGAAAAATCTACTACCACTATTTTATCTCCTATTTTATCCACATCTTCTACACCATACAACATTCTTACTTCCACAACATTGTCAAGACAGTCGACATCCTCAACATCCCTGTCACAACCAACTGCAACATTGTCATCAACAACGCAGTCAACTACCATTAGTGAATCCACTGCAACTACTTCATTAACTTCCGCCATTCTACCTTCCACCACTTCTGCATCTTCTGATCAGAATGATAAGTCATCATCTACTCCCCCTGTTGACTCAACTATTTTCACCTCTATAACTTCTGCCACCACCTATTCTTCTTTGACCACCAGAGTAACAACCGTTACTACAACTTTCTGTACTCTGGGTACCTGCAACATTTCGGTCATCACCACTACTACAACATATTGTCCTTTGACCACTACCTCTACATTTTCACCCACTTTGTCCACTTCCTCAAACGAGTATACAACGGCAACACAAATCACTCCAACTACTTCTGCGCCAATAACTTTCTCTGATATCACTTCTTCTGCTACTTCTCTTTTGGTGACTTCATTGACAACATCTAGCCACGAATCTACTTCAACATCTGTTTTATTTAGCAGTTTGACAGAAACTACATCATCCGAAGTTACAACAATATCATATTCAACTAGCTTGACGGAAACATCGTCTGGTTTGCCGATTATCTCAACATCGACTATTGCGTCTTCTTCTTCTTTAACAACTGAAGTGACAATAGTAACCACGACAACTTGTGACTCTGGAACTTGCCAAACGTCGTTAATTACTATCACCACAACTTACTGCCCGTTGACATCCTTGTCGTCTACATCGGAAGAGTCCATTGTTTGGTCAAGTTCCTCTGGCGGATCAAGTATCATTACGACACCAATTACTACAATAACACCAGTTCCACCAATATCATCAACTATTCCATCCTCCTATACTACTGAGATTATTACAACAACGGTAGTTTCTTGTGATTTTAGCAGCTGCACTTCCAGTGTTGTTACAATGACTACGACTTACTGTCCATTATCGAGCCACGCTAAGTTTACCAGTAAAGCAAGTATTCTTTCCAGCTCCCAAGAAGTTCCTTCATCTTCTTTAAGTGTACTTCCTACACAAGAGTCAAGTACTGTATTATCACCATCAGTCACCTTTGAATCAACTCCTTTTGTAAGTTCTACTGTCCTGGTGACCGTTACATGCACAAAAGGGAGTTGTGAAGCTGTTACCAGGACAACTGGTGTAACCACTATTACCGCTGTGGAATCTGGTATTTCTACGGTATACACGACATATTGTCCACTTTCTTCTGCAGTTTTAAGCACCGATTTAACTACAGGTTTTACAGAAAGTTCTGGTACATCTACTACAACTATACAATTAACAACTTTGATTACAAAATCATGCAATGAAGCAACGTGTACAACTTTGCAGACTTCCTTAGCAGTCACTAGTTCCAGTGCATCTTTGGTGACCATACCTACACTCTCCTCCACCTCTTCTGTATCACCACAATCGACAGCTGCCCCATATGAAGGTAAGGCGAATAGATCAGAATCTGTAGATAGGGGGCTTCTTGCTATACTTATCTCGCTAGGCGTTGTTTTATTGTAAGAGTTTGCAAAACGTTCGGGACAAAATAATTCTTTTTACTTTCTTCGTTTTTAGTAATGCTATTAATTTCTGTTAAGTGTGTTGACATCTCGAGATGCCAGCTACCCCGTATAGTCGTTTTTAATTCAATTCTTATGTTTCATGTTATGATTGGAGTGCGATAAAAATAGATAATGTTCAACATTTCGTGGAAGTTTAGATTTCGCTTTTTCTCGCAATTGCCTCTTTGGGTAAGCTGATGTAAATTTCGTAACAGACACAAAGATATGTGACAGGTGTTGTTGTGATAATCCACGAGACGAACTTTTTGTATTTGTGTCTGTCCTACCTGCGTGTACGTACTTTTTACGATCTTCTTCCACACACACTCTTCTTTACAAATACCCTAACTTTACATCTGTCATCATTCCATATACAATCTGACACCTATAAAGCCATGGATGCAGGTGTCACAAAGAGTCTTCTGAGCAGGACAAGCACGTTAAACATCTCTGTTGGATTACAGCATAAGCAATCCAAGCTTGATCTTTTGGATAATAAGACATTGACATCTTTCCCATTGCCAAATATTAATGAAAATACGACTAATCACTGCGGTAGTGGACGAGTGAACAGTGTGGGTACAGTAGATTCTTTGACGAGCTCCACAAATACGTTTCACGGCCCAAAGCGGTGGAAGTCTAGTATACTTTTTGGAGAGTATAAAAATTATAACAAGAGCAGCAATGGCGTTAGAATTGATAGGAATTCTCCCATGCTAAGGTCCAGGACGGCATCGAGTATTCAAACGATAGATTCCATGGGTAATATTTTGATCAACAGTAGCGAGAGAATCAAGTACTCACTTACGGATTCCATGACGTCCAGAACTGCAATGGGATCCTCGAAGACTACCACTCCTCCCTCTTCCGTGGACTACGAGAGCACTTTTTATGACTATCGATTAGTTTTAGAGCAATCTGAAAAAAAGGGAAATGGAGGTAGCGGAGGAAACAATGTAAGTGAGAATAAGCATGCTGATGTAATGACGAGGACTGAATGTTCGGCTACCATAGAGAACTCAAAGAACACAGACATTTATATTCAATCGCTTTATCAAGAATTGATGGAAAAGGATGAATCTCGGCGGCAAATACAATGCATGGTTTGCGATTTACCTGTCTTTGAAGATGATGAGTATTTTAATCGCATACTGGATTTTAAAGGAGTTGTATGTGAGAATTGTCTCAGAAACCACGACAGTAATCTTTCTACTACACGAAAGATCGAAAAGAACATGAACATGGAGGAATCGCTAGATTTGTCGCCATCGCCAGTAGACGACATATACTCCTCTATGGACGAAACGAACCATACTATCCAACTGCAACTGGATACGACGATACAGAGCGAAGAAGATACCACTGAGTATGGTATCTATGGGAATATAGATTTCTTCCGTAATGACGACACAGAAAACAGAAACCATTTTTGCGGAATGAAGAAAACCGGGGATGATAATTTTGGAAAGATTATCCGCCGGTTAAGAAGGATAGAGCGCACAGATTTGCGGCTACGGCAATCCATAGCTGACTTGAGGAGCAGATCAGAAGGGTTTAACGAGTATGACTCTTTCTGGAATACATTGAAGAGCAGATTTCTAAACAGCCGACATTGAGGGCCGAGCCGAGGCATATAACGAGATAAAGAAATAGTGAACTATTTTTTTTTACAGTTTTTAATGAATTTGAGTAGTGATCAACCTCGATTTTAAAAATACTAAAGATTTGTAGCGACTTCTGTTTCCATATAGGGGCATGTCTAATCATTTGACAGTTTTGTCTTTTAAGAATTTTTCATGGAAGAGGTGGTTTAGATGATCATTAAATGGAATGATAAGCAGAAATAACTAGTAAATTTAAGGTCATTTTTGATTATCGGTAAAGAAATAAAGGAAAGAGAGTAAATTGAAGAGTGATTAAGAAAACGAGTAAACAACTAAATATGGGAAAATCTAAAAAAGCTGAAAGCTAAAAACCAGTTTGAGCTTCTTTAAAATCAAGCAACAGGAGATTTACAAGTGAAGGAAGTTGTGGAGCCGCTTTCGAAGGCCTCCTTCAAAGACATGGAAGAGGCGTAAATACCCAAAGCTGCTGTTGCGGCAGAGGCAAAGAAGAGGATGAGGTGACAGGTATTGCTGAACCATTTTTGTTTGTAACCTCTTGCCCATCTGGACCAGTTTCTCCAGGTATCGACTCTGTGGGTGATTTTATTGACTGGGTCATATTCACCGTCGCCAGTCAAGGCCCCAAGTTGAATATCGAAGCCAAGTTGCATGATGAATGGGAACGTATAACTGAATTGCAAGATACATACAGCACCGATCAAGGAGACAAGGGATGAGAAATTTGGAATAGCAGCAGCAAATACGAAGGCAATAGCCCAGTAGACGCAAACAAAGAAGGTCCAGATGATACGGCCGATTTTGGTTGAGAGAGCAGGCCATTTGAAGAATCTCTGGAAGACACTAGAGTAGAGGCATTTAATACCAACATTACCATAAAGGCCAGCTGCTATCAAAGCAGAAACTAAATTAATAACGTTAGTTGTTGTTTGCCAGCCATAGTTGGAAATACCTTGGTTTGCCGGGTTGACAACAAATTGACCTTGGTAGTGATAGACGACCATGGAAAAAATTAAGTAGATGGAAAAGATGAAAAGTTGAGCGCAGGCCATACCTTTCCAGAAATCCCAAGGACGTTTCATTTCTGCCATAAATTCGATGAAAACAAGAGCACCACCATAGGAATAGACAATGTTCATACAAGCGTTCAATTGGTTTTGGAACTGTTCTGATCCAGCACCACTGACGACGACTTTGGTCATAACGGCTCCCTCGACGGCACCGGTTGTACCAGCGGCGGCAGTGAAGTTTGGGCCAAAAGCGGAGACACAGGCCATAGTTGCGATGATGACAAAGACGTTCATCCAGATGGCGGCATTTGCTAGAAATCCAAATTTGGCCAAGGTTCTGATCTGGCCAACGATTGCTCCTGCGACAGCCCAGACAAAGATGAGGATAGTATAGCAGCCTTTCCCTTTTGCAATTTGCGAGAGACCTTGACCGTTACCCAAGATAATGACGGCAACATTACAAAACAATTGAATGGATTGAAAGAAGTCGATTGCGTACCGGGTGTAACGGCCATAGATACGGCCGACAATGTCACCGTAGTTTCTCAACGGGTACTTGATAGAGTCCAATTGTAAGAACAGATCCCAGAGGAGACAGCCACAGTAAGCGGCGGCTATACCGAAGAGGAAGTAGAGGAGAGCACCTGGGACATAACCGAGCTGAGAGATGGCGTAAGGGGCCGAAGTGGGGCCCAAGATGTCTGTTGTGATCAAATAGAAGACGGACCCCCATGAGGCGACTCTCAGCATTCTGTTTGCGTTTTCCTTTGAGGTATAGAGCGGCTCGTTTATCAAGTCATAGGACTCTTGGTTCACCACTTGGAGTTTTTCATTGTCCTTTTCGTTTTTTTCAGACACCTCTTCGATGCTGGACTTGAAGGAGTTGTTGGAATGGGTATCTGAGAGGGACTGTGGCGTCTTCTGGCTTGATGGTTTGTTGAGCAACTTTGTCTTGATGACCTCCCAGAGCGGGACGGTGGGAGCAGCCTCGCCGTAGTCTGGGGATTTTTCGAGCTCTCTCTGGAGCTTTGCATGGTAGAGGAACTCTTCTAGCGGGACGTCGAAGAACTCCTGCACTTCCTCGTCCTGGATCTCGAAGTTGTCTAGGGCGTTTGCGTTGTTGGAGATGACGTTGGATAGGATGATCGAGGGACTCGAGACTGGTTTGAGTTCAGACATCGCTGGGGAGGACGAAGGAGCGGGAGGATGGTTTTCTGATGGCGGAGAAAAAGTACAGGAAGGAGGAGGGGAGAGAGAAAACAGTAAAGCAGAGAAGCAGACGACACGGAAGGAAGGGGAGCCAGTCGAGTTTTATATGCCGAAAGAATGAGAGCAGATAGGAAACAGCAATGTGCTGTGGAGGGAAAACGGCTGTTGTGCAGTGTGGCAGGTGGCCGGTCCGGCAGCGGGCTTGTCAGCCGTGATCCCTCCACCCTTTATCAGCAGAGGGACGCCCAGCCGGGGCTTGGTAGGTGGGAGGGTGGGTGAGTAGTTGTTTGTCAGTTCTCGAAGACGTACACGGCGGTGCCGTGACTCCGCTGCCGATAAGCAACTTTATTTTTTCCTCATCTCTTGTTTCTTTTTCTTTTCCATTCTTTTTTTTTCCGCTGCGGATTTTTTTTTTTTGACAGCATTGTGGGCTGCCGTGCATTAGCTCAAGAGGTTAGTTAGCTCAAGAGATACACGAAATCGCTTACACTGTATATCATGCTATATGTCGGGGTTGAGACAGAAGACAAACAGGGCAGGGGGGAGGGGAGCGGAGGGGAAGGGCTGTCTACAGGGCGGCTGCAAGACAGCCGTCTGCTGATCCTGCGGCCCCGTCCCCCTCATCCTCCTCCGACTGTCCCTATCTGCCCCTGTCTCTACACCGCTGCTCCCTGGCCTGCCAGCAACAGCCACAGATAATGGATGCACGGCAGACCAGAGCAGAACGGCCGTTTTGTCGTGGGGCACTGTTTCGTGCCGCGCGCCGGCCGGCCGTGGAGCCGCGATGTCCCTCCCGTCTGCTGACGTCAGCCGGAGCCAAGCGTCAGCCGGGCGAGCAGGGCCTCGAGCTCCGCCTCCGACGGGGTTCCGCCGACAAGTTTCCCCTGGAAGCGGGTGCCGCGTCCGCCGCCGCGAAGCTGCGGAAGCTTTTCCCTGAGGGCTGCGACGGCGTCGCCCGTCGCCTGCTCCGAGGGGCCGGTCACGACGACGGCCCCGTCCGTGCCCGCGATCAGCACAAGCGTGCCGTCGCCGTCGCCGCCGTCGCCGCGCTGCTCTTTGACGGCACCACACACGTTGTTGAGGAACTCAAGATCCCCGTCGGCCCTGTAGAGCGTGAGCAGCCCGTGCGGGCCCCCCCTCAGCAGCTCCGCTGCGTGAAGCTGCGCAAGCTCCTTGTTGAGGGCCTTCTCGCGGTGCTGGAGCCGCCGGCACTGCTGGACAAGCTGGCCGGCGCGGGCGTCGAGCTCCTCGACACTGCTGCTCAGCGTCGCCCCGACCCGGGTGGTCGTCTCGTGCAGCTCTGCCGCGTACTTGTGCACACGACCCCCGCACGTGAAGCTGAGCCGGGCGGCCTTGTTCTTGCCCCGGCCCTGGCCCAGCAGAGCGACCGCCTGCACCTGGCCGGTGCTCGAGAGATGTGTTCCACAGCAGGGGTTCCTGTCGAGCTCGCCAATCCGCACCACCCGCAAGAGCCCCTTCTCCGGGTCGACTTCGACTTCGGCGTCGACTTCGACGTTGTCGTCGTCGGCGCCTGCGTCAACGGTGATGGGCGTGTTGCGGAAAATCTCGTCGTTCACCTCCTCGGCCACCTGAGCCAGCTCCTCGTCGCTGAGCCGGCGGGGCACGTCCACGTAGTTGATCCGTGCGCCCATGCTCCAACCGAGCGTCGGCAGCCCGTGCCGGTCGAGCACCGCAGAAAGCAGGTGCTGGCCCGTGTGCTGCTGCATGTGGTCGACCCGCCGCCGCCAGTCCAGCGACACCTCCACGGGCGCCGCCTCCGCCAGCGGGCCGTCGACAACGTGCACCGCACGAAGCCCCCGTCTCTGCACATCCACAACGGCCACCTCCCGCTCCGGCTCTGAGTCGGGTCTGATGACACCGTGGTCCGCCGGCTGGCCGCCCCCCTCGGGGAACAGCACCGTGTCTGCGAGCTCAACCTCGTACAACGGGACGGAAGGCTCCTCGTTGTCCTGGTCCTGTTTCTTCTTCTTTTTCTTGTTCTTGCCCTCGTCAGGCTGCGTCGTCGCCACAGGCGTGCAGCTCAACACCGTCGTGCGCAGCGTCCGCATGTACGATTCCCGCTGGCACGCCAAGGCACCCACAATCGTTCCACACTTGCTCATGTCTATCTTCGCTGGTTGTGTGTGACGTCTGCAACCAATGGCAGCGCAAGAGTATCCAACTCCGCAGCACAACTCCGTAGTCCAACGACTTGTCTCTCTGCTCTGTACCAACTCCAGTCCAGGAGCCCCTTCATCCTCCGAACCTCTCCTCGCGAACCCTGCGACACGTCTTCTGCAACAACCCGTCCGAGGAGGAAAAAAATCGCGGACTCTGGCTCCCTCTCGTACACCGGGAAGGAAATATTTTCCACGCATGGATGAAACATGCTCTACGGCAGCAGACTACATCTGCACAAGAAAGCCACCCCCTTCGACAGAACATCTCCGGCCCCATCCCCATCGACCGTCTCTAGAACCTTCCCCAGTGCTCCGCTTTGCAATGGTGAGATACACACAGCACAGCCAGCAGTCCGGCGCTGACCGCCGGGCACCCTACTACGTCCCAACTGAAAGGTCTGGAAACCTCTTTCAGAAAATTAAGGGCTTCTTCAACAGCAGCAGCAGCAGCAGCAGCAGCAGCAACAACAACAACAAGGAGAAAGCGCAGAAAGCCCCTGCACAAGATGCTCCCGCTCTTGCTCAAAAGAACGTCTACGACAACGTCAACGTGTCCAACATCGACTTGTCCCTCCGCTCCAATCTTTCCTACACCTGCAGAAATCCAAACGACACGCTCTCAGAGTTCTTCAACAAGAAGGGCGACACGCCGCTGAACGACATTGAGATCGAGGGCGTGCTTAGCCTCATCCGCAAGTCGCAGACATCAAGAGCTCCAAGCCGAAATAACAGCACTCTCTTCTCCACAACCCAAAATAACAACCAGCCGATGAACCACAGCATGTTCCTCAACTCGAACATGGACTCGAAGCTCGCGGGCCTGTCCTCTCTAAACGACATCAACAACACGACAATCCTCAGACCGGCCTCGGACAACATGAAGGCTCCAGTGAGAATACATACCCCGACCTATGTTCCCCGTAAATCCAGCGGAGCCGCAAACACATCCACGAGCGCCCTCAACGCTAAAGACACCTCCAATCTCTCAAACAGATCTCTCAACTCCTCGTATACCTCTAGATCGTTCAACCGTCCTGGAGGCGCAATCAGAAAGAGAAGAATAGTAGATTACTCAGCACTGCAATCTCAGTACAAGGTTAAAACATCCTCCTCTCTTGCCACCTTTCTGGAAAAGAAGAAATTATTAGAGAAGAAAGAAAGGGAAGAGAAACAACATGCATTAAAAGGGCAAAGCACAGATTTACACGCCTCAAAAAATAAAAATTCCATCAACTACAGTGGCGGAATAATCGATCTCTCTCATCTAGATGATGACGACGAAGAATCCGAAGCGTCAAAAGAACAGAAAGAACGTCTGAAACCAGTGGAACCACAGAAACTCAGTAAAACTGCAAGTAAAGTCCTGGACATTTTAAATTTTGATGATGCCAAAAAGACAAATTCGCATCAGGCAAACAAGGAGAAGAAGGAAATTTCTAAAACTGCAATGCCTACGGGATCAATCATCACAATCGACGACAGTGACGATGATAATTCTGCAAAAATTGCGAAGACTCAGCCAAAAGATTTGAAGGCGAATCCAACATCAAAGTTTGAATTCAGGAAAAAAGACAAAGTTTCCGAAAAGCCAGCCGTCTCCGAATCATTGCCGGCATTCAACTTCAAGACAAAATTAGAACCTGCAAAGAATACTGAAACGATAGAGCCTGTGAAAGAGGATAAGCCACCACAATTTTCCTTCAAAGACCTGGTGAAGCAAAAGGAAGATAAAGCTGAGAACGAAAAGAAAACCGGCGTTCCCACTTTTTCGTTCGGTGCTGCTAAAGACAGCCCAGCTCCAAAGACAGAGGGCAAATCTTCAGTTTTCAACTTTGGCGCTCCAATGAAATTTTCCAATTCCAAAGAAGCTGTGAAAATAGTAGATCATCCTTCCAAAGAGGCTCATGCGTTACCTCAACTCGAGAAATCTGAAACTAAGGAGCCTGCTGAATCTTCTGAAGATGTCGAGATCATCGATTCTTTTGAATTCCCAGAAGTTGATGTCTCTCCTATTACTACTGATAGTGATAACCATGTGGTGAACGGCACCCATGACTCAACGTCCACTTTTAACGACAAACCTACAATCAATAGCCATGTAGAACTAAAGTTCGAATTTCCTCCGATCACGAGCATCTCACCGCAGACTTTGGAGCTTGTGGAGAAAGAGCCTTCTGACCTTTACAAAGATGTGTTTAGATTTTAGTATTCTCCTATGCAGTTATGTACCCATATAACGAATGTAACATGTAAAGAAACCCATTCATGGATTGTCCACACGAAAAGTTTCATCTTAGATTCGTACGCGAGATCTTTTTTTTTGATGGGATAATGTCGGAGCCAGCATAGATCATCAAATATTGAAAAAACTAGTAAGTTAATGAATCAATAATTTGAAAACATTGAACCACCATACACTCAATTAACCATAAACTGTACTTTAGCTTGACCCCATGCAAGAATGTTTTTGCCATTGATGTCAAAAGCAGAGTTTGACAATATCAAGCCTTTCGAGCTCAAAAATGATAAGCCCTCCTTTACAATCAAACTGGCAGATGACTCGGCGGAAGGAAAACAGCTAGTTCCTGTGAACCAAAAAAAGGAATTAGGCGAAGATGAGGATGATTTTTTTCCAGGAAAGAAAGACAAAAACAGGCTCAGAAGGAAAAAGAAAAATGCAGTATTAAATGCTTCAGAAGGTGTCGATCTGAACCAAGTTCTCAAAATGAATGGAATTCACTCCAAACCATTGTATAAGAGGCCTGGTCAGGCACAAAGGAAGGAGAAAGAGAGAAAGATGGAAGAATTTCTCCTTCTGCACGATGATGATCCTGATGATCTTCAATTACCACCTCCACTTCCCAAAGACTCTCCTCTGCCTAGTCCACCGAAAACGAATGACAGAGGTGGTAAGCTGCCTTCTCAATTGGATATGTTCAAAAATACATGCTTGAACGATGGTGTCCAAATTTTAGCCAGAGAGAAGGTTAATATCAAAAAAAATGATGGCGATGGTGACAACAATGGTTTTGATGATTCATGGTACAATGACCGACCTTACAATTCGTACGGCAAAAACTTAAAAGATGGAAATGCGCACTACAAGGATAGGCCGTTCAATAACTATAACAAACAGCAAGCTTATTATAATGATGAAAATACGGCTTTTTATAAAGATAAGCCATCTAAGCCTAGTGGTGAAGTTCAGAGGACACAGAAACAGAAAAACATTACTAAAGACGATTCTTACTATAATGACAGACCTTTCAACATTTCTAATTCGAAACAAGAAAGAAACAATAGTGGTGCTTCTTACAGAAATTATCGACTCAGTACCACTAACGAAAGAAAAAACTCAGAAGTCATCGAGAAGGATGAGTTTAAGTCTACCGAGATGGTTCATGTCACGGAGCAAAACAACAACCCCGAATTGGCTGCGATTCTAGCCGTATTGAGAGTAGCAACGGAAAAGAAACTGCGTGCCAAAATAGGTAAAAAGAAGGCTAAGGCGATGTCATCCAACATGGAATTGATTTCATTGATCCAAACAGCGTTAATTGATAGCGACACTGAGTCATCCAGCGATATTGATTCAGATTTTTATTACAAAAGTAAACATGGCTCAAAAAAAAGTATTCGTAGCAGCAATCATAAAGGTAAAAGCAAAGCCAAAAATTCTAAAAAGAACAGCAAATATTATGAGTCTTCAGATGATGACAGCGTTGAATCCACCTTCGATTCAGGATATCGATCCAAAAAAGGATTACAGAAGAGAAATTTAGAGCGATCAACAAAACATAGACGGTATAGAAGAGATTCTGGCTCCGAAACTGAACCTGAAAGTGAATCTGACAAGGAATCTAGACGTGAGTATAAAACAAAGAGAAAGCATTTTAGGCGACGCGTATCTGAAGACTCCGAATCATCCGAGCCTGAAAGTGAAGAAGAGACGAAATCAAGAAAGAAGAATGGCAGCAAGACAGTTAGAAATCCCTCTATTAAAAAACCCACAAGAAGAAATAAGAAATATTATGATGCTGAGAGTGATGACGAATCTTCAGATGATGAAAGATTGCGAAGAAAAGAAAAGCAAAAGAGCAAAAAAGAAAGGCTAAAATACAAGGAAACAAAGGAAGACTATTATAAAGTTCATAAGCAGGAAACACTTACATCTTCTAACGAGATAATCATTGAAGAAATGGAGAGCAGTGACGAGGATTCTTCACACTTCAAAAAACAGATGTTGTTGACTTACAAGAACGACGAGTCATCAAACAGCAAAAAACTTGTTGGCCGGAAATGCAAAGCTAAATTGAAAGCAAAAGCCAAGGTTGGCACTATGGTTTCTGATGATGAAGATTTATCAGAGTACGAAAAGGGGAAATTGAGGAAGTCGAAATCTAAGTTGAAATCCAAATCTAAACCCGACCCTACTCCCGTGAATTCGGAAATCGAAGGCTTTACTGACTACGATGATCAGAATCACAAGTCTAATTCAAACTCTCGGTCTAAATCGAAACCGAACCCCCTGGATTCTAGCGGCGAAGACTATTCAGATTATCAAGACGAGAGAAAGAAGAAAATTAAATATAAATATAAATCCAAGTCGAAGCCAAACCCAATAGATTCGGGCAGTGAAGATCTTTCTGACCATGAGAGAGCTCATAAATTGAGGTCTAAGTGGAAATCTCATACAGATCCTGTAGACTCTGCAGAAGAAGATTTCACAGATTATGAACAGAAGAAGTCGAAAAAGTCTAAGCATAAGCCGAAGTCAAAGCCAAATCCTGTGGATTCTGATAGTGAAGAATTCACAGATTATGAGGAGAAGAAGTCCAGGAAACCAAAGTCCAAATCTAAGCCAAATCCAATGGACTCCGGAAGCGAAGATTTCACTGATTACGAGCGGAAGAAAACGAAGAAATCTAAGGCAAAGACCCAGAGTAAATTAAGGTCTGGCTCTAAGTCCAAGCCAAATCCTTTTGAATCATCCGACGGCGATTTTACGGATTATGGAGATGTGAAATCGAAAAAATCGAAGTAGAAATCGAAGTTGAGAGCAAAATTATTGGAATATTTCGGACAACTAAGATTAGAGTTTGAAGAAGATCAACCAAACCGACAGAGAAAAGGCCGAGAGAAAGGGGTATGCTGTCATGAAAGCTAACAAGAAATAATTTAGCGGGGTCAGAGCCCGGAGCTGCTGGAGAAGAATAATCCCCCCCCTCAAAATCCAAATCCATTGGACTCGGTCAGCTAAAGCGATTTCATCGATTATGAATCTAAAAGATCTAAAAAAGTCTTGCCCCATCTTTTTATTTTTGCAAGACTCTGGCAGTATATAAGTTTATAGGGATCAACCTCGTTAAGGAATGAAAAGTGAGAAAAAAGAAGGCTGTAAAAGTTATAGAAAAGAGCAGTATAAATCCAAAAGTGTAGTTAAATATAGGTGGAGAAGCCAAGGAATATAGTAAAAGAATAAATTGAGTGCGTGGGAAATAGACGTCTGCTCAGTCGTCGGTGAAAATGACAGACAAGCCCTCCTGGACAGTTGTGGCAGCCAAGGTGCCGTCTGCACTGAACATCTCACCAAACATGATGGATCTGTTTTCGCCTGCCTTGATGTTCTTCACGTTGTAGGAAAAGAAGGAGCTGGTGTCGATTTCCGTGTTGAAATAGATGGTGTGGTCCAAGGAAACAGAGAACTTGGTGGTGAACATTTCTCTGAGATTCAGACGCATGTTCGCGCTAAGATAGAAATAGTCGGAGATGTATGCCATGGCAACCCAGTTGAAGATCGATGGATTCTTCAAAGACTCCTTCGTCCTGACCCAGTAACGCAAGGTGCGGTCACTTGGGAGAGCGCTTCTCTCCTCCTCGGACACCTTGTCCTGGTCGAACATGTCTAGCGGCAACTTCCAAATGCAAGGTTCTCTGTTGTAGCAGCGGATCACCTCTTCCTCGCAGTTCTTGCCCTTCAAGTACTCCAAGTGCTTTTTGTTCATGGCCTTTTTCGACCAGATCCTGAACAACTCTTCCTGGGTGAGCATGTCATCTGGATGGTCGATGTCCTTGCCCACGACGGGTGGGGCCCGATGGTGGTGCAATTGGCCCTCCAGGTTGGCGGCAGAGCCTTCCAAGTGGTAGGCCTGGAGCGACACGGTGGCCTTGAAGATGAGCCTGTCGTTCTGGAATAGGTTCACCTCCCGGGTGCAGTAGTTTTTCCCGTCCTTCAAGTTCGTCACCTTGTAGTACAAGTTTGGGTGTGGTTTGGCTGAGTGGAGGAAGTGGCAATGCACGGAGATGGGCTTCCAGGACTTCTCGTACGTGTTCGAGTAGAGGAGCGCAGCCAACACGGCCTGAGCCGCCATTGTGCCGCCAAAGAGCCCCCGCCCCCGGTAGGGGATGAAGAGCTCCGACCGGTTGGTGAAGGTGTCGCCGGAGATGCGCCTGAGGTCCAAGAGGGCCTCGAGGCTCGACTCCTTGGACTCCCGGTCGATGTTCAAGTCCAGCCCAAAGTCCAAGTCCGCCAAGTCGTCGTTGCTGATCGACACCGACGTGTTGGACGACCCATCGCTGCTCAGCCCGTCGTCCGAGAGCGACGAGTTGTTTGTCCGCAGCTTCACGAGTCTTGTGTTGTTGTCTATGCCTGTGTCGGAATCCTTCTGCATGCTGCTCGAGTGTGTGCTCCTCTGCAAAGATGAGCGGGCAAACTGGAGGGCGTTCCCCAGTGTCTTTCTGGTCGTGGTAGTTGTGGGAGAGTGTAATGTGCACCTGCTATGTGTGATGGTGCCTGTTGTGGTGTGTGCAGAAGAGCAGCTCCACCGACGGCGCCAGCACACAGAGACAGCCTCCCTGCAATGGCCCCGAGCAGAAGAGGCAGACCGCACCGGCAGATATATAAGCATGCCTGTGTACATTCACTGATGACACACTCTATCTATCTCTCTATCTATCTACAGGCTCATCACGGCCACGGCCACGGGGGCGGGCCCTCCCTCTCTCCCTCCTCCGGAGATAGCTCTTTCCCTGTTTCTTTTTTCCACCCTGTCTGTCTGTCCCCTTTTTTTTCTCCCCTCGGCCCTTTTTCGCTCCCATCGTGGCCTGCGGGGCCTGGAAGGGGAGAGACGGGGACAGGCCGTCTGCTGCCGTTTTGGGCAAGTGCGGGGCAAGACGGGGAGGGCGGAGCAGAAAAGGGGAGACGCGGGCGGAGAAGGCACGCTCTCAGGGTCACGTGGATGGCACGTGCCAACATGAATTGGGGCAAAAAGGTGTTGCAGCTCTACTCCCGACGGAGGAAGGCCTGGAAGGCGTCGTTGGCAATGTGGACCTGGCCAACGCTTTTCATGTGTTTCTTACCCTCCTTCTGCCGCGAGAGAAGCTTCTTGCGTCGACTGATGTCGCTCGCATGGAGCTTCGCAAGCACGTCCTTGCGGCGGGCCTTGATGGTCTCACGGGCAACAATGCGGCCATTGGCCCGGGCCTGGATGACGACCTCGAACTGCTGGATGCGGAGAAACTCCTTGAGACGGCGGACAAACTCGCGTCCGTTCTTCTCGATCTGCGAGCGGTGCAAGACCGTGCTCAACGCATCGACACTGCTGCCGTTGACAAGGAGCTCCATCTTGTAGATGTCGCTCGGCTTGTAGCCAGCGTCGTCGTAGTCGAGCGACGCGTACCCCCGCGTGACGCCCTTGAGCTTGCCGAAAAAGTCGTCAATGAGGTGGGCCGTAGGGATGTCGTACTTGACGAGCGTCTGTCCGTTGCTCAGGTACTGCAGCTCCTTCTGGATGCCTCGGTTGTTCTCGCAGAGCGTCATCACGGCGCCCGTGTACTCCTTCGGAAACGTCATGAGCGCCTCCACGTACGGCTCCAGCATCTCCACAACGTTGCTCTTCTTCGTCCCGTCGGGGAAGTCGTCCGGGTTGGAGATGACCTCCTCCCGCCCGTCCTTGAAACGCACCTTGTACGGAACGGTCGGCGCGGTGATGATCAAGTTCTTCCCGTGCTCCTTCTCGAGCCGCTCTTTGAAGATCGACGCATGCAACGACCCAAGGAAACCAAGCTTCCAGCCCTGGCCCAACGCGTTCGACGTCGTCCGCTGGAACACAACCGACCGGTCGTTCAAAAACAAGTGCTGCAGGCTCTCCTCCATCTTCTTGAAGTCCGTCCCGTCCGCAGGGAACGCCCCGACAAACACCATCGGCTTCGGCTCCTCGAACCCGGGCAACGGCTCCACGTCGCTGCCCACCTTCCGCAGCGTGTCCCCGACAAACACGTTGTTCGGGTCCTTGAACCCGGGAATGACGTACGCAACCTGGCCGGCAACAAGCTTCGGCAACGGCCGCCGGTCCGGGTACATCACGCCGACCTCCTTCACCTCGTACTTCTCGTTCGTCTTGCAGAACTCGACCTTGTCCCCTTTCCTGATGCTTCCGTCGACGACGTTCACAAGCATGATCACGCCGACATACGGGTCGTACCACGAGTCGACAATCTGTGCCCTCAGAGGCATGTCCCTGTTGTACTTGTCCTCCGGCGGCGGAGGGACGTTCTCGATGATCTTCGGCAAAATGTACTCCACGTTCAGCCCTGTCTTGGCACTCACGTGCACAATGTCGTCTCGTAAAAGCTCAAACGTCTCCTCGATCTGCTCCTCCGCTCGTGGCACGTCTGCAGTATCTAGGTCGATCTTGTTGATGACGGGAATCAGGTGCAAGTTCATCGAGTAGGCAAGGTAGAAGTTTGCCACAGTCTGCGCCTTGATCCCTTCACTCGCATCAACCAAAAGCAAAGCACCCTGACATGACGCATATGACCGTATCACCTCCAACCTGAAATCCACATGTCCAGGAGAATCCACCAAATGGAACATGTAGTCTTCTCCCTGGTAATGGTAAATCATCGACACCGTCTGTGCCTTCACCGTTATTCCACGCTCTCTTTCCACATCTAACTTGTCAAGCACCTGTTTGTTGTCCACAGTCGGGTTCACCACCCCAGTGATCTCTAACAGTCGATCACTCAATGTGGACTTACCGTGATCGATGTGTGCCACGATGATGAAGTTTCTGTAGTTTTTCAGGGGAATATTGTTGATCCGCTCACTTAGTTCCTCTTCAGACAAAATAGGTGTCGGGTTGTGTTTCCGATCAAGTACATACTTCGTGTATCCCTTGTACTCCTCGCTCCCAGGCGTGAACGGTGGTCCTTCTTCCCTCGAGGCAGAGTTCCACCGTACAAACCTCCGCGGTCCGAGAATGGCAGCATTTCTCGCAAAGCTCCCACTCCGCACTAGCCGAAACGTAATCGGCAAACGTATCATTTGGCTTGCACGCTTGTTTGCTTTTGCATATGAGTTTAATCCCCAATCCAGTGGACATTGTCAACGTGAAAGCATGGAAGAAATATACTTGACCATCTGAAAAATCTCATGAAAGAAAAATCACTGGTCACGTGACTAGATCTTTTTCTTTATTTTTTCTTTTTTTTTCTAATTTTTCTTCTTTGTCTTAGTTACTAGAGCTATATTACACATTTGCTTACACTGAATTGGCCAGCTGGACCGTCTCCGGCGGTCACTCGGCAGTGTACTTCAACACCACCACGACAGAATCTCCTCGTAGAAACATCTTCGACACGAATCGCTCCCGCAGCACCTTGTTGCCGGCCTTCGTCTTGCTCTTGCCGTCGCCCTTACTCTCCTCGTACCAGAACTCCTTTACGTTCATTAGCACCATATTACAGTGTCTGTCGAACGCCTTTACCTTCGCTACCAACTTGTGGCTATTTCTTAGCGAAATCAGCACTGAGTCCGAGTTCTGCACCGCCTGTGCAAGCACTCGAAGCGGTCCGTTGTTGAATTCGTAGTCCTCGAGATCCTGCAGCTCGTTCTGCGACAACTCCGACTTTGGTCTTCTGGTGAGTTCCGACATCTTCTGTCTTCTCCTGTTTCTGTTTGATGTGGCTCCTACTCCTCACTGCTCCGCCTCTCTCTTTGCGTTACTCTCCTCAGCTCATAAACATATCGTTTCTTCTCCCTCTGTTAAGAGCTTCCAATTCTCCACGCGCAGTGAGGCTGCACAGCCCGCAAACAGGATCTTGTGCCAGCCAGGCACAGTCTTCTCTTGTGGCCCTGGGTACGAGAGATATTCGGCCGTGTTGGTTCCGCCAGAGACAACAACAGAGGCTTACATCGTGTACGGAGGCCATTAGGAACCGCAGAAACAGCAACAAAGACCTGATTGACAGCAATGACACTTCTAGTGGGAACGGCATCATGGCAGAGCGTCTCGTACATCGGAATATACAAGTCACTAGCCCTCCGACGCTCATTCTCGTCATGCACAGGTGCAGGCTTATCGTCAAGGCCACGGGTACCTGGGAGCAGACCCGGCGGCAGAAGCTACAGCAATGGCAATCCGAGTAACAGCCAGAGCAGCAGCAGTGGTATAAATAAGCAACTTGCGTCGAACATCACGCACACGATGAGCCAGATAAATAAAGATAAGTACTTATCGAACTCCAAAACGACGGCGCTTCGACATAGCGAAAACAATGAACCGTCTGATCTAAAGGTCTCTGGCCCGTTCAACAACTCAAATCCGTTGTTGCACACTACAGACGTTGACAAGGCGCAGGCGGGGACAGCTAAAGGCGATGGTGGCGTTGCCAGTGACAACAGCGGCAAGACTGCGGTGAGTAATGATCGAGAGCATCCCGGGAGAAGATCGAATGGGTTCGATGGGGAAGACATGATCCGCATGGAATCCTTCTTTGACTCCTACAAGGTGGTGCAGGACTTCAAGAACAGCGGATTCACAGATGCGGAGTCATTGTTACTCATGAAATACACATACCACATTCTACAGAAGAAGCTTGATTGGCTCAGCCAGACGTATGCACCAAAGGTCGATTTGGAGAACGAGGCATACCTCTTTGAAGCCGCACATAGCGAGCTGCTGTTCGAGGTGACCAACTCCCGGGAGATCTCGTTGATGA
Organism: Pichia manshurica; assembly: GCA_005406165.1. Taxonomy (NCBI): domain Eukaryota; kingdom Fungi; phylum Ascomycota; class Pichiomycetes; order Pichiales; family Pichiaceae; genus Pichia; species Pichia manshurica. Next base: position 651,267 of record BJFO01000001.1, on the reverse strand, counting down.
ACCTCACCAACGCCATGATCATCCTCAAGCGGGCATTCAACAACCTCGACGATGAGACCATTGCGCAGATCAAGCTAAATGACGACATCATCAAGATGGAACTCAATCAGTTCAAGCACGAAAACAACCTACACCAGAAGTCGCTTAATTTGAAGAACTCCGACCTCAACAGCAGAATCTTGAGTGACATGGTGTCCGGGTTGAAGTCCGAAATCGAGACGTTCAGATGGCAGCTTACAAGGGCGGGTATTCTGTCCATCATGGTTATGGCTATCTGCATTATGGGGGTATGGAATCTTACAAAGAAGTTGGCCATGGGTGACGACGCCGAACACGAGAACAAGGGCCCTCTGTTGCAGCCTGTGCATCAACAGACTGACGAGGAGTCACACGACTACGAGGCAGACTGGGATGAGCCAGTCGTGGTGTAATGTCTAGACGACACACTTTATAGCAATCAATAAACAGGCATAGTAAATACAGCATCTTCTTCTTCTTCTTCTTCTTTTCTTCTTTTCTTTCTCCGACTATATTATACTTCTCGGGATATCTGACCCTGGCAGCCCTCGCTAAAACCTCCCGTATGTGAGTCCTCGCTAACGCTTGCCCGCCGGACTCCCCGCGTCTCCCTGAAAAGCCTTTTCATTTTCGGACAACTTTGAATGATTATCTTCGCCAACCGCTAGGTGATCACTGCCGCCCGTTGCTCTTCCCCCCAAGGTGACAGCTCTTATATGACTCTCTATATTTCCTACTCCTTTTTGTAGCCACTCTCTTCTGTCTTTTCTTGTAATGCACTTCCTTCCATCGTTTTATCTTTTTTTTCTTTAACACCGAAGAGAATCAAAGTCGCTCACACTCACAGCCACATATAGTATACACCAGACAATGCTTTCGAGATCTGCCAGAACACTCCGTGCCGGTTCTAAGGTCGTTTACAAATCAAGCATTTCTATCCCTGTAATTGCCTCTGCTCAATCTTCCCGTCTTGCTGTGAAGTCATTGAACTGCAAGAGATGCGTTTCCCAACTAGGTCATTTTGAGGCACCACGCCATATCACTAACGAACATACAAAACTTTTCACTAAGGATGATGTCAAGGATTGGGAACTGTTGAAGCAAGAAATTGATTACTTCACATCTAATCCGCAAACGGTACCTTTAGTCATTGGTGGTCAGAGAATTGGTAGTGGTCGTGAAACCAAGCAGATTGTCAACCCTGCTAACATCAAGCAGAGCTTGGGTACTTATGCACAAGCTACCAAAGAAGATGTCAAGGCAGCAATTGAATCATCATTGCAGGCAAAGAAGATCTGGGCGGAATTGCCATTTGCAGACCGCTCTGCCATTTTTCTCAAGGCTGCAGAATTGATCTCCACCAAATATAGACACAAGATGCTTGCGGCAACTATGCTCGGACAAGGTAAGAATGTTTTCCAAGGTGAAATCGACTGTATCGGAGAATTAATCGACTTCTTCCGTTTTAATGTGAAATACGCCTCAGACTTGTACCGTTCCCAGCCTCCCGAATCCACTACAGGTGTCTGGAACAGAACTGAGTACAGACCATTGGAAGGTTTTGTTTATGCCATCACTCCATTCAACTTCACTGCAATTGCTGGTGGCTTAATTGGCGCCCCTGCATTAATGGGTAACACCGTTGTGTGGAAGCCTTCTGACTCTGCTATTCTTTCTAACTACTTGTTATTGCAAATCTTAGAAGAAGCTGGTATGCCGGCAGGTGTCATCAACTTTGTTCCTGGTAACCCTGTCGAAGTGTCAGACGTTGCTTTGAACAACTCCAATTTTGCAGCATTACACTTCACAGGATCCACCAAGGTCTTCTCCTCCATTTGGTCTACAATTGCAAGTAACGTCGGCAAGGGTGTCTACAGGGACTTCCCACGTATTGTTGGTGAAACTGGTGGTAAGAACTTTCACCTGGTAGACAAGACCGCCAATATTGAAAACGCTGTTTACAACACTATTCGTGGTGCCTTTGAATACCAAGGTCAAAAGTGTTCCGCTACTTCCAGGCTTTATGTTTCTGAATCGATCTGGCCTGATTTCAAGAAACTTTTGGTCGAAACTGCAGAATCCATCACTCCTACGAACTGCACACAAGAGTTGCAAGGATTTATGGGACCTGTCATCCATGAAGCCTCATTCGACAAAGTCTCTGGTGCCATAAAAACGGTTGACGCAGACCCAGAATTGGAACTACTTTCTGGCGGCAAGTTTGACAAGTCTGTCGGGTATTTCATCAAGCCAACCATTGTGCAAACCCAGAACATTGAACATCCGTTCATGAAAACTGAATTTTTCGGCCCACTGTTGACTGTCTACGTTTACAAGGATGCAGAGATTGATAACGTCTTGGATAAGATAGATACTACAACAGGATACGGACTCACGGGTGCAGTATTCAGCACAGATAGATTAAGCATCAGAAAATATGAGGAGAAGCTCAGATATGCTGCCGGTAACTTCTACATCAATGACAAATCCACCGGTGCTGTTGTGGGTCAACAGAGTTTCGGAGGTTCCAGATTGTCCGGTACCAACGACAAGGCTGGTTCCGCTGCGTTGGTGACTAGGTTCGTTTCTGTTCGTAGTATTAAGGAGAATTTTGGCGAACTCAAAGGTCACCTCAACCCATCTAACTTCTAATCTTCAGAAGATTTAACTCGATCATGTTATTTCTTTTCTTCCCCCTTGTGCCTATTCTTTTAATTTAGTCATTAATAATTAATTGCTTATATAGAAAAAAAAAAAGAATATCAATTTACGATAAAAAAAAAACAAAACAAAATTAAATGAAGCAGAACTGAAATAACCTAAAAAACCAAAAAGTGAAATAAACAAATGTACAGAGGTATACTGAAGTAGATGAATACTTAGAAAAGACTACGATCTTGTGTCCTACTTAAACCACTTCTTGAAAATGCTTCTGCTTCCCGAACTCTTGGATGAAGATTTCTTACTGTCATTACCAATGGTTGTATCATTTTCAGGACTCGTCTCACTTGAATTGGCAGCTCCATCTAGCGGAGCTGCGGAATTTTTCCCCGATGAAGGCTTCGATGCAGCCTGTGGGCCAACCTTTACGGCAGACAATCTTCTCTGGTATTTTTCAAAAAGCTCTTGTTTCTGTTTCTCATGTCCTGTCAATGGTTTAGAGGCATCGAAACTACCAAAGCTACTCCTAGATGTACGTCTACCTAGCTGATTCAACCTATTTCCATCGGAGCCTCCCTCATCGGAATCATCTATAGCACACTGGTTACCATCGTCACTGCTTGGAGACTTAGATAGCGTGTCTGGGTTTAGCACGTCCAACATGCTTCTCCTTCTTTGAGTGTCAAGGGTCGAGTCTGTTTTCAGGAAGTCGTAGCTTGTACTGGTTGAGTTGCTGTTTGTCTTACACAAATCTAGAAGCGGGGTGTCATTCAAGTTATCGAACAACGAGGACGCCTGTGTGTCATTTGTCTTCATTTTGGATAATTTGTTATTTGAATCTGAAGAGTTTGAGTCTATAGAAGAGTGACTTGTAGTATGCGAAATGCGTGGAGGATCAACAACAATTTTAGGGGTTGTCTTCTGCTTGGCGGTGTCGTTAGCTGATGCCGGTGTTGATGCTGACGCCCCTCCCTCCTTAGACTTGAACGGGATTTTGAAGGTGACTTGGGCGTTGCCATTTCTGACCCAGTTATCACCTCCATTTCCATTGCCGTCTTCGGATGGAAAAGGGTTCAGAATCTGGTCATTACCCACGTAAACGACCGATAACAACTTCCTATTTGCAGTGGTCATTGATGTGGATTTGGTCTTGGCGTTGTTGGTGCCGACAATGATTAGACTTGGTTGGTAGAGGTTGAAGACTTCTGCAAAGAAGGCGCCAGACTTGAAGAACTCGAAGGTGATGTTGATAGGATGAGCCAAATGCGGACTGTTTTCTACATGCGAGAGGATCAAATTTGTGAAAGACTCGATGAACTCGTCCAACATTGCGTTCTTGTCGTTTCCTAGTATCGAGGTGGATAGGGAACAGCAGATGACGACCGTGTCGCCCCTCGAGGAGATCTTGTTGATGTAGTAGTCCAAGGACGATAACGAGTAGGACTTGCTGGACAGCAGGATCAAATAGAACTTGTCGTTTAGGTCTGAGTTCTTCAAATCTGCATGCTTAAAATTGAAACAGATGGAGTTTTTCGTAATGATCGGCTTTGTCGGGTACTCGTTCAAGATGGCGTTTGGGGACAAGTTTTTGAAGCTGCCCGAGTCTAGAGTATCTTTATCGCTATTAGTGATGGAAGAAGACGATAGTCTTGGACCAACAGCGAAACCGTAACTCTTTTGAATGTCAACCGCTCTGACATTGAATTGAGAATCCAATGCGAGTAGTTCAGAATCGGACATTTCGCTATATGATTTCTTGCGAAGGTTATAGCCGGTGTTTGTGGGTTGTAGTGTATTATTGTTAGAGATGGCATTGCTGTTGCTGTTGCTGTTGCTGTTGGTGGTGGTATTTCTATTGGTTAACCTCGCTGAAGAGGCTGGGCGGGTGGGACTGCTGGCCTGTTCACTGCTGCCCTTAGCTGGCGGGGAGGAGGAAGCAGGGGGGGCCGAAGACGAGGATGAAATAGACGAAGGCACGCCTCGGACGGAGGATGATGTGGTGCCAGCGGTGTTTCCTGCACCAGAGACGGCGGAGTGGGGGTCAAGCCGAGGAGGGGACCAGGACGGAGAAGACGCAGGGTCGCCCTCTGCCCGTGACCCCGACTCCTTATCGGCGGCCCGTGCAGCGAATGATGCCCGGATGTGGCCCGACTTGAGGATCGACGTGGGCTTGAGGAGTTGTTGTTTCTGCCTCTGCGCGGCGGGGTCTGGACAGCTGGAGGAGCTCGGGAGGGAGTTGGGAGCAGTTGGAGAGGAGGAGAGGGGGTCGGAGGACTGTTTGGAGGCCGACGGCGTCTGGGTTGATTGCTGCTGCTGCTGCAGTGATGCCGCAGTCCTGGAGGTGGACGTTCCGGAAGAAGAGGAAGACGCAGAGGAGAGGGCTGTCGACGTGGACTGGTGCGGCAGCTCGGAGTTGGAGGGAGCAATTGTAGCAGACGCAGACCCAGACGTGGGGGAGAAGGACTTGCGACGTGGCGACGCCAGCACGACGGGCGATGTTGCCGACAGAAACGCTGTTTCCGGCTGGTAGTTGTCGAAGGAGACCCTTCTGACGAAACGCTTCGTGGTGGCGGCGGCGGCGGCGAGCTGAGCAGACGTGTTTGGCGAGGTTCTGCCTGGGGCAGTTCCCGCGGGACTGTCGTGTTGCTGGGACCCGAGCATGGTTTCTCGAGTGTGTATGTATGTGTGTGTTGTGTAGGACGCAAACGATCCTGGCAAAGAGGTGGCAAATGGACAAGAAGCAGAGGAGCAGAGCGCAGAAGAGCAGCAGCCAGCAGAAGAAGGAAGGGACCCCTTGTGCAGTGCAGTGGAACGAACGCACGGCAAGCACACGCCAAAACGACAGGCCAAGCAAGACGACACGGGGCAGACCGAGGAAAATAAAAAATGGGACGCCGGGAATGCAAGGACAGGCAGGCAGCGGGACCTGCCACGGATCTGGGCTGTGGGGCTCGTCTGCTGCGACCCATTGGGTCGTGCTGTTCTGCGAGGCCGCTGTGTCTCTGTCGACAAGCGTGTGTGTGGATCTGTGTCGTTCGGAGACTGCTGCTGTTTTTTCGTGTCCGTCGTGCTCCTGTGGTCTCCCGCCCTCCCCGGCTTTGCTGCCACTGGCCCAGAGGCCCGGGTTTCCGATCTGCAGAAGAACAAAGATAAGCGGGGGGGAAAATCTAAAAAAATGAAAAAATGGAAAAAATGGAAAAAATGGAAAAAATGGCAAAAATGACGGGAGAGCGCGGGAGGGGGGCTCAGCGGCCAGAAATGTGGGCGCGGGTCGATCGACGCAGCGAGGCGAGCGGACGACGGAAAGGACATGGCGAAGAACCAGAAGGGGAAGCATAAGAAGAAGAAGATGCAGAGGTTTCGGAAGAAGGATCGGCGGGTTGGGAGGGCTCTTTCTGGCCCCCGTACGGAGCAGAACAGTGGCAGGACATGGAGTACATACCCGGGCTGGACGGGAAAGCAGATGCAGACGCAGACGCAGACGCAGAACTGGCGGCACACGTGCAGAGGCTGATCGACAGGGAGCTGGACAGCATAGACACCTCGGTTCCACATCCGGGGCTGCTGGAGTCGCAGGCTGCAGCAGCTGGCGGCTCGTTCTCGTTGCTGCCACGGTCGGCAGACGGCCTGACACCGTTCATGCCGGTCTCTCTCGCAGAAAAGTACACGTCGCAGGACGGACTCGATTTGCAGCTGCTTGCGAGCCACTCGCAGCTGCGCATGGCACGGAACAGCGTCCTCGCAGAGCTGCTGCTTGGCGACAGCACCCGTCCGGAGACGCAGAGCTTCGGCAACCTGCTGCAGCTCGAGGCAGCAGACGCCAGGGCGTCACAAGAGCTGCTGCAGCAGTCGTTGTCGAAAAAGCGGAAGCTCCTCCAGCAGGTGGCGGAGCAGAGGAAGAGACAGATTCTCGACTTCAAGCCCGTGGACGACTTTCTCAACAACCGGTGGAACGAGAAACTCAACGAGCTGACGCAGCTCCAGATAGAAAAGCTCTCCTCGGAGCAGAGCAGACAGAGCGAGTAGTTGGAGGAAGGGGGGGTTTAGATACACATGTATGTAATTTTTATACACCAAACATTAAAACGTTTAAGCGCCAATGACATCAGCATCGTACTTAGCCTTGAACCAGTTGATGGAGTCTTCCTGGGAGACCTTGTGGTACTTACCAACGGTACCTCTACATCTCTTTCTTCTGGAGACTCTGAAACCAGCTCTACCCATGACAACGAAGAAGTCCATACCGTAAATACCAATGTTTGGGTCGTACTTGATACCCAAGTCAATGTGTTCTTGGATACCGAAACCAAAGTTACCGGTGGAAGAGAAGTTCTTTGCCTTCAATTGGTATTCCTTGACCTTCAAACCTCTTTCCAAGATTTCTTCGGCCTTTGGACCTCTGACGGTGACGTGGACAGAGATCTTTTCGTTTCTTCTGATACCGAAGGATCTGATGGTGTATCTAGCCTTGGATTGGACTGGGGTTTGACCAGATAATTGTTCTAAAACCTTGGAGGCTCTGGTCAATCTGTCACCGGATTCACCGACACAGATGTTCAAGACCAACTTTTCGATCTTTAATTCTCTCATAACATTGGAAGTTTTGTCAGACATCTTGGTATGTGTGTGTATGTATATGGGATGTGCTTTGGTTTGTCTGGAGGGGGGGATCCTGTACCCACGCTCCTGTCCAACTCGTTGATAACTTACACTTCCAACGTATATTGAAAAATGTATAACGCACCCTTGCTTCCCTCTCGCACCCTTCCTCTCGCTCCAGCAAACGAAGAAAAAAAAAAATAGGAAAAGTCTCGATTTCAGTGAAAGTGTGGTGAAAAAATAGGAAAAAGAGGGCTTCTCACGTGCGTGAGGCGAGGGTTTATGCGCGGATGACAAAGAAGTTTGTTTTTATGCCGTCGATCGACGTGAAGCCATTCTCGGGGGGGGTTTCTTCCTCGCACTCCTCCGTGCACCACCATTGCTGATAACATGGCTTTTGTCTCCATTTCAAGACACATCTTCATGGATTTGCCCTCAAACAGTAAATGTCTAATCTAATTCTGATCCGGTCTTCATCAGTCAGAAGAAAGGCTCAATTAGGTTCAAAACAAGACAATCATGTCAATAAATCAAATAGCCTCCAAATACACGTTCCAAAACTCGATCGATTCCGAACTGAAAGACTACAGCTCGTCGTTCGCCCCAATAACGCCATCTCTGCAGAACTTATCTCCTGCAATATCCATACCGCCAATCTCCCAACCTACAGATTTCCTACGGGCCCACACTGATGACGAAACAAATCCAGACTGTTCAATCAAAATTGCTCATGGTACTACCACCCTGGCATTCCGTTTCCAAGGAGGTATCGTAGTGGCGGTGGATTCACGTGCAACCGCTGGTAACTGGATTGCCTCTCAAACCGTGAAAAAGGTCATTGAAATCAACCCAATGCTTTTGGGTACAATGGCAGGTGGTGCTGCCGATTGTCAGTTTTGGGAGACCTGGCTAGGTACCCAATGTCGTCTACACGAATTGCGTAATAAGGAACGTATCACCGTCGCCGCCGCTTCTAAAATTCTATCAAACTTAGTCTACAATTATAAAGGTATGGGACTTTCAATGGGTACGATGGTGTGTGGTTGCACTCCAAAGGAAGGTCCAACGATTTTTTATGTCGATTCAGATGGTACAAGATTGAAGGGTGATATGTTCTGTGTCGGTTCTGGTCAAACTTTCGCTTACGGTGTGTTGGATTCTAATTACAAATGGGACTTGACAGTTGAGGAAGCTTTGTACCTAGGTAAGAGGTCAATTTTAGCTGCCGCTCACAGAGATGCATATTCTGGTGGTTCAATCAACCTATATCACATTACAGAAGAAGGCTGGAAATTCCACGGTAATTACGACGTTGGTCCTTTGTTCTGGGAAATCAAAGAAAAGGAAGGCTCGTTCAACAACGTCAAGGGCTAATAGATATCTATTTTTTCATATAGAAGTTATAGTTCAATCATGTAAAACAGTTACGATAATCCCGGTCTTGGAAAACTTCAAAGTTTTGAAGTTTGAATGATGTTACAAAATATACAAATTTATCCGAATCTATAGAATATGTAATCTACCTACATACTAATCAATCCGTCTTGACCCTTTTTCCGTCACTTTCTTCTTCCCTAACATTATTTCCACCCCCAACAGCACCATTTCCTTCTAAAGAACGTTCCATTTCATCGAGTGTTCTCTTCTTATTTTCAGATTCCTCATGTTCCTCTTCCTTTTCAAGATCAGCCAGCATCATATGTAATTCGTCATCAAGTTCGTCATCGCCCTCTCCGTCTTCTTTGGTCTTCTTTGGTGGTGAGCCAGTTGTATCTTTTTCTCCAGTCGCATTCACCTCTGCAATGTTTTTCCCTTCTGTGCCTTTTCTAGAAGATTCTTCTGAATCTTCAGTAACCGAGGCTGATAAAACAGGGGAATTCTTCTCAGCAACAGGTACAGTATTTTCAACATTAGGTGGAACCGATGAAGCGAATCCAGCTTCGGGTTCAGAAACTTCTATTTTAACGTTAACGTCAACCTTTGCAGAATCATCAACAGTCGTAATGGGCTTAGCGGTAGGCTTACCAAACTTGGCGATACTTCGCTTTATTTCCTCTTCTTCGCTGATACTCTCATTTGCTATATTTTTGTTCACGTCAGTAGAAGGGCTCTTACCCTTGGCATAAAATTGGGGTTTAATAATACCTGTTCCTGAAATTCCACCTAATCGTACAGGTTTAATCGGTTTGATAGATGTTTGATACGCATTAGGGTGCGATGGGCCAAAACTCTTCACCGATGCTCCACTTATTGGTTTAACCGCAGGCTTGAAAGAAGGTTTAATACTTGCTTTTGCAAATTGGTATACAACAGGTCCTGTAGCTTGTTTACTTATATTTTGCTGTTGTGAAGTTGCAACTTCAGCATTATGTGTCTGCACTGTTAATGAATTATTACTCTTCTCAGCTGAATTAGAGCTACTTGCGTTTACATTGTTTGGAGTTGAAAGGTTCAATGTTGTTGCTCTCACATTCTGAGCCGCCTCTTGAATATAGTGAGAGTCATCTGCAACTGAAGTGGATTGCACAGGTTCAGACTTTGTACTTACTTTATGGAAAATTGGATCTCGGTTCTCAGAATTTTCTTTTTTGATATGCAGGATTGGCACGTTGGTATTTTTTCCAAATTCATTAGCTGTACCAGGTTCAGTCTTTGGAGTAATGCTGGCGACTGATTCAGGGGCATTTTTCGAATTTGGCATCCGTGAAGCAGAGTCTGTTTGCACACCGCTCTTGTCTTGTGGTATCTGAGTAGGCGGAGCTGCGTTTTTTGGAGGCAAATGCGGTGTCAAACCCTTTTGTTTACAAACCTGGAGAGTAGCGGCGTTAAGTGCAGCCGTTAAAATTTTGGTGACGTGACCAGGATTCTTGTCAATTAAAATCACTAAAGGAAATCCTTTGATGGAAAAATTTTTGGCAGCCTGATCAACTTGTGAAATAGTCATGGCCAGAGCTTTGGTCAAGATTTCGGTTGATGTTGCTCTATCGTACATTTTTCGTGATTTCGTTAGTGAAATTAATTCTTTCTGTAGATAAGCCAGAGCTTTTTTCGTATTTGCGGACATGTTGCTATTACTGGTACTATTTGTGCCATTCGAACTAGCTTCTGATCTTGCTCCTTGCTGCTCGGAAGATTTGGTGGCAGTAGTAGGTACAGATGATGACTGAGTAGCTGAAGCAATATTATGAGAAGCAGTATTTGTATAAGATGACGGATTGATATTTTTCTTATTAGGGTCGTTGGCAACCTGATTCTTGAAGCCAGCAGTGGCCGGATTGTGGATGTGAAGATTGGCCTGCAGTTGTCTTGGCGGCTGCATAGATTTTGGTGATGAAGATGAAGGTGATGAAGTTTTACCTTTTGCTTTAGCATTTTCTAGTTGTTTCTGCCTTGCTCTGTCTTTTTCTGCAACAACCTCTTCATTCACTCCCCAAAGCCATCCTTTACCTTCTTTGGAAATTTTTCTAAAAGATTTATTCAAAGAGAGATTGTGCCTGACACTACTTTGCCAACCATCCGGACAGTAAAAGTAATAGGGATAAAGCTCTTGTATTCCTTTGTAAATTTCAGACAGTGACATTCCCTTTTCAGTACCTCTTTGTCGTAAACAGTCTGTTATCAGAATCGAATAGGGAAGATTCGGTTTAGTTCTATACTGTTCTGGTATTTCTTCGAGTGTGTATACTTTTTTCTTTGCCTTAGGCTGTCGTTTTGGTTTGGCCTTTGCCTTTGATTCTGCCTTACTTGACTCTTGAGGAGTATCGTCGTCTTTATCAGTGCCTTTTGTTGATTTAGATTTCGAGTTTGATTTCTTCTTTGGGTTTGCCCCTGTAATGTCATTGCTGAGAGAATTTTCTAGATGAATGGAGCTTTGAACTTCGGGGTGCTCTCGTGCAAGGACTTTTCCTATTTCCTTTTCAATTTCAAGTTCACGTTGCTTCTGAGCGTCAGGGTCCAGCACCATATCCAATACGTGTGGGTCTTTGGTCATTAATAGCTTGTCGCTTTGGATGTCCTTCTTGATCTCATCAAAGTTTGCAACTAGGCTATCCAAATTTTCGATCTGGTCGTTTGGAGCACTGCCTTGGCTAGCCTCTTTCTCCTTCTTAGGAAGAACAAAAGCAAACTCTGTTTCTCCTATTTGAATTTTTGTGCCATCAGATAAGGGCACCGTAACACCCTTTTCGACAAAATTTCCATCAATAAATGCACCGTTTCGGCCCAAAACGCTGAGCTCAAAGCGTTGATTTCCAAAATTGTAAAAGATCTTAGCATGCCTTCTGGAAATCGCTTTTTGGTTTCCTAAATGGATATCCAAGGCATCGGTCAAAGAATCTCCCTCGACCATTCTTCCTAGTAAAATCTGCATCGTTTGAACGTAAAACGTGAAAGAGTCGAAATCCAGCATCGCATAAGCTTGAATTTTTTGTGAATCCACAGCTGAATCCTCGTTGTGCTTATCAGCCAAGCTGTTGGCACCATCACTGTGTTTGCCTCTTGTTAAAGAATCATTAGGAGAGACCTGCAGATGCACTGTTTCGGTTTCTTCTTCTGTTTTACTTGATTTGCTTCTCTCATCGAGAATGTCTGCTCCTTCCGGGAATTCTGACAGGATATGATTAATCTCCTGCGTTGTTGGTGGATGCAAAACGACGCCGTCGTTATGGATTTTCTGCAGCTCATCCATCTCAAAATGTTCTATATTAAGTCCGTTAAAGCTTGTGTTGGTACCATGAGTGTTCAGGTCATTACGGCCACTGCCATAAGCAGCAGTAGAATCCTGTCTCTGCGGCGCTGTCAGTTCCAAGCTATGCTGGGCTTTCATGTCTGTCGAATTCGGGATCGTCGACACCGAATTAGCATTAAACATAGCTTCAGAGGAAGCGGTAGCAGCAGTCATGGCAGTCGTAGATGATGCCCTCTGGAACATGTGTGTATTTGTTGCACCTGTTGAGCTTACCGCAGCCGTAGGGTTTGCGGAAGACGCTTCTGACGCAGTCTGAGGCGCTTCTGACGCAGGGGCTGTCGGTGCCAGAGACGACATACCTAAACTCTGGACGTGTTTTCTGCTGGAGGCACTTGTTGTTTGCGGTCTGCACTCTTGCCGAGTGTGCTGCTGTCCTTCCAGATCACTCCGTCCCATCTTTTGGGCACGGGTTCGTCAACAACTTCAAAGCGCTGCTCTTTCGCAACTCTTTTTTTCCGTTTCCGTATCAGAGGTCGGTCGATTGGACCTAATACAAATGCATCGCAGTTGATAACTGCACAGTCTTGTCTATAAACGCCATGTTGTAACTGGATGGAATATACGGTTATTCTAGTACTAATATACATGTGTACGGTCGACAAAGTCGACAATTTCTTCCAAAGTGGCCCGCTCAACGAGAATCTTCCGGAGAAGCGTATGGATGTCCGGATGTGCCTTGAGAATGTTGATGTCTTCGGCGGAAAGCCAATCCAGCACCCGGCCCTCCTTGATGACAGTCAGCAAATAAAAGTGATCATAGCTGGCAGTTGCATAGGGCTGGGAGCCCGTAGCTGCTTCAAGAAGCACCAGGCCAGCGCTGAAGAGATCGCTCTGGAACGTCGGCAGCGGCTTCTTCGTAAAATCCAGAAGCTCGGGGGCGGTGTACTGCAGAGTCATGTCTGGGCACTTGATGAGGCTCTCAATCTCACAAGCCGAGGAGAAATCAATAACTTTGAAAAGGACATCTTTCTCCGGCTGGTGATTTTCCTGATCTTCGCTTTCATCCACTTGCAGCACCATGATGTTGTCGGTTTTGAGGTCGCAATGTACGCTGCTGAGTGTCTTTAATATGGTCAAGGCATCCAGCAGAGTCTTGCAAAGCTTCCACCAAAGCGGCAGCGGTAATCTTGTATCTGTGTCATGCAGCTGCTCGCTGGTGCTGATGTACGTGGACAATCCGACGGACATCTTTTTCATCAACAAACAAGGGAGCTCGTCGTTCCTCTTGAAAAGCGGGAATTGCTCTCTATTAAGGTAGTAGAGCCCATAGCAGTCGATGAAAGGATAGAATCTGTTGTGTGTTTTGAACCACTCATCTTGGTAGTTTCGTAGTTTGATTGCAAACTTTGTTTCTTGGATAATGTGCTTGACCTTGTTTCTCGAGATGGGTATCTTTACGGCGACGTTGAAAGAGCTGTTCTGTATGCCGACTGTCGAAATCTCGCACGAGTACACGTATGCGTTCGAACCCTTGCCGATCTTCTCGTCCAAAGAAAGGTGGAAGACGCTGGGGCTTAATACGAACTTCTCCAATTGTGGGTCATTAAGAGGGTATCTTGAGTATTGTGATAGGGATGGCTGCTTCTTAAAGCCGCAGAAGCCAGGCGAAATCGGAGTGATAGGGGTACTCAATGGGGAGTCTTGGGTATCGAAAGTGTTTGAGTCTGGGGTGGTGTAGAGGTCCGACAGGACCCTGTTGCTAAATGTGGATGCAGCCGAGGATAACACCGGTGTGGAGAACGAGTTTGGGTCGATGAACGACGAGCAATCAAGTGCAATTGCCTGTTTGCTTTTGTCAAGGTCACCAACATTGTTGCCGATCCTGTTGTTTTGCGTATTGCCGGCGTTGTTGTCATTACTTCTGTTGTTGTTGTTCGGCGCCGGCGCAAGAACCCTGTTGTCTATCGATGTGTTCGACAGTGGCGCCAAGGCCTTTCTCTGCTCGTCGCTGGTGCTCTGTTGATTGCTGATGGACACAGAGGTGTGGGAATCTATGAAATGTGAATCTAAAACAGACGGACCTTCCGTGGTGCCGATGGTGGTGTTGCTGTTGTTGTGCTCTGCACATGGGCCACCGCCCCCGTAAGGCCTCATACGGAGAAAAAGGGAGCTCTGGTTCTCCATAGTTGGGTTCAGCCGCTATTGTCTTCTATTCTTTCTTCTGACCTTCCTAGGTCTACTTCCTGTTTTGCAACAAAGAAAGGGCCGATAGGGAGGAATGCTCAGATAAAGAGCGGCCAGGCCGCCCCTCCCCTAAAAGAGACAAAAATAAAATTTTGAGGCAGGCCGGGTTTTTTTTCCCGCCTGACTCTTTCCGCTTTCGTCGTTGGTGAGAACATGAATCCGGAGGTGGTGAAGAGGGAGAATATGGCGAAGTCGAATACAGTAGAATAGAGGCATGGAACTGGAGGTGTAGCGGAGCATGGTACAAAACAGTCCAGAGAGAAATAGTGATGATGGAGCCATTTGGTTGGACGCATCGCTTGACAGAATGCCGAGGCCATCTTTTCTGGCTATTGTCGCTTGGCGGCTCGTCAACGCACTGACGGTAAACACGTTCTTCCAGGCAGACGAGTACTGGCAGGCATTGGAGCCTGCTCACAAGGCCGTATTTGGCTATGGCTATCTAACTTGGGAGTGGCAGTATGGGCTGCGGTCTTATTTGCATCCGCTTCTGTACATGGTCCCGTACTGGATAGCGAAGTTATTGGGAGGAGGAGAAGACGGCGAGGGGTGCTATTGGTACGTCTTGGCGGCACCGAAGGTCGTCAACGCATTGATTGCCGCTGTCGGAGACTACTATCTTTACTGGCTTATTCAGAGCAGGTTTCGCAATGACCGCTTAGCGAAGCTCGTGTCGCTAATGAGTCTCTTCTCTGCATGGAACTGGTACTGTTGGTGCCGGTCATTCTCAAATTCGCTTGAGTTGACGCTCACCATTGTTGCCCTGTACTATCTCAGCATTGCATCAGTGGGTAAGAGTCTCGTTGTTGCAGCTTTTGCATGTCTTGTAAGGCCAACCAACGCAATAATCTGGCTCTACTCTCTACCCTGCGTGTTTTGGCGGAGACCACGATATGTCATACTTTCTGTCGTGATTGCGGCAGCAGTGCTCTTACTTGACGGAACCATCAATTATTGGTTCTACTCGAGGTTTAAGATCCCGCTTTGGAGTTTTTTCAAGTTCAACGTCGCCGACTCGCTTTCGTCCTTCTATGGTGTCTCCCGCATAGATTTCTACTTCCTCCAGGCAATCCCAATCCTACTACTTAACTACCTTCCCTTCTTCCTCTACGGATTTATGAGCACTGCCTGGTCAGACTACAAAGGTCTGCTACTTTGCTACCTCCTTGTGTTCACAGCTATCCCTCACAAGGAGTTTCGTTTCATCTATCCAATGATGCCCGTCCTCTTGACGTATTCCGCGTCCGGCTTGTTGCAGCTCTCCTCCAGGATCTCAAAGCGGCGGGTCAAGCAGATCGCCGGCATTACACTGGCTCTATCCGCCATCCTCTCGTACTACTTCACCCAATACCACGAAGTCGGAGAGTTGCAAATCCCAACGCTTATTCGAGACAAAATCATCGTCTCGGAGTTGCAAGATCGCCCTATCAGTGTGGGATTTTTAACACCGTGTCACTCAACCCCATTCCAGTCTCACTTCCATCTGCCTGAAAGCCAAGCAGAGATCTGGTTCTTAACCTGTGAGCCTCCATTGGCGCATAACGTTGCCCCTGGTGTGGCAGTGGAAGAATATATGGACGAGTCGGACTATTTCTATGAATGTCCACACATGTTTCTTAAAAGAAATTTCCCGGAAGAAATAGCACTAAATGCTATGCCTTCCTTGGATGCTCAATGGCCACATAAATGGCCACATTACATAGTTATGTTCAGCAATCTATGGGAGGACTCTGGTGCTCGTGTCCAAGAGTATTTGGGAGAACACTACGCTATCGTAGAGAGGGTATGGAACGCCCCGGGACATTGGGATAGTCGGAGAGAGGGTGATCTTCTCATTTTACAATTACAGCATCCACCATCAGAATGATCACTAATTTGCATGGTTATCGTTATTTGTACATATACGTATATTTACTTCTATAAATCCCATCTTGATCTACGCCTCTGGACAGTAGCTGTCTCTTCGGCATGCTGTTTCCTAACTATCGGGTCAAAAGATGTCTCCGCCAGAACCTTTTCAATGTTCTCCTTCCGAACGTCGTGAAGCATCTTGGCAATACCCTGTTTTTCAGCCCTTTCCATAATATTTTTTGCCTTGTCCCAATCTTTTCTGCGGACGGCAACGTCAAACAATCCAATGACACATTCAGGAACACCGAGTTCGGCTCCCAATGCAAACCACTCTTTTGCCTTGTTGAGCTCATGAAACACATTCAGTTCAATATACCCGAGATTTGCAAATGATTCCCTGAACCCCTCCTTCGCAGCCATTTGAAAATGATATCTGGCCCTGACAGTATCAACTTCGTTAAGCAACCCAAGAAAGAAATGCGCCTGAGCATTGTCCGTGGCAGGAGCAAGCTGTACCGCGTGTCTAAAATGCTGTGCCGATTTGACAAGCTCCTGCATCCTGAAATATATCATGCCCAAACTACGGTGTGCAGCAGCGGCCACAGTTGATTTGGAGTCCAGTGTCAAAAAGTGATTGTACAAGGATATTGCACGGGATAGTTGTTTCGGTGAGGAGGTCATGTTTGAGAATGACATGTCTGAAGTTGGTGAAAGGTCGACAGTAGAGTCTTCCGTTTGCAAAATTTCGGCCTCTGCCACTTTGTCTTCCTTTCTCAACTTCTCCTCTTCTTTCTGGTTCACTGATTCGGTGAAAACTTTGAGTTCTCGATCTGCTGCTAATTTAAAGGCCAAAGGATGTTCCATTTCCATAAGCTCTTTTATGTATTTCTTCGCTGTGACTTTATCGTCCTCAGTCCAACCTTCACCACTTTCATCCAAAGCCATAAATGATAGCGTACAAAGAGCATCTCTGGATCCTCTCTCCGCAGCATATTCTATGAGTTCATTCTCTAATTTTAATAACAGTGGATTGATCGTATGTGTTTGCTTTCTAATCTGCGCTAATACCCGCTGAAAGATCAGAAGATCGTTTCCCCTAAATTTGTCGGGTATTTCAGCTTCTCTGCCAAACACTTCCGGAAGTGAGTCGTATATGGATTCTACCACAGGTAAATACTTGTTAAAGTTGTAGCGTGCATCGTAGTCGAACAACAATCTGGAGATGATTTTCTTTGATGGCAGGATGTCCAGCAATAGAGGCTTCCCATTTACAGATGGGGCTGCCGCCGAGTAGAATCTTCTACCCACGTGCAGGAGACGGTGTGACATGGTCATCGCTTGGCTTTACTTGCTTTATTAGAGTCATTCCTCAACGGAGGAAAATAAGGGCATTTGCAGAAAAGATCGGGACGAAAGCGTGCACGATTTTTCATGTTGAGAATATAAAAATACTACACGAAAAGTATGGAAGAAGGGGTGTCCTCAAGTCGTTGTACAGCATCCTATCCAGATACCTGGCGATTTATAGCCACTTATGCAGTCGGCAAATATGAGTGAAGAAGATAGGCCCGATGTGCATCCAATTGAGCTCACAGTACAAGCACTATTGGAAACCCCACTGGAAACACTCAACTTGAATTTGAAATCGCTCTACGAATCCCAGATGATACTACATACGATCCTCTATAAGATGGAATGCACACTAGTGGAGACCGCAAATAACCTCCGACCGGGGAGCTTTCCGCTGGAAGATCAGGTTGTACCAGGAGTAAGGTGTAACTATGATTGCCATACTGAAGAGGGCACCATTGGAGAAGATGAAGACAGCATCAATACAGGAAATTGCATTGACGCAGAGGACGATGTTGCCGAAGAAGGGATTCGAATAGACCACAGTGACCTTGACGGAGAGCTAGACCTCAAACAGTATTTGGAACGAATGGGACGTTTGAGAGGCAAGTTGCGAGCCATTGAGAAGACAATTGATGAAATAGAAGCTAGAGTGGGGAGGATAGAAAGCTCAATGAATGTCAGATAAAATAAAACTGATGACTTATATGTAGCATATACACAGTGTAACTTTTATACGAAAAAGACAGGCGCATTATCTACAACCCCTTGAGCAGACGTAGAGGATAGCTTGGCGATTTGAGAGAGTAGATCTCCACAAGGTAGCTGTACAAGAAGAAGAGAACAACGCTGGCGCAGGCGATTCCAAGAAGCCTCTTCTTGGTGTCCTTGATGGACGGAAAGAAGCTCACGAGCAGTCCCAAACAAATGGTCACAGAGCCGTAGACAAGAGAAACGATCTGTGTTTCAGCAGCGTATTGTAAGTTGTGGCCTGTTGCAAAGTAGACAATATTGCCGTCTTTATCCTTCTTGTATGTTTCAGGATCTCTAATTTGGTTGTACATGTGGCCGGAAATGAAGAGAATGACGAGACAGAACGAAAGGAATTCCCACACCCTTTTATTTTGTACAACTTTTAAAATGTGGTTCTTGAAATTGTAAACGGTAGTGATGATTACGACCACAAAGACGGCCAGCGTGAAAAGCATTGACTTGGATGCAGGTGGTTCAAATTGCAATGCCCTGACCTCCAATCCTGGTACGACTCCGGAGATCCATCTCTGGAACCCGTCGGTGTTCTCAGCCGTTAGGAAAGAGAACTCACTGGAGAACTGGCCCATCTGTGGCCCCTTTCCTGGTTCATAGTAGAACATTCTTGGAACCGCCGTCAATCCCAACGTCTGGAAGTACTCTCTCGAGTCAAGGAAATCGGAGAAGGCAAAGATAATCCGAGTTTTGTCATTTGGATCGTCAATAGGGTTGTACACCTTACCGTCGTCGTTCTTTAGGTGTTCAATGTACTGGTATGCGGTAGTCTTATAC
Organism: Pichia manshurica; assembly: GCA_005406165.1. Lineage (NCBI taxonomy): Eukaryota > Fungi > Ascomycota > Pichiomycetes > Pichiales > Pichiaceae > Pichia > Pichia manshurica. The sequence goes on along the minus strand of BJFO01000001.1, from coordinate 632,315 downwards.
TGGGGCCCAAATTGGTAGCATAGAGTGCATCCAACACGAGCGTCCTCTGCCGTAAGAAATACCACCAACCCGAAATTCTCGTTCTTGATCATCTTCTTGTAGTTCTTATCCGTGATGTGCAGCAAACCATCCTTGTCAAGCGACTTGAGTGCATTTTCGTACGTCAATGCGCACGCCAATTGCACGGTTAGTAACACAACAGCACAAATCGATTTCAAATTCATTGTCAACTTCCTGTGTGTCCTCCTTCTGGCCTTATAACACTGCTTTTCTTTATCCTGCTCCGGCTTCTCTTCAGTAACATCCACGTAGCCTTCTTCGGCACGTCAACATTCATGAAGCCTCGTTGAAACACCCGTGCACCACACGGCGATCTCTCGTCTGGAGATTCATCTTTCAAAATGTTGAAGATGGGATGAAGAAGACGAAGAAGAAAGGCCAGAGGAGAAGAGCCAGGACCAGTGCAAGCTAAGCTGACAACCCCGAATCAAGTAGAAATCGCCAGACATGCCTATTAGATTGCTCGAGCCCTTTCCCGAGTCTCTTGGTCTCGACGCATTGAAAAATTGTGTTGTTGGTATCGACGTCCAGCACTATGTCACGTCGTCACTGCTGTCAGCCAACGTCGATCCCACTTTTGAAGCCATTGGCGGGTTCCCAATCTCTCTCGAGAGCCGGATTCTCTCAGATGCTGCCTCCCTCCAGACACTGGGCATCAAACCTATTTATGTGTTCCCGGGTATGAAGCCGATCTCGCAGTTCAATTACTTGGAGCAACCGGATTTGCTTCCTTACGAGAAACACTTGCAGCACATGTGGGACACAAAGAAGTCTAATGCCAGCGTCGACATCTCATTTAGGACGGCTGACAACCCCAACCTTTTACGGTCTATCATGGACCAACTCCTGATTATTTTGCAAGATAACGATCTTGAGTACCTAATCAGCCCTTTCTCCCAGTTTCACCAGTTGTTCTACATGTGGAAAACGGGAATTGTCAATTGCATCTATTCCTCCAATGACGCTCTCTTATTGCAAGGCTTGGACAATTTCATACTTAACATTGATTTCAAGGCAAAAACATTCAACTTCCTGGACAGCAAGAAGTTACTCGCCGACTTAAACCTCTCCTTCAGGCAGTTCAGGGATGTGGCCATGTGTGTCGGTAACTCCCTCCAGCCCTTCCAATTGATCACCGGTCCAAATTCAGATTTCTTTTCTTTATGTCAAAACACACAGAATGGCTCTTTTTCTGCCTACGCTGCGTTGTCTTCCTCCTCGGACGACTCAAAGAAGCTAGACAGGTTCATCAAGGGATGTTCCACTTTGGATTACTGTCCCGTGTTGAAAGTCAACGGTAGAGTTGAACCTGTCACTATAGAAGTCAATGACTCTCTGATTTTTCAGCATTCCGGTGTTCCAGGAGGAAACCCCGTCTTAGATACCACTCCTTCGATCAAAGATTTATCAGACAAAAAGCTACCTTCCAAATTGCATGAGATTTTTGGGCCACGCCTACCTGATGAACTCTACTTTTATCAGTCAATTGGTTTGACCGTTTTCAATTTGGCTGAAACATTTGTGGACTTAAATTTTGTGGAAAGATTGCCTTTGGATATGACAACCGATCCGATTTATGAAAAAATAATAGTAGGAAACTCATCCATGAAGTATAAGGAAATCATGTTCAATCTTTTTGCTGGTTCCCTACATAGATATTTACAAACAAGAAGACTAGTTTTGAAAACTTATTTTAATGGTGTCGTGCTGCACGATATTGATTACAGAATAATACCTCCAATTTCTACACGTGTAAGGTCATTGGTTGTTAGACATACGACAGCTAAATCATTTGACCTGGCTTCTGTTCTCTCAAATCTAAGTGATGCCTTCCTTGAGGAAGCCACCTTTACGGGAGCTATCAATATCTCTACAAACCACGAACTTATCGCCACTTCCCTTTTGAGAACTCTGACCTTGTATCAATTTATTGACGAGAATCCTTTTAGGCTATCTAAATGGGGACAAGCGTTGTCTAAATACCTCACAACATATAATACCAATTTCGAAACTACATTACTATTGTTTTTATTCTTCCAACGTTTCCAAGATCTTGATCTTCAACAACTCGCTAAATGTACAGATATAAAATTTGAAAAAACTGGGAAGTATGACCTCTCATCGTTACTTTTGATCTCAAAATTTTCAACTTTGTTCCAAATTCAGCACTTAAAATCTTCCAACTATACTGGTTATGTTTCTCGGTCATTGCTCCACTTTAATTCAACTATGAATAAATTGCACAGTGAAATTAGAGATTTCATCACTGTCAACGTCTTGGTTCTCTTGTTTGGTAATAAAAATGACATTGATAAGTTTATCCGTGATAACAATCAATGGTGCTCTCTAGCCACAGAAATCCCTTTCAAATCATCTATGCCTAACACAATTGCGGGTTTGCTTGTCACTGAAACGATAGAAACATTCCTATCTGCGCCTGACGACTCTTCTTTTAAAGCAAAGCTCGATGAGAAACTATCTGGTTTTAAGACGATCATTCCTAATCCGGTGAAGGAAGCCAAGAAAGCAACTGAGTTTGTTTCGTCTGTTTGTGACATTGTTGACATCTTATCTGAAAATGGTTTAGTCAAGCAGAACGTTGTGGATACTTTCGGTCAAATCAGATCGTGTCTCCGGGACATTATAGCTCTATTCTAACCACGTCTAATTTTGTTACATTAACTCCGCCTTCTGTTTTTGTGACATGATTTTGAAAGGTAGTGTAAGTATTTTTGGGATTACTGCTGTGATGCATATTCGAATTTTCGCATAAAATGATATTACGAATCATTGCTAATTGCAATCGGAACCTAAACTATCAACATGTGTAAAACTCTATAGACTTACATAAAACCTTAATTGCACTTCGGTGCTAAATCATAAATAATAAAAAAAAAAGGCTGAAGGTAACAAAAATGGTAAAACAAAAAAAGAAATATCTATCAATACTGGAAAAGATTCAAACAGCGCTCTAGCATTTCAGTGATATCGTTCAATTGTTTCTGTGCAACGTCCCATCTCCCTTGATCAATAGCATCCCAAACACCAGGTAACGCTAGCTTGTAATCAGTATCCCCATCACTTTTGGCAAGATTCCTACGTTCTGGTTCGCTTTCTCTTCCATAGAAAACATTATAATTCCATGGGTCGTTAAATGTTCCTTCAAGTTCTATCATTACCTTCGTCATAATCAATAACTTTGAGTTCCAGTCCCATCTGTTCACACTCAACAAGTTTGGTTCAGAGCCAAAGCCGTCGTCGCAAATATCTGCCCACGTTGAAACAAATGCATCATGTTGATCCGCAATAATTGCTACCTTTCTGAGCATTTCACGCAGTTCGCTGAAATTCAATAGAGAACCTCCATTAGCAGAGAGGTTGGTCACATAATCTTGAACTTCATTTATATTGTGGCCTAACGAACCAAACATTTCACGAATATTGTATGGTAAAATTGGGGTATCAACGAGTTTAACAACAATTGATGATATCAATTTAGTCATAAACACGTGTTTAGACATATCTGGATCTATAAGATTTTTTTTGAAATTTTCAAAAGTATCAGAGCATGAGTTTTTAGGATAATGTGCTATGTTGAAATTCTTCTCCAATTTATCAGCAGAAGCGCCGTTATCTTCCTCTGTAAATTTAACAGAAATGGCAGCAACATTATGATGCTGCATTAATGGTAATGAATTTGAAATAGGATTTATACTGTATTCAAGTGATTTCACGTTATCATAATTCACGTGAGAATCCGTCGTGTTTGATTTTTCTAAATTTTTGATCGCTTGTCTCACCACAGATTCAAACAATGGATCTGAAGATACTTCCAAATCATTACCCTGTATGATGTCATCCAGATCAATGTATGCATAAACATCCCTCCTGAAAAAATCGGAATTCTTCACGGCAAAGTTTGTGACACCAGCTAGATTGTATTTCGATCCTGTGAACGATGCAAAGTAAATTGTTCTTAATGGACGCCAAAGCAAGGATGAGGACATCTCACTAAAAATGTTCATCAGCTCTAACAAGATAGCAGATCCGGAATTTTCAATCGCACCGTAACACATTGTATCTCTGGAAGCACCGATAATGATCGCAAAAGTATCCTGTTCTGATCCTTGTAGCTTACCAAATACATTCCAAGATTCTTTATAAGGTCTTTGAGTAAGCGAGTTTTGAAGTAAAATCTCATCATTTTCACCCGTCCAGATTGGTATAGACTTGTCATCAATCTTAATGTCCCATTCTTCCACACGGGTACCCTGGTTGGCCAATTTTTCCATTATCGTTATGAAATCTTTCCATTTGATAGGTAATGAAGGGATGGAAGGGGCAACTTTAGAATGTTTCAACTTCTCATTCAAATCACCGTCATGATTAACAAAGCTATCTGCGCTATTGCCATAGCCTAAGATATTTCCTGGATAAAGATCAACAAATGAAACTGGCTCTCTCTGAATTGACTCCAAGTCGTAATATTTGTTCAGCTCTGGATCACTGATAAAAAGCACACCGACGGCACCCTTATCTTGAGCATAGCGCAATTTCCTATGGGCAGGGTAAATGCCCCCATATTTGATCAAAAGTATGGAACCCTTAACTTGTATGGATTTTTCCTCGAGTAACTTGTAATCTCCCAACGTTCCGTAATTTGCATAGATGAGCTTACCTCTTGAAGTCATGTCTCTTGACCCGGGGTTGAAAGCGTACTTGTAAAAATCGTTTGTCGTGACACCATCATCAATATTTTCCTTCAAATCACATTCAAGTAGAATGTCTTCTCCACGAAGCAATTGAACTTTCGGATCTAAGGGGTAGTTCGTATATGTCTCATAGATTATATCAGGATTGATGTCAAGTCGGCTCTCTTTGATCAACTCTATGAAGTACTTGGATAATGCCAAATCCCCAGCTGTTCCGGACATATGGGGCATAGACGATAAATACTCGAGGTTCTCTTCTAACCTCTTAGGATCAACTGAAATATCTATGAATTCCTGTAATTTAGAGGGATTTGTGAAATCCGAATGCGAGCCGACCACTCCGTCGGCGTTAAGCCCTGAAAGAGATGCAAAATAAAGAATTCCGGCAATGACTATGATATAGAGTATCCGTTTCACTATCAATGGGTTCCCCATTTTGGACACATAATACTCAAACTTGGCATTGGCATAACAGTAAAGCTGGTATATCGGGTCCAGTGCGTTGTTTATTGGCTGCACGATGCGCCTGTTGAACGATTGAGCAAACATTTCTGCCTTTGAGCGGAAGTTCCTGGAGCCTTCGACACCGTCGGCAGCCTCTGTGTTCCCATCGTCGATCTCAAACTCTTCAAATGGAGAAGGTTCATATGCCGGTGGAAGGTCAGTTGGTTCTTCGAAGTCGATGTGCCTCTCTGAGTTGTCTACGCCAGCGGTATCGGCGTCAGACGTCAGTGTATGCTGATTGTGGAGGCTGCTTGGGTCTTGCAACGAGGACGGTGAGTCCACCGAGGAGCCGCTCGTTGGCAAGCGTGTATAATTGTTTGAAGGCATGCTGTGGCAATACTTCCTTAACTAATCGGTTGTTCTTTCCCTCTTTATTTCTTGGTTTGTTTCTTTCTTGTTCTGCTTTCGTATCTTTGTCAGGGGCAGGCGGGCGACAGTAGTTCTGTGTGGGGATGCGAAGCGGGAGTATCGGCAAGAGGTAGGTGCAAAGCGAGCGGGTGGCGGTCTAACCGTGTATGTCCTTCGTGATGGTCCCTAGCAGCAGCGGCAGTTCTCTTAGCTGTCTCTTTTCTCGTACAAGCCTACTCTGCTTTGCTCCGCCTCAGGCTCTTTCTTCACCTTCTCCGTGCAACATGTTTTCGCACGACATGTTTACGCTCGCGGTGGTGTTGTCGGGATACTTTCCGACGGCAGTTAACGGTAGTTAGGCTAACGGGGCTGGGCGTGAAAAGACGAGTCAAGAGCTCGGAGAGGGACCAGAGGAGGCATGGATGACTGCAAGAGTGGAAAGCGGAAATACTATAACATTGCCCTGGTGTCGGACTTCTTCTACCCCCAGCCGGGAGGGGTGGAGCTCCATATTTACCACTTGGCGCAAAACCTGATAGCACGGAATCACAGCGTCATCATCATCACGCACGCCTACGGTGACAGACAGGGCATCCGCATTTTGACGAACGGGTTGAAAGTGTACTACATTCCGCATCTCGTGTTTCATAGACAGTCGACGTTTCCTTCGGTCTTCTCGGCGTTCCCCATCCTCCGACAAATATTCATCCGGGAGTCGATCGAGATTGTGCACGGACACGGAAGCTGTTCGTCGCTTTGCCATGAGGGAATAGTGCATGGAAATACTATGGGACTCAAGACAGTGTTCACGGACCACTCTTTGTTCGGTTTTGCTGATGTTGCGTCGATCATCCACAACAAACTTTTAAAATTCACTCTTACGGACATCGGACACGTTATCTGCGTTTCCCATACATGCAAAGAGAACACAGTGATAAGGGCCTCGTTGGATCCTGCAATAGTGAGTGTTATACCAAACGCCGTCGTGCACGATGATTTCAAGCCTGCCCTGGTACGACCTTCATTGGACAAAATAACGGTCGTTGTGATTTCAAGGTTATTTCAGAACAAAGGAGCCGACTTGTTGACAGCCATCATCCCAAGGATATGCTCAGATAGGCCAGATATCCGGTTCTTGATTGCTGGCGATGGGCCTAAGTTTATCGACCTCGAGCAGATGCGGGAACGGTACCAGTTGCAGGATAGGGTCGAGTTAGTTGGTAGTATTAGGCATGAACAGGTGAGGGACGTCATGGTCCAGGGACAGATCTATCTGCACCCATCGCTTACAGAGGCCTTTGGTACAGTCTTGGTTGAGGCCGCATCTTGCGGCCTGTTGGTTGTCACCACCAACGTTGGTGGTATTCCAGAGGTACTTCCCAGCAAGATGACTGTTTTTGCTGATCCGGATGAGGACTCGTTGGTTGAAGCGGTCAACTCAGCGGTGAGCAAGCTCAAGGAAAATCAGGTAGATACTTCTAGCTTCCATTCCGAGGTCAAGAAGATGTACGGCTGGGCTGATGTTGCTAGGCGTACGGAGAAAGTGTACGACGATGTTTTCAAAAGGGAAAACACATTGCTAATTAATCGACTAATCAAGTACTATAACTCTGGATCATGGGCAGGTATCCTCTACGTTCTTTGCATTGTTACAGATTTCCTTATTTTGGGCATTTTGGAGATCCTCTACCCTAAGGATAAGGTAGATTTAGCCAGGAAATGGCCTCGCAGAAGTGGAAATAGCCACCTCACTTCATGATTTTTAGTAGTTTATGACTGTTTTTTTATTACCATATTCTTTATAATGTTCCAGTTCGTCTCCTTTATCTATGTTTTATTAAGAAATAGAAAAAAAAGTATTCCACAATTAAGTTTATAGCAAAGTTTGGGGCTGTGATGGTATCACTTATTTATCTACAGGATCTCAAGATACTCTAAAAGTTTTAGTTGATTGTAGCTGTGATTATGAGGAGAGTTAGATATCGGCAGATTGCAGAGGTCGAAAAGAGAGTCGATTCTCTTATAGCAAGAATAAGGAACAGAAGGTCCATATTTCGGTATGGAGAGCGCCAAAAGTTTCAATTCATTTTCAAGAGACTTGAGAAGTTCACTTTGGCCGGTCGAACCCTCATTTAACTTGGAAATTAAATTTCGCTGCTTCTCAATCGTCTTTAGCAATTTTGACCTTTCTAAAATATCGAACTCGTCAGCCAAAGAAAAAGAATAACCCTCGTCATCTTTAATTCCGTACTTCGCAAGAAGTTTACGTAAATTCTCTACTCTTAAATTCAAAAGCGTGCCTGTTTTCTTTGCTTCCTTCAATTTTTCCTCCAAAATAAAACCATTTTTTTCGTGCTCTCGAGTTTGCCTTTCTAGTTGCATGATTTCATGATGAACCTTCTTCTCATCTAAAAGTTTTGATTGCAATATCTTTACTTTGACTTCAAGTTCCTCGTTGTTGGAAGTTGGAAAAGGAGATGAATGTACTTCTTCTCGAATGTCCCAAAAAGCTTGCTGGGTGATTTCACTGATCGAAAAGTCTAGAGATTGGAAATCATTGTCCTGAAGAGATGTTAGGAAAAGCTTTAAGTTTTTTGGCCGGATGCCTTTACCATCAGTTCTCACCTCTTTCAACTTTTCATACAAATCCAAACCACAATTATCATGTTTAGAAAGAAAATAAATCAAAAGTTCTCTGCATAGTAAAGTAAAGTCAATTGAGCTTTGTGTTATCCCTTCTTCAGTCAGTAAATAGGACACAATGCTTTCGGGTAAATCCAAAGACATTTTGAGCAATAAAGGAGCGTCTTCTTTTTCATTGTTGAGTTCAATCCAATGCATGAGGAAAGCGAGAATGCTCTCAATATTATTTCGATATTGGCTAAAAATGTTGTTTTTATCGTAACTAATTAATTGTAAGATAAATTCTGATTTCAGATTCACCGTTTGCCACTTTTTATAATCGTCTGAGTCTATGTCACAGTATTGGAGAATTGCATTGGATGAGCATTTCAATCTATATAGAAGCTGTATAAGGTCCAAAGCCGGTCTCCACTGTGGTTTGGAGATTTTCTCTAATATGAACTCGGTGTATGCTGCAAAGGATTCGTCGAATGCTAGGAGTATGTTTTTGTACATGCCAGCGTAAAGATCAGCATTTTGTTGACGGGATTCCAATGACTTTTCATACGAGACGATTTGCTCGTTCGCTTGCATCAAATTGTTTTTGTAGCTAGCCATTTCCCCTTCAGTCTCTAGTATTCTCTCTTCCAGGTTTGTTATCACCTCATTGAGTTCCCTTTCCGTCTGCTCGTAGCAGGTGTTCAAATCTTTATTCAGTGCAACAAGACGTTCTAATTCCGCAATCTTTGAATTCATTTGTTCGATTTTAGATAGCAGCTCGGAATTTTCCGAGGTGAGCCTTTCGACAATCAGCTCATACTCATTCAGGTCCGACAGTGTATTGCCATTGGCACTAAGATCCGACCTGATTTTGCTTTCGAGGTTTCTGAAATCATGTTTCAAGGAGTCGATTGTTTCGAGGTAATCGTTCTCTCGCCGTTGGAAGTCTTCTCTCGTTTGCGCCAGTGAGAGTTCAAGCTTTTTGTTAGACACAAGTAGATCGCGTTCATCCGTTGTAGTGCTATCACTCTTCATCTCCTCTACTGTTTCTAGCAGAGCCTTGTGTTCGACCACGAGAGCATCTAGCTGCTCTTTCAACGAGGCTGTTTCCGAGGATAAACATTCCCGCTCGACCTGCGTGATTTCGAGACGCTCTGTGAGCTCTGCAAGTTGCTTTCTTGATGACTCCACCGCCTCGCAGAGAAGACTGATTTTTGTATCTGATTTGATGTCTGACATCGCTATCAGTTCATGTATTGAGAGCAATTTTGCCGCATGCGGTCTCACAAAAATTCCGAAATTTGAAGCCAGCTGGCCGTCATCTTGTTCCCTCTCTCCGTCTATCGTAAAGTACAGTTTCCCCTGAACAGTACCGTTATTCTTGGCGTACTTTCTGCACTCCGGCACGAGCACCAATCCGAGCCAGCTTCCGCTGGCGAATTCGGTCTGGCCAATATAGCGGACGGTGCCCACAATGTGGGTGCTGGACGCAGAAAGCTTGAGCGAGACCCAGCATCCCGAGTAGATGCCGTCAGTTCCGTCCCTGTCCCTGTCCGTGTCCGTGTCCATTTGCCGCTTCCTAATGCTTCTTGTACAGATAATCCATCCCAGCAGCCCCCTATCCAGTCTGGCTAGCCCCGATATAGTAATATCTGGAAACATGAATGGGACGCGTCAGTTTTCCTTCTCGTTTTTCCCCCCGCCATTTTCTCATTTTCTCATTTTCGTATTATTTTTGCGATCGTTACGTTCCTGTTTCGTCTAACATTGCTTCCTCCGTGGAGACGGTTCCAGACCAAGTGGTAACGAACTGGACTGAACACAGAGTGATGTCGCTGAACAAGGGAGTAAGGCAGGCGAAGGTGGAGCTCTTGAATGAGCAGAAGCAAGAGATCCGAGAGGCGTTCACGTTGTTCGACATGAACAACGACGGGTACCTCGACTACCACGAGCTAAAGGTGGCGCTGCGGGCGCTTGGCTTCGACATGAGCAAGAAGGAGGTGCTGGAGGTGATCGAGGAGTACGACACGGGCTCGAAGAAGCTCATCAGCTACGAAGACTTCTACCGGTATGTGGCGGCGAAGATCGTCGAGCGGGACCCGATAGAGGAGATCAAGCGGGCGTTCCAGCTCTTTGACGACGACCATACGGGCAAGATCAGTCTCAAAAACCTCCGACGGGTGGCCAAGGAGCTTGGCGAGAACATGACCGACGACGAGTTGGCGGCCATGATCGATGAGTTTGACCTCGACGAGGACGGTGAGATCAGCCAACAGGAGTTCATCAACATCTGTCTTGAGAACTGATCCTCAAGACGCCCCTGAGTTGTAGTTTATCCGCTATGTACCGAATAAGAACGTGTGTGTGTATTATACGAATAGTCCTGTCGACATCGGAAAGGGCTCAGCAGCCTGTTCTTTTCCCTTCCCGATTCGTCCGTTTCTCTTGTCCCCGCGTCGATCGACGTGGCCATCCCACGCGGGCAAAAGTGGACCGGGGTGGGCATGGGAGAGGCAGATCCGAAATTGGAGACGGCACGATATGGGGGGCATGCTCTCTCGGCGTGAGGATATGCTGATGAAGAGGTTGACGGTTCTTCTAGAGGTGTTTCCTTCGGGTACGTCTTTGAGATCAGCAGCAGTCGTTAGAGAACAGCTATTGGCACAGCACAGCACAGCACAGCAAGGCAATTGGCACAATAGAGGATGCTATCGAACACAAACCTATGGAAGAGAGCTGCGGCTCAGAGCAGGAGATTCCTGCACACCTCGTTGGCTCCAAAGCACGAGCTCACCCGTGTTGAGAACGGCGTCGAGGTGATGACGGTGAGAGACGCCCTGAACCTGGCGCTCCAGGAGGAATTGGACAGAGACCCAGACGTCTTCCTCATGGGAGAGGAGGTTGCGCAGTATAACGGAGCCTACAAGATCTCCCGTGGGTTGCTTGACAAGTTCGGACCAAAGAGAATCATCGACACCCCTATCACCGAGATGGGGTTCACCGGTGTCTGTGTCGGAGCAGCGTTCTCTGGATTGAAGCCTATCTGTGAGTTCATGACATTCAACTTCGCCATGCAGTCGATCGATCAGATTATCAACTCCGCCGCAAAGACGTACTACATGTCCGGTGGTCAGATGCCAGTCAACGTGACGTTCCGTGGACCTAACGGTGCTGCCGCCGGTGTCGCTGCCCAACACTCCCAGGACTATGCTCCATGGTACTCCGCCATCCCAGGTTTGAAGGTCATCTCCCCTTTCTCCTCCGCAGACTACAAGGGCTTGCTCAAGGCCGCCATCAGAGACCCAAACCCGGTCATTTTCTTGGAAAACGAGCTGTTGTACGGTGAGTCCTTCCCTGTCAACGACGAAATATTGTCTCCAGACTACGTGTTGCCAATAGGCCAGGCCAAGATCGAGCGTGAGGGTAAAGACGTGACCGTCATCTCCCACTCTAGAAACTTACTCTTCTGTCTCGAAGCCGCCAAGGTCGTCAAGGAGAAGCACGGCGTCGACGTTGAGGTCATCAATCTCAGATCCATCAAGCCTTTGGACTTGGACACCATCTTTGCTTCGATTAAGAAGACCAACCATGCTATCACTGTGGAGGCAGGGTTCCCGCAATGTGGTGTCGGCTCGGAAATCTGCGCCCAAGTCATGGAATCTGAAGCCTTCGACTACTTGGACGCTCCAATGGAGAGAGTCACAGGTTGTGAGGTTCCTACTCCTTACGCCAAGACTCTAGAAGACTTTGCCTTCCCAGATACCCCAACCGTCGTCAGAGGTATCGAAAAGGTTTTGTCCTTAGGTGAGTGGGCTTAATTAGCGAGCTCGGAAGTGAAAGGAAGTAACCAGAAACAGTTAATCAGACAGTCTACCTGTCCATCTATTAATTTGTATAAAGTTCTCTAGCTCGTACATCTTCTACAAAAAAAGTAATGTGATCACAAAAAAAGAACGAACGGAGGATAAGTGGTTGTTCTCATTTGTTCGTCTTCTTCATCTTGTCCACTCTTTCGTGCACCCTCGCTAAACTCATTCTCACGTCTCCCTGTTGGAAATTATCAAGATCGTAGTACTCAGGAGCCAACTCAACCAACCACTCAGGTCTCACGCTCGTCACCGTACGAATGTAGTTCTTCGATGTCAATACAAATTCATTGTAGATCACCCATTCGTCCTGCTGGGCCAAAACCGTGCTTGGGTGTAAAAGCGCATCCTGGCCATCCTTCACCGTTATGTATCCTTTACCTGTACTCTTCTTTTTGGCCACTTGCATGAAGAATCCATTCGCCAAGGCCTTTCTGATGTTGTCATAATATGAAAGACTTTCATAATTCCCTTCAATCAATTCAACATCGTGTGATTCCATCATTCTTCTCAACTGTTTACGAACACTTTGGGCTGATTTCAACGATCTGTAGTTCAAGAAATTCTGAATACACCACTTCCTTTGGCCAACTTCGTAGGCTTCATCGCTTTCAAACGAGTGGTAGACATTCAACAACGTTAAATGGTCACCGTCCGGGTGTGCGAAAAGCTTCTTCGCCTCATCTGCTGCACGCTTGGCACCCTCTCCAGACGGACGAATAAAAACAGTAGGAACAGACAACATTGACACAATGGTGAGGATCTCTTCAGAACATTTGAATGCGGGAGAGCCGATTAACAACACAGCCAACATTGGATCCAAGGGGAAAACAGAGGCCAGACGACCCAACGATGTTAGGTTACCTTCATCATCGATACAAGTCAGATAATTCAACTCCTCTAAAGCACGCATCATTGTCTCTGGCGCTGGTGGATCCATAAAGTCGAAATGGACTAGATCGTCAATACCTAACTTTTTCAATTCAAGAACAGTGTTGGCCAAATTCGAACGTAACACTTCTGGATATGATTGTTCAATCAACTCTTTCTGGAATGCCTCCTCCGTGTAAAGCCTGAAACATTTACCGGGTCTAGTACGACCTGCTCTACCTGCTCTTTGCTGGGCAGATGCTTTGGAAATAGGAGATACCAAAAGGGATTCTACCCTAATTCTTGGGTTGTAAACTTTCTGTTTTGAAAAGCCAGGATCCACAACATAAACAATACCATCAATGGTCAAAGAAGTTTCGGCGATGTTCGTAGAAACAATAACTTTCCTTCCTGGTCTACCACCCTTCTTGAATGGCGGTGGTGCTGGTTCGAAAATTTTCTGTTGTTGATGAGGAGGCAAGGAACCATACAATGGATACACTTTCAATGGGCCACACCCTTCATCACGTACCAGTTGCTCACCTTCTAATGTGATTTTTTTGACCGCACTCTCAATTTCCTCCTCACCAGTCAAGAAAACTAAAATATCACCCTCATCTTCCGTTGCATGAATCTGCAAAACGGTACGGATGGCAGCATCCAGGTAATCCCGCTGAAATTCCTTTGTGTAATAAATTTCCACAGGGTAAGTACGGCCAGGTACGGCTAAAAGTGGCGCTTCGTTGAAGTATCTCTGAAACTTTTCTGCGTCCAAAGTAGCAGACATAATGATGATCTTCAAATCCTTTCTGCGATCACTCAATTGCTTTAATAAACCCATCAAGATATCTGTTGCTAAAGTACGTTCGTGCGCTTCATCAAGAATGATACAAGAGTAACGAGAAAGTTCATGATCTTCCATGGCCTCCCTAAGTAACATACCATCGGTCATGTACTTCAAAATTGTCTTGTTCGAAGTCATGTTCTCAAAACGAATATTGTAACCAACTTCTTCACCTAGTTTGACGTCTAATTCCTCAGCTACACGGGCAGCAACAGACATTGCGGCAACACGTCGTGGTTGTGTGCACGCAACTTGCTTTCCAACAAGATGAGGCATATCGTCATAAAGGACGAATTGTGGAACTTGGGTACTCTTACCAGAACCGGTTTCACCAACCAAAACCATTATTTGTGTTGAATGAAACATATCAAGGAATTCAGCACGCTGTTGATGAATTGGAAGGTCACGACGAACTTTCAATATATCAAAATACTTTTTGGTGAATTTTTCACCTGTAAAAGGGTTTTGTTTGCCGGAGCCTAACTTTTCGCCGTACTCGGCAGAAGTTTTATGACGTTTTTCTAAATTGAACTCACCTCCATCGTGAAACTGCAAAGGTTTGTCGTCCGGAGTTGGAGGATGGGCACGAAGTTCAGCTTCTGCACGCTCGGCCTCTAGCTCTGAGACAGAGGTGGAAATATGTTTAGTCTTTGACTTCTTGGTCGGCCTGGTGTCTGACATTGTACTATTGCAATAGGATAATTAATCTCTCGAAGAGACAGATCAGTCACATGAATACATTGCTAACGAAGAAGAAGAAGCTTGCAAAATTCATGTTGCAGGATGAAAAAAAAATAAAAAATAAAAAATAAAAATAAAAATAAAAAAGAAAAAAGAAAAAAAACTTCAACTGTTATCATTTCTGGAACCGTCGATCGACGTGGGCATCTAAGTCAACCTCATCGCCGTAGACAGTTTCAGCCCTGTCTTCTCCAAATGGTCCAAATAGATGATACATTGTTTGAAGTGTAGTGCCTTTCGACAACTTGGGGCGTCTATGGAAGAAAGTTTGCAGCAAGATATCACTTTGGGGAAGCACTGTTTGGTGTGGTCAGAGCATGCTTTTCATAGAGCTGAAAAAAGCAACTTTTTAGTCTATTCTTGTCATTCTTAGTATACGTGATATTATCTACACAGTTGGAGGGATTTTGCAGGTCAATGCGGCCAGCGTTAGCAAAAAAATCTAATTATTCATTCACTGCATATCATTTAAGAAAAAATAAGTACTCGAAGGGTTGCATCTGCATACACCCAAAAGACTTTGTGTTGACCTTTGTCTTCGGTATCTGGAAAACTCAGTAGACGAAAAAAGCCACAGTTGGCGGAACACAAATAAACTGCATTACCCCAGTCGATAGATGAAGAATTGATAACATGACTGCAAATACACATACACCTATAGAAAAGCTCGAGAATCGATCACACCCTTCACATGCGAACTATTCTCCAGATGATTCTTCAGCCAGCGCCAGGAGTCCTAATGTGAATAATCTCGGTAATTCCTCTGGAAACTTGATAGAGAAAAAGGGCCGAAGTAAAAGAAAATATAATTTTCAGAGAGCATCAGTTGCTTGTGAACAATGCAGGAAAGCGAAAACGCGTTGTAATTATATTAACAACGGTTCAAATTGTTTCAGGTGTGAGAATCTTTCCTTGAAATGCAGCTTAAATGAAATCAAACTTGAGCCAACTTTATCGACTTTTCAGAAATCTGCAAATTTAATAACTCGAGATGAAATTGAGGAGACGAAAGCTGTGAAGAAGCGGAGAAAGAGCAAGTTGCTCGTTGCACCAGCCACAACAAACATTAGTCATAATGAAGGTTTAGAAGACGTATCCGCTCCACCGACAACTGTAGACTTGACTTCGTTGAAGTCAAAATACACAGACATAACCCCTGCAGTTTCATCTTCTTTATCACAGACTAATTCACCTCCACAAGATACACTCTTACTCATCATCAATGATAAAATCGATAGGTTAAACTCGACCTTAAAGCAGCTAGTGGATCAAAAAGACACGTTGTCTTCGGTTAGACCAACAGCATCTTCAAACTCAATGTCGAACTTTCAGAATCCTTCGCTTGATTCTGGTGGTGCTAACCCTTATAGCAATTCTCTGCCATCAATTAACCGTCAACCATCCACTCAAGTTGGGGATTCTTCGGCAAATTCTCAAAGGCCCAGCATCCCGTCATTTTTGTATCCTCCAAGGCCCAACTTCCCATTTGTCGGACCTAGCGCTCCTCCTGGAAACTACGTTACAAATTCTAATATGCCCCAAACACTGAGGCCAGCAATTACTGCCCCACTGGCCCGTCCTTATTTCAGAGCGGTCAATATCATGAACCCCTCTCCTTACTCTTCTGTTGTGCTAAACAATATGAGCAGTACAGCTCACAATATTAGCATCAATAGTGGTAATGCCCCTAGTATTGTTGATAGCAGCAATACTGGCCTGACTTGCTTAAACAACAACAATCCCAGCCACATTAATAATAGCAATTCTAGTATGGTCCACGAGAATGACGAGTTCTTTTTCTTGAATGCTCCTTATTTAGACGTGTCAAACATTGCGTGTAATTTGGGTTTACCTTTCACCAAAGAAATAGGATACGGCATTACCAGAGATGTTACGTTATTATCAATTCAGGAAAGGTACGATTTGATAAATCGTAAACTATTAGACTATGATACTTGTTACAGGCTAATTGAAATTGGATTATTGCATTACGGCAAGTGGATAACATATGTGGAAGCTGATTATAAGACATGGTTGGACTCAATAAGGATAACATCGCCATTATTATTCTGTATTCTAGTTCTTTTTGGCTTGCGTCACCACAGACCGCCTAATCTAGATAAAAATTTGGAGCTTGATATTTTACAAAGTATTCACCAGCTACTTTCCCTGAGCGTTTATGAGGTCCCACAGTCAAAAGAATTTATTCAAGCATCCATATTGCTTGCTCATTTTTCACCTTCTTTATCATATAAGCACATTTATTTTGATAGTTGGTGGATTTCGTCTTATGGCTTGATTCATTTTATGACCCGCGAAATGAACATGAATCTTTTAGTCAAAAGTGTTAAATCTCCTGAAAAAATACATCAATATCGTCTGTGGAATCATTTAACTGTGGCACACCTACTCAACTGTATTTTATCGGGTCGTCCCTGCATTATTGATGAAATTCGTTTGGACCAATGTCGGGATATTTTGGTTCTATCTGAGGCGAATTCATTTGATGCAATTATTGTTGCAAAAATCAGTTTAATATTAACGTTGTATAATGCATTACAGTTCCCAGAAAGTCTCGATGTTTCTTTGAAAGAGCTAGAATCAACTTATTCAGACTGGAAATATTTGACAGACAATATTGCCCTTGGAAGTTTGGTTACAGGATTTTACTATTTTGGTAGAGTCATGATTCTACGAAGATACTTATTGAAGCATTTGCATTTGAAAGGTCAACCAGAATATACACAAAGAGGCCGAGAATTTTTCGATAACGCAATAGAGTTTATTGAACTTGGAAAAGTAAATGAAGAGTTACTAGAAGGTAGCGATCTATTCAAGCAAAGTTTCTTTTTATGCGTTTTCATGCTTCTACAATTCAAGCAACTTGAGATTTTTAATGACTCAACTGATAACTTTGTGATTTTGGATTTGGCCAACAAATATTTAGAGATTATCTCATTGGCAGAAAAAAAAATTTACTGTTTTAATGGATACTTCAGTCATTATGCCGAGTTAATTGTGAGGCTAAAAAATATGGTACTTCCAGCTGCGTCCTAAATTTCTGGCGAGTCCTTACAAATGCATCCTCAACAGAATATACAACGTTGAGGATAATAATAGGAGAAATCAGACTGTCTTTTTTATAAACTGTGTTTTTAAATATTTGGACATCCGTAACAAAGGGATTTTAGCGCTATAATTTTAAGATAATCAGAACGTTGAGAAGTTTAAACAGAAGATGAAAATAAATGTATGGGCAGAGATAAGGTGGCAGAAAATCTCGATTTCGCAGTATGGCCGTCGCGTAGGATCGTCCGAAAAGGGTAATGGTAGATAACTTCTTTTCATGAAAATCATTTCCTCTTATATTTCCGTTTTAGTCGATTTTCTGCTTTTGGAGGGGAGCAGAAAATTACACCTTATTGTTGCACGATAGAAAAACAGAACAGAACACTATTCAAGAAGCTCATCGATCTACAAGAATTAGTATAAAATAGATGTATTTCCCTTCAAGTGACAAGCGTCATCAAAATGTCATGGTGAGTTGCTTTTCTTTCCTCCTTTTTCTCCTCTTAATTAAATAACTTCTTAAAGCACACTCGTTTGATCAACTCGTCAGCTTAGGCTAAACTTAAGTATAATTCCAACAAAATTAAAATGAAATTCAACGCTGCTTTCATTACTGCGGTTGCAGGATGTCTTTCCGTTGTTGCTGCTGGTGAATGGGAACATGAAGACCATGAGACCACTACGGAAATCGACACCGATTGCTTGAGTGAAACTAAGACTACTGAATCTTCCGCTATCACTATTCCAACAACTTCTGAGGTAACCACTACCCCAGTTCCAACCACTGAAGTTAGCACTTCCACCTGGGAAAAGACTGAGCCATGTGAATCTGAGTCGGAAACCACAACACCAGTTCCAAGTACCAAGGTTACTACCACCACTTACGAAAAGACCGAACCATGTGAGTCTGAATCTGAAACGTCCAAACCCGTTCCAACTACCGAGGAGAGTACCACTACTTACGAAAAGACCACTACTTACGAAAAGACTACTACTTACGAAAAGACCGAACCATGCGAGTCTGAATCTGAGACTGTTACTATCATTCCACCGGCATATACCAACAGTACTGAGTCAGTCATTATCACAACTACTCATGCTCCACCAAAATACATCAACAGTACTGAGTCAATCACTATCATCACTACCACTCCTATCCCACCAAAATACACTAAGACCACTGAGACTGTTCCTGAGATTACTTCAACTGTTATCCCACCAAAATACACTAAGACCACTGAGACTGTTCCGGGCATTACTCCAACTACACCACCTGTTGGCCCTGAGTTCACCACTACTACTGTTCCAACCTATGCTAATATTTCAACAAGTGTTATTCCAACCCTACCAGGTCCAGTTCCAACTGAAAGTACCGTCTCTTTATCAACTTTTGTTGGCGAAGCTTTCAGAGCTGGTGGTTCTCAAATGTTAGCTTTAGCTGCTGCCGGTGCATTCCTTATTATTTAAGTGAAGCTGAAAATTACCATTATTAAATGGCCATTGTTTTTTTTATCTTCTGATAAGATTTTTTTTCCTGATGTACTTTCCTCCTACTTTTTAATCTGTTTTTTCTAAATCCTTTTTATTTTTGAACCTCAAACTGTATGGTTTGAATGTTTTATTCAGATATGTATTTCAACAAATAAAAAAGATTGTACTATTTTTCTTTTGCTATCTTGCTTTTCTTCGAAGTATCAACTCCAACTATTGTGATTGGAAAATCTATATTAACAGGACATACAGAGATATAAAGGATATAACACATCCGATTAGACTGATAATTAATATAAATTAAGTTATAATTAAATAGGGTAGTTATTAATTATAAAGAATTTCTGATGGGTTTGGATTCATTTATATTCAAAACTGAATTTGGAATTTGTCTTTAGCAAAATTTACTGAAACTTTCTAGTTTATTCAACATCATCGAAAGTTTCACCTTCAACTAATTCTGGAATGTCTTCTTCCTTTTCACCTTTAGCTTGGCCAGACAATTGGGCTAAACTTTCTGGGTTCTTTTGGAAAGATTGAGCCAACTTTTGCAACAATTCCAAGTTTTCTGCACCCAGTTGGGTCAAGATTCCTGGCAGTAATTCGGTGATTTGCTTTTCTTGACCAAAACCGGTAACAGCGTAGGTGTTGTTGGCAGCTGCGGCTTGGACACCGACTCTGTTGAAATGTAAAACGGTACCATTATCTCTGAAGAAGTTTGCTTCAGCAACATCAGTCAAGGTTGTTGGGTTGAATTTTTGTAATGCAGCTTGAATCTTGGAGTCATCACCTTCGGAGGACTTGTTAACTTTCTTGGCCTTGATTCTTTGACCACCAATCTTCTTGGAAGATTGCTTTTGCAATTTTGCTAATTTCTCTGGGTCGATTGGCATATTATGTTTTAGATGTTTGTCTCTGAGGAGTATGTAGAGAAAACGAAAGTCAGAATCAAAAGAGAGTTGAAATGTTCTGAAGATCAGCTGCGTCTAAATCCGCATAGTGCCACAGAGTGAGAGTGCCACAGACGTCGAGTGAAATTTCCAGACAATCTCGACGACGAAAAATTGTCGATGGGTTTCCCATTAGCTGGGGGTGGTGCATCATTGGCGGTGCACGGAGGACTTTCTTTAAAAAGTTGCGACGCGTCGATGAGAAAGGTTACTTATAATATTACATGATTAAATGAATGAATACGTTATGAGCGTTTTTATTGCTATCTGGCTATTATACACTTAATTAACTTGCGTTGATTATAATGAGTACGGTTGGTACGTAGGTGTTACACATGGTTAACGGTTCCGTTTTTCTCCTCCTCAAGCTGCTTGAGGAGCCGCTGTCTGTTTCGCTTGCATGTTAAGGTGTCAACATGTCTCTTCAGTGCGTCCTTTCGTGCAAAACCTTTATGGCACAATGGACAGATATTCGGAGGCACCTTAAGATGAATTTTTTCGTGCCGTTTTAAATCCGAGGAACGTTTGAACGAAATTCCACAATTCGAACATTTGTAATTTCTGGGGACGTCAGTAGTGGAATTATCACCAGTTGAATTTTTCCGATTAGCTGGATAGCTCAGTTCCCCTTCTGAACTGTTCGACTGCTCCTGTTGATATTTCTGTTTCTGCCTTTCATCTTGGAAAGACCGGTTTCTAGTACTGTGTCCATTTTCGTAGCCGTTGCCGTGATCGTCAATGTAATCGCTTTTAATATCATAAGTTACGCTATTGTTTTCATCATCATTGTTGCTAGTATTAATGCCGTTGCTATTGTCATCAATTTTCGGGGCATAGACCGATGGGTAGTTGAGTAAGCTCGATATCTGAGTATGGTCAGTGTGAGGGTCATTACTACTATTCCGTAGCCCTCCCTGGTGGTTTGAAATGATACTTGCCGTCAGATTTTGCGCCAGTAGATTCTGGAGTCGGGTATTATTCGAATTTAATGTACTTTGAACACCGTTCAACTGTATGTCATCATTAGACTTAAAGATATCAAGCGAAAATTGAGGGAAATCAAGATTGTTCGGTGGATTTCTCAATGGATTTTCAGTAAATGGCGGTACAATATATGAAGGGGATGTGCCCGGTTGAGTATTGCTGTTACCGCCGGCATTATTAGTGTAATCGTTTAAGTGGCTAGTCACACTGTTATTTCTGCTCGTCTCATAGCTATCTGAGGTTGAGAGCATCGACATTCTTTCTCTTAAATCGTTATCGTTATCTGTTGCCCCTATTCTCTTCAGGTATTGCACTGAGAACGGCATACCACCATGAGGAGAATTCGAATATTGTAGTCTGTTCAAAATGTCTCTGATTGTTGGATCCACTCGGCTCTCGTGCAGCTTGACGACCTCATTCGCAGCTTTCAAAAATGCTACATCTTCGTCCGTTATGGCCGTGTTCATCAACGGAACGGGTTGTGAGGACGGTCCATCAACCGCCGGCTTCTGTGAGTTTAGCAGTTGGAACAGCTGTTTCTCTCTTTGATCCGGGTTAGCTGGATTATGAGTGCTGGCCTTGTTGCTCCTCAGCTGGGCAAAGCCAGCATCGCTATATGCACGTTCTTCTCCGTCCTCATTATCGAATTCACGACCTGGTGAATAGTTTAAATTACCCAGTGACATCTTTACTGTTATCTTGCCTTGACCCTTGCTATACTTACTTGGATTTTGTGATTTCTTAAATATTACCAGAATTTGGATTTTTCGTATCAAATGCCACACTCGTACCTGGCGAATTTGGACCGATGATGTAGGCCACCTCGATATGGTACTTCAATGTGATTTCCTATTGAAACACTCAATTTAGAATTTGAACGTCTTCTGGCTTCCAAGGATAGATGTCGATCCTATGGAGAAAAAAAGGGAATATTTGGTTTTTTGATTGCAAAATTCAAAAACGGTATCAAGTGTCTAACTGCCGTTCCAGAAACCTCCACTTTAGTACCACAAAGGAAACAAAGACAAAAGGGGAACAGGCGGATCTAAATATAAACCTTCCACACTGTAGGATAAATAACAGTACCTTGAAACCGTCCAGGGCATCAAGACGTGGCCTCCGTGCCAGGTGAAGTTCCTACGATCAACACAATGCCAGGACATTTATATATAAATTACAATCAGTACATACTTTATCATGTTCTCACCCAAACAGCCCTAAAATCCACACAGTCACGTGCAAGGCCACAGTTTGCGCCACAGTTACACTTTTTTTTTTTTCTTCGAGTCCGACCTTTTTCCTCAATCGGGGCACATGAGGCACAAGAATGGCTAGCTGGACGGGTATAATGAATGATGTATTTGGATGGTTGCCTGGAATATGCAACAATGTCTAAATATAGTGATAAAAGCAAGTGGAAAAAGGGGGAATAAAGAAGACGAAAATATGGAGGACGTGTCTGGAACGGCTGACAGGCAATAAATAAGTTGTAGATAATCGTACAAAAAAAATACTCTACACACGAGGAAACTCAGTTGCTTGGCTTGACCAACATGGATTCTCTTGCTGGACCAGTACCAACCCATTGGATTGGAACCTGGAGGTAGTCCTCGATGAACTTTAAGTATGCCTTGGCGTTTTCTGGTAAGTCATTGTAGGTCTTGACAGAAGTGATGTCTTCTTCCCAGCCTGGTAGAGTCTTGTACTCGACCTCGACCTTACCTAGGACGTGCAGGCATTCTGGGAAAGACTTCAACACCTTGCCGTTGTACTTGTAGCCAACAGCAACCTTGATTTCCTTGAACGTGTCCAACACGTCCAATTTGGTGATGTTCAATGAAGTATAGCCGTTGATCCAAGTGGAGTATTTCAAAACCACCAAATCCAACCAGCCACATCTTCTCTTTCTACCGGTGGTGACACCAACCTCGAAGCCGATGTCTTGCAATTTTTCACCGTACTCGTTCAACTGTTCAGTTGGAAATGGACCTTCACCGACTCTGGTGGTGTAAGCCTTCACAACACCATAGACATTCTTGATTGCAGTTGGAGGGATACCTAAACCAGTTAAAACACCACCAATACCTGTGTTGGAAGAAGTAACGTAAGGATAGGTACCGAAATCAAGATCTAACATCAAGGCGTTGGCGCCTTCTACCAAAATCTTCTTTTTTTCGGCCAAGGCGGTGTGCATGAATTCAACTGAATCCACAACGAAAGGTTTTATTTGCTCTCTCAAAACCTTGTATTTAGCCAACTCAGCCTCAATGTCGTATTCGAAATCACCGTACCTTTGCTGTCTAGTTGCAAACAGTCTTCTCAATCTGGATTCGAATTCTGGCCAAGCTTCAGGCTCATCACTAACCAAATGATGGACTCTAATACCTGATCTTGAAGCCTTGGTGGAGTAAGTTGGACCGATACCTTTACCAGTGGTACCGATGGATTTCTTTTTCCCCGAGAGCTCGGCTTCTCTGAGCTTATCGACTCTCTGGTGGAAGTCGAAAACTAAGTGAGCTCTTGAAGACAGGAACAATCTGTCTCTACATTTCAACCCTTGGTTTTCGATCTTGGCCAACTCTTCGAAGAAAGAAGGCAAGTGGACAACGACACCTGAACCAACCAAGTTCAAACACTTTGGGTTAACCAAACCTGATGGTAACATGTGGAAGTCATACTTGGTCTTGCCAACAACGATGGTGTGTCCTGCGTTGTTACCACCCTGACATCTAGCACAGACCTCGATGTCGTCACAAAGCAAATCAACCAACTTGCCCTTACCTTCGTCACCCCATTGGGCACCTAAAACAACATCAGCCATTGTAAGTTTTTGTTGTTATATGAAAAAAAAAGTTGACTGTAAATATCAACAGATATTTTATTAACAGTATATAATGAACGTGAGAGTTGCACGTTAAACCCAAGAAAAAGTAAAAGAAACAAAAGAAAGATAAGAAATATACTATACAGGCAGGAGAACAAAAGAGGAAGAAGATAAGGTCATCGGTGTCTTTATAAGTATTTCCCTCTCCAACGGAAATGTTCTTCAGTTGCATCACCACTATTTTGCCGGTCCAGGCTGTCAGTGTCCTTCTTCTGCCGCGGGTACGAGTCAGGCTGCCAATTAATGTCGGAGATTGCATAGAGAAGCACACTTTTTTAATGGGGCCGGCCTACATCTACGAGGCATCCAGGGCTTGCCGAGGCTGCATTACGATGTGTTCTGCAAGGTGCATATTCTTTAGCAGGTGTTTCTGTGCTCATGACTGACTGTGCGTCCGTCAAAAGCTGTTTTGCACATGTCGCTAGCCTACTCCGTGATTTACTATTGGCGCTACTGTGGTAGAGCCTGCCAGCTATTTGGTGGCCCAGGTTTGACTTCTCTTTTTTTTCCTGAGATCGTCGATCGACGCGTGTTGATCTACTGGCGGCCTTTGGGATGGGGGGGTATCTTCGTCTGCGATAGCCTACTTCCCAATCCCTGGGTGTTTCAGTTGTGGCTGTCACCGGTACAGGCCTGCATGTAGTCTACAAGCGTTGGCTACGTGAAGCTCGCAAAATCATATTTTAATCGAATCAACTTTTTCGTAGCAACAGCGATATATCCATAGGGGTTTATACGAAAATCGCTCGAAGATATAATAATGATATTGCTGGATCCAGTGATGCTGCTGCTAGACCCTGCAGTCTACCCGTTTGCCCCAAACGAGGAAGGAAGTGTCTTCCAACCCTTATTTCAAGATAGTATTTGCAATATTCTTCACTTTTCTCTGGTAGGCCTGTGATGTGTTGGAAACATAATTATTCTATGAAACTCCATAGTGGATGAAAAGTGACTGCAGCTTTCTGACTGGATGTCACACTTTTAAGTCTTGGAGCATCAGAAAACACTATCAACGCTTTCAAAAGACTTTTTCGAAGTTATTCGCTTTTTTTTGGAGATGTATTGATAATAGCAATAGGTTCGGTTTAAGATGCGGATTCGATGTATCCGATTACGTCTCATGGAGTTTATGCAAATTTGGACTTTCAAGCAACAGAGACAGTATCTACTCGTATTTTATCGCAGCCGAGTCAGCAGGAAGCTCGGAAAAAAGTAGTATCAAGGATTGTAGATCATCACCCCACAAGCTCCAAAGGGATCCTTCACTTTTCAGTCCGCATGTACTTTGAGTGGAAGGCCTGCTTCCTATGTTAGCGGGATTCCGGCTTCCTCAGTTACCAGTTAGGCTTAACTTATCGGCAGTAGTAGATAATCATAACTTCACACCTAGTGCGGCTATGCGGTGCATTTTTCTTATCGCTTTCACACTTTCTGCGGAAGGTCGGCAACCGCTCCGGAGAGATTAACGTTTCCGTTAAAATTCTTCGGGGAAAGATCCACCTCTTATTTAAAAACATGCATTCCAAGAAAGCTGGATTGAGACTGATTTGTCTAACTAAGAAAGACGAATTGGTTTAGACATGATTTACCAAAGACAAGACAATAATGATCAGCAAAAGCGAAATAGCAGAAGGTGCTGATCTCAAACAGGAGTTTGGGATCACAGTAACAAATGTTTCTGTTAGCAACTTAGACTCCGAGCAAGATGATCAGATATCCGTTATCAAGCCTACACAGTTGCCTACCAAATTGAAATGGAAGATAGACTTCATGGTGATGCCATTTTTCATTACAATCTACTTTTTGCAGTTTTTAGATAAAACGTTGATCAATTATGCGGCCATCATGGGTATCAAAAAACATCTTAAGGGTAGCGAGTTCTCAAACTTGGGTACGATTTTCTATGTTTCATATTTGGCCACAGAACCAGTTGCTGCCTACATCATTCAAAAAGTGCACGTTGGCAAATTTTTGGCTATTAACATATGTTGTTGGGGGGTTGTAGTTGCATGCCATGCAGTTACAAAGACGTATGCAAGTTTAATGGTCATTAGAGTGTTATTGGGTATTTTCGAAGCTCCGGTCCCAGCATGTCTCATTATCATAGGTGGAAAGTGGTGGACAAAGCCAGAACAATTAAGAAGAACATTTTTTTGGTATATGCAAGTCGGTGTTGCAACCATAGTAGGTTCTTTAATGTCGTTTGGTTTCCAGCATGTGCATTCTACAACTATTGAAAGCTGGCAAATCATGTTCATATTTATGGGGATTATTACTTTTTGCGTTGGCGTTTTGGCATTTATATTTTTACCTGAGGGTCCATTGAATTGCAAATTCTTAAGTGATGAAGAAAAGGACAGTGTCATTCAACATATTAAGGAAAATAGAACTGGCTTTGAAAACAAAACTTATAAATTTCATCAGGTTAAGGAAATGTTATTAGAAAAAGAAACCTGGATTATTTTCTTCATTGTTATATTTTCCTTGACGGATAGTGGTAGTTTAAGTGCTTTTTCTTCACAAATAATGGCAACCTTTGGATTTTCGTCTGAAATTTCAGCTCTTGTTCAGCTTCCGTTAGGTTTCGTTGCAATTGTTTCCACCTACATATGTTGTTATATACCTAGCTATGTTGGAGAACGATCACTCATAATGGCGGCTATTACATTGCCCTCTATTTTAGGTGCTGCATTATTTATTGGCCTTCCTGACAGTTATCAAGTAGGTAAGTTATTTGGGGTTTACTTGCTAAACTCCAATAGTGCCCTTATTGCACAAGTCTATTCCTGGAATGCAGCAAATACGGCTGGCTACACCAAAAGGAACGCTAGGAATGCGATGACATTAATGGCATTTTGTATTGGTAATTTGATAGGTCCCCAGCTGTTTCAATCTTACGATGCGCCTGGGTATGTTCCAGCAAAAATTGTTTTGTTGGTTTTCTTATCTTTAGCGTTTATCTTGTCGGTTTTGTTGAGATTCGTTGTCCGGAAGGAGAATAAGCGTCGTGATAAGTTAACAGAGGGATATGCTGAAACCGAAAAAAATAAAGACGTTTTACTGCTTGATTTAACCGATCGTGAAAATGTCAATTTTAGGTATGAGTATTAGCCTCCTTCTCGATCTGTATTTTCTTTTGATTTTTTATTCTTTCAATAGTTTTTTTTTGTGTATTTGAAAATATTAAACCTTTGGTATGGAACTGCTTATTTACAAAGTTGCCAACTTGAATAGATGGAAAGTTTCTAAGTTCTCAACCGGTTTTCCATTCTCATAAAGCCCTAGCGGCAAACTTACTATAGAAATACGGACTGAGCTTCAACAAAAATATTACTTTACATAGATTCTGCACAGTAGGAAAAAAGGACTGATATTGAATCAGAGCAATGGCACAGAAGCACCATCCCCTCTTGGATCACTACCACCAGCATAAACTAGGTGTTCAGAATTCATGCTGGATTCTTTTCTAATTATCTGGCCTCTGCCAAACATTTTTCTACCATTACCGGAAACAAGTTTGACTGAATGGCCGAGCTCTTCTAGCCGTCTAACTACAACAGGATCGATACCAATTTCAACGCCCACACATGTGGTATCATTACTAGCAGGACCATCGGCGCCAAATCCTTTATCAGTGTGCTTCATATCAGGATGAGCAAACAGAGAGATTCTTGGAGCATCTAAGGCTTCTTGTGGATCCATTCCAAAATATAGCATGTTTAAGTAAACCTGGACATGTGCCTGCGGTTGGTTATATCCACCCATGATACCATATGATGCGTAAAGTTCTTCACCAGTAGTCTCGGAATTTGGTTTGGTAATCATGCCGGGGATAATTGTGTGATAAGGACGTTTACCACCCTCTAAGGAATTTTTAGCTTCAGAATTCAAGCTAAAGTTTCCGCCTCGGTTTTGAAGTACAAATCCATAGTTTGGAACAATAATTCCGCTCCCAAATCCCTCATATAATGAGTTAATAAAAGAGCAAGCATTTCCTTCTGCATCAGAAGCTGTAAAGTAAACAGTGTCAGACTTGAACATTGGGTTAGGAACACAAAGTTTACCGTTCTCTAGGGCCTTATCTTTCCTGAACTCCCTTGCTCTGCCTGCAAGATATTCGTCCCCAAGAATAGTGCTGATCATATTATTATGATCGAATCCTGTTTTTGCTTTGTAATGATCATAATCAGTAACGTATTCTTCTGATTCCTTAAAACTTATCTTGAGGCATTCAATGATCAGGTGTAAATATTCTGCTGAGTTATGCTTCAATTCTGCCAAGTTGACGATGCCAGATTTATCCAGATTCTTAATCAACCCAAGAGTCATTAATGCGATAATGCCCGATCCATTTGGAGGGATTTCCCACAGCTTATGCTCAAGAAATTTATAACTAATAGGCTGCACAAAGGTAGAGGTATGATTTTTCAAATCCTCTTTAGTCATAACATGGTTTCTCTTCTGTAGCTCTTCAACAATAGCATCAGCAACAACTCCTTGGTAGAACCCATCCTTTCCATGTTTGGCGATAAGCTTGAATGTTTTTGCAAGATCTGGATTTAGCATAAATTGTCCTTTTGTTGGTGCTTTTGAAATAGAGTTGTTTGGCAAAAACAATTCCAAGCTGCGATCTTTCTTGTTCTCTCTCAACAATTTTTGTTCGCAAAGTTCCCAGAGATGGGCGCTGATCTGGGAAACAACGTACCCATTTTCACATAAGTCAATAGCTGGTTGCAGAATCTCCGCAAAAGTTACGTTCCGACTCCCCCACTTCTCAATTGAGTCATGCCACCCTGCAATCGCTCCTGGAACAGTAACTTTAAAGACCGAATCTTCTTTGAACCTATAATTTGATTGGATTTCATCGGGGTGGTTTTCCTTCAGCCAATTGATATCCAACTTTGCGGCAGAACGGCCACATCCATTGATTCCGTAAACCTTTTTGTCACTCGCTTTGTAGAATAATGCAAAACAATCTCCACCAATCCCCGTAGATGCGGGTTCTAATACGGCCAAGCATGCGGATATCGCAACACAAGCATCCACACAATTTCCTCCCTTTTCTAGTATCTGAATACCTGCAGCATTAGCCAATGGTTGAGTGGAGGAAACAATACCCTTCGTGGAATAAACGGTAGATCTTCTTGAGTTTGTTGGTAAATCCATGCTTTTTGATTGAGCTATTCACCAATGCTCTCCTTTTTAATTTTTCAAAAAAAAAAGGAGAAATTAGTAAGATAGGGAAGTGCCAATCTTTTTCATTTATATTGGGTTAGTCTTTGGGAGCCCGTTTAGCATGATGTGGAGGCTGTTTGTAAAGAACAGTGTCGCTTGAGGTAAAGCCAGAGTGGAAGCACCGCTTCCGCAAGTTGACTCGGGGTCTTTGCCGCCGCGAAAATTGCCGAAAGTGGATGTAACGCTTCCGATAGATAAACCCGATGAGACCCCATCAGTCATGATCGGACGTACATTCCTACAGAGAGGATAGCTAGGTACTGAATCCGAAGTTGTGACTGCAGGCGGTACTTCAAATTTTGTATTAGGGGGTGTAAAGAGGTTGTAGGGATCTCGCTTAGCGAAGAAACGTTCTTCTATCGACTTACTTAGTAGGGACTGCACTATAGGTATTTTATTTCTTTGACATCATAATAATATTTTTGAACAAAGACTACACTAGGTCACAACCATGCCGAGAAAAAGAGAGCATATTCCCATTAGCAAGAGAAAAAGAGCACTTTATAGCTGTGACCGTTGCAAACAACGGAAACGGGCTTGTAAGAGATATCAAGAAGGTGTAAGAAAATTCGATAATATTACACCATGCGAAGAGTGTGTCAAAAGTAATTCTGAATGCATTACAAAGCTTTTCAGAAAGAAGCGCTCATATATATCTGTGAGTGAGACAACATTGATACAATTTAAATGCCTTACACTGATTATCAAGGCTATTTTTCCCGAGACCGATCCTAGCAATTTGGAACACATCAAAAATGTAGCAAAAGCTCTTTACGTCAAATTACCAAATTATGAAACAGGCGACCTTTTGAATGAAATTGAAAATGGTAACTGCAATGATGAGCGACTATTGTGCGGGCAGAATACTTCGAGTAACAGTTATGATGAAAATGTTGAAGTCGAAGATGAAAGTGAGTATATTACGGATGCCAAGCATATTGAAACACTCAGTTCAGGATCCTCGGATAACCAAAATGAAACTCAAATGTGTTTAGGCGGTGCTGATAGGTTATTCAATGCCTTGTTGAAAGTGGGAAAAGTTGCTTCTAACCATGAGTTGAAATACCTTGAAAACATGGGAGACAGAAAGTATATTCCCGCCAATCTTCCACTATTGATAAATGGTAGTGCTTTCCACCATTCCTTGCTTTTAGATCTCATACCACACCAGGAATGTGAAATGTACACAAACGTGTTTTTCAGCAGACTCCATCAAAGTTATTTTATCTTCAATGAGACTACATTCAGGAAGAGGCATACTTTGTTTTTACAACATGCTGCAAACAAAGCGTTGCATCCTACTGAAAAATTCTGTAATGAGGAAATTTGTTTGATATACTTAGTTTGGATTTTAGGAAGAAACTGTTACCTCACAAAATTAATACAAGTCGATGATCCTTCTAAAGCAAATATTGTTCCTAATTCTACTATCGACAAATATACAGAATTAATTAATATGTGTCTTTCTGGATGCTTCTATTCCAACAATATTCACTGTGTTCGAATGTTGTATTTGTTGAGTTTATACAATTCGGCAATTAGAAACACAGACTCTGCTTGGCATCTATTGAGTAACTGCTGTTTGAAATGTTTTGGAATGGGGTTCAATAGAAATGCTGTTCTCTCAAAATTTGAAGAATCTGAAAAAGAGGATATAAAGGTTGTCTGGTGGTCAAGTTTCAAACTGCATATGAATAATTGTGCAATAAAGGGACGACTTCCTAATATTTCATTATATGATGTTGATCTCGATTTGCCAAAACTAGAGCATGTAAATGATAAGCTTTTTAGAGATGCTTACACAAAGTCTATTGAACTTTTCAAAATTATGTTCAACATTTTGAAAAACAGGGAGTACCTTACAAAAAGCCGAAATCCCTGGTGTAAAGAAAACCTCAGGAATGTCATTAAAATCAACATTTCCTTGAAAATGTGGGAAAGCAGCTTAGGATACTCACTCAAATATTACAAAAGACCGAACCCCAAAAGATATCAAATAAAACTACATTTGCAATATTACTATTGCTCGATATCTTTGATTGCCCCTTATCTAATTGCGTATGCACTCAATCCTGAGAGATCTTTTGATCCCTCAAGTGGAATCATTGATACGTTATGTGATGGTGTCAACTCAGCCATTCAATTAATGGAGGTAATTAAC
This sequence comes from Pichia manshurica, assembly GCA_005406165.1. NCBI lineage: Eukaryota > Fungi > Ascomycota > Pichiomycetes > Pichiales > Pichiaceae > Pichia > Pichia manshurica. Next base: position 600,974 of record BJFO01000001.1, on the reverse strand, counting down.
TTTTCAGTAAATTCGGGATACTGTAACGGTTTACTTCATTATGATTTGTTTTATTCTTATAATGCTCTCATGATATTGTTATTGGGTTACACTTTGATTAAAGAGAAGCCGAAGGAAAAGTACTGTGAAAATTACAATACATTCACCGAAACATTACTTCAGAATTTTGATATCGATATGAAAATAATATTAAAGGTGATTGGGGAAATAAGAGACATTAATAACTATTACGGGTCCGGAGCAGTTGGAACCATGAAGGACTTTAGTAATAATATATCTATTCTTTTGAACTATTTCCAACTCAACGAGGATCCAAATACCCTGGAGGCCCCTGGACCACAAGATCCGGAATCTAACCTTGATGCCATTTTCAAGACAACTGCTGATAATTCTGCATACACAGGTGCAGAGGAAATACAATGTCCTGCGAGGGCAGGAAATGTTACCCTAATGCAGACAGAGCACGACTTTTTTGACTTCATAAATTTCGTAAATACAGAAAACGATGAGGAATCGTTTTTCAGCGACCAGCTATTGCTAGACTGGAAGAAACTTTTTGGAACGAGCGGTTCAACAAATAAGGGGCATTGTGACCATCAGTTTTGACTTTTTTAAACTTTATCGGTTTTTTTACATCGTGGCAAAAACGATAGCGTCGAAATGGCTCCCGTTAATGTGGTATTGCCCGTGGTATCTGGGCAAAGGATTGTTAACGATGGAAGATTCTATTGTAAACGGACTATACTAATATCGAGTTACATAGTGTAATAGCAAAAAAGAGATGAGAAACTATAAACGATCTTGGTTTATTCGTGCTTAGTGAAAAGGAACTTGCCAATGAAGTATGGGCTCTTGCAGCAAACATTGTAAACAATCCTACCTTCTTCCTTTAAGTCTGCAACAGAAGGGATAAGAGGACTGAGATTCTTTTTCCAGCCTTCAGCACTCAAGTCTTCTCTCCATTGTTGGCCGTATGATTTGTGTTCGTGAACGTTCTCCATAATTGTATGTGGTTAAGTTACAGATGTATTTGATTAGAGAGCAAAACAAAAAGGGCTATAAAATTTTAATCAGTGACGGCTGAACCAAAAAAAGCCAGATACCTTTTATCGGCTCGAGCGAGAGAAGCTTTTCTATTTAAACGCAGTAGACAATTGACTAATTTCATCAACATAGCAGTCAGGAGTTCTATTGATAGGGCACGTGTGTGCACGTTTTTCTTTATCAACCCTAATCGGGTAACCTAATTTCATCTCTTTCGAGACTCAGAAATCAAAAAAAAATAAAAAATTTATCGGGGTCAACTGGGAATTGAACCCAGGGCCTCCTGTACCCAAAACAGGAATCATACCACTAGACCATTAACCCTCGAACGAGATAAAAAACCATACAATTTTTATGGTTTCTAGTTTAAATAATTTTTCAAACTTCGAATACAATAGTCAATCAAAATGTTTTTAGAATAAAATTCTGTAGCTTGAAAGCATTAAAATTTTATAAATGAAGCAGTTCTTTATCACAAGCAGTTTTTGACTGCAATAGTATTCTTTCCAGGAAGAAATAGGAAAATTTGAATAACTTGTTGACTACATAACCACGGCTCGTGATCTCTGTTTAAAGTCCTATGATTCATTCGCTCCCCTACGAGCTAGCTTGAGGTGAATCACGTATGATGAAGTTTTTTTTGAAAAAATCCTTACCGACAAATTAATTTCTGCTTTACGATACGAAGGCAAACCAAAGGACACGTTTAGCTACGTTTTTCCTCGAATATGATGTCATAATTCGGAATCATTTAAAAGGAGCGACTAAGAATCGATTATGTTGCCGTGGTTAAGGAAAGAGCCTTTCGGCCAGACAACCAGCACTTCATTTTTCAAAAACTAGTAAAAGTGAAAAGGGGGAAAGCTACATGCAATTTTTGGAATTTCGCCCATAGAACTCGACGCAAAAAAAAGAAACATGTAACAAAAAGATGAGAAAAGGAGGGAAAAAAAGTACCAATCAAAGGTTATTATCAGGAAATTTGATGAATGTTGGAAACAGTTGTGTCTTCATTACAGACTCAGAGTGAGCTGAGAAAATTTTCATCATTAACAACCTTTTCAATTGGTTTTGCCTCCATAAGAGGCACAAGAAAATATAGATGCTGCGTCAACTGACGGCAACAATATATCACTTCCACGATGCCATTCCTTGATTCAAAAATCACTATCGCAAAATACGTTTAATGGACAATCATAATTCAATCATCCGGATACTTGGCAAAGGAAGGGAAAGATATTTTAGGGAAAGAAAAATCGACGCTCCATCAAGCAAAGTAGAAGGCGAGACGAAAAAAAAAAAAAGTTCGCCAGACCTTTCTTCGGAGACAGGGTTTCTTCGCCGGGGCCGAGTTGCATCAGACTTCTCAGGTTACAAGATTTGCTAGACAATAATAGTGCTTACAAACAAGTGCTGTAATGGAGAGGTCTGTTAGGAAAGACTACGAATGGCTAGTATCAAAAAGAAAAACAGCCTATGAAATACTAGAAATCGAGCCTGGTGCTTCGCAGGATACTATTAGAAAAGCTTATCGGAAAAAGGCATTGGAGGTGCATCCAGATAAGAACAAAATAGAAAATGCAGAGGAATCTTTCAGGGAAGTAGTAGTAAGCTACCATGTTTTATCGGATACTCAGCTGAAAACTGAATATGACAAACAACTATCAGTTCAACCAGGTTTTTTTCACTCCGAAAATGTGTCACATAACTCTTCTGAGAATTTCACTGCATATAGATTTCGAACTGAATTAAAGAATAAGGAGAGCAAACACCGATCGCATCAGAACATAGAAATTTTGAAAAGACGCAAGGTTGAAGAATTATCAAAATGGTATGACGATTACATAAAAAACCTATCTAAAAAAAAATCTTTGGAAACCAATGTCTTTTCGAAAAAACATGATAACGGGCGTGTAAAAAGAAGCCTCTTTCCAACATTAACGGTAGTGAAATGGAAGAACAGAAAAGGAATTGAGTTTGATGATGATTTGATAAGAAAACTGATGAAGGTTTTCGGCGCTGTTCTTTCAGTCTCATTAGGGAAAAACAGCAGTACCGAAAACTATCATTATGCACAAGTTACATTTAAATCGCCCGCTGCTGCCGCCCTTGCAGCTACCCACGACTTTTCGATAACGGCAGATTATTGGGATTCTTTAAATTTGCGTAAAGTTTCGAGCCTTTTAAGAAGTGTCGAATTGGTAAACTACGACAATAATGCCATGAGCGATTTTGCTGAAAGTGAATTACCCTCTCTAGATTATATTGCGTTAAGCATCATGAAAAGACAATCTTGATTCATGAATTTTGTACTTTTATTACTTTGTATAATAATTTTTTCTTAAATATGTTTAGAATAGAGAGATGAGTGAGGAGAAGAGGGTGGAATTAGTCTGAATCAATGATTATTGCTTCAGGTGAGCGGACCTTATTCTTGATAGGAACGTGTGATTTGTTTTTGTCTTTTCGTTTCTTGTTGGCCCTCAAGGTCTGCCCTTCGCCCTGAAATGTGGCTTCACTTTCTTTAGCCTGATCCTGACGGTCCCTCTCAGCAGCCTCAAATTCATCGACATAGGGAGTTACAGGGAAGCCGAAAAACAAATATCCCTCTGGCAATTCCAAAGGCTTGACCGGTCCACTTAAGTCAGGATCTTTCTTTTCTATCTTGTCTGCATTTTGCTCCGGCTGGGAAACCTTTTTACCTGATAATTTTATTCCATCTCCTTTAAACTTGCGAGCAGCCTCATTTGCTGCATCCTGTAGTAAACTACCATAGTTTATTTGTCTTGCCATGGAACCTTTACCCTTCAAAGAGGGAGCGGATATTGCCGCCTCTCTCTTTTTCTTTTCGTTTTCTTCCTTAATCTTCTCATAATCAGGTTCTACATAACCTACAGGCGGAGCAAAATCTGTGACTAAATCTGTTTCAATAACACAAATACCACCCGGGGACTCAGGTTTCACCTCTAGTATTTTAATCTGATAAATATGCTTGTTGTAGTTCAACTCTATAATATCCCCAACGGTTAATGTCGTAAAATTTCTCAATGCATTTTCAAGGACGGCTTTTGGGTCTGTAATTTCCAAAAAATCTGTGGATTGGGGCTCTAGTTTCACGAAATTGCCTTGAGGCAAATCGGTTGTCTCAATTTTCACAACTGTGCCTGCGCTGATTCCCAAAGTGTTCATCATCCAGTCTGGCAAATAACATCTGCCCTCATCTGCTGTAAATTCTAAAACACCACTATGTGTGAATTTGTTTGTATTTGTTGTAGAGATCTTGAAAAGCATTGGATATCTGATATTTAACATCGTGAGTTTGTGCAAGGCCGACTGTGGTAGAAATATTTTCCCTCCATAATTTGCAACGTCCTTGTTTCCAGCATCTTTCATCATTGTAATCGGGTAGCATCTGAAGAAGTCCTCAAATGATTGAGGGATTGGAACCATTTGTGGAAAAAACTGGTTTGGTTGACCAGAAAACCCTTGAAATCCTCCAAACTGTATCATGTTACTCACATTAAATTGTTAATATACTTATTCAAAATAAGAAAACAAATGCAAAAGTAAAAAAAAATGCTTACCATTTGTTGTATTTATATGGTTAATCTCGAATGCAATGGTAAAGATTTACCTTGAAAAAGTAAATGATTTGTGCAGTACTCCGACCATCAATTAGATACATGTCGGGCCGTTTTTGCCTTTGCGGGGCGTGAAGTTAGTTTTTCTAGTCAGGGCGCTGTTCTGCGTTCGAACCGGAGAGGAGGAGCAGTTGGCGAGAAGATAAACACGTCTGGTGCTTTCTTGATACGGTTGTGCTAATGTCTGTAGCATTAGCATTACCAATGGAAGCTAATCAAAAAGAGCAAAGCCAACATAAACACAATGACAAGCCCGAAATCAAATACGCAGGACATAGAGGCCGATATTGATTTAGACCACTTTTCCAAAGATCAACTACGACAGCTATTAGATGATGATGATAACTACAATGAAGAAGCTCTGGAGTTTTCAGACGATGGGGTTGACGATTCACTAGCTGACAATTACAATGATGAAGGTTATGACAGTGAAGGAATGAATGGAGAAGATGCGTCAGACGAGTCCGATTACGAAGATTCATCGAATAGCAAAGAAAACAGATACAAAACGCTAGCCGAGTTAGGTTTCAACGAAAATGAAGAAGCAGATGAGTCGATCAGTGATAACGACTCCGATGAAGAACTCGTGTTTCGAAATGCATTGAGAGAGGCTACAAATTTCAAAGTCAAGAAAAGATCAAACAAAACGAGAAAGCGGGGTGGCCTAGCAGCATTAAGGAGAAGAATCAGACGAACTGAGTTAGATCCGGAAGTGAAACTACTTCTTTCAAAAGCTAACGAGGCATTTGTTAATAATGATTTGGACAATGCGTTGAAACTCTATTCACAGGTTATCCAGATGGATAAGAACAACTTCAGCGCATATAAAACATTGGGAGAAATTTACAGAATGAAAAATGATTTAAACAAATGTTCCAACATTTGGCTTCTAGCAGCCCATTTAAATCCCAAAGATGTAGAGTTCTGGAAAACAGTTGCGGAAATTTCTGTTGAGTTAGGCCATTTCAAGCAAGGTATCTATTGTTACAGACGTGCAATTACTGCAAGTGGTGGAAAGGACTATGATGCGATATTTGCTCGTGCTTGTCTTTATAGGGAAATTGGTAAGTTCAAAAGAGCTTCTTCAGGATTACTTCGACTTCGTTTGGCACTTCCTCATGATTCAAGGATAGTTAGAGAACTAGCAAAAGTTTACGTTGAAGAAAATCGAATTAATGATGCCATATCGCTGTACACTAAAATATTGGATGATAATGTGAAATACAGAAAGCTCATAGATAAAGGGGAGCAGGTGACTTTGGATAATATTCAATTTGACTGGTCCGAGCTTAACATTCTATCTGAATTATATGCTTCAAAGGCTGCTTGGTCCTTGGGAATTAAGGCATTAAGACAAATTTCAAGATGGATCCAGGAAAGAGAAAAACAAACTTTTTGGGATGAAAATACCAACAATGATATTGAGTTCGATGAAAGAAAATTTGACCATCCAAGATTTCAAAAGCTTAAATCTCACGAAAGCGGCTTATCTTATACTTTACCAATTGATATTAGAGTTCAATTAGGGATTTTTAGGCTTAACAATAAAAATGAATCTGAAGCTTTGCGTCATTTTTCCGTTTTACTTGAGCAACAGCTTGAAGAGACACCGGATTTATTTTTCAAAGTTGGTATGGAATTAGAAAGTTTTGCGCTTTATAAAGAGGCTTTGGAATTTTTGATTCCACTCTCATACTACGAAGAATATAATACTTCTGAACTAGTCGTAACAATTGCAAAGTGTTTGAGGGAAACAGACGACTTCGAGAATGCCAAAGATACCTACATCAGGCTCCTGGAATATGACAAGGATAATGTTGAATTGAAAGTTGCTCTCGCTGAGTGTTATTTCTATTTAGATAACATAGAAGCGGCCAACGAACTTTATAAGGAAGCAAAAGCTCAAAGAACAAAAGAAAAAGCTACGGCAAGAGATAACTTAGTACTAAATGAAACTGAGGCTGATAAATTGCTTAAGGAAACAGAAGAAATAATGGAGGAGGAAGAAGAGGAGGAATTTGAGACTCCTCAAGCCATTATTGATGATGGCCCAATAAAAAAAAAGAAGAAGAAAAGAGTCAATTACAGTGAAAATGAGATATTAACGATGAGTGTGAAGTCCGAGATTCGTGTCAAGAAAATATATGCTAAATGTATGAAACTTTTGGAAAAGATTGAAATATTCCATCAAAAAGATTCCCTGGATGATTCCGAATCATCATCTCTCAAAACAATGGTGAGTATATGGATTGAAATGGTTTCAGATTTAATTGAGGTATTTGCTATGTACAGGTTCTTCTTTTCGTCAGATAAAGCAAAAAAGTTTAACATGAGATTACGTTTAAGAACTGCGAAGCTAGGCATAGATCAAAAACTTTCAAGAATGAAATATTTGCAGCACGAAATCATTCTTTCTCAGAATTTTTCCAGCGTTGATTATCCTGAGAAAGAATTTAAAGGGTTAAGCTATGATCAATGGTATGATTTGTTTGTTAGGTATGCATTGCTAATTGCTGAGTTTGAGAAAGATACGGAGAATTCTATAGCTATTCAGGAAATAATCAGACAAGTGAATGTATTCAAAGGAAAAGAATTAACAACCCAACTTGTTGGACTATCTATTGGTGTTTTGACCCAAGATACATCACTCATTATGCTCCAAACCAGAAATCTGATGAATGATTATCAGTTTGCAATTGACTCCCTACGGCTCTACCTTGCAAGCATGATAACAACTCATGATATGGAAGAATCCTTTGCGGATCCACCGTCACAAAAGTTCATGCTTCGTCAAATCAAAGCTTTTGACTCATTAAAAGATGAAAGTAAGGAAAATGTCGCCGGAAAGGCGACTGTGACCAGAAAAAATGTGGACATAACAAAGGATCACTTTTTAATCAACTACATTTATGCGTCATATCTTTTTACGAATAAATCATACTACTCAGCCTTGATTTATTTGCTTAAATTGTACCATACTTATCCAGATAATCCCGATTTGATATTCTTACTTGCTTTGGCAAATCTCCACAGATCTGTACAACGGAAAACGTTGAATACAAATTTTCAAATATTGCAAGGTATGACGTTATTGCTTGAATATATTAAAACAAAGGACCAATCGAATCCATATAATGCAATGGAGTCATATTATAATCTTGGACGCAGCTTCAATCTTCTTGGATTAGATCATATTGCGGTAGGATTTTATGAAAAAGTCCTTGCTATTGAAGTGGACGACCCAACTTATGATCTTAAGAGAGAGGCAGCTCACAACTTATGCATAATTTACAATCTAAATAAAAATTTCCGTCAAGCAGAATTAATAATGGAGAAATACCTTGTTATTTAATTTTATGGTTCCATACTGTATAGTATCCTATGATGAACAAATTCAAACTTGTTCCTGAAATATTCTTGTGTAAATCTCAAATGTATATTACTTAAAGTTCGAGGTCACGTGACAGGCTCACGGCCCGAGAATCAAATTTCGATCATGGCGAATCAAGCAAAGAAGAGAGACACGTCTGCTAAGGGCAGAACTTTGTTGCGATTTGACTGTTTCCGGACGAAGCAAGATTGAAAACAAACCGTCAAAGCAGTGATGAATAAGGAGGAAGCATATTCACAAGACCGGTTGCTCTCCATTGATTCTCAACTAGAAGATATTGATTTCAATCTCGAGAAATATCTCGAGAATTATAATCTCAAACAAATATGCCAATTTCTCGACGAAATTGACAATGAAAATGCCGCAAACACAACCAGTGATGTTAGCCTTGATGAAAAGACAAAAACTTTAAATGCTAAAAATACAAAACAGCGAAATTCAGAGATTTATAGGAAACAAGATTATTTCCAACTTATTGAAATATGTAATCAATTGTGGATTGTCAATGGGTTGATGAACGAATTAGCTCACCAGACCCAATTTGAGGGCAAAATTCACGCTTATTCGAAACTCAAGAATAAAATAGATGAGATTAGAAAAGAAATCGAACCCTTGAGCGAAGTGGGATCTATTGGTGTACTGGATAACATAGATGATAAACTCAGCCAGTCAAGACTCAATTTGGTTAACTTGGCTGAAAAGAAGTTGGAGATTTTTTTACAGATACACGATAACCTGGATGTTCAGTATACTCACATCATTGATGATCTTGACTTTCCAACTTTTTTAAAATGTTGTCATAATCTTTCAACTTATGACTCCAATAACCTATTTAACTTTAACAAACTTTTCAATGATTGGTTACAAAAATTCCTTTCCAAGCTAGATGAGGGCTTTTCAGCTTCATTTAGAGAAAATGAGGGCACGCTAGCCCTAACTTTAGCAGAAACAGAAACATCACTTTTGAATTTCACGAAATCTGTTGGACAGTTGATTTTATTTTTCAATGGTTTGTTAATTCAAAACCAAAACCTGATAGAATTGAAAAATGTCAGAATAATTTTAGGGAAGACTGCCCTAAAATCTTTAAAACTGAAAATTTTTTCCAAGCAAAATGTCTATCCACTCATTATCGATAAATTAAACTACGACGAACATGCTAGCCAAAAAGACAGTAAGGTGTCGACCATCGCCGAGTTATATCACGTTTCCAAATTGTTATCTTCACCGGGATGGTCAAAGGATGGAATATGTGAATTGGAGTTCTGGATTGATGACTTAACAAGTTCCTGGATTGACAATTTAATTGATTTTACCATTGATGAGCTCAAAGCATTTACTATCAGTCTAATAAATAAGGAAAAAATAGAGTTGCTTCAAGAAAAAAATTTAGTTTGTGAGGAGCTTCACACGTTGGCAAATACCCCAGAGAATTCAGCAGGTGGGAAAGGTGAAATCGATAAGAAATCAACAGAAGACGACTGGGGGGATGATTGGGGAAATAATGATGGCTGGAACGACGTAGATGACGAAGAAAGCGATGATGGCAACCTTACGAGTGAAAGGAATCCCACAACTTCTGGCAGCAAAATTACGGCAAGAATCGAAGATGAGGACAGTGATGAAGGGTGGGGTGACAATGACCTTGAGCTGGACTTAGATTTGGGTAGCAAAAAAGATGTAGCCATTGAAGGCGAAGGTGGAGGTGAGGATGAAGATGGCTGGGGCGCATGGGAAGATGAACTTAAAATTGATGGGGACGACGAAGATAAGAGCGTCGAAGCCTATGCGACAGAGCAGCCATTAATACCGTCATACAAGTACTCGAAAATTGTTCACGAAGTTATACTCATTTTTGATAACTATATGAAAAATTATGAAAGTTTGAAAGAAGTTGAGGTATCTAAAGACCAATCTGATGAAGCGAAAGATTTATTTAAACATGGGTTTAAAAAATTGTGCGTTTCATATTTTGTGATACTTGAAAACAACCTCACCGAAACATATCAAAACGACATTTTGTTTTACAACGATTACAATAAAATCCTTGAAGAATGCTACAAACATTATGATGTTGATTTAACTACCTGTTTCAAATTAGGTTCCAGATTTATCAATTCGTTTAAGGCGAACATTTACGCCAAACTTTTGAGTGTTATTGAAGATTATAACAAGGTCATTTGGAGTGATAACAATTTAGATGATGATATCAAGCTCAGAGCAAATGCCAAAGAATTTTTAACCAGGTTTGATACTGAGTTCGATACAGTCAACAGAAGGCTATGTAAGATGGTGAGTTTTAATACCCAGCTAATAAAAAATGTTTTTGTTACAGTGATCTTTCAGTATTTCAATAGCCTATGTGATAAAGTTTTGGCTAGGACAGACATCTCATCTTATGAATCTGAGATTTTGACTGGAATAATTGATGCAATCGTGACGAATACAATCAACAAAACAAAGAACCTGAAGCTCATGGTAGAAAAAATCCAGAGTTACAATAAATTGCAACAAATAAAATTGATTCTTTCATCAAATTTAAAACAGATTTTGGAAGCATTCTATGATGCCAGATTATTTGAGATGGAAACGCACGAATTGATTTCACTCATTCAGAGTTTATTCATAGAGAGTCCACAAAGAACAGAAGCAATTATGGAGATTAGAAGCGTAAGAAATGCGCAAAGTTGAAGCTTGCAGAATGTTATACTTTGTTATCTATATATTTTTATAAAAGACTTCACAATTCATCGTGCAGATCTTTAGCCAATTTTTTATCACCTAGCGGTAAGATTACCACATATTCTATGAATAAATCTCCAAATTCATCGTTCCCTCCCATTATTGGCATACCCTTTCCCTTGACAACTTCCACCTCCCCATTTTGTACAAAAACGTTCTCGTCTCTGGAAAGCGTAATCTTAGGGTCATAATTATCAAAAAATGGAATATCTCTCGACCATCCTCCAGACATGGCCTCTTTGAAACTTAAAGCTTCTGTTCTGTACAAGTTGTTTCCGACTCTTCTGTATCCTAAGTTAGAACCTTTATTTTCTTTTATTATTACGTTCAAGTCGCCGGCTATAACACCCGGTTGGGTTGGGCCTTTGCCTTCAAATTTCTCTACATGACCTCTAGGTGCTCCTTGAGGCACATGTATATTAAAATGTTTTTCTTGTTGATAGGCACCCTGTCCATGACAGGTTTTGCATTTATGCTTAATTTCCTTTCCGCTTCCTCGGCATTTAGGACAAGTGGCTTCCATTCGCTGGATCATTCCATGCCCTAAATTTCTTTCATGCAAAACTCTACCTCTGCCCTTACATTGAGAACATTCATGCTTCAAGCCATCGGCAGATCCTGATCCATTACACTCTCCACATACATCCGTTAACGAGAGCGTGAAATCGTAGTCTTTACCGTTATAAAAGTCCTTCAAGTCGAATTCAATTTCTGTTTGGACGTCTTGAGCTCTCGGAGGACCTTGTTGAAACTGATGGCCAAAGAAATCTGCAAAAGGGTTGTGCCCTCCGTGTTGGCCTCCTTTACCGGCATTGCCATTTTTTATTCCTTCTTCTCCGTATCTGTCATAAATTTGTCTCTTTTCACTGTCCATCAAAACGTCATATGCATTTGAAATTTCCATGAATTGGTGTTGTGCAGACTCATCACCTGGGTTTTTGTCTGGATGATACTTTTTACTCAATTGACGATATGCATTCCTGATTTGCTTTTCATCCGCATTTCTGTCGACGCCAAGAATCTTATAGTAGTCAGCTTCCGCAAGCACAATCGACAAAAGCGATGACAGAAAAATTAATAACGAAAGTGTCTTCATGAGTGAATTTCGATTTAATCCACTAAGCTGCCTGGGAAATAAATCTTAAATACTAGGATCCGATGTTAGACGTGATTTTGTACATGTTTCAGTTTTTCTTATTCTCTGGAAACAATAATATTGTTGAAAATCGACACGTTGCATGAAAACCGTTGGTGAAAAAGTAAGTTTACGTAATCGAGAACCAGATCACCGTCGGAAATATTTTTAATTTTTCTAAATTCGCTAAAGATTTTGAACATAGTAAATTTGTTAGGTAGAAAAAGTCAGTTTTGTTCGGATATAATGCCGGTTAACGCCTATCACCGATCGTGTCCAAGATTGAATAAATACAAAACTATAAAAGTCAACTAAAACATAGGTACACAAGCAAAGAAACCAATTACAAGACGATGGATCCTAGCCAGATCCAAAGTACACCGTGCCAACACTAGTGACAGAGGAAAATACTCTTTAACCGTAAATACAGAGAGTTAGGCGTAAATTTAAGCAATTTCCTTACTCTTGAAACTTCTGAACCTGATCCGAAATAAGTTAATATCCTCAATACCTTCAGTATTCTTATATTTGTAATTCCTTCATGTCAATCTTGTAAGTTTGTTTTGATAACTTTGTACCTACGTGTTCTTAATTAATTTCAAATTAATTCTCTTCATGGACCTACCGGCATAAATTCTGTCCCCCAACATAAATCACGAATTGACACCAATCTTCCAAACAAATACAAATAATCAAATCTCCCTTCTTGCCCTTTGGTGTACTTAAACTTCTGAGCTTTATTTTTTGGTGTCACATTATATTGATAGAAAACATATTGCATAAGCGATGCGAAACTTTTGAGGTCGCATGAAATTTTTAACAAGATCGGTAAACTTACCACAACATTGGAAATCATTGACTTGAATATCTTATCAAAAGAAATGTACTTATGTTATTAGCTAGCCATGGTGAATGTTCTCTAAGTTAAGAGCGATATTAGGCTCAGGTTTATTAGTATTGGTTGAGCTAGCATTTTTATACTATTTGTGAGATAAGGCCTGTTGCAAATCAACAACCACAAGATGGGAAAAAAAAAGTGCAACCTCTTAGAATATTATTTTGAAAGACCAAACGAAATTCTTTGTTATCACCGAGCAAAAATCATGTAGGCTCATCATAAATTGTCAATCATCAGTATTTTGCATGAATATTCTACATGTGGCCACAAATTTACAAATTTACATTTCCCGAGCTTGCTTGTGAGTAAAATCTGGCAAGGTTATCTCACGAAGAGTTTTCAGAGAAAGTTGAATCAATTTAAGACCATGATTAAAAGGTTGAAAGTTGAATATGAGGCTTCAGACTTTCAAAAGGTTAATATGGTATCAAATGATTGAGCATTCAGATGAAAGATCTTCGTGACAAAGTTAAGCCCCAATTCCACACAATAAACTGTTGAAGTAACAAGACAGAAAAGCAACATACTGATAATTGACAATCCATAATGAGCATAATGAAATAATAGAATTGATCATTAACGAGAGGATTATAATCCCCTATTCATATCACCAGACTGAGAAATAAGATTATTGATTTTGTATATGATTTTTGAAAAAAATTTAACATTTAGTCTCTTTAAATGAAAAGTTCTCGTCATTAACTTCAATAATTGTTTTTTGATTGAACATTTCGAAAGCCCAGGTTGCTCCAGATTTTGTTTGTACTTTAGGAAAGATAAGATAAGTGGTATTAAGAGTCTGAATTTTAAATTATATCTTGCTGCTAGTTTCAACCATTTAAACTCATATGTTTTAAGCAAATCCAAAGCACGGCTATTGAGAAAATTTTTGTTAGCATAGGAACAAAATCACACTCTCTGTTACCGCAGGTTACTGACTTACCACTCAGTTCTTTACAAAAAAAGAAGCCCTAGAAATAACTGATTAGTATGAGCCATCTGAATGTTTCATTGCTGATTGAAAGGTAATAATTACAAAGTATCACTAAAAGAGAAAATTATTTGTTGATTACAGTTCATTATAAGTACTTAGACTTTAATGAAACAGAAAGATATTTAATATTGAAAAGAACAAAAGATTGAAGCTGAGCACTGAAATTATGGAAAGCAGGGTGGCAAATTTTAAAATGGGGCAAAACTAAGCAATATTTTTACTGATTTTAGAGATTATGATGTCGCGTCAGTCGCTTTTAAATTTGATCATGTTTCCGAAAGATTATCCCGAAATCAGGATTCTGATCTACTACGACATTCTCAAATTCTTCTAGTACACAGAACCCATAGATTTCAACAGAATCATCCAACCAAATCCACTTCTCGGTTTCATCTTCTGAGATAATCCTTGTATAGAAACCAAAGTCAAATATTCCTTGCACTGTCGGGACCCATGTCGTGTTTATCTTTACTGTATTATATTTCATTAGAAGGCCTTTCTTCTCATTATCTTCAAAAACAACAAGCCTCAAAACCTTCAAATAAGTCCAACTTTGATCAGCAAAGATTTTTGCATACCTATAGGTGCCTAATGTATCGATCCTTGTCGATCTGGACCTTAAAAATGACAAATCCCTTGTTATCAACTCACCAGAAGAAGTTCCAATTTTTGTATAAAACTCTGTAACTTTTCTTTCTAATTCCCCAATAGGATTAATCTTTCTGGATCTTCCCCATTTATAGCATGATAAATCATTGTCTTCAAACTCGTTTATAGCCATACAGTTTTCCAAGACTTGGATGGATAGTCGCCCGTTTAAGGATTTATAGGCATTTGCACCTGCCTTTACCAAATTTCGTACCTTATTGCATGCACGTTCCATCCCAAAACACCAATTATCCTTAAAACTGCCAAAATCTTCCCACTTATCAAACATATGCAATACTTGGTGAGTTGGTAAAGAGAAAACAATATCAAGCCAAGCCCGCTCAGGCTGGGACAACTCTTCTTCTAACTTTAAAATTAAAGCGATGAAACTGTTTTTCAATGGATTTAAACCATTTGATGTCCTTAAAACTTGAAGTGGTACAGTCCTAGATGCAAAGGCAATTACGTAGCAATTAAACTCTAATAAATATTTCACAATTTCGATGTATGTATTTGAGTTGTTTTCCATCAAAAGGTATGGCATTAGAGGGACAAAGTAAAAACTAAAAAGATGTGACAGACTCTTCATATCTACTGCCTTGATTCTGGTGGTGGCCATAGATGGAGTTAAAAACTTATTGATTTCTTTCACTTCTTCAAAAAGATGACTTTTGGCAATATAATCATTAGTTTCTGTTTTTCTTTCTAAGACTTTTTTGTGCAAAATTAAATCTAAGTCTTTCATCTTTCTATCACAAAACACACCACATATCCTTTTAGCAAAAACATTTTCATACCCTGTGTGCATGAAATCGGGGCAAAGCACTCTAAATATGTCAAGAGTTGAATGATGGGCCACTAGGGGGATGGCTTTGATTTTCCAACCGCTAGAATCAATAAATTGGCCAGAAGAGACTAATGATCTGTAAAATTCAGTTTCAATCCTAATTTTTTCCAAATATCGGTTTACTTCTGCAATTGTATTGCTGTTTTCGGCCTCAGTTGAGGCATTATCAGAGTGGTTAACTTCTTTTGTATAAGGTGCATTTAGAAGAATCTTGTTTTTTGTTCTGGGGATTTTACAGTATAAGCACGGATTATGTGAGACGCTATTTAAGGTTTCAGTAACCTTGTTCAAGGCTACAATATCTCCAGTTATTGAAATTAAATTGGTTTTTAGAGTAATTTCGACATTGTTGCTTAACATTTTGATGCCAACGTTAGTTAAATAGTCAATTTCTTTCATTAAAATTTTGGCCATTGCCCCCGTCGAGCCATTTGCTTCACGCTTGGTGGTTAAGGCTAATGGTATATGATTAAAAGTTTTATTATACCTTAGGGATTCAGGTAAATCAAAAAATGTAATAAGAAATACTTTGACGCCTTTGTAAGTTTTGATAAACAAGTTACAATCGTCAGAAGATAACCCAATATTGAAAATAAATGTATTTTCTTGCGAGTTCTCAGCTAGAACTGACTCCCTGTACAGACGCCCGTTGGAAATTGAGCTTAGTACACTTGAATTACTAAGAGCTTTTGATTTATTGACTAACATTTTGTTCCGAATAAAATCATTACCATGCATTGCAATCATCATCGATTGCAAACCTTCATATCTAAAACTCAAAGCACTATCTCTTGACAAGTTACATTTTGGATTTTGGCACGCCGTTTCGGCAGTTTCGAAATAATAGGTATGTGAGTGACACGGACAGTAGGGCACATCTACTCCTGTCGACAGTTTCTGCCAAACTTGGGATACTCTGTCATGAAGACGCCTTACTTCAAGATCGCGCTTATCAATAAAACCATATGTGGAGCCTTTTTTTAAAAGCTGATTTGTTCTGTCATAAGATAGCCATCCCCGGATAGCAATAGAGTAAATCATAAAAGAAGTTGGAGAGTGGAATAAGTTACAAATTCCCGCTTTTAGAAAATCTGAAAAAATATCAACCGGAACATGTGGAAGCTGATCGCTTGATATTTCATTATTGCTCTCAACTCGAGTGAATTCTTCTTCAGAATTGGCAATTTCTGCATATTCTTCAATCGTCGGATAGTTGCATGTATTTTCATGAGCATTTGTGATGCCTGTTTCCTCTGCGACAAAGCTGGAACCCTGCAAAGTATTTTCTAAATTATCTACTGCTAATTGACAGTTGCTGATATTGCTTTCCCAGTCAGAGTCAAAAAATTCTGGATCGTCAGCACTATGATCATTTAATCCGGGAAACAAATACTCGAGATCATCTTCCTCATTTTCATCATCTTCAGCTTCCTTTGCTTCATTATTTTTTTCTTCATTACCCTCTTCTTGAGAGTCAATCATGTACTCAGAAACCGAGCTGCTTTCTGGATCAGAATCTGTATCAAAGCGACTAAGATTGAATCTATCATTAATGTTAGGAAAGCTGGTTGCCTGTATCCCCTTAAATGTTAGATTTATACTTTTATGATATTCTTCCATGCATTTTGTGAAAATTTGCCCGAAGAAGAAGTCCATATCATCATTTTTTATAAGCAAATGATCAAATGAGCCTGGTTTGACCTTGTTCAAATCTTTGAACTCCATTTTCCTTCTCTTAGCCATAGGTAACCTAGCAAATTCTGTAAGATTTTTTCCATCAATAGACCAAGCCTCGTACATCCATTTATTCTTTGTTATGTTATTATTTTGAAGAAACTCAAAAGCCTTTCTACAAGCTGTTGGTGATGCGACACCTTTACCGTGTTTTCTGTAAAGTTGCTGATAGGTTGGATTAGCTTCTTTGGATGATAGATATGCAACAAACTTATTATAATAATCAATTTCCTCCTGCGACAACCTTTCATCTCCTCTTATGACAAAATTCTCGTAATAAAAGTCAAATATATCAACAAGCATTTTTGCTTGCTTTTCCGCTTTATATTGAGGAAGCCTCACGCTTTCCATTTGAGCGTATTCAAGAAGCAAAAGAGTAGTGATTTCTCTCAACATTTTCACATTGGTTGGATCAGATCTGTCCATTTTTTCCACTAGAAGTACGGGTAATCTTGCCAGTGCAAGTTTTTCAAATTTTTTTGCATCAATATCCATTTCGCCTTGGTTATATCTACAGAATTTCGGTTTAATTACTTAAGAGATGTGAACAAAACACGTAAAGACGTGATAGCAAAAGTAAGGCTCATCTTTATCCTTATCTCCAATTTTCATTCTTCTGTTTACGTAATACAAGTTTATCTCCGAGATTGAGACGTCGAATGGCTTGCTTATAGGCGAATGTAACTTCGAAATTTAGATTTTTTTGAAAATTATATCATTGTAATCTGCTAAATTTTCTGATTCGAATGGTATAACTTATTCAATATACAGAGAGGTATACAGTGTGATATACTGGATTAAACATCCATATTTTACCAAATTTTGGAAATTTTTTGCTCGCCAGAAAATTTACTATGGGAAAATTTCCGACGGTGATCGAGGCGATGATTTGGCATGATAATGTTCTTTTTTCTGTGTGTGTCAGGGTTGTTCCTGTCCATCCCTCTATTTATCTATCGATCTATAGACTCCTACGTAAGGGATGCTGTACTAATACAGAAGAGCTCACGGATCTAATACAGGCTGTTCACCGCTTTTCCAAAAACTAAATATGCCCTTTTTCGAGCTGTGATTGACGTCGTTGACAATAGTAGCCCCACCGACGCTTTCTGCGAGTCCTCCGATCTCATTCTGTACAACCTTCGATATAAGACCTTCATCTTCGATGAGCTCCGACACCAACTTGGTCCCCAACCTATTAACCATGGTGTTTCTAGGAGTGGGTTTACCTGTAATTCGTGAAGTCCGTATTCGTGTCTTGCGGGATGACTTATTCAACACCGTGTGATGGGCAAAGGCGGACGAGTCGGAAACATAACCTGTGCTGAACAAGTTGATTATAGATCTGAATATTCTCTGGATGGTTCTAGTCCTGGAGTACCTAGGTTGGGGAAGTGATCTCATTGACCAGAATAATAGCTATAAGCTTTTATGAATAATCAAATTAATAATGGGTCCGATATATAGATTTCTATATCCAAGTCTGTAACTCTACCTATATATATATAATTCTGTATCTCCAGGATAGCAAAGTGTAAATATCCATCAGAAGTAACGCGTGAAAGAATGTAATGTACCCGACAATGACAACTCCCAACAGCCTAAACCCATAAACCCTTTTTATTTTTCTATGATGCCTTGTTTCTATAAACATCCCTTTTCGTTGACAGCAGGTCCCCGATGCCCTGCGCGTTAATTGTTCCGTATCTGCGTGTACGTGTGTGTGTATGTATGGGTGTGTGTGTGTTATCTAGTACACGAAGCGTAAGAATAACACACACGGATCACAATTCAAACTTCAACCAATCCCAGTCAGCGGCCAGTGTCTCCCCCATGTGGGTATCAGTGTTAAGCATAGGTTCGCCCAGCTCAACGGTATTTTCCTCTCGTACCATGGTGTTATATCCCCTCTTCTTGTTGAAGCTCGAACTTGTTGGAGTCGAGAGGTCGGTGATATCATGCGTCTGTGAGTTTGCCGTGAGGCGAGCATTATTGGAGCCTATAGACTGACCGTTTTGAATATTCAGTGGAGTGGCCATACTGACAGGGGTCGAACGCATATTCACAAGATTGTGGGGCTTGCTGTCTCCATTGGCGATGCTAGAAGCAGAGTTGGAAGTGGAGTTTGAGCCAGAATTGTTATGTGCCTTAGTCTGCTGGTTAACAGTAGGTGGCCTTATAACACCATGCAACTTGAAAAACAAACCACAGGCGTTACACAGTAGACGATTATCACTTGTCTTACGCCAAAGGGGTGTCGTAGTCGTGAAGCAATTCTCACATATTGGCTGGCTGCTGTTATGGCCGGCGTTATTCGGAGCTGGACCGGAAGCAGAGGCAGAGTTAACGGCATGACCGACATTAAAATTCTTTCCTCCACTTAGGGTCGACTTCATTGATATAGAATTCTGACTGTTGCTTAGCTTTGAGAATTGGATCAAGGATGGCGAGGTCGAGACTGTGACAGGGGTCGGATAGTCTTCTTCGTTGCGTATTGTTTTATTTGATGTTATAGAACCGGACTTCACACTGCTGCTGGAGTTTATATCGAAATTGCCAGGTTTTGGAATTTGGTTATCTAAAGAAACCTCCAAGGTATTAATATAGTTGGTCAAACTGTAATCGAGGCTTGAGTTATTCTTGGCGTCATCATCTGCTTGTTGGCTTGATATAGTAACATTATTATTGGAGTCGTGAGAAGGTTCATGATTAAAGTTAGAAGAACGCTGATGAGCTTGGTCCTGTAAACGAGTATGGCCATTAGTATTGGAGGTAGAGGGATGATCAACAAAATCGATCATGGTGTCGTCGAAGTTGAAATAGTTTTCAATGTTGAAATCTTCGCTCATCAAGTTTGACATTTTCCCTAGTTTGATTGTGTTAACAGGCATCCTCTTCAACGAGGACGTTGAGACTCTATTTTGGTTGAATTGGAAGACGGAGTTTGAGGTCGAAGAAAAAGAATGGCTTGTGCTTGGGGAGGGGATGCTAGAGTTGAAGTTATAGCTGCCTGAGTCCAAGTCCTTGAAGATGTTCATATTGAAATCTGATTCTGTAGGGAGGTCCGGGTTTATTCCGTATTCTTCCTTTGAAATTCTTCTAATATGTTCAATGTAGTCGAATTCGGTCGAGTTTGAAGCTGAACCTGCGTTTGGATTTGCACTAGAGCTTAGGCCAGGTGGTGGATGTGCCTTTTGATCGGACTTGGATTGTGTCTTGCCCTTGGCTGCGGTGTTGTTCGAAGAGTGAAGAGGGTTTGAGCCGATATTGGAAAAATCGATTAACTGGTCGGTGGAGTACCTGTTGAGAAGAAGGAGGTTATTTGAACAGGACTTTTTGTTTGGACTGGAGCTGACACTTGTAGCTCTACTGGAGACTGTTTTCGAGGAGGAGGCCGAAGATGAAAATGCGGAGGAGGAGGAGGAGGCCTTTGGAGAGATCTCCGATGCCGTGGGGTGTGACCTTTTTACCCCGGCGGCTGCGACAGCGGTAGCGGCTGTGGTAGCGGGTCTTCTCCCGGAATAGCGCTTGACCCTCGTGATGCTGTTCAATCTCCACGAGAGGTTCAGGATGCGCTTACTCTTGGGCAACAGGTTATTGTTGTTGTTGAACATCTTGAAGATGTCCAGGGAGGTGTTTTCGTTATTGGAGAGCTCTGTGAGGATCTCCTCCTTCAGCAGCTTGATCGGCTTCGGGTCATGGATGTTGATCGTGTCGGAGAGCGGTTTCTTTGCAGATGCATTGTCAGAAGCGATGGGGCCAGACGATGCGCAGTTGTTGAAAGAAGGAGGGGTGATTTGCTGCATAGCTGGTACGGACGTCGATGTAGCGGAGACGTGGGGGGCAAGAGAAACCGCGGCGGGGTGACAGAACGCTGCTGGCGTCGTGTTTGCGGAGTGCACGGAATGTCTCGTTCCTGTCTTGCCAGTGGAGATTGTTGGTACTGGTGGTGGTGGTGGTGGCGGCGGGAGCTTGTCCTGGACCTGGATGATCTGAGCCTGGTTCGGGAACGTGCAGACTGGTGTACTATCACGCTCTAGTGGCTGTCTCTGTGCAGCGGACAGAGGCGACGAAGTGTGTGGGATGCGATGCAACACGGAGAGTGCACGTACGCCGTAGTCGTGTGTTTAGAAGAAAAGCTTGTTGCGGAGTGGGAGTTCAGAAAGACAGCAGGCGGGAAGCAGAAGACAGACACGGAGCTGGCAGGACGGAACTAGTCTAAGTCAAAAAAAAACGGAAACGGTGAAGCAAGAATCGAGGCCAGACAGGGGAAAAACAAAACGATCGCCGGGCAAACAGCCTGCACCAGAACCGGTACCAGACAGAAGGCTTGGATCAGAATCAGTCAGAGAGGAAAACTCGCCGTGGGGCTTGAGCGGGGGCTTATCTGGCCAATGGGGACGGGGGACGCGCGCGGAGAGGCGGGGCGGCATATTGTGAGGGGACAATGAGAGGCGGGGCGGCGGGACGGCGAGAAAGAAAGGATTGCTCTGTCATTTGAAGGGACGGGCAAGAAAGAAGAAGGCAAATGGCGCTACGTCCGTGCACCGCGACAGAGCCGTGTGTTGTGCCATTTGTCTTGAGTTTTTTTTTTTTTTTTAATTTCCCTTTTTGATTTTCGCTGATTTTCTCATTTTTTATCATTTTTCTGATCTCTGCGGGTCCAAGGCTGAACGGCCAGCATGATAGATTGATTGATTGATTGACCGGTGGAAGGACCGACGGCTAGGCTGGCCGTCTGGTTGAACCATTGTCGATCCCTGTGAAACACCCACACACAGAGGGATAGAGAGAGGACACCACGCAGCCCAGCGCATCACCACAAGCCCCCCAACCGCCCGCAGGATGACCATCGAATCGCTGATTGACCAGATCACATCTCCCAACCTCCAGGACGATGACTATTCTTTGCTTCTCGACCTAGTGGAGCTCGTGAACAAGAACCCGTCGACAAACGTCACAGAGGCACTCCGCTTCCTCAAGGTGAAGCTGCAGTCGTCCAATGCAAACACGCTTCTCCGGTCGCTCACCATGCTGGACTTCTTGGCGCAGAACTGCGGCGCCATGATGAAGGCAAACATCGCCACCGCCGACTTTGTGAACGACAACCTCCTCTCGATCGTCGAGGATTCGCTCATTCACATTTCCGTCAAGTATGCGGTCGTCAAGGAGATCTACAAGTTGTCGAAGTCGTTCAAGGACGACGAGAGCTTGTCGATTATGAAGCTCACCTTCAACAAGCTCAGGGTGAAGTATCCGAACCTGTGCAACCAGGCCATCGATGAGATCGACGGGTTGAACAAGTTCAAGTCGAGCAGCTTGAGCCAGAACAACGCCTCGTCGTCCAACCAGGCCGCCTCCGCAGAGGAGGAGGAGGAAGACTTGGAGTTGAAGAAGGCAATCGAACTTTCCCTACAGGACGCAAACCCTCCCTCCAGACCGCAGCAACAGCCACCACAACAACAGCAGCAGCAACAACAACAACAACAACAACAACAGCAACAGCCACCGTTCCAGCAACCACAGACTCTCCAAATACCCAGTAATGGATACGCCAACATGGCGCCTATCTCTCCTCAATTGTCCAACCAGCAACAACCATCCCTGCCCCAGATTATCACTCCGGAGAGAAAATTCGAGGAGGATACGTCCAAGCCAGACAAGGTGGTTGCCTTGTACGACCTCTCCTCAGATGACGAAGACACACTTTCTTTCAAGAAGGACGACATAATAACTATCGTCGAGGAAATCAACGCTGACTGGCTACGCGGATGCTTGAACGGAAGAGCAGGTATCGTCCCAACAAACTACGTGAGAAAGATTCCAAGAACGGTTGATTCAGACCTTCAGAACCTAATCAACGCCTTGAACAGCTCCTTCGACATCGAAATGACGCTTTCCCAGCTAATGGATTTGAACAAAAAGGTCAAGACTTCTCCAATGTCCAGCCAACAATTCGAGTCTTGTTTGCTCTCAAACTCCTTTCCAAACAAGATCCAGAAGATAGAGCAAATCAAAAATAGCCTAAAACAAATCTTGGAATTGCATAAGTTAAAACTACTAGAATTACAAAGTCTCCAATCCAACGTCGACAATAGTTTGAAGATCTACCAGTCCCTCATTACTCAGATGGCGCCTGCGCCGGAAGATCCCACTATATCAAAGTTCATTGAGACGTACCCTAGCATCTCCAGCTTGTCGCTAAATCCACAACCTTCAGGTCAAGTCGAACAGCCACATCAACCGCAACAGTCGCAATTCCAGCCTCAACTCACACAGCAGCACCCGCTTCCACCGACTTCCACAGGAAGTGCAAACCATTATTTGCAAATGCAGCAGCCAAATTCTAACATGTATAACTAAAGATTTATAATTTATTTTGCTTCTCTCATTTTCTTCTGGCCTCTCCATTCCTCTTTTCCTTCACTCTTTCACTTCTCTTCTATACGTGAGATTCTTTTAATGCCAAAAAATTCGAAAATATGTCGTAAACACACAAACTCTTCCGAGCCCAACACCCTTCCCTGCGTGTCCTCTTTCGTCCGATCTACGGACGTTCCAGTCAAATACTCAACAAGCCTGACATAGCTGCTCTCCTTGTGACATGGGACAAAAATCTTACCCACCACTTCCCAAATTTCACCGGACTCGTTGATCCGTACATTACCTCCTATGAGTCCATCGAGCTCTTTCAGTCGATCTAGTATCAAATAAAGCTTTCTAAAGTTCAGCTGATCATAGTCTATTCTCTCATGACTGACAAACTGCGAAAAGATGATGGAAACACAGGCAACAAATCCATCTACAATAAACATATTACCATTTGCTGAAGATGGATCAGAGAATCCACCGCTTTCAAGTTTCTTCATTTGTATCCGCAGCACCTCACGACAGATAAGTTGGTGGATCTTGTCCAAGTCCAAAGTATGCAAAACACACACCAAAGCATTCGAATAAAATTGGTACCACGACCTCGGCGTCAGGAATGAATAATCCAACATTATTTTCTCCACTTTGTCGTGTTGCACGGTAATCAATGTGACATTAATCTGGGTATCATTCTGTGTATTGGTTTCCTGGGAACCAAGAGCCGCAACCACCTGCTCCAGTGTGTCATACTCGGTAACATACATCTCAGTTTTATACAAGTTAGGACCCCCTTCCCTTTTACCACTTACATCTCCTATTTTGCTAATCTTTTTGTCGTCGTCCAACGCGTTCTATTCTCTTTAACACGCTCACAGAAACAAAAATTTCCGCATCCGGAATGTTATCCACACTTATGGGTGTGCAAAAACATGTTGCCGCGGACCGCTCTTCTCTCGACACCAAAAGGAAAACAGACGTGCTTGGCAAGCTTGATTTGGTGGAAACGGCCTAAGACTGTTTTGCAAAAGGGAGCCAGGCCTCAATATCAAGGGGTAATACAGCCACTGTGAGTCAAATACGGACTCATAGAAGGTAAAAAAATGGAGGGTCTACAGTCACAGTTTGAGGAATATGAGGATAAAACTGGACTCAAGTTCCCGTTCAATATTTTTCCAAGGACGAAAGAACAGGAACGGAAGTGCACCATTCCAATTTCGTGTCTATATCAGCCTTTGAGGCCAAAAGATGATTCTGTGGTGGTCGAAAATTATCCAATGGCATGCTTCAATTGTAAAAGTATTATCAACTCTCTATGTTTGGCTGACTCCAGAGGATGGAGCTGTTCTATTTGTGGCAATAGAAATCAATTTCCAAACGAAGTGAACCAGTTGCCTATCGAAATGAATCCTGGACTATTAGACATCGAATACATTATTCCACAACAAGATTTAAGGAGGCCAACCATATTTGTATATATAGTCGATCTGGCCATCGAAGAGGAAGAATTAGCTTCCTTGAAGGAGAACCTATCTACTTCACTAGATCTTTTACCGGCAAATTCCATGATAAGTTTAATAACCTATGGAAAACACGTGAATGTCCATGAAATTGGATTTCAAGGAACTAACTACTTTTACACTTTCAACGGATCCAAAGAATATACCAGAGAGCAAGTTAACAAGAAATTGGGTATTCTGAAAAAAAATATGGACGGCTATAAAAACACCACGACGTCTCAAATTGCAAATAGATTTGTGCAACAGACTGCCATATGCGAGTTCTCATTGACTGGAATTATTGAATCACTTCAAAAAGACAACTTCAAGGTTCCCCCTTTCCATAGAAAGGAACGAGCTACCGGATGTGCTATCAATATTGCATTTCAAATGCTAAGCACCTTATATCCCAAAATAGGCGCTAGAATAATGCTCTTTACTGGTGGAGGGTGTACAGTTGGACCTGGAAGCATAGTTTCAACTTCGTTGAAAGATCCTATTAGATCACACCACGATCTGGCCAAGGACACAAAAACGATAAAGAAGTTTAAATCAAATACTGAGTTTTACAACAATATTGCAGAAAAAGCCTCCGTAAATGGACACACGTTTGATATTTTCATTGGATGCTATGATCAAGTTGGACTCAGCGAGATGGAATGTTTAGTTGGAAAGACTGGCGGCGTGATTGTTCAGAGTGATAGCTTCACATCAGCGATTTTCAAACAGTCATTGAACAAATTTTTGTCTCCAAATGAGTACGGCGAATCACAGTTTGGATTGAATGCGACTTTGGAAGTAAAATGCAAAAATGTTAAGGTGAGAGGCCTGATTGGACATGTCACTCCGTTACACTTGAATAAAGGGAAGGCTTCTGATGGAGGGAATAACAAAATTATTTTTTATACTGAAGATAAGACTAAGAAGGTTGGATTCAGTGGAACAAACTGTTGGAAGCTTGGATCTGTGTCAACGCATTCATCTTATGCCATTTATTTTGAAATGGTTGATCATCCGGTAGGCGATTACTCTGTTATCCAGTTCATTACAAGTTATCAACACCCTGACGGGACTCAACACATCCATGTTACGACATCACAAAGGTTCATAAATCAAGGAAATGACTCGATGGAATCCATCATAAATAGTTTTGACCAGGAAGCTGCTACAGTACTAGTTGCAAGGCAGGCAATTGACATAGTTGTCAACGATTCATCTGTGAACGCTCTGACCTTCATTAACAAAATATTAATTGATTTCCTCTCTGTTTTTGCAAGATATCGAGTCAACGATACGAGCTCTGTGGTCATTCCACCCAGCGTAAACCTACTTCCACAGTTCGTCTATCATCTACGTCGGTCTAACTTCATACAGATTTTCAACTCTTCTCCAGACGAGACTTCATTTTACCGTCATTGCTTTTTGACTGAAGACTGTATCAACTCACTAATCATGATCCAGCCAACACTAACTGCGTATGAACTTGAGAAGGATCCAGAACCAGTCCTTTTGGACTCCACTTCTCTCAAGCCAAACAGAATCTTGTTCCTAGACACCTTTTTCCACATACTCATTTACCACGGTTCGGTAATCGCCGATTGGCGTAGACAGGGCTACCAAAACCAACCTGGATACGAGTATTTTAAGGATTTCCTCGAACAACCAAGACAGGAAGCGGCTGAAATCTTGGTAGATCGATTCCCGTTGCCACGGTTTATCGATACTGAGGAAGGAGGCTCCCAGGCAAGATTCTTGATGTCAAAGTTGAACCCAACCACCAGTTACAATTCCTCAAACTCATTGGAGGAACTGGCCAAATTCGGGCCCCAGGATACCGGCGACGGTGCCGTCATAATGACTGACGACATTAGTTTACAGACTTTTATGCAATATGTCTACGAGGCCGTGGTGAAACCAACATAGACCTAGACATAACAGTAGATAGATAGATGTCTAAAGTGTAAAAAAAAATAGAGTAGATGAAAAACAAAAAAAATGTCATCCAAGAAGGACAATGTAGAAGAAACACAGTTGCGAAGCCTGTACAAAGCAGAGCTCTGATGCAAATGTCAAAATGAAAGATCCTCAAAAATTATGAGACCCAGGGATCCCAAAAGGGAGGCTGACAGACATGGGAGCAGCAGGTAAGTGCAATGCAAACCGGCCATGCCCGGACACTAAGGATTTAATGATCTCCCGTGTCGACTCCAGGTAAGTATGAGGAAAGAAAGGAAGCTCAAAAGAGTAACACACGCCTGATGGAGCTGAGCAGAAGGAGGAAAAAAAGAAAAAGGGGGAGGGCGGCGCCCTTTTATAGTCGAGCGTCGAGAGAAAGGCGAGGAAAGAGGAAAAGGAAAAAGGTCGAAGAGCAACGCGGTGTTTCCAAACGGAGACAAAGACAAAGATGAAGACAAAGAGACAGAAACAGAGACAATTATAAAAAAGGAAACATAGGAAGGGTATAAAGAAGGCCCTCCAACTGATTGCAAAGAGCAACAGAGGTAGCAAGCAGGACAATATGGCACCAGGTTACAAAGAGGACAGCTACTTGATCTTGCAGCCGGGATCGCAGCACACCCTAGTGAGGTTAGGGTTGGAGGACCCACTAGGATTGCCATCACATTCGATTCCCACCAGAGTGTACAGAAGCGTGAACGATGAAGGAGACACTCTGTATTCGATGACGGAAAGAGAGGGATATTCAGAAGTGCTTCCAATTGTCGCTGGGCAGATCAAGGATGTTACAGGTCTCCAGTTTCTCATCAAATCGATCATCACCTCATTTTTACGCAAGGGCAGCGACGAAGATGAGAATGATGAAATCAGCCATACAGATGTTACATCGGCAGAATCGATTAACCTACTGTTGGTGCAAGCTTCATCTAGATGGAGCCCCTTTTCGGTAGAATCAATTGTGAATTATGCATTTGAAGCATTGAATTTGAACAGCGTTAGTGTTATACCATTGGAGTTGTGCTCTACTTTTGCCTATGGTTCGATTCCAAATGCTTTGGTGGTGGACATCGGATACGAGAAGAGCGAAATCTTACCAGTTGTCGATTACCAGTTGTATTCTCCGGCGAAGAAGGTTGTTATGAAGGGCGGTAATTACATCAACCAAACTTTAAGGAAGTTACTTCCTAGATTTTCGGAGGAACAAGCTGAAATCTTGAAGAAATCCTCGATTTTCGAGTGCTTGAGTGAGGAAGATGCCAAGAAATCTTTCTATGGTATGGAAGGCTTGATCGAAAACATTGATGACGATGACAAAGATGATGACGGTGTCTTAGACATAGCAGCTATTGTCACAAGTGAAAAGTCTACTCGTGAAATATTAGAAGAAAACAAAAAATCGAAGAAGAAAGCTGACAATAGACTGAATTCCGAATTAGAAACAAACACTTTTTACGATTCGGATGGGAATCTATTGACTGTCGGCAAAGAAAGATTCCAAGGCTGCAATGACCTAATCGATTCCCTCGTCTTTCACATTTATCACAGTCTGAGAAAAATTCCAGACTTGAAAAAAAGACAAGACTGTTATGATAACATCATTATAACAGGGCAGACAAGTAAAATAAAGGGTTTGAAGGAGAAAATCATATTCCATTTATTCTCGAATTATGTGATTTTGACAGATAATAAGTTATTACAACCTCAGTCACAATTTAGAAATGACGTCCGTGCCGTTGATGATTCTGCAATTTCTCAAGTGCCAAGACATTTGAAGTTAGTTCCAAAAGTAGAGTATTTCAGCGAGTGGAAGAAGAATGGCTTTGAGGACTGCTCCTTTCTTGGTGCACAGATCTTGTCTAAGCAAGTATTCACAACGAACAGTGAACTTTGCTTGACAAGGGAAAGTTATAATGAGAATGGTCCTATGGCCATTTGGAACATCTGCTTGTAATCATTTTTTCCAGTTTGTAGTCTTAATGTGTATTATAAAATAAAGAAAATTTAAGAAGGAAGGCAATCGAGTTGTCAGCAATATATTCTATTCAACAGAACAGGAAGGTAGTATACAATATACAAACAATGTGCAGAGACGGACTGCACAAGAAGCAATGCATTTTACAGGGCAGAAAAGCAATAGGAAACAAAAAAAGTGAAAGATTGAGAGAGAAGAAAGAGAAGAAAAAGAAGAAAAAACCTAGAACGCAGAAGCTAAGCAGAAATCAAAGAAGGTATGATAACTGAACAAATCCAAAAAACACAAATGTGATCGGAAAAGAAGAAAAGAAACTATTCTTTTTCACAATTAATCATTCTCCCCTTAGCCTTCTGGCTAAATGAATATCCTTTTGCATAATTGTAACTCTCTTGGCGTGAATAGCACATAAATTTGTGTCTTCTAGAAGATGGACCAAGTATGCTTCACTGGCTTCTTGCAATGCCAAAATAGCTACACTTTGCCAACGGTAATCTGCATCGTTACCAAATTCCTCTTGCACAATTTCCCGTACTAGTCTTGCAAAAGGTAATTTCCTTATCAAAAGGTCTGTACTTTTTTGAAACTTCTTGATCTCCCTCAATGCAACCGTGCCACTTTTGTGTTTTCTCTTCTGCGGTTCGACCGGATCACCGGGCTGATTTCTCAATAATCCGCTTGAAACCACGGATTTCTCCCGTATCCATTCACTTTCTTCATTATCTGACTCATAAACATCTCTCTTCACAATACTTCTCACTCTGCTGTTGCTGCTAAGAGTATGCTGACTAGATCCTGGTGTACGCTGGCTCGAACCGGGCGTAGTTCCCGAACTCCTGCTTTTCAAACTTTTCGAACTTTTGGCTGTTGACGACGCAGAGGCCGCAACTGCCTTTACCTTCCGTCTTGCCATTTTGCTGCTCAACACCAATGTCTATCACCGACTAAAAAAGTGCATACGCTGAAGCACATAGATCAATAAAAGCAGAACATCTACATGATTCCAGTACTTTACGGTACAACTCTGTTTCATCTCCTACAATCCTCTGCACTGCACCACATGCAATTTCGCTGAAAAAGGAAAGTCTTCCTGCCCTAGCCCAGCCTTCTGAAACAGTCGCGCGTGTCGAGCGACACGTCCATCAGAGATGGAGAAAGAAAGTGATAAAATGAAGGATTAGCAGTAGATATAAATTTTTAAAAAGTAACAGTAACAGCAAATACAAAACTAGAGAGGGGTTAACAGTATAATTAAAGTTAAAAAATAAAATAGTAAAAAAGGGAAAGTAAATTAAATTAAGTAAAAGTAAAAAATGTAAATTCAATAATTGTAACACTAATACAGATCAACCAGATAGTAATAAAGAAAATAAGAAATAGCAAAACGAGTAGGATAAGAATATGAAAACAACAGTGGAACGAACAGGATAAGATGATAATCGTCGTAAAAATAATAATGATAATAGTACTAATGCAGAGCGAAACCTTTGGCTAACGGCTAGTCAGTTTAATGCTTCTTCTTCAAACTTCAAAATGCAAGCTTCAAGCTTCAACCTCTGATCCTTGAGAAAAACCACTGAAAACATCGTCATCTTCGTTGTTGGTGTCCTTTGCGCTAGAAGAGGATTGAAGACCCTTGAACTTCTTTTTTGCCTCTTCAGGATTAACTACTTCGGTTTTTGCGACAAATTCCTTTTCTGCCTTTGATGACTTGAAGAACCCAAATAATCCTTTACCAGTCTTATCAGATTTAATAACTGGGACATTTCTGGTTGCACCACCACTAGCAGGAGTAGCCTTAGCTGCTGCAGTTGTCTTCGTAGCAGGAGCAGGAGCGGTAGCAGTGACAGTAGCAGTTGCCTTCGCAGCAGGAGTTGCACTAGACGTAACCGTTGACTTTTTCTTTCTTAATTCATTGGCAGCAGTCACAGATGCTCTGACTTTATCATCATCAACAATGTCAACCATCGCTGGCTTTTCTTCGGTAGGAACATTCACCAATGGATCGCCATCTTCTGGCACACCAGCGGCCTTAATCTCCTCCCAGGTCTTCTTTCTGACTATTTTTCTTGGCTCCGTTTTACTCGTGGCAATACCACCAGCTTCTGCTGCAGAACCTTCAACTGCTTCTTCATCATCGTCTTCAGACTCTGGCTCTGGCTGTTCGACCTTTGGCCACACCTCTTCAGGAACATCCTCAGGCTCAGACTCAACTTCAGGCGGAATTTCGATTGGCTCGTCGTCCAATTCAAATTTAGAGTCATTCAAATCATCATCGTCAAAGTCTTCAGGTTCAATAACTTCCTTACGCAGATGTTCAGGATAAATATCATTGATCTCTTTTTCTTCTTCATGATTTTCCTTGGCCAAATTTTTAATCTCTTCTGCCTTTGCTGCATTTTCTTCATGCAATGCTGCACGCTTATTCTCAAGGTCAGCTCTTTCGGTGGCAAGAGAATCTAGGTTATTTTCTTCTTCTTTACCTTCAGTTGACAATTTGGTCTCAGCTTCTAAAGCCGCTGAGGTTTCAGCAGCCTCTTGATCAGTAACCTCAGAAAGGCCTGCTTCAAGTTCAGCAATCCGTTGATTCATTATTTCAATCTTGGATAATGTGTCATCAAGATCAGCTTGAATTGCATCGGTCTTCGACTTTTCTTCGTTAAAGAATGCCTCCTTTTCTTCCCGATTGGCAGTTAGCTCATCCAACTTCTTTGT
This sequence comes from Pichia manshurica, assembly GCA_005406165.1. Taxonomy (NCBI): domain Eukaryota; kingdom Fungi; phylum Ascomycota; class Pichiomycetes; order Pichiales; family Pichiaceae; genus Pichia; species Pichia manshurica. Next base: position 569,392 of record BJFO01000001.1, on the reverse strand, counting down.
CTCCTCTTCCAGCTCTGCCAATAGAGGAGCAACATCATCATCTCTTTCTTTTTGTAAATCGTCAAGCTCACCCTGTCTTTCAGTATCCTTTCCGCTTTTTGCGTCATTGAGGACTTTCAATTTTGCCTCCCTTTCATCATCGATAACCTTCTTTTGAGCATTTTCTTCTTCGACTTGTTCGTTGAATTCTTCTTCCTTGGCTTGATACTCTTCTTCCAACTCGGCCTTGATCTTTTCATGCTCTTCATCATATGCTTGCTTATCAAGCGCAAGTTGATCTCTTCTGGCTTTTGCCTCCTCAGCTCTCTTTTTCTCTAAGGCAAGCTGTGCTTGTCGCTTTTCTTCTTGTAGCTCTAGATTTCTTTGTCTGATTTTAACAGGTAAATTCTGTTTTTCTTGGTTGATTGCCTTCATTTCAACAATTCTTTCTTCCATATCAGAAATTGCTGGCTTAACGAGAGTAGATGCAATTTTCTCAACTTCAAGATAGTTCATTCTCAAACCTCCACCAAGGGCAATTTGGCCGGGACCCAATTCTTTCTCTTTTCTCTTCTTCGCATTTTCTTGAGCGAGTTGATAAGCTGCTTGGTTGATCTTAACATTTGAAAAAATGTTCAGAGCCGCAACTTCACCATCCATTTTTTGAATTTGCTTATCGACCTTTTGAGAAGCAATCGCATATAGACCTTGATCAACCAAAGTGTTGTTTTTCAAGGTCGCCCGTTCAGCAGCAACAAGGTCAGTATTTGAAAGATCAGTTTTTAAAGCCGATGACGCAAAGTTTGCAGGATTGACCTCCAAACCCAAATCGGAGGGAGTTTGGATACCTAAACTTCTTGTTGTCTTCTTAGATAATTCTTTTGAAGAGGCTTCAATTGCCTGGTTAAGAACATTATTAATGTAGAAAGAAGAGTTGTTTAATGTACTTGTACGACTTGAAACTTTAGCGGAAGAAGTTTTAATGCCTGATCTGAAATCTTTTTCCGGAGTCAATCTGCTGTTTAGAGTCTGGCTAGCGCTCCTGGTTGCCGCTTTGCTTATGTTTCCAATATTCATCTTTCTAGAAGTCTCTGCTGCATTATTAGATGTTGCGATACCCGATCTATAGTCCTTTTTGTTACTGAGACTCTTGGCTGACTTTGAAGTTGGTACCGAGGAGAACTGAGATAAAGTTGCCTTGCCTGACCTAATGTCATCGAAGTCATAAATATCTTGCAATGCATCCCTAGCTACAAACCTGGAAGGTCTCTTCAAAACAGAAGCCGCAGCTCCTTCAGATTGATGTTCGTATTCGTCAAGTGAAGCGCTTGAAGAGTTGAACGGAAATTTGAGGGATTTGGCAGAAATCGCTGCATATTCGGCTTCTGGTGCAACGCTACTTCTCTTGTAGGCAGTGATCGAATCTGGTTTTGCAATCAAGGCAGCATGAGTAGCTTCCGAGGATAAATCTTTGGAATAGCCATGAATGGACAAATCTGTGTTAGCTGCTAAAACGGCCGCAGTGTCAGATGCTGAAGGGTCAACGCCCAAATTAACTCTAGCAGGGTTATTGTAAATTCCATACTTCAACTTAGCTCTGTAGATGGCTTCGCTACTTAAAGGTTTACCATCAGTTTGATAAACGTGATATTTGGACGATTTGCTTGTCAGCGAAGGAACAGACTCTGCGTATGAGGTGGTCATTGCGTGGTTACTTTGCTCTTTATCAAGGATTGTAATAGCTTTTTGACGACGATTTTGTGCTTTTTTGGGTGATATAATTTTGCTCGAAGAAGATAAATAGAATAGCTAATATTTGAAATACTTTTTTATTCAATTGACAGGTAACCTGAGGCGCAATTCGGCAAAAATGAAAAAGTGAGATGGAAATAACGGGAGTAAGTAATAGAACAGAAATGGGGACGTGTGTATCCCTTGTTCTTCTTAATTAGATAAAAGATGACTGAAAGTTTTCGATGTATTTCCCTAAAAGACGATAAGTGGTAGAAATGAAATGAAACAAACAAACGAAAAGGTGTACGCTCAAACTCTCAATGGTCAAGGGCTCAGAAGCAACGAAGTAGTAAAGCAAAAGCTGTCTTCTTTCGGACTCGCAATTGAGAAAGCAGGCTGGTTCAAGTGAATGCTAATATAACAGCAAACAATCCGGGGACAGAAGTACAGTGGGAACAGAAGAATAGATAACGTAGAAAAACCCTAATCTGTTGGTGCTACACCTTTTCCTGTGGCCTCTAGGCCCATCGCATAGGCAAACCTTGCCTGTAACCTCACCAATCCCTCACTCCCTGTCTGCCTCGCTACACGGTCTGGCTCTGCACATCCTCACCAATATTTCGCAAATGCTTCTGTCGGTAATTGACGCACCTAGATAACGTGCGGAGGGGGCCATGGCATAGAAAGCTGCAGAGGTGTTTGGATAAGTTCCCGTTTGGGAAGGGGAAAATCCTAAAAAGGAAACCGGGCTTCCCAATCAGGAATATGTAAAGACTTCCAACCAAAACATTCACCTAGAAATAAATAGATCCGTGCACCACATAAACTAAGGGAAAGGAGACTTTCGGATACCCCAGAAAAAGTCCACATCCGTGCACCATCCAAAAATAGAGACTTGGCGGCGCAGACATGCGAGAAAGCAAGAGGTATTGCCAGTTTTGGCAATTTGAAATGGGGCTCTTTTACTTTCTCTGGGTTGCCCTCTTTTTTTTTTTCAACTTTCTTTGTTGAAACCAGGATCTGGAGATTTCCCTGGCTTTCCGTCAAACCAACCGAAAATTTCAGTACAGCAGTAATTGCGTTATCACCTTAGGCAAAAACTAAACCCCCTGTATTTTTTTTGTTTTTTCGTTTCGTTTAGTTAAATCTACACACCATTAAATTCTCTACCTAACTTTTTTTCTTTCTGTCGGTTAAGAAAGGAAAAGAGAGCAAAATCGAAGATGATGAACAAGCCTTTGAAATCGAAAAGGCATGATCATTATCTTTCTATGTACAAATCGAATACTAAAAGACCTCTCCGGGATTATTCTGTATTCACTTCGACCCATATTTCACCCTTCTCTTCGCAGAAAGATTTCTCATCGTCATCTCCGTGTGGCTCAGCTTCTGCTTCCACCTCGACTTCAGAACCTCGCTCTTTGAAAACTCTAAACCCGACCTGCATTTTAAACAAACACATCATACAAAACATGGAGAAGAATATACAAAAGAAAATCAACTTCGCCGACAACAATAGCACCAACAATAAAAACACCAATCTCAATCAAGGGGATGACGACCAACTACTTGGTAACAATGGTGGCACTGGCGAAAACTTACACAAAATGACGGACTCATTTTTAAATGATGTCCAGGGTAAGCCCTCTAATGATTTCTACAACCCAGATTTGCTGATACCAAACCCCATTCACTACCAAGAATATCTTTATATTGATGAAAATTCATATGATCAACATTTATACAAACCAGAAGATTCATTATACGCTGCAGGATTGCAAAATGAGACTTTTGATTCAACGAGTTTTGAATTGGATTCAAATGTTTCTCCTCAATCTGTGAGTAATGAAAATATAAACCCCATTTTTTTCCATAATACCCCTTCCCCTTCCGATAAAAATTCGATAAGAATAGTAACGGCATCTAACAGGATAATAAAACTAAAAGACAAAAAGTTGTTACAGGCTATTCAAAAAAGTTTAGATTCTAATTCTCGCATAGAGGCATTGAATCCAAACAACAACAATGACATAAATGACAATAGCCGTAAAAACAATAACAACAAAAGTTCAAGTGGCTTCAAGACTCTAAATGAGAATCAAGTAATTACGAGTTCCATACTATCATCACCAAGAAAAGAAATCAACGAATCTTTGAACAATGCAATTTTAATGGCGAGTAACTTGCCGATAAAGAGAAAGTTCATTAATCCTTCAACTCATCAAGGCCATATAAATAATCCATCTACCAATGATGTTATTATTGGAAATGCGTTCAGAGGTTGGCACAATTCAAATAATGAACGTTATATCGCAAAAGTCAATGACACACTTGCTTTTAAATCAGGATTTGAGCCAGAGACAAACTCTAATCCAAATTCAGAAAGAGGAAGCTCGAGTAGTAATGAACAAAATATCAATAATAATTCTGATATTAATAACGGGAATATCAACAATAATCTAAACACCAGCAACTCTAGCAATAAGAACTTCGATGATACAGCATATATGCGTTCCCAGAAGAGTGGCCACGCCGATGAAAAAAATCAAAGAAGCCAGCATTCAAAACAGATATTGAGCATTAAACGAGAAATAAAGTGGAAAAATGATTTTCAAATACCAAAACTTAGGTCCAGAAGAGCAGACTCAATTGCAAACCTTGGCAAAAGTTTTAATCTAGAACACTCACTTGTGAAGGAAAATGTAGGTAACGGTAATTTTGGTAATTGTGACCAAGAAGAATTGAGTAAAGGAAGAGATGACGACTCTGAAGACGACAACCTCGACAATCAATCCAAAAATAAAGACGTAGTCATGGAGATATTTCGTGAGTCAATGAAGAAAAATAAAGACAATTTTCTTAAAAGCAAGCCACGAGATAAAAGCAACACTCCAATTCCAAAAATTACAAAATTGAAAGTTGCTAGATGCATTCCTAAACTAGGGGATCCGACATTAAGAGCAAACCTGTATGAAGAAAAGGATATCTTTAGATGTGCACAATGCCCCAAAGTATTCAAGCAGAGATCACAATGGAAGCGTCACGTAGATTGCATCCATTTGAAAATTGCAAAATTTGTTTGCATCAAATGCGGGAAAGCATTTAAAAGATCCGATCACTTGAAAAATCATATTAGGAGAATTCATGGAACTTAAGGTGGAAACCACAAATGCAATTGCAGGATGAATATTGAAACGGTACTTCTACCATACAGCCTACTTCTGCGAATGACATCACCTTCTGTTTCGAACTTTGACCATAGGAATGTAACTGCTATACTCTCATTTGTAGATTTCTATACCTACCATCAATACTGGTTTATCGTAATATCGGCAAATATATTTAGAGCGCGAGGTTGTTGAGGAGGCGGGTCTTGCCCTTTTTTTAGTTTTCTCAAACTCCCCGTTTTGCTCCATCGATTTGTTTGAACAAGGATAATTTAAGGGAACCATCAAGAATAATCAAGATACAAAGAACAACAACAGCAATAATGATGACGAAATAATCTAAAGTTCTCTTTTAATATGTACTAACCATGAACTCCTATCTCTTTTTTTTTACATTTTTACAGATCAAATCCCACATTTGAGCGAACAGGATGAAGTTCAGATTTGAAAACCCCGACAATGATACTGACGAAATACCAAATCCTTCTCATGAATAATATTGAAGAGACCAAGCATTCATAGCTTTTTGTGTCCTTTTGACGTTCCTGCTCGTCAATATATAGCATTATATCAAAAAAAGAGACCCCCACTGCGACGTACTACTCAACCTGTATTGAACCAACCTATTTTCGAAGAGAAAAGCCCAAGATTATTATATATTTAATTACATGCATATTTATATACACTCATTGAAAGGATCCAAATTTGCCTCGTTTTGTTGCATCGTGTTAGGATCACAGTAGAACCCTTCACCGGTATTGTTTGAATATTTTGAATACGTCTTAGAACGTTATGAGATCAACATTATCCATACTTTTGATCTCCAGTTCGTCTCCTTCAGTCACAAATGAATCATCCTACCTGATCATTCCTTTTTAGACAAATTCCTCCCATAGCTTTCAATAGAGCGTCCCTTTTCTACGATACATACCTCAACTTGTAATTGTTTCGTATCAATTGTTAGTATTAATATTTCCACATTTTTTTCAACTAAAATTGAATCCCATTTTCATTTGGCCTCAATTACTTTCTTTATACTCTTGTTTTCTTTCACCTTTTCTCATGCCCTTAGAAGTTCCGTCACCAATTCCTTTGCGTAAAAGCCAATCAATGTATTGTTTTCAAATTTGAATCTTGTCAAGTTCGGTAAGTTTTTTTTATCTTAAGCTAGTTAACCCCAATTTCGTCATCATTATATTTGCTGTTTTATTGTTCCCTTTATAGTTTTGTTAATGAATATTTGAAATAAAAATTATCTATATATTTATTTTTTGGCGTAAGCGCTAAACCGTCTCTTCCAGATTTGAGCTTCCGTGCTTGATCCTAAGGCTTAAAAAGCGTGAGTTATACTCAAATCATGATCTGCCCCTTAAGCCCAAAGAATGACGGTGAAAGGAGTTAGCCTGGAAAACAACTACAGCTACAAAAGTTCCCATGTGATCTATTTTTTAACTATTTTTCGAGTTCTTCAACTTACGATTGTTTACTTCACACCGTTTCAATTCGACACGTCTTCTTCAATATTGATTGAGCGATATGCCACTAAGGTTAAAGATGCCAATGTTATAAACTATCCTGAGTTCCTGGTGACTATTTTGAATAACCTCATGTCATGGGATTCTGTTTACTTTCTCAAGTTGTCCATGGAGGGGATAACGTTTGAACATGAATGGGTATTCGGGCCTCTTTGGTGGAGAATGGTCTACTGGCCTAAAACATACTTCAGCGTTCCACTAGGATTATACGAAGTGCTCCTAATATTCATTATCCTGAATACCACTTTAATTGTCATTACAAGCAAAATATTGTACATATTGACAATTGTGGTCTTTCGTTATCATGAGAAACACTTACCAAGAAATTTTAATATCACAAAATGTGCATACTACTCGTCTTTCATTTTGATCCTCCAACCCTCAGGTATATTCTCTATAGTATCATACTCCGAGACCATGGTACAGTTTCTTTGTTATGGTGGATTATACCTCTACTTTATCTCACGTTCGAAAGTCTTTATCCGAAGTAAACTATTATACTTCTTATCAGGGTCATTATTTTCCGTAGGATTTGGAATTCGGTCCAATTGTCTCTTATATGGAGTGATGTATCTTTATGACTTGACTTACTTCACAAAATTTCAAGATGCTGGTTGTATTCTACTCACCGGTGCACAACTTTTCTTGGCATTACTGTACTCCAACTATGTTCCTTACCAGTTATATTGTCCGGACAGGGGCGAATGGTGTAACAGCTATACAAAGTCACTTGTATCTTATGCCCAGGCTTATTATTGGAACAATGGGTTCCTGAACTATTTTACTCTAGGAAACATACCACTTTTCATAATTGCTGCTCCACAAGTAATCATAATATGTCTTTCAATTTACAAATTTCGCAGCTGGGATGGTATCAAACCTCTTTTATTGACCAGCTTGATATATATCTTTGTCCAGGTTACTGTTATGCACGTCCAAATAGTTAATAGAGTAAGCACTTTTATTCCTTTACATTTATGGTATGTGTCCTATTTACTCGCATTACCGAATAATAAAATAGGGAAGAATATTACTAGATGGTGGATTATATGGGCACTTATTCAAACAGCACTGTTTGCTGCATTTCTCCCACCTGCGTAAACTCGACTTAGTGATCACCCAATATTTCTTGACTGTCATAGATGTAAACGTTCATAGAGGCATTTTGTATATAACTACATATTTCGTATTTAAATGGAAATTTATACATTTCTTCCATAACTAGTAGGGAATAGGCCAGTAAATCCATCAATTTCCCCCTCGGTCCATCCTGAACCGTCATCTTCATTTAAAATAACAACTATATCTCCGGTATGGACGGTCAACTCATCATCTCCCTGAGCTTCGTAATCGTACAGAATCTTCATCTTTTTCACTAGACGTGCGTTTTTACGAGGGGAAACTTTCGGACCTTGCTTTTTCTGTTGTTTATGATCCTCAATCTTCAAATAACTGGTTGGGACCAGACCCTCCGAGCCGGAAGAATTCAAGACGCATGTCCAGCCCGAACCATCGTCCGCCTCAACCACTGTGAATGTCTCACCAGGAGACATTGGCAGCTCGTCATCCCCACTGACTTCATACGAATATAATGCTGTAGCAATTGTTGCGGCCCCTCCACCGGTCGGAAGAGTTGTGGTTGATGCGGAAATGGATCTACTTCCTCCATTCGAGAAATTTAATGAAGGAGCTTTCTGATTGACTGGGGTATTATATGCATCAACTAGCTTTCCTAATGAACTGAACATCCTGCCTTTTCTGTTGCTTGGTTCAATTGATATATTGTTGACAGATTCTGATAACTGCTGAATTTGTGGTTCAGCTTCATCGTTGGCTTGATCATGTTTGAACTTGAGAAATCCAAATTTAGATTTCTTCTCCTTTGTTATAGGTGTGGTTATTGTCATGTCAATGTCACCTGTTGAGGCTTGAATTGTTTCAATTTCAACCTCTGCCATAACCCTTTTGGTGTCATCATTGGTAAATTTTTGTAAGTTTTGAATTGATTTGACTAATAAATCTTCAAAGCACTGATAGTCTTCAGGAGATTTGATTTGAACTTCATTGAAAGTATCTCCAACCAATTTGTTCCTCTGAACGAGCAGCTCCTCAACAGTTTGCTTTTCATCATTACAAATGTTTGTATAGTTTTCATAAATCGAACATGCGTTGTTCAACTTTATTTTCAAACTCGTTAACGTTGCGTCATTGACAATCATCTTTTCATCATCATGCCATATTTGAGATGGTATGTAATTAAAATCGACGGGCTCTACCCAATTGGCCATATTGTGCTTGACAAACATAGCAGTGTCTAATTTTGGTAAGTTTTGCTTCACAACAACATCAATTGCCTCCACAAATTTGCTAATTTTTTCATTCGATTCTTTCTCCAATATGGAACTAGAAAGCCAAATGCTGTTCACTTTACTAACCTTTGCCTCATTCAAATCTTGTAAACCATCCAATAGCTCAGGGGTATCCTGATAATAGTATTTGTCCTTTAACCGATTGCAAACACTGATCGTTATGAGATAGTCATTCTTGGCAATATTCATTTCAGCTTCCCGTTTAGCCAGTTTCTCATGTGCTCTTTCTCCAGAGCTTTTCAAAGACTTTGCACGCTGACTTTCCATTGATTCACAGCAACTGTCGTAGTTTTTCTTTTTAACTGACATCTCATTATAATTTTTGTCTCTGATTGTGGTCAATTCATCATCAAAACTTTTCCAGCGATCTCTTATTGCACTATACTTACTTTGCAATTTGTTTAAACTTGCCGCAACATTGACCTCAAAATTATTCCCCAATTGTCTCTTCTCCTTTGCAATGTTTTCAGTCTGTACAAGGACTTCTTTCCAAGCAACAACACTGGCACATTCAAGAGAACCTGGGGTAACTGTTGGCTCTTCACCAACGCTCAAGGTGGGACTCAATTTGGAGACCCTCTGAAAGGATTCAGTGGTCAACTTCTGTAATTTTTCGGCATATTCACGTTCAATCGAAGCACGCTGTTTGTAGAATGATTCCATTTCACCTATGAACCCGATGTTGGCCTTCACCCATTTGTCGGTTTTTTTGAAACCGTCTTTGATTTCATTTCCGATACTTATATCTTCCATTTTCTACTTCAGCTCCTCGGCACTGCACGTTTGTTGATTGAATGTTAGTTACTGAACTTATGAAGCCACCCAGTTTATCACCTCCTAATGCCAAGCGAAATGGCCGTTGAATACGCCTAGAGTCCAACGCGCCTGCGATCAAAAGTTTAATCCGAGAACATGAATCCGGCAAAAAGGGGGCAGGTCATTCTCAAAGGGGAAAGAAAAACATGGAATTGATAATCAGTTGAACCAACCAAAGCTCCATCGAACTGCTTTTTGTAGAGACATGGAGCGGTCTCTGATGAGCCAAAAATGGGTTGACATGAAAGGCTTTTACTGTACGCTGAAGAGAAATATTACAGTATTGTATGCTAGAGGTTTCTCGTACATGAAGATTCTCAGACACTCTGATGTGGAGACAATCTTCTTATGTGCAGTTTTCTTTATGCTCAACTTACATGATAGTACTGCTGCAGAAATGGTTTCGCTTTTCGATGAGACAAAGAGATTAAAATATGATAAATACGTGGAAATCTTTAGGATGATCGAAGGCGAAGAGTACAGCAGCAGATTGAAGATGGAGACCAGACTAGACAAAATCACTAAACAAGAGGAGAACGAAGGAGTTGAGAAGAAATTGCAGCAAAAGCTCGAACCAAAGGAGGAGGTAGCCAGAGAAGATATGAGCGAAGAAGGAACCAGCAAACAGAACGAAGTGCAGAGTTCCCGAAAACGTGTCCGTTCTGGAGAAGGGGAGGACGTGGGCAGCTTGAAGGACAGGGAATATCCTAATGCACTGGTCAAGACAAACAAGACTCCATCGGACAGTGAAGCACGACCGGCGGTGAAACGAGCTAGGCTTGGTCACGACCATGACCGTGAATACGACGACTCACGGAACCTCGAGAAGATATTTAGTCTTGTTTCTGAGTTGCAGCTTTCAATAAACGACTACAAATTGATGCTCTTGGAGTATGAGAAGCTGGATAGCGAGGCTCAGACCCTTGGACGACAGTTCATCACCGACGAGCTCTCCTACTCACTGAAACGCAGCCGTGAATACGAGGACAGCGCCGTCAAGGAACAGCTCAAAAGAGACGGTGGAGTGGCAGAGATGCACACGAGACTCTACGGAGACATCGAGCGGTTTCGCTTCAAACGCTATGAGTTGGAGACCCGCAGGAACCACGTCAATGCAGACAAGTCCGCCGTCGCCATTGCCGGTACACCGCTTACAGCTGACGAGACGGAACAGCAACTCGCTCAACGGATTGAAACTGTCCAGACCATCATCGACACTAGCAACGGTCGTCCTGACTCCGTTAGTAAGACTACCTTGGACCGTGCCCTCATGGCTGGGGTCTTCGTCTCCAGACGCTGTGAAGAATACTTGACTTCTATTCTGGCAAGAGCTACGGAGCTCTGTGTCGCGTCGAGCGACGCCACGCAGGCTGTCCGCGAACGACTTTTGCAGCTCGAAGAGGAGGAAGAGCGGGACCAGAACGGTCCGGCGCAGGAGGGGACAGAGACAGGTGGGGAGAAGTGAATGACAGAAGAGAAGAAGAAAGAAAAAGGCAGGAGGAAGAGAAGAAAGCACAGAGGAGGGGCAATCCAGAGAAACAGAGAAAAGCAAGGAAAAATGTCCGCAGGAGCAGCAGGAGCAAACGCATTCAGAAGATTCCTCAACTCGGAAACTGGTCCCCGGACCATCCATTTCTGGGCACCGTTCATGAAGTGGGCGTTGGTGCTTGCGGGCGCCAACGAGATGACACGTCCAGTGGAAAAGGTCTCTGCAACACAGCAGCTCTCGCTTTTTGCCACAGGTGCAATCTGGACAAGATGGGCAATGGTGATCAAGCCAAGAAACATTCTTCTTGCTTCCGTGAACTTCTTCCTCGGCACTGTTTCGATCGTTCAGCTTGCCAGAATCTACAACTGGAGAGTCAACACTCTTGGCGACACGCCTACCGACGCCATCAAGTACATGCTTGATATGGGCGACGACAAGGCCAAGACGGCAGCAGTAACAGCAGCCGCAGCACCGCTCACGGATGCGGCAGCCGCAGTGAAGAAGGATTAGACTCAAGGGCCTCCACGCTTCCCACAATCCAGATAATATCTATGCTAGTCAATACACTAATCACCCACCGTTTATCTGCTAAAATATGTAGCTTACAGGTATGCATACACACATGAGAATGCGTGTGTATGTACGTATATACAACTATACATACACTTTAATGATAGTGACGTTAAGAGCTTTCCGCTACTCAGGCCTTTCCGAGCTTGGACAAGTGGTCGGACATGAGGGTCTCCTGCTTGACGATGTTGTCTAGCTCATGTATTATGTTGGCGCTCTTCGGATTGAGCTGTTCGAGCCTCTTCACAATATCGTCGTTGGCAATCACTGCAGGCTTGCCATCTCCACGATTCTCCTGCGCATCATCTCTTCCTATCTCTTTCTTCCGGTTCTTCTTCTTCCTACCATCTTCGCATTCGGTGACGTCTTCTCCCTCCCTCCCATTTACATTGTCATCGTCGTCTTCCCTGTCCTCCTCCTCTTCATCATCATCATCATCTTCGTCGTCATCGTCGTCGTCATCCTCATCATCATCGTCGTCATCATCATCTTCTCCAGACATCAAGCCCATGGTGATACTCTTGGTGAAAACCGTCTTTATCATCAGGTCGTGCACCTTATCTTTGCTTATTGGCAGCCCTTCTCTGATGCACGACAGCTTGTACTTCATGACAGATTTGATTCTCGACAAAGTAAGCCAGTTTAGCCACCCGCTTCCCTTGTGACATGTGGTCTCTAATTGCGAATTCTCGAGTATCTTCTTTACGTCCTTATCCATTATATCACCAATCTGGAATGACAAAGAATTGCAGGGATTACTACCATCGAAAAAAAGCTGTCTTGGAATCTTCCCAATGCCCAATTTGTTGATCTCACTGCTCTCATCACTGAACTCATCTATGTAATCGTATAACGTTGGAGGGATCATGTAGACATCTCCATCGCCTTCCAGTATCTTTTCGATCTCTTCATCGTGGTTCACTCGCGTGACGCCCCTAAAGGCTTCAATCTGATATGCAACCGCCTTTGGATCTTTGGTTGGATCATAGCCTAACTTGATGAAAGAGTGTCTCCACGGTCCCTTCTTGAACGTATATGTCACATAAGGTAGTGCAAATCGGAGCTGTGATCTCAAACTCTTCGGTAATAGCCAGTATATATGTCTTCGAATCCATATAGGCTTCATATCAAACAACTTTCGCACAATCTTCAAACATTCAATCAAGTGATAGGATACCGACTCATAAATGATCCTTTCTGGAAAGTTCATCTCCTTCATTCTTTCAACTTCGGTTATCGCCTTGTTGTACTCTACGTCTAACTTTGGATCATATTTTGTAGGAATAGGATCCCCCCATTGAATTTGTATAGAATGTAATTTTACGGCTTTGTTCACCCACTCTCCCTGTTCATCAAGTAGAAGGTTTCCAAAGTATTTATAACTATGTGAAACATCTTCCCTTGAATATCTCACCAAAGGGGGAAGATCTAAATCCTTATTTTTAAATTTTTGTATTTCCTCCATACTTTCTTTCAATTCTCCGGCAAAGTTATCAATTTTTTCGAAATTTCCCGATCTGATCGACTCATTAAACTTCTTATTAAACTCGGAATTTTTCGTAATTTTCTGAAAATCGGCCAATTCTCTAAATTTGTAGTTTTGCTTTAAAATTCCAAATGGTTCGATGTAATATTTGATGTTCTCTTTTTCACATTGCTCAATGGACTTTCTAATATCTCTCTTGTTAGCGGATAAGATCCTCTTTGGAATGCGGAACTTGATTAGTACATTTCCAGAATTTTTGAGAACTGAAGAATGTATTGGATGGGATAATGGGTCTTCAGGGCGAAGCCTCAATTCGAGTTTCATGTCTGGTTCTATGAAGCATTTTTTGAGCTTTTCACGCCCCCCAATCATGGCAATGGCCTTTTCTGTGTTTTTTACCTTGAGCGGGTACTCCACTGAAAGGAGACTAGGCACATCCAAGTCTAGACTAGGTGCAACTTGTGACTTCATTGCTTTTCCCTCAATGCTCTTGCCCACTTTGAAGTACGACGAAATAGCCGAACACGTTCTTATGTCAGAGATAACTCTCCGTAAAGACAACAAGCCGTTTTTGCTTATCCACGACGGAAGGACAAAATCATGCTCGTCTTCGCGACAGCTTCCCTTTTAGGTGAAAAGGGGCTCGCTCACATATCGGACTCTATCACCACCAGATGGGGAATGAGAATGAAGATAGAGTGACGGATACACTAATGCAACAGTATTTCTCAGGCGGCCAGCGTCCTTATGCCGCTAAGGAATTGAGTTAGGAACTGCTGTTGCTATCGACAACAGTGTACAATTGAGTTGGGTTTACAGCACCAAATTGCCTTGTATCTCGCTAACGATTGTAGCCTCTAAATATTCTGAAACAATGATAAAGTTGCTTCGTGTTAACACTTAAACACTAAGTGAGACACAGAGTTGAAGATACGGGTATTCCAAGAACGCCATAGTCGGAGGCTGAAGGCAAGGGCAAGGCGCTATATTCAGTTGGAAGAACCTTCGGCCGAGGATTGCTGCCATCACTGTATCTCATCACGAGCAACGGACTTTACCGGAATTATCAGCATAAGCCCTGGGAGTATAAATATAGCGGAACTTTCCCGATACCCTTGATATCTTCCAACCATATTAAAGAAATGATTCAGCGGTAAAGCGGTAAAGCGGTAAAGCGGCAAAGCAGCAAATACACAAGCATGGTGGAGACATTTCCGGACAACCTTTACACATACTTAGGTTCTTCAGGCCTTCAGATTTCGAGAATTGTTGTGGGATGCATGTCTATCGGCAACAAAGCTTTTGGCGAATGGGTGGTGAGTGATAAGAAGGAAGCATTTGCGATTCTGAAGAAAGCTTATGATTCAGGAATTCGTACCTATGATACTGCCGATGTCTACTCCAACGGTGATTCGGAACGCCTATTGGGTGAGTTTTTGAGAGAATATTCGATTCCAAGAGAAGAGGTCGTGATTCTTTCCAAAGTTTTTTTTCCAACAGAAGAACGGAACCGTGAATTCTCCTTCACAAAATTAATAGGAGAGAATTTCAATTTCAATTCCTTGGTCAACAAGGTAGGGTTATCTAGGAAGCACATTTTGGATGCGGTAGACGCTTCTGTGAGAAGATTAGGCACTTACATTGATCTTTATCAGATCCACCGGTATGACCCAAACACTCCGATTGAGGAAACGATGAAGGCTTTACATGATGTGGTGGAGTCGGGAAAGGTGAGATACATTGGTGCCTCCTCCATGAGAGCTTATCAGTTTGTTATGATGCAGAGCGTTGCGGAGAAGCACGGGTGGACCAAGTTCATTTCGATGCAGGACTACTATAATTTAAACTACAGAGAAGAAGAGAGGGAAATGATTCCATATTGCAACCTAACAGGTGTTGGCATTATCCCTTATTCTCCAAATGACAAGGGATACTTGACTCGTCCACTCAATGTAACTGTCAAGGGCCCTTCCAGAACTCAAGGCTTCTCCCACAACTTCACACCATCAGAAAAGGAAATTATTAATAGGGTTGAAAATATTTCAAAAAAGTACAATGTTCCCATGGCAGCAGTTGCTCTTGCTTGGGTTCTACACAAAGGAGGGAATCCGATTGTTGGCTTCTCCAATCCCGAGAGAATTGACGACGCTCTTGCTGCCATTGAATTGAAGTTAGAGGACGCAGATATTTCTTACCTCGAGGAACCTTACGTTAGCAAACCTGTTTCTTTTGCGTTGGAGCAAAAGAAGCAATGAATCTCTTGTATAGTTTTACGTTACAAAGATTGGTAATTTTTCAGTTGATAACCGTTTCAGCTCTATTTAGGCAAAGCCGTCAATGATTTCTAGCACAAAAAATTAATATAGTTGTCGAAGTAAAAATCTCTCTGTAGACATCATACTAGCTTCTGATGTGGTATCGCCACCAATCTGGCCTTTTGTCTTTTTTGCCTACGAGTCCCTCGTCTGGATCTTTGCTGATTGTGACAAGCAACTCAAAACATGAATTCCTTCGCGGCTGTTTCCCGTGATCTTCTCAATTTCCACTTTGCGGGCAACAAGAAAAAAAAAATCTCATGCAAGTTGATAGAAAGGTCGTGCCAGGAAGGAATTGATACTAAATGGCGTTCTACAAGAGAAACACTGTACAATAAGCTTACTAACCGACAGAAAAAAGCATGAGTGTGCGTCGATCCTCAAGGACAACTAAGGGGGTACATTCGCAACGACTGGATCTGGAATATGCACAGGAACCCCGGACATCAGAAAGCGCCTCTAACAAGAGAGTTATGACAGAGTCCGGTACGGTGGCGAAAAAGGCAAAGACGTTGAAGTCAGGGTCAAGACAGCCAGCATGGGTCAAAATTGAAGGTGAGAGTGTTAGATGTTTGCCCTGTGGAACCACCGACTTAAACTACAATGAAGATGAAGAAGACCCTCATGGGATGATGATTGAATGCGACAGATGTAATACCTGGCAACACGTGAAGTGCATGTTTGGTACTAAAATGAAGGAGAAGGACATACCAGATGATTACAAATGCGACGTGTGTGATCCATTGAACCCACAATTTGCTAAACTAAGGAGAAAGTTATCATATGCACGGTATCTCAGACTAAGACTGCACCCGGATGAGGAGGTTGGCGACGAATCTCTGGATACTATAGATGAAATTGAACAAGATGCAGGGGCGATCAATGACGATAAAAATGACCAAGAGTACAATGAGGGCAAATCATTGAAAAAGGCCGCCAGCAATGGAGCCTCTTTGAATAGTGACGATGAGCTGAGCGGCGATAATGAGAAGGAAAATTTAGGAAAATCACGTAAAAGGCCAATGAAAAAGAATATAAAAATTAGCTCTCCAAACTTTGAAAATAATTCAAAGAAATCAACTACGTCTCCGGCATATGACGCTATTCGGACAAGAATTGTGAAAAATTTGGAGTTGAAATTGGTTGAACTTCTACCAAAAACTAATAACGAAAACATTTTACGCGGAAAAACTATTGGAGAGCTTGCTCGGGAGTGGGCGACCATATTAGAGAAGGGAATTCATGAAAGTTTTCCAAACTACAAGGCTGATCACACAAAGTACACAGATAAAGCAAGAAGCCTTTTGACAAATTTGAAGATCTCACGTTTGGTAGATAGAGTGATTAGTGGCGAGTTCACGATTGAGCAATTACCAAAGTTGACCACAGAGGAAATGCGTACTCCAGAAGAGAAGAAGAAAGCTGAAGAAGTTAGGCAGCAAGCCCTCAACCAAGTTGTGATCAAAAATGATATCAGCACTTTACCCAAGACACGTCTTACCCACAGAGGTGAGGAAATTATTGGAGACACAGATTATCAATTTGATATAAACGATCGAAGAAATGTTGAAGTTGAAAAGATCAAGGAGAGGATGAAAAAGGAAGAATTAGAGAAACAAGGCCTTGACCAGGAGAATAATTTCGAGAATCCAGACAAATTCGACCAAATAAGATCGCCACCCCAGTTTATGATGGGTACCAATTCGGATGATGATGAAGAAGTATCCAATATGCAGCAATCCTCTCATATTAGCGAAGCTTTTGATGATGAAAACTTTTCTGTTGGAGGCATTTCTGACAATAAAAACGAGAATATTGCCCCTCGTGATCTTTTGGACGATGACGATTTTGACAATATCTTGAACGATAACTTGGGGAAGGGCTTGAAGGATAAGTCGACTAATGATGAGAAGAAACAGGGGGAGAGTAGAAAGAAGAAAGATGACAAGCAGAGAACAGAAAAAAGTGTGAAAATTGTGGAGCCCGAAGAAACAGACAGTTCCAATCAGCGTTCTGCAAAGGACATGTGGCAAGGTACGTTAGGATCACCAGAACTTTCCTTCTCTTGTAAAATAGATTTTGTATCATCAACCTGTAAACCAACAAAGAGGAATATAATAGAGAGTGCATATAGGATAGTCAACGAGAATGCGGTTGCAACAAATGGATATATAAATAAAGGCAGGTTGAATGCGCAAGTTGCTGATGATTATTTAGACAAAATCACAACATCCAGAGACTTGTATTTATTTGAAGTATTACCATCTGAAAAAGACGATCAAAATGGTGCTTTATTTATGAAAATGTGGTCCTATTATCATAGTTCTGCCAAATATGCTGTTCTGAAAAACACAGTTTCATACATCAAGGATGCGTATTTATTGGCTTTATCGAGAGAGATGATGATTGACGGCGAAGAATCTGCTATAATCTTGAACAAGTTTCCGAGCGACGAGATCATGGAACATTTGGAGGAAAGCCAATCAGAAAGCAAATTATACATCGTTTTTGTCGTTCAGAGAGATATGGATAAGGTCAAGCCAATTCGGATTCCACCAAAGAAGGCTGAAGTCAGTTCCGGTATGCTTGATCAGACCAAACGATCAGAAAATGAAAACGAGGAAAGGCGGAAAGTGATAACAGCAGAAGAGAAGATAGGAGGTGGAGGTGACGAGGATTATGATCCTGCTCTTTCTGTAACACTTTCTAAGTTGACGGCTAGCTCGAGTAGTCAAAGTGCCCCCGATCAGGCGTTAGCTAGTTTGATGAAAAATCTGAGCTAGCCATTTTGTAAAGTATAGGTATAACGGTAACGATTTTTACGAAGTGATAAGTGAAAAGCTATAGTTAATTGATAAAAACAGTACAACAGAAAAACCAAATTATACAAATTAAAATTTTTATATTTTATATTTTTTTATAGATTATATTACTAAATAAAATTGTATTTGAATTTATCTACTAATATGGGAGATTTAAGCCTTAGCCAAAGCTTTCTTGACAGCAAAGTTTCTTTGTTTCTTTAAAACCAAAACTTGGAATCTTTCGAAATCAGACAATTGAGATCTTCTTTCTCTTTGAGCAATCTTCTTAGCCCAGCTGGTCTTTGCCCACTTAGCATCGATATCAGCAGCAGCCCACTTCTTGGAGACGATACCGGTTTTGGCACCTCTTGGAAGGGTGTCCAAAACGAGTGGAGTAAGAACGACCTTACCTAAACTGATAGATTGTCTTGGGACAGTTGGACCATCAATCAAAACCTGTGAGTAGAAAAGGAACGGAATAGGAAAAAGTTAAATGTTAGTAATTTGCTCAAAAAAGGCTGATGGATAATATGCACTGTGTGGATCAATATATCAGGAATTTGAGTCTAATTGTTGGGACGGAGTTTCTGAAACGGCAGCACCTTGTGATAGAGATACAACCAAGAATATGTTGTCTTAATTTCGTTTCTCCATTTTTGAAAGTTGAGCTGTAAATCTTAACTTAATTCAGAAAAGTTGCTTAATGTGTAATCACCGAAACTTTTACAATGGACAGTTATCATTTGATAGATGTGTTGAAAATGTGTGTCGTTACGAAGGCATTTCTCTTGTTTCTATGTAAAACTTGCCTCCTCTCTTTGGGGTTCGACTTTGCTCATGTGCATGAGGATCTTTCTTGTACAAATGATCTCCCAGCAGATCCGACAGATATCCTAATATAAGTTCCTTGTGCACCCGAAATGGTAAATACATACTCTCTTTTGATCAATGATTTCAACAACTGATGCTAACTTGTTTTGGACCAAAACAATTCTACCGACTTGGACCAATCTCCAGTTGGTTGACACGACCTTTGATTCTGCAGACATCTCTTGTAGATTCGATTAGTTTCTTGAAGAAGGGAGCAAAAGTACAAGTTACTAGCTTTCACGTTGTACGAAATTTGTGTCTCTTCAAACGGATATACGGTGTAAAATCTTCAACTGATAGTGCCTGCCAAATGCCAGCAGAATTGCAAGGGCCCAGGAGGCGCGATGAGAGAGACTGCTGAAAAAAAATGTCAGAGAGGCCCCGCCCTCGAACAAAAAATACCGGTTGTGAGGTGTGCGGGTGTCTGCAAAAGTGCGAACAACGGAAAACCCTGTACATAAACACGTGATAATGAAGAGAGGGTTTCATTGGTGCGGAAGGAGAAAACTGACAGGACCTCAGAAGAAAAAAAAGGAAAGCTTAGCGATTACTCTCCTTCTTCTGCCCTTTCTTCTCTTTCCCTCCTCCTCCAAGAAGAAGGGATTCTACGTGAGCTGTGTCTTTGTAACTGGGTCAATGGGACATAGCAGAACTACGAGCAACATCTACAGAACAGCCAGGGCTGGCTGTGTGCAGATGACGCTGCTCGGTCTTGGCGACAGCGCTGGCTTGGCCGAACAACCAGCACGCTCTAAATGATGACTGATAATTTGCGTTCGAACAACAGGTCACTTCGAAACACGCCTAGTTTCATCATGGAGGGCCTGCACAACATGTGACCATTTTATATTCTGATAGTCGCTACAGCTGTCCTTTTGCTTGTTATCCTTTTCTTTCTTCGTTCCCTCCCTTGCTTTCCCGTACCTGTAGCTACCGATCTTTTAGCGCCTGCTTACGTAACGACCCTGCCCGGGAAAGAATGTGGCAAGGAGTTTTTGTTACTATTATCATCAATCTCGGCATCACTGTTTTTGTCGTGAGGGATACAGGGCGTATTTTTACGTAATTGTTATTGATATTCTCTGGATCAACTCGATAGGCTGACCCGCAGACGAGAGAAGAGTATCTGGGCGTTTTTCCTTATACTTGTCAATAAACAACATGTCGAGGGCATCCCAAATCGAGCAGGAGAACGATACACAGTTCCATCTGCTAGCAAACAAGGTTTCTGCATTTAAAAACATCGCCAATGACATAAATTCGTACGCACAGGAGGATAACAACAATCTAGGTACGATCGGCGACCAGCTCTCTACACTGGGAGAGAACATTAAGACCACGGCTTCCAGGTTAGGCCATGTGATGCGTGCCAACCCAAAGATAACAAGAATGGTAGGTGTCGGATTTGCCATTTTCCTGGTTATCTACTACTCTCTCAAATACCTTTTCTAAGCAAGAACATCGAGAACGGCAACCGCATAATATGTGAATACGGTGACTTCTCTTATTCTTATTCCCCCTTTCCATCCACTCTCAACTATTACCACATAAATAAGATTTTACTTAAAATATAATTATAAAGATTCAGTACTACAGACAAAGTTTCTAATTACGATCACCATCAGTGTCTGCCACCTACAACGTCCTGTCCTAGTTTGTAGTTTCCAATGGCCCGACCCCATTGGATCTTGGACCTGCTGATTGGCATCAATCTTCTCAAGTTCTTGAACTTCTGCTCGTTCAAGACGTTGATCTTCTTCAAAACATTCAATTCGTAGGTCTTTTCGTATTCTGCAATCCTACCAATCACGGCATCCGCGTTGGTAACTTCTCCTAGGTCTTCTTGTTTAGCTGTGCTCATAACGACGTTACCGTCTTCGTAATAGTGTACTCTCACCTTCACAATTCCAGATACCTTACCACTTTGCCTGTCCCAATTGTATACAGCTACCCATTTCCCATTGTAGAAATTGGAATCGTTGAGTTTTTCCCCAATGATAACGACAGTAAGATTCTCCTGGGCATCCGGAATGACCATACCATAGCTCAATTCGTTATAATGTGCACCAAGATATTCATCCAAGTCCTGCTGCAACTTCTCAACAGACTTGCTGTCAATTCCAGATGGAAGCTCTTGTTCGACGTCAATCACACGGCCGTTGATGAAATCGTAATCGAACAGAATTCCTTGTTGGACGTCGAAGAACTTCATGCCGTTCAGATTGTACTTCGACAAAATGGTGTGGCTTCCATTTGACAACCGTACAAGTTTCGCATCTCCACCGTTATTGCCTTCTTGTGTCAGCTCTGTTGTGTAATGTTCACGCAACACAGCTGAAATCAACTTATCTGCATCTGCATTGTTCAAAAGAGTCTTGATGTCGCTAATGATGGTACTGTCATCACCTGGGGGGGAGGTCTTCACGATTTGACGCACTATGCTCTCCACTTCAGACGCCATTGTGGTTATGCTGTATTATGTTACGCTATATGATCTCTTTTGATCTGTTTCAAGGAGCTCAATTGAGCTTCAAGCATTTGCCCGCATCGTATTGTTTTAACACCAACTATACTGCTACATCCCCACCGCCATGAAACATGCTGGCATCCCGCGCATACCTTGCGCAACCGACTCTCTCCGTGCTACTGTCCTCGTCTTGATGCATTAAATGCCCAGTTTATATTACTCTACATACATGTGTATAAGGTGCATAGCTCTGTCTAATGGTAACTTTTTTCCCGCTGTAAAGAAAAGAAAGTATTGAGGGCGGTCTCAGAATGACCATCTATAACATTCGAACGTTAACTAACGATCAAAATTTGGGTTGATATGTGGAATCAACCCGCTTGGCGTCACAATCCACTCCTGGAGCGGCCTCTGGAACCGATGTACATAGTTACCTCCTACGGTCCCAACATGGGTCAGCACCTCCAACGACTGGAAGTGATGATCTACCGCTTCCCTGCTTTGCGGCCTGTAGTTTTTCGCAACATCCAATAGCACAAACTGACCTATCCATCGTTCGTTTTCCACGAGTGGGACCATACATCTGATAGAATCTCTCAAGATTTTCCTTTGTGCTGGGAAAGTGTACGTCTTAATTGAGTGTGGAGATGGTTTGGCAATGTACTCTCGATATTTACGGAGTTTGTACGTTTTCGCACAATTTTCACCAGTATTGGATTGAATTGGTGTTAACATCGACTGTGGTGTCGTCGTCGCAGTAGTACCCCTATTAGGAGTAGATTGGAATGAGGTAGTCGATCTTGACGACTCCGATGACCTATTTCTTGTTCCTGAGTTTGATCCGTTGGGTTTTTGTAGTTCATTGATACCCTTTTCTTCGTCATTATTCCCCAAATTATTTGGCTTATCTCCAATCCCATTAATAATGATATTAGTACCAGTGCCTCTATCGTTGCCGTTTTCGTTATTCATGTCGCTATCAATGTCACTATCATGCTCTTCATTTTCATCATTCAAATTCACGTGCAGTTCATATTCGTCCTCGTCCTCGTCAACTAATTCATCTTCATCATATCCTTCAAAGTCTTCACCGTCTATACCATCCTCCACCGCAAAATCTGTATCAATGTGAGAATTTGCCATGCCAGCGGCAAGCATGATGATGTCCTGATCGTTATGCTCAGATTTTTTGCGGCTGATGGGGCTGGAGGAACCAAATACCTCTCCGCCATTTTTTACAGTTTTTGAGGGAAGACCGTCTCTTCCTTCTAAAGTGGACTTTGACCTATTTTTCCTGAAAATCCCTGTCAAGCCGTCACTAGAACTACTCCCTGAAGCGGAGCTGGCTCTTTTTTTGAAAAATCTCATCAACCCCGTACTTTCATCTTTATCCTTGTTTCTATAATTTTCAATACTGTCCTTTAGTGTGCTATGGCCTTGAGATGAAGAACCCTTTTTTGTGTATTGATCGGCATTGAGCACATAGTGAGCTCCCAAACTGATGCCCATGGCTACGTTGAGAGATCTATAGTGATTTCTATGTCTGCGCCGACGCCTACGGGGTACTGTTCGATAAGTGGGCATTTCTCGACGAGAAAGGTCCAGTGCTGTGTCAATCCCTAAATTGATAGCATTATACCATTCAACCATTGCCTCTGTTGAGGGAAACTTGAGTAAAAACTGCTCTGTCTCAAACCTTCCTCGAAAAACGTCGCTTTTCTTCTTGTAATCTATGGCCAAACCTATTTTTCCATACTGTAACGTGAAAGATCTCACAATCTTTGTCGATTCTAATGCTTTTATCGATTTGAAAAACTTCAAAGCCTTCAAATCCGTCTTAGTTGTCATAACAGAACGAAAGTTGTCCTCATTGTAGTTGTAGGATGCCGTTGGGTCGATAGCGCTCGGTGCCTTCAAACCCTGCTCCCTTTTCAGGTAAAGATGGTGGTGATGATATGGGTGTAGCAAAGAATGAGAATTCGAACTGGAGAAAGAAGAGGATACATCAAACTTATTCAAGATGGGATCACCCTCCCGGAAGGGACACTGGTAGAAATTCAACTGTGTTGAGTTAAGTTCGACAATGAAGGGCTTCCACTGGCGTTGGCTCGCCATCTCGAATGGCGAGTTCCACTCCATCTTCTTGTACAAGATTCCCAGCTTGTACACCGTTGGCGCATAAGCAGGCAACTCTTCATGCTTGCTTTCAAAATCAGAAAACGCAGGCTTCGTCATCCGTGGCAGAGTCGTGAAGTACGGAGGCGGCTCCACGGGGAACGGCTCCACGATCGACAGGTACTTCGAGAAGCCGAACCCATTTTCGTCTTCCCCGTACTCGTCGCCATCACCACCACCTCCTTTTTTGCTTTGATTCTTTGTATTTCGACGTCTGCTCCGTTCTGTGGACTCTCCAACTTTTCGTTCTTCCTTCGGTCTTCGACCCGTCTTTATCGGGCTCGTGTGGACCCCGTTCCTGGCGGTATCCTTACCTGATCTGGCCCTTGTGGTCTCTGATCGCAGCGGTGATTCCGCGTGACTTGTCGTGCTCGTGCTCTCTTCGTCTCTCACAGATACACCGGCTGTCATCGAGGCCCCCTGACGTGCTCTCTGTGACATCTATGCCGTTTCTGCTATCACTGAACCACCGGGTCTTTCTCCCTCTTCCCTCTTGAGTCCGTTCCACTCCCTGTCATGCGTGCCTTTCTCCCTTACTCTCTCTTTCGATAAGTCCACCACCCCAGACGGCAGCGAATCCTCGAGGGGGGCAGCCGTCCCGATGAGGCAATCGGCCCGATGAGGCAACCGAGCCGAGAGAACCTGTTTCTGTGGCTGCTGTCAGTGGAGAACCTCTCTGGTATAACTCCATTCCGCTTTTTCTTCCCCGAGTTTTCCTTTCAGATAGGACGTGTAGAGCCACCGCTTTGATATTTCTTTGCTACATAAACTACATAGAAACGTCACGTTTACCGTCGGTCAGCGTGCAAAGGTTTAGCAGCAGCAGGACTGACAAACAAGAATGAGATCACCCCCAAAGAGACTGCTGAAGGACATCAGTGGTTCTCCGACAGCCAGAATGTCTTCGAAGACGTCTTCCTCTTCATCGGAAAATGCAGGCTTGATCAGCGGTGGGAGGGGCGTGCGATCGTCGCCGTCACGATATGGTGCGATAGGACAGAGTCAGTTTGACGTGGGCAACACTAGTCCTGGATCACCGCAGAGAAACAAGAGTTACACAGTGGACTCCCTCACTCTGGGACAAACAGACGAAGAGAGTTGCTGCGACATGGACGACGACGACGAGGAAGAAGAGGACGACAACTCTACAGAGGCGTCGTCATCCTCCGGGGCAGATTTTCTAACCAGCAACTCACATGTGATGTCTTCCTCAAGAGTGATACCCCACATGCGGACTCCCGAGTATTCAACGACTTTCTCGCAGAAATTCCGCTATTACATTCCATGCTACAATTGGTTGCGTGAGTACAAACTGTCATACCTCTCCTATGATATCCTTGCTGGGTTGACGCTTGCGTCTTACCAGATGCCTCTCAGTATGTCGTTTGCGACAGCCGTGGCACACGTCCCGACAGCGTCCGGGTTGTTGGGTCTTTCTATTGGACCTATAGTGTATCTATTTATGGGCACGGTGCCCCAAATGATTGTTGGTCCTGAGGCTGCGGTATCGATGATTATAGGTCAGAACATAGAGACGATCACGAAACACAACCCAGAAATAGATCCTGTGGACATTTTGTGCATCATGACCTTTCTATCAGGAATAGTCTTGTTAGTCTTCGGAATCCTGCGTTTCGGATATCTCGATAATGTTCTTTGCGGTACTTTGTTACGGGGGTTCATAACAGCAATCGGGTTGTCGATGATATTGAACTCAATCATTTCGATTTTAGGACTTGAGCCTGTTTTGAAGCACCTACCCCCTGATGTCCATGTCCATTCTGCTGTCGAAAAATTCTCTTTCCTTGTTCACCATTGGGAAGAATACCACAAGATGACGGCAATTGTAGGGTTCACCTCCTTTGCTGTTTTAATCTTGATGGTTCAAATAAAACATTTGTTAGTGGTTAGGAAAATCAAATCTGCTTCATTCTTTCCGGAGATCCTGGTTGTCATAGTACTCTTCACTATTTCCTCATATATCTTTGATTTTGAGAATCATGGGATTGAGATAATCGGTTTTGTCAGTCTAGATGATTTCAAATTTAGAAATCCCGTTTCGCAAACAAATCGTGAATGGTGGGGGAAGCTTTTTCCAGTTTCCTTTGTCTGCGCCATACTTGGATTCTTTGAAACTTCAACTGCAGGAAAGTCCTTAAGTTCGATGCTCGAGATGCCTGTTTCTTCGAACAGAGAATTGGTATCTTTAGGTACTGTGGGCACGACTGTATCCTGGTTTGGCGCACTGCCATCGTTCGGTGGGTATGCAAGGTCAAAATTAAACGCTATGATTGGCGCAAAAACTCCTATATCCGGATGCGTTATGGGATTGACGACTTTGTTTGTCACTTTTAACCTTTTGAACTACGTTTACTATCTACCATTATGCGTCTTGAATGCAGTTATCGCAACAGTGGGCTGGCATATGGTCCAAGAGTCACCGAAAGAGTTGAGATTTCATATTAGAACAAAAGGTTGGAATGAAATTATTACATTTTTTGTTACTCTCAGCGCATCACTATATTATTCCATTGAAGTGGGGGTTTCGATGGGATGCTTTTATTCGCTCATGCGTGTTTTAAAACATTCAACCCAGTCACGGGTCCAGATTTTAGCAAGAGTAGCAGGTACAGACACTTTTATCAATCCGGATTTTGATGATTCACCAAGTAATAATTTTTTCAAGTTCCCAAAAAGAATGATTGTTTCAGGTTACAGAGAGTTCCGTCGACAATCGTTAGTTGAAGAAAATCCATCAACTTCTATATTGAGCGAAATCCAAAACAACAACAGTAATTCACAAAGCCAAGCATCACAAGAAAGGGATAAGAATGCTCGCAAATTTTCCAATAATACGGCAGAACCCAAAGTAATGGACGTTTTTCCTCAACTAGAAGATCGTGAAGGCTGTTTAATTGTAAAGATTGCCGAACCTCTGACATTCTTTAACGCAAATGATATGAAGGGCCGTTTAAAACGTGTTGAATTATACGGCTCAACACACGAGCATCCTGGTTCGAAGCAAAAGACAAATAAGACGTTAAGACATGTAGTATTTGACCTACATGGAATGACAAGTATAGATTCTTCAGCTACACAGATCTTATATGATATTGTGAATAACTATCAAAAACGCGGTATTAATGTATTCTTTACAAGAATCTTCAAAAATAGGCATCTTTTGCAACGGCTGCGAGACTCAGGTATCGAAGAATTGTTGTCCATTGTCGATGGTGAAGAATTTGGTATCAGACAAACAATCAGGCCATATTATGATGACATTTTGGATGCGTTAAAGGCAATTGACAAAATTGATAGTAGTTGTGAATGGGAAACCCGGTCGTATTTTTCAAATATTGGATTAGATTGACTTCACTATACTTATTTCTAAATTATTCTTTAAAATGTAAAAATAAAACTGCATCTATGTGCCTATAAACTTTCTTGATTCATTTCCCTTCTATTTTTATTTTAAGAAAAGCTCCTTACTCTTTTTTCCTTCTCTTGGCCTCTCTGTGATTCTCATCGTCAGCTTCTTCTTGCTCGCTCAGATCAAGTTCTTCGCCGCTTTCATCATCCTCGTCATCATCCTGGCCGCCCAAACCAGGACTAGCAAGAACATAGTAGTCCAATGCTGCGGGAAAAATATCCTCTGCTATTAATGTGGCCAATTCTTCTCCATTTCTGTACTCTTTGCCAGGTTTCCTGCCAGTCCACTGCCAGAATGAGAAGAAAGAACGCATACCTTTTCTGTACTTTTTCTTTTCTTCGGCAGTTAGTGGCCGACCTTCATCCTTCGCTTTCTTTTTAAGTAAAACAGGATCCATATTGCTCAACACAATGGGCCATTCTATTTCAACTGGGTCGGATTCCAGTTTACGAGAACCTGTCGTCGGATCTAAAACCCATTCAAACCTTTTCTTCACAGTCTGCTCTTTGATTTTATTGTCTTTGTTTTCGTCATTCACATTTTTGAAAGACAAAGTGATGGTGAATCCTTTTTTTGGTATTGTTGTCTCAGTGATCTCATCACTTGAATCAAACTTAGTTTCATCCCAAAATTCAACATACAAGTCCGAGATCAATTCCAGATACTTCATATCTTCAATACTTATATACTCCTGGAAGTCATCATGCTGTGCAAGTACGATGTACCAAAATTTTGGGATTGCCTCAAGGTATTCTCTTCGGCGACTATATATAGGGGTGAATATCTTATTCTTATATTGTTCAACTTGCGAATCTGCCCTTTGTATTTCATTTTCAATTTTTTGAAGTTTCAGGAATGCTTTTTCGACCGCCTTATCAACTGGAATTTCCGTTGTCATTTTGCTGTTATATATGGTTTGATGCTCCAAGAAAACCAAACTCTATAGTATTTAACAAGCGGACACTCTCTCGGCATTGGAATTACATGAAAAAAAGCTACCGTGTCGTGTAGAAGTGCTTCGAGGGAACAAGGTTGTGCAACTTATGTGAGCGAGGCTTTTCTAAGAAATGATTAACAATACAGCTCCTAAAAGAAGAATATTTGGCTTTTCCCAATGACACTACGGCTGGTGTTATCTCATTTTAACCACTTGAGTTGAAGACAATGCAGGTTTAGAGATTGTGATAACCCCAATACGAGGACGTCAAGCGTGATTATACTGCCCAATTAACACTTTGTTACGATTTTTATTTATTTTACACAATGGCTTTTCAATTATTGTCTTCAGAGTCGTCAAGAACGTATTCCGAAACAATTTCCTCCTTCGTAGGTCTACGGGGCCACCACATGTCTGTGATGTTCGATACACCAAGACTAACCATACATCCGTAACACAGTTTCACCTCCTCTGGCTGTTTCGATTCACCATGACACTGTATCTGGTTTGAGTTATTGCCAGTAGAATCCAAGTATCTCTGCAAGTTGGCAAATTCTTCTTCTGATTGTGGTGGAACACTTTCAGGAACAGTAATCTGTTCAAGCCATTTTTTGGGATCATGATATATCGGGACTTTACAAATTTCACAAT
Source organism: Pichia manshurica (assembly GCA_005406165.1). Taxonomy (NCBI): domain Eukaryota; kingdom Fungi; phylum Ascomycota; class Pichiomycetes; order Pichiales; family Pichiaceae; genus Pichia; species Pichia manshurica. The sequence continues at coordinate 540,598 of BJFO01000001.1, read as the reverse complement.
GCCGACTGAACTGCGAATCAGCAGGATTATCCAATTTTGCCCCAATCTTCACCACCGTTGAGACTGTTTCGGGATATTCAACTTCGAGAGATGTGAAATATTCATTTACCATTTGCCCGACTGTTTTATTTCTCGTTGAGACATCAGATACTGACTTGGTGTCTTGCAAAGTTGAGGACAAACAATTGAGTGAACGAGCCTCTGAGTACATCTTAACTTCAGAGTTTAACACTTCTCGCAATGGATGGATTATCTCAAGATCACCAACTGAACTATCTTGTGACTTAAAAGGAATTTCTGAACCTCGTCCTCGTATGGTATCGGATAAGATTTCCACAGCTATTTGGGTCATGGAATCAGACTTGATGAGCACGGTACAATTTTGATCTTTCGCAGTTTGTATCAAGATGTCTTCATGAATAATACTGGAGAGATCCTCTCTTGTGGATTTGTCGGAAATTTGCCCTAAAAGTTGTTGATATGTTAAAACATTTTCTCGGATCCCTGTATCAGGTAAGGCGAACATCTGTAGTGTTTGAGTATCCAATTGAAAACGTTGAAGATCGTTATGTTGAATATAAGTATCGCATTCGATCCTTGCAAACTCTAGTCCCAATCGAGTGATCTCAGCAGGAGTGTAAAAGTTTTCAATTTTAGAAACATCGACCGGAGTACCGTCGTTAATCAAACATATAACTAGATCGAATCCCCTAACGGCTTTGGGCCCTTGTGTAAGTTGTTCCGATAACATAGAGACTAGAATATCCAATAGAACATATGATTGATTGTTGTCGTTCATATCAAGCAATATACGGACTTTTGCGGCCCTGTCATTGAACTTAACCTTGAATTTTTCATCCTGCATCTGTTTTCTCTGCTTTCCTCTAATAAACCGGATAAAGCAATTTTCGCAAAACGTATCATTTCTAGAAGCTAGAGTCGTAGGTTCTTTTTTGCATCGCTTGCACGTATCTCCAAGAGCAGGCATGCTTCCTGTTTTCACTGTTTTTTATTTTATGCTTTTATAACTTTCGAAAAACTCTAAAGACCTAGCAGATCGGTGAAGAATTCAAAAGAAAAAAAGAATAAAAAAATAGAAATCATGAAAGCCAACTGCACAGCCCAGTTTCTCGGGCTTAATATATTTAAGATATTACTGAACTTATTATTTTGCCTATGTTACGGTTCAGAGAGTAGGACAGTAAGAGCTCAAAAAGAGGTATCGTGGGACTGGGATCCTAAAGAACAAATTAGCACAATTGCTGAAAACAACCCTCAACATGTCTTCTGACCGAGAGAACACATCCGCTGTTAGCAATGCGACGGGGTTGGCACCATCGATTTCTGAAGAAGAGAAAGCGTACCTTGATAACAGAACCTTGAGAAAGTTGGAATCCACATCTCCAGAGGTAACGAAAGAGTTTGTTAAGAAGAAGGAAGGAACTATTTCTGAAGTAAGGTTTTATCCAGACAGGCCAACGCAGCGGCTTCATAAAGACAGATTTATCATCAAAGAGCCATCAAGATACTATGACCCTTGCGCCGAATCTTCCAAGATGGCAGTAAGATGCATGGAGAACCACGATGAAGATTATAAAGAGGTATGTGCAGAATATTTTCGTGCTTATCGTGAGTGCAAAAAGGAATGGATGGAACAGAGGAAGAGGGATAATAGAAATGGAGGTATATGGTGACACTACCGCCAATGTTAACATTGACATCTGATCAGATACGTTCGTTTGGTTAGTTATCAATAATATATAGCTTGTTTATAGTTATTTTCTCCAATATATAAAAATCATGATTCTATAAAAATGCGATACTTCTCAAGCATATTCGAATGAGAATAGCAACCCGTGCTTTTGTTTGCTGTTCCCGTTGTCAACGCCAGAATGTAATGTCAAAGCCTTGTCATTATCAATATCGAAAGCGTTACTCTCTCCCATAAAATTGTACAGTTGTTCCTTAATATCATCGTTAAAGTTATCAGCGGACGCACCACTATCTGCTAAGAAAGCCTCATACTTGCTCTTCGTCGCATTAACAACCTTTTCATTACATTTTCCCTTCTTCTTTTTAAGCCCTTGTTGCTTCGATTTCTTCTCATCGTCCAATTTACCCCGGTTCAGTTGCCTCCTTTTCTTTCTTTTATCAATTTTCCGCTTTTGTACAGCTCTCCTCTTTTCAAGTCCACTTATAATGGAAGGATTAACCAGCATCTGTAACATCATCAATTTCCTTACCTCCTCTGATTCAGTTTTGCAGTGATTTCTTATCCATCTTCTCATACGTTTCGAATAATTAGATTCTCTCTCACTTTTAGGACTGTTGTTTGCCATAAACAGTTTGAACACCTTACTGAAAGTTTCAATATCTTCAAATAATTCCCCATTATTTTGTTCATTACTCCACATATTCAGATCTAGGTTACCGGGAAGAATATGCAACTCCCCTGTGTTTCGATTGATGCATGCCAAGAAAATAGTTTTCATTCTAGCATTACCGTTTTTGTATAAACTCAGGCTCGAAACGGGTTCTCTTTTATGCCTATGCTGTTCTCTAGCCATGTTAATATTGAATAATAGTCGTGAAACGCGTCTTGATCTATCATTGGTGAAAATGATATTGTAAGGATGATCAATTTCTTCATCAGTGAACTCCCCCTCATTACTACTGATGTCAGGATCCAATATTGGATGCGATTCACTGAACCGTTCAGCAGATAATGGCCAAACCGCTAACATGCCAGAATTATCAGGGCCTTCATCGTAATTTGAATTCGACCTGGCGTCATCACTGATATTCCCATTCTCCCCATCACTGGAATTAGCGTTATCGGTGATATCATTGTAATATTCATCACTGTCACTTTCCATAACTTCACTATTATGTCCTTCTGGATAATCAATGCTGTCCTCCTGTATAAAATCTTCGTCGAACTCCTCATCTGAAACAGAATTAAATTCCATGCTGGGGTTGTTTTGTCTTTCTGCGGAAGCTAAGTTAGCCGTTTCCCTGTTGCTGCTCTGGCTGGTGAATTGGGTATTATGGCCGTGTTCCCCGTCGCTATCATCATCGTCACTACTTTGGAATGAATTCAGGCTGGACCTCATTCTTGAACCACCGAAAAGAGAGTTAGAATTGTGTGTCATTCCTCTCATTTGGCGCTCAAGATGCCTTCTAAAATTGCTATTTGATTTTGACATCAGCCTATTAGCATAATCATGAAATCTTCGACGATGCTTAAATATCAAATCAGGATAAATTAAACCTTGATTAGATGAGTCGGAAGAGTTTTCGAATAAGTCTTGAATATCAACTTCCAATTTCAAAAACAAAAATTTGGATATCATTAAATTGACACAGTCTTTACAGACAAGAAGATTTTCAGGGTTATTTGTGCACTTTTTTTGTCTGCTAGGAGGAGTCGGAGGAGAGGGAGTATTAATAAACTGGTTTAAAGGAGGCATTTCAAACCACTTTGATAACAGCTTGAAATTGTCAAATTTTGATTCACTCGTAACCTGAAGCTTGTGGAAGATTGAGCCATTGGGGAATTTGGAAGGTTTCACAGGATTTATGAAGGTTCGGTCAGCATTAACATTTTGATTATTAGTTTTATTACTGACGATATATCCCATTCTGTTCATACTGAATGGTTTCCAATTTTCCTTCGTATAACATTTTTTCCTTTTCTTGTCGAAACATTTATTGAATTTTTTACTGAATATTAATTTGTTCCTTAACAAATTACTGAAAACATTACCTTCCACCAAAAATTTTCTGTCTTTTGTATATCTCAAATCTGACTTTATAAAATCTACCAACTCACCGGTAAATCCTAACCTGACATCGCCTAATTGAAAGTATCCGGTTGTATGTAAGCCTTCGTAATCCACTTCCGTGAAACGTATCGAAAGTGACAACCCATTCAAGGGCACAGAAAGAGAATAATAGGAGCCTGATTTGAGAAAAGAGGTCGAAGCAAGTTGTTGCATTTTTGAGGAGTGAGGCTGATCCAACAAAAACGCCAAATTCATATCCTCAAGACATAATTGATTGAATGTCCTTTTTTTGTTCCGATCATCAATCTGTGACCCATTCTTAAACTCGGTTGATAGGAGATAATCATTTCTTGCCAACAAGAGATCGTTCAGCATGTTGATTAAACCATATTTTTGCATGGACATGGGGATCCCGTGGCAGAATTCGTGTTCCGGATGATATTTGAAGAACGAGGACCCCGAAAAAGCATTTTGTCTCAAATTATACTCTCTACTCAAGACTCGGGGAATCCAATCAGTGCTGTGGATATCTTCAATGTTTATAGTTCCGTTGAGGAGATGTGGCGGAGTTGAAGAGTTTGAGTTTTCATCATCCTGCATGACAGGGCTGAATGTCTCGGGTATTGCAATATTGTCCAACATTCCTGTGCGGTTGTAAATCAGCGGGGTTGGTAAACTTATTAGCGGAAATAAATTACCACCCGATTCGTTGTTGCTATTCCGATCACGTCCATTTGCTAAGTCCGTGACGTTGCTATGATTGAAACTATCCCTGCCATTCTCACTGGCAACTTCGTCTTCATTATAGCTATCATCTCCAAGTATATTGCCCACATCCATGTCCAATGACGTGGCCCTCTGCCTACCTCTTACTTGCGTACCATCTGTGCTCCTTTCTCTGGTAGCTTCTTGCTCTTCTTCGGCTTCGAATGTATTATTGTTAACGTTAGTCGTGCTATCCTCCATATAGTTCTCGTCTTCGCTTTCCGAAGAGGACCAATCTCTGAACGTGAGATGTAACTCAGAATGTGCCAATCTACTCATGGTTCAAGATGAGTTCCGTAGTCCTAGATGGTTATCAAAACACTTCTGAGGATATTTGTGACAAAGAGCCCGTCTTTTCCGATAATAATAAACGCATATAATTATATGTCCTCTTCTAGCCTCCGTGCCTGCTAATCAGCGAGTTTCCGCTTATCGCAGACATCTCTGCACCAGCAATGGGAAAAAAAGAAGGGGGCTCCCCTTTGCCGGAAAAAAGTATAAAAGGAGCACATTTGCCACGTTCTCTGCTGCCACTTGTAGTCCCGAGCGGCGCAGTCGTTTCTTTGCGCCTTGCTCATTGCTGATAAGTCCTTAATGTACTGCTGGACGACATACATTATTGACATGTCAAAAAAGGTTTCAGTGCGTTTTGCACACTCATAAGACATCATTGTGCAACAGGCCAAGTTTCGCAAGGGCAAAAGATGTGATTATGTTCAACCGGGCCCGATCTTCTTTTGGCTACAGCTGATTTTCTGATCGGTCCGTCTTCATGTCAAGGTTCATCGTATCACCACGGACTTTGTTCTCGCACGAAGTCATGATTCCTGATACCGCCTGCCAAATTAGGAAATTATTATTGTTGTTCTATCAACTTCTTACAAAATAAAGTACGTTTCATGGCTTTTAACGTTTCTTCTTCAGGGTATTATTGATGTTACTGGCTGACTTTATTAGGCGTTTGATGATCTTTACATATTTTATTTCCTAGAATTCATGGTAGGGACTTTGTTCTTTTGATTGTCTGGGGAATTGATGGTTGAGTCTTTTACAAATACGACTAATCTTCAGTTATGTCAGCAAGCAGATGACCCTGCAAGATAGATGATATTTCAGGCGGCGGCTTTTTGATTAGGTCGAGTTGATGCTATGCCACATTTCCTTTCCTTGCTTTTGCCTGTGCGCATACCATCCTCCGAGCGTTCACCGGTCCCTCCAGCTCTTCTCCACACCTGTTGGACTATAAGATTATCTGTTTCTTGATTCTTTCATAATGTTTTCCCAACAATTTATGATTCGTTGTCATCTCGTGGATTTCGAAATTGCACTATGATGCAGGCCACACCCCCCAGCAGTCAGAGCTTTGAAGTGGGGTCTTTCCCACGCCATGCCCGTTCAGCTGTGGTACTGCAGTCAAACTTTTGGAAACGTGTTTCTTTTCCATGTGCTGTATTTTCACTTTAGCTTATGTTCTAGCGTCTCCTCGGTGGGGCTGCATTTTTTTATCCGTTCTCTTCCCTTTTTTCTAATATCAATCGATCCCCTAAATGGACACTATACCTGAAGCTAGACAATATCTGTGCATATTTTTGAACATCTGTCAGCTTTAGGGCCAATAGCCAGAGTCTCTGCTTGGCAGCAGGTGCTCTGACTACCCCGCCTTGTTCTCGGCGCTGTAGTCGGACATAGACGCTTCTCCTTTGTAAAACGTAGCCAAACTGGTGAGCAGGAGAGGAGAGCAAAGGAGCGCTCTCGTTAGTTCATGCTTCTCTCTTTTGCCGACGGTTGGCCGTTGTGACCGTATTTCTTTTGGTCTTCACGTTCGAGCACTTCACAACTCATAAACAGGCCGAAGTTTTGCATTTGATTACTGTTATTATCTGAAGAGCCAGCACAAGCCTGTTGGTTGAAACTGGATCAGTACATTCTACATTACTGGTTAACCCTTAAGGCTCTTTTTTTCTTGTTTGTTCCGACATTTGTGGTAACCCTATTAGTTGCAAAGAAAAAGTCTCAGGAGTTTGCGACTTCGAAGATAGCTGAATACTTGGGTATCTTCTAACTAATACGGTTTCGAACTACTGCACATTGAAACTTCACTTCTCACAAGTTCAAAATCATCGTTACTATTGAGTATTGCGAGCATAATACATTAAACCTCGCTGCGTTTTTGGCTTGTCGATTCTCGATTTTTTTTTTCCTGAACTGCTTGTTTACTTCGACTGCATTAAAAAACTATTCTCTTTCAATTTGGGGAATTCAAATACTCCCTTTGCTTGACTAACATCTTGGAGCTTCTTATCCACGATGCCTCTAACCGAAGATATTGAAAGTAACCCCGAATTGTATGGGTTACGCCGTTCTGGTCGGGTCAGAACGAAGACTGAAACTTACAATTTTTCAGACGACGAAGAGGATGACATAAAGCCAAGAAAGCGCAAGCAGAAGAAGCGCGTTGGTTCTGATGAGGAAAACGATGACAACGGGGTATATGGCATCGAAGAGGATGGTGATGTGGAGGATGATGACGACGATGATGACGATGATGATTTCTACGCAACAAAAAAATCAAAAAAGTCCTTGAAAGCTAGGAAAAACAAAACGAAAAAGAGCACAACGAAGTCTTTGAATCGATCAAAACTAGAAAAGTTTACCTCTCAGGCTATTAGATTCTCAAGTCGTAATAATAACAAGAGTGTTAATTATAACGTTGACGCTGGAAATGATGACGATCTTCTCGAAAGTGATTCCGATAACGCGTACGATTATGATGATGAAGAAGGCGATGAAGGTGCATACGATTATTATGATGAGGACGATGCTTCTGGTGGACAGAGTGTGACAATTGATATTGTTGTAGACCATAGAGTTATCGGTGATGACTTAAGTTCAGAAGAAGAGGAAGAAGAAGAAGAAAATTTGGTAAAAGTAGAAATGAAGTCCGAAAGCACCGATAAAGTGAATGACAGTGATCAAAATGTAAAAGATCTCGTTAAGAAGGAAAAGGCAGAAAAGAGAACACAAATAAAGGAACTTTTTGAGCATGGCGATCCTAAAAAAGATTTTGAATATTTAATCAAGTGGTTAGATGTGGCACATATACATAATACTTGGGAAACATACGATTCCTTGAAAGAAAAGGGATTGAAAGGTTTTAAGAAATTGGATAATTATATCAATCAATATATCATCCAGGACCGTGAATATAGAAACGACCCATTTGTCACTAGAGAAGACATTGAACAACTAGACATTGAAGAAGAGACTAGACGAGAAAATTTTGAAGAGTATAAGAAGGTTGACCGAATTATTACTAGTGAGAGAGTTATGACTGAAACTGGAACTTCTGAGTTGAAGTATTTTGTCAAATGGAAACGATTGAACTATGATGAATGTACGTGGGAACTAGCATCTGAGATTGCTCCGATAGCGCCTAAACAAGTGAAGAACTTTCAACATAGACAAAACTCAAAGATCTTACCAGCTAACTCGGCATCGTATGGTTCGAATAGACCCAAATTTGAAAAATTGACTTCTCAGCCTGCATTTATCAAAAATGGTGAATTGAGGGATTTTCAACTGACTGGGTTGAACTGGATGGCGTTTTTATGGTCAAGAGATGAAAACGGTATTCTCGCTGATGAAATGGGTTTGGGCAAGACCGTGCAGACAGTCTCCTTCTTGTCATGGTTAATTTATGCGAGAAGACAGAATGGTCCTCATCTCGTAGTTGTTCCATTGTCAACTGTTCCAGCTTGGCAAGAAACCTTTGAAAAATGGGCGCCAGATGTGAACGTCATATATTATATGGGTAACACCAAGGCAAGGAAAACTATAAGGGACTATGAATTTTACGTTGATAATAACAAGAAAAAGCCCAAGTTCAACATCTTACTAACTACTTATGAATACATTTTGAAAGATAGGACCGAATTAGGAAGTTTTAAATGGCAATATTTGGCTGTTGATGAAGCACATAGGCTAAAGAATGCAGAAAGTTCGTTATATGAATCATTGTTTGAATTCAAGATTGCAAACAGGCTGTTAATCACTGGTACTCCTTTACAGAATAACTTGAAGGAGTTGGCTGCCTTATGTAATTTCTTGATGCCAGGAAAGTTTGATATGGATCAAGAAATTGACTTTGATACTCCAAATGATGAAGCTGAAAGCTACATCAAGGATTTGCAAGACAAGATTAAACCTTATATTTTAAGAAGATTGAAGAAGGACGTCGAAACATCATTGCCTGGTAAGACTGAAAGAATTCTAAGAGTTGAGTTATCAGATATCCAAACTGATTATTACAAGAACATTTTGACGAGAAACTACGGAGCATTGAATCAAGGTATTAAGGGTTCACAATTTTCTCTTTTGAACATCGTGGCTGAGTTGAAGAAAGCTTCAAATCACCCTTATCTCTTTGATGGCGTTGAAGATAAGGTTTTATCAAATTTTGGATCTACTAGAGAAAACATCTTGAGAGGTTTGATTATGTCATCTGGTAAAATGGTTTTATTAGATCAGTTATTGAACAAATTACGTAGAGACGGTCATAGAGTTTTAATCTTTTCTCAAATGGTTAGAATGCTAGATATTATTGGTGATTATTTACAACTAAAAGGTTTGAACTTTCAAAGATTGGATGGTACTATCAACTCGCACAAAAGAAGAATTTCCATTGATCACTTCAATGCCAAAGACTCTAAAGATTTTGTATTTTTATTATCCACAAGGGCCGGTGGTTTGGGTATCAACTTGATGACTGCAGACACTGTCATTATTTTTGATTCCGATTGGAATCCACAAGCTGATTTACAAGCTATGGCCAGAGCTCATAGAATTGGTCAAAAAAATCATGTCATGATTTATAGGTTTGTTTCAAAGGACACGATCGAGGAGCAGGTGTTAGAAAGAGCAAGAAGGAAAATGATTTTGGAGTATGCAATTATTTCATTGGGAATAACCGACAAAAAAGCAACTAGCGCCAAAGCGGATCCATCTACTGGAGAATTGAGTGAAATCTTAAAGTTCGGTGCAAGTGCTATGTTCCAGAAAAATGATAACCAAAAGAAGTTAGAGAACTTTGATTTGGAAGCCGTTCTTAATCATGCAGAAGATCACATAACAACTCCAGATTTGGGTGAATCCAATTTGGGCAGTGAAGAATTTTTGAAGCAATTTGAAGTTACAGATTACAAAGCAGATGTTGATTGGGATGATATCATTCCTGAAGATGAGTTGAAGAAAATAAAGGAAGAAGAACAAAAACGTAAAGAGGAAGCATTCCTTAAAGAGCAGATTGAAATGTCAAGTAGGAAGCGTAAAGCTGCAATCAAACCAGAATATCAAGATGATGATGATGATGATGAATCTAGTAATAGCACTACTGAAAGAAAACGTGGAAGAAAGTTGGATATGAACAAACTAACCGAGGCACAAGTCAGAAGTGTATATAGAGCCATTTTAAGATTTGGTGACGTGGGTGTAAGGGTTGAAGAATTGATTGCAGATGGAACGCTTCCGAATAAAAATCCAGAGGTTGTGAAGAAATGTTATGATGAAATGTTTCGAAAAGCTAAGGAATTGGTGGAAGAAGTTGAAAGCAAGCGGAATACTGAGCTCAAAGTACTTGAAGAAAAAGCTGCTGAAGAGAAATCGAGAAACTCATATTTGCCTCCGAATCCTGATGGAAGCCCGCATCCAACCCCAAACTTGCAAGCCTTGAATGCCAAGAAAAAAGAAAAAAGAGCAGTTTTATTCGATTATGGAGGATGTCGTAATTTAAACGCAGAAACTGTTCTTGCAAGACCTGTCGAATTAGAAGTCTTACGGAAGTATATACCCAGTGATGATATTATGAAGTTCAAGTTCAAAACTGATCCAAAAGTTGTACACGGATGGTCTTGTGACTGGAGTTCTGAGGATGACAGACACTTATTGATTGGTATCTATAAATTCGGATATGGTTCATGGGTCCAAATAAGAGATGATCCTATTTTAAATTTGCAGAACAAGCTGTTCTTAGAGAGTGCACCCTCAAATGCAAGCAAAGAAGAAAAAGATAAAATCAATAAGAGAATTCCGGGCGCTGTACATTTAGTTAGGAGGGCGGACTACTTGTTGAACTTTTTGAACGATACTATCAATTTGCCAGCCAAATTTGATAGAGCAGATTCTGTATCCGCATCTTCTACTCCCCCTGCCGGGAAGAAAGCAGGCAGAAAGCGTGGACCAAAAAAATCTATGACTCCTGACACTGCTAATGGTAAGCAGAATGGAAACGATAACGGTAATAGCGATAATAGCAATGGTACAAAGAATGGCGATAACGGTAGCTCATCCTTAAATTCTTCTAATACCTCAATTTCCTCACCATTGAATAGAATAGTATCTACAGCCGGTGGCAAGCATGGTAATGTTGCTAACACTCATCCGTTACTAGCTCCTGTTGCAAGCGATTTAAAAATATGGATGTCAAAGGGTAAAGGTATGGACAAGAGTGAATGGGCCAATAAATTGAAAGTGTCGTTGCTAAACATTGGCCGGTGCATTGAAAATATTTCTAAAAACAAACAAGGACTGAATCAAGAATTATGGATCGAGGCATGCAAGTCGTGGCCGAAGAAGGGTGTTAAAGCCGAAGACATCAAGCGTGTGTACTTGAAAAAAGTTAAGCATGTTAAATAGTTATATACTGATCTGGTTACTAGTAAAAGACGTATTAATGTATGATGACATGAAAACTTAAAGTTGTCAGCCGACCATTTCCCTATGTGGCATTCTATGTGGGGATCGACGCGTCGCCGAGTAGCGGAAACGGGGGGAATTTTTCATTCCCAAACAATTTCCGATTTATAGTGGAAAAATTTTCACTTACTTTTCGTGGAAGGAGTTCAAAATTTGGAAAAAAAAAGGACTTTTTTTGTCAGTTGCCCATTTTCAATCCCGTTTTCTTCCTAATTTGCCTGCTCGTTCTACATTGGTTTAAGTTATTCTTTTTTCCTTCTTTCTTTCTCCAGAACATACTTTTGGTTTTCATTGTCGTTTTCACGTCAGGTTTCATTTTTTCTATATAGTCGGGTCCTCCTACATATTTGAAAAAATATCCATATCCATAACTAAAAAAAACTAAAAAAAATTCATAAAACTTTTGAAAAAAATTTATAAAAAAAGGATCAAATCATTTGATTAGATTTTAATTACACTTTTTTTTCCTGAAACTGCTTTTTGAAACAAACAAACAAACAAACAACAAAACAAAGAAATTACTTAAGAGAAAAAATATAAAAAAACTTCTACTACACCATGTCTTCTGCTGATGTCAACCAACTCGCTGACAGCGTTGAAAAGTTATCTGTTACTGAAAACACAGGATCTACCCCAGTCACCACTACTGAAGAATCCCCAGCCCCAGAATCCCAACAAAATGAGGTTCTTTCTTCTTTGTACGTTGGTGAACTTGACCCAAGCGTCAGTGAATCCGAATTGTATGAACTCTTCTCAGCAATTGGTCCTGTCTCTTCTATCAGAGTTTGTAGAGATGCAGTCTCTAAGCAATCACTAGGTTATGCTTATGTTAACTACCAAAACCGTGGTGATGGTGAAAAAGCACTGGAAGAGTTGAATTATGCTGAAATCAAGGGTAGACCATGTAGAATTATGTGGTCTCAGAGAGACCCTGCAACCAGAAAGAATGGTGCAGGTAACATCTTCATTAAAAACTTACATCCTGATATCGACAACAAAACTTTGCATGACACCTTCTCATCATTCGGTAACATCTTATCTTGTAAGATCGCAACTGATGCTAACGGTAACTCAAAAGGTTTTGGTTTCGTTCACTACGATAACGCTGAGTCTGCTAAGGAGGCTATTGAAAGCGTCAACGGTATGTTATTGAACGACTTGGAAGTCTACGTTGGTCCTCACATCCTAAAGAAGGACAGAGAATCCAAATGGCAAGAATTGGTTGAGAACTACACCAACATCTACGTTAAGAACTTCAGCACTGAATGGACCAAGGATGATCTTGAAAAGCTTTTCAGTCCTTTCGGTACCATTACTTCCCTTTACTTAGCAACTGATGAAAACGGCAACTCAAGAGGTTTTGCCTTCATTAACTACGAAAAACATGAAGATGCTGCCAAGGCTGTTGAAGAATTGAACAACTCTGAACATGAAGGTAAGGTGCTGTTTGTTGGTAGAGCCCAAAAGAAGAGAGAGAGAGTTGAACAATTGAAGCAACAACATGAAGCTGTTAAGCAAGAAAAGATGAACAAATACCAAGGTGTCAACTTGTTTGTTAAGAACTTGGATGATTCAATTGATGATGAAAGATTGAAGGAAGAATTTGCTCCTTACGGTAACATCACCTCCGTCATCGTCATGAAGGATGATGCTGGCAAATCTAAGGGTTTCGGTTTTGTTTGTTATTCGACTCCAGAAGAAGCAACTAAAGCAATCAACGAGATGCATCAAAGACTTGTTGAATCCAAGCCTTTGTATGTTGCTTTAGCACAAAGAAAAGATGTGAGAAGAAATCAACTTTCTCAACAAATTCAAGCTAGAAACCAAATAAGAATGCAACAAGCTGCTGTCCAGGGTGGCATGGGCCAATTCGTTGCACCAGTTTTCTACAACCAAAACTTCATGCCTCAAGTTCCAGCAGGTATTAGAGGTGGTGCATTCCCAGGTGGTCCAAACCCAATGATGATGCAACAAGGTGGTGCAAGACCTGGTCAAGGCATGCCAAACTTCAACGTTGGTGCTAACGGTCAACCTGTTCCGGTTTATGTTCAACCTGTGTTCAATGATTATCCACAAGGAAGAATGCAACAGCAACAAAGATACTACCAAAACAGACCAAACCAATTGCCTCCACAACAACAACAACCAAGAAAGCAAGGTAAAGATGAGAACTTGGCTCAGATCATTTCACAATTACCATCCGATCAACAAAAGAATGTTTTAGGTAACGAAATATACCAGAAGATTGTTGACACCAATAAGGTTGAAGATCCTAACGCTATTGGTAAGATTACTGGTATGCTTTTATCTATGGAAAATGCCCAGATTTTGGCTTCCTTGGAAAATGACGACTTGTTCAACTCTCAGCTAAATGAAGCTATCAACGCTTACCAATCGTATAAAAACGAAGAAACTGCCGCTCCAGCTGAATCATCCGAAGCACCAGCTGAATCAAATTAAGTTGGGTACACTGTATTTTTAACGACAAAAGCCAAAATATCCTCACAATACTATAGAATTTTGGGTTAATTTTGAAAATGTTTTAGTTGGGGTTATAACAGTTTAAAAATTGCTTCAGAAATATTATATTGTGCCATATGAAATTAAGCTTTTTCATGGTATTTGCAGTTCTTGTCTTTACCTATATTTTTTCTCCTTTCTTTGAGTAAATTAATTATTTTTGTGTTTGTTTCTCTGTTTTTTATCTTTTTGTTTTGAGGTAAAACGGAAGTTTTTTCAGAAATGCATTGTTCATTTACATTAAACGCTATTTTTACTTCTGTTATTTATTGCTTTAATATATAGGATGTTTAGTGTAATTAGCTTCATTTTTTTATAATGAAAAAAAAACTAAAAAATCATTAAATTAATAGAAAGCGAATATCGCTTCAAAGTCCATGTCAACAAAGCATACACTAATTTTTATCATTTTTATCTAATAAAAACTCAAATTCATCACCCATGTCATTTTGTAGCCAAGCTGCTTGAGTTGTAACATCTTTCCATAATTCCTTATCGTTTGAGGTAGATGATAATTGCTCGAATTCGGGTATATCATCGATTTGGTTAAATATGGATGACAAACTTGGTGAAAAAAGGCCTGAATTTATCTCGTGTTGTGGCCTGGAACGATCCAAAATTGAAGCCAAAGAATCCATAAAGAGACTAGGACTTGGATGCAGGGAATCCTGATTCGGTGGGTGCTGCTGGTTGTAAGGATTGTGATTTTGGTCCTGATGTTGAACTTTTTGAGTATGATTATAAAGTTCATTTTGATGTTGAGTATCTACATTATTCTGGAAAGAGGTTGAGCCATGTTCGACTGTTTCGCCGGAAGACTGTAATGATGTAGTTTTTGGTGTCAATGATTGTAAGGGGCTGAACAATGAGATGTATTTAGAGATGCCGGCATTTGAAATCTCTTGTGGTTTTTTAAATTTTTGCTCTAAGGCTGCAGATTGAGAAGCTACCTGTGTAAATCCGGGAAGATCATGTGGCAAAGCGGGAGGATTTGCATTCATGTGGACAGAAAGCAGCTCTTGGGTATTTTCACGCTCATTATTATTCTTTGTAGATCTTCCATTGGTGTCAGCCATATCTATATTTCTGGCACTTGAGTTCATCTTCAAATTTGCTTTATCCGTAGTTCCCGCTTTTGCAACCGTCACATTGTGGCCAAAAGACTTGTCCAGGTTTGCAGAAGATGTCGGTGGTATAAGTTTGTCATTATGTTTTTCAAGAAGCCCAGACATTGCGCCACTGAAATCAAGTATCGAAATTAACCTTAAAATCTGTTCCCTCCTTAAAGTTGCAGGATGATTACCCAAATTTCTCATTTTTGTGAATAGAGTTAAGGCATGATCTAAATGTTCATTGGTAGCGTCATAGACACCAAAAGTTGCATTAAACAATACAAGAGTTGCAGTTGAATTGAACAAATATTCACGATCCATATAGCCAAACATTGCCACCATGTTCTCAGGAACCAAAGCCCATAATGAACGAACTGTGTTGATAGAAGCTTGGAACGATGCATTTAGTAAGGCCAACACGACAGATGAATATTTTGAAAGATCTAAATATTTTCCCTCTTTCGGATTGGAAGATTTGAGATTGAGCAGAACAAAATGGAACAAAAGTGGTCTCACCGCTAGATTTATACCCTGAAAGTACTCTGTCATCATATTAACTACCAATCTTGAGATAGTCAATTCTGGTTGTGAATAATCACAATTGATATCCTGAGGAAGAGCTTTTTTCCACTTAAGTAAAGCAACAACCATTTCGTGAACCACTGGTAGAATATTTGATGAAGGATGCCTGGTGTACAATTTTCTCAATATGTTAGCATTAATCTGAGTTATTTTAACGCAATTGCTGATGAATTCAGCTTCTGGAAAAATGTAATTCTCACATCCAGGGTCTGGATGTGACATGTCAAAGTCGCTTGGTAGCTCTGTCGATATATCCTCATCTGTGAGCGATAATGGTAATCCCGCTTTAGAGGCAAGCATCCTCTCATACATGTAAACGGTCCACCACAACCTTCTCCGGTGTTCAAGTTCGAACCTGTTCAAACTATCTTTTCCTATATCAACATGTAGGCCCAGCAATAGGGATGCCCTGAGTGCAATACCGAAGTAAAAATATGACGCAGCTGTGCAATCTGCGACTTGGAGATAGAATGCATATAAAAGTAAAACCTCAATGCCTCCTTCCCTTATACAGTTATCGATGGACCCGCTTGCAAACAAACCCGTAAATAGTTCACTTGCTTGGTTGAAAAATCCAGAGCCCGGAAGTTTTGTGCCCGTATAATTGGGTTTGCTTCTCTTTTTCGTACTTTGAGTGTTGGTTGCAGAGGTATTTTCATTATTGAGAGTTCCGGACTCAGTGGTCGTATTTTGAGAGCTCGATGACGCTGACGCGTCGTGATGACGATTAAGCTTCTGCTTTTTTCTTCTTGGCTTTTCACTCAACTTATACCCATTCAAATAGTTAGCAGTACCCAAATACATTTCACCAGTAGCAAACACCAATAGTAACTTACAGAACCAGATAGTTTCTAGAGTGGACTCGTTTTGAGGGGAGTTATTTAAAGACTGGATTCCGTAATCCAACTTGAAACCCGCATTTGTGTCATCATTGTAAATTCTCCTAAGATTCTCCTTCACTAAACCTTCGTTGAAGAAATAAAAGCATCCATCATTGTAGGAAACAAACGAATCAACCAAAAGCATTGCGTAGCTATAACTTGGTAAGGTGAAATTAACATTAATACCCGGACGTGAATGAGTTTTCCCTAACATTATTCGATAAGCATTTCCCTCCTTTTCTAGAATCGTTTCGTTTTCAGCTTTATTGTGAGGCAATTCAGAAGAAGACGAGGCAGTTGTCCCATCAGGCTCGTTTGGTCCATTGTTCGATAACATGGGAGCAACGAGTCTTCCAATCTCCAAGCCAAATAGCGTCATAGAAGATGATCCAATGTATAATCTCTCTCCTGTTCTAGAATGTATAAGTCTTCCATATTGTTCCAAAAATGGTGGTATGACTTCTTGACTTTTTCTATCATTTGCCGAAGAGTCGTTCCGGGTTTGGGTCGATTTCGTTCCATCATCTTGGTTTATGTTTCCAGCATCCGTTGAGAAGTGATGGTAATCCAAGCCACGCTTCTTATAATTAGACTCTCTCTTTACTTCTGTATTTCGAGTATCATCATTGAAACCGCTCTCAATGGTATTCTTTCCGTAATGGTCTATCATCGTTGAATTGGTAGTTGATCTAGTTCCTTGATCGTTCTCCATGATCACTTCCAATGGTACCTCCATTTCCTCATCGCTAGAACCAGATTGTGCATTTTTGCTCTGGGAGTTTTCCAAGGAAAAATCTTTCTTTGCACTTTTATTCAGAGTTCTCAAATTTGCATTCTCAACCTTAAGTTTGGATATCAAATTCTGGAGTTTATCTAAGTATTTGACACTGATGACTACTTTTCTTTCTGCCTCTAGATAGACACAATTCTGCTTCAAGTTTAAACATCTCGAACATGGCTCTCCCATTCCATCGCATTTGATATGTCGCTGTCTACAGTTTGTGCATGCCATGTTTGTCCTTCTCTTTTTATCGCCAGATCCCGTAACCGGCTTATCTAAGGCTGCAATGGGTCTTTCGCTCTGATCCTCCATTGGCGGAGCACTTACTCCCGCAACTGCAGCTTTCTGTTTATCCGACATTGCCTGTTTGCCTGTTGTGACGGAACACTAGCTAGAATAGTTTCTAACAGTATCACCGTAGACTCTTTGCTGATAAACGAAAAAGCCGTTGGAAACCTTTCCTGATTTTTATCGTTTCCCCCTGATCTCTCAATCGCACGAAAGTCTCGCTCTCTCAAATTTTACATGTAAACACGGGTTAGCTTTTCCTGAATCTTAGAAAGTTTACTATCAATTAGGCGTTTACAGATACAGAGGAAGAAATGAAGAAAAGTTTATCTATCTATTATATAAATGTGTACATGGACATCAGAGTTTTGTTTCTTCAAGCTTCTCTGCTACGGCCTCTGGTTCTGGAGTGGAACCCTGTTCCTTGGCTCCAGGGTACTTAGAACCTCTGTTCTTCACCTTCTTTGTCTTCTTCTTTTCAGGTTGTGGAGCAGGGTAACCTTCTGCTTCTGCAAGTTGGAATTCCTTGTTATTCTTGTAATCCTCGATAATCGGAGTCAACAAGACGTTGATTGCATCAGCGACACCGGCCTTCAAATCGACAGGAGACAATTCTTCCTTGGAAAATGCGGACTCAAGATCCTCATAGGTCCCAAACGAGATTGGACCTCCGTATTTTTCTGGTCTGTCAATGAAAAACTCAAAAGTGTTGTCACCGTACTTAAGTTCATGGATTGGTGCCAACACGTTTTTCACAAATGCCAAAAGGCCATTTTCTTCAATGTTACCAGGGGCACAAAATGCTTGGTTAATCTTCTTCTTAACGACTTTTGGCTCATCTAGTAAATCGATCTTCGAATTTGGGTCAGATGCAGACATTTTTCCACCTTGCATTAAACCTGGAACCATTGGGTTCATTAAGTGTGCTCTCTTCTTGTAACCAAGAGACTGGATGTTTTCTTCAGCCAAGACAAAGATTTTTCTTTGATCGACACCACCTAGTTGGACATCAACACCTAAATATTCTTCATCCAATACTTGCATCAATGGGTAGATCAATCCAGAAAGAAGCGGGTTGGCAACTTGCTTGACCACATCTGCTCCTGCTCTCTTGGCATCGTTTTGTGAAACGTGGTTGGATAATTTGAACAAATCCAAGGTGTATTCTGGGGTGAGTTGGTAGGAAGAACCCAGAACAAACTTTAGCCTGTCCACAGGTACGTTAATCGATTTGAGGATGGATTTAACAACAAACTCATAGTATTTTGCTCTGTGCTGGACAACTTCTAATGGTGCCTTCATGTTGTCTAAGAAAGCGTGCAAGTCCGCAACAAGCACGGTGACTTCCACTCCGGCCTTTAACAAATGTGCTAATTTGACCATAGGTACAAAGTAACCACAATGTGGCTTACCAGTTGGGGCGGTACCCCAGTAAACCTTCAAAGGTCTCTTTTCCACCTCCAAGACATTTTTGATGATTTGAGGATTAAGGACCTCTTGCAATCCTCTCGTGATGAGTTCGTATTGCTGTTCAGGAGTAAGCTCAGACATATTGCACTGCTATAGTGTTTTCTCTAGATGCCGTTTTTGTCCACTTAAGCCGTCTAGTTTTCCGTGTTCTGGCGTCTTTGTTCTCTTCTATCTGAAAGAGTCACCGCCTCGTTGGAGGAAAATCGAGAAACTTTCTCGATTTCGTTTTCAGAGAGAAGAAGAGACTATCGACTGTGCAGTTTTCTTCTCCGCATGTCAAGCAGGCCCCTATGGTCAGAGCCAAAGGAAGGAAACACCAGGGTATGGAGAAAGAATAAAACAGAGCCATTTGCATTGACCTGTCACGACTGGTCACAGGGTAAATTTGCGGTTCTACCCCGGAGATTATTTAGCCACCGAGAGTGGCCTCGAGCTCCTGGAGTTCGATATATGTACAACTAGGTTGTAGGTCACGTTAAGATATGCTAATCTATTTGGCTACAGGATAAAAAACTACAATGTAAACGAACATTCATCTTCATAGTAGTATTGGAGCTGAGTCGGAACTGTTTTGATCCCTCCAGAGGGTCCTAAGGTCTGAAAACAAAAACGTGAGAATGTCTAAAGTGCAGAACATCTCCTCCCTCGTGTCAATCAAGTCGCAGGAATAATTGATGGGACTTCTTGCATTCAACTAGCTTGCTGAGAAAGTGAACATGTTTATGTTTTCTATAATCTTTTTGAACTCCTAAACCAGTCCCTTGCCGGGTAGTGGTTAAGGCTAGACACAGAATGCGTTCTTGGTGGAGTCCGTAAATAAATAAAATATTCAACTCTATTTAAATTAAAAATGCTTAGTAAAAGGTGTGTGTAGGTAAGTTGAGATATGGGGAGGTTCAGTGCTGTTACAAAACGTTTCTCGGTTCGGCTGCAAGGCCTCTCGAGCCGTACAAGAGATTTGAACCACGAGTGTTCGATTGAGACGTGTTTGATTGAGACCGGTCTCTGCTGTCTTCGGTAGTTGCTTGCCTAATGGAATAATTTGTGTCGTTATTTTTAAATGGCTGTGTAGTAAAGGGTGATGAGTTGCTATTGTGGTAGGCTTCTTCAAAGACTCTCGAGGGAACGTACTCGTAGGTATCTATCTCTGGGCGCTCATTTTTATTATGGTTTTGGCTCAGTGAGCCTGTGAATAGATTTGTGCCGGATGAATTGAATGGGTCATCATCAGAGTCGTCGGAGAAAGGAATGCTCGTGAATCCATCATTGTGCAGGTTGGTGGTGGATTTGTTCACTAGGTTCGTCCGTGAATGAGATACCGGTATCTCGTTCAATTCGACGTCGAATGGGTTTGACTTGTCGATCGAGTCTGAGGTGTAGTCGTTGGAGAAGTTAAGAATAGACTGATCCAGCTTTCTCTCTTCTTCGATATCAATGAGAGCGTTTTCGTTTTTGAGGAAAGAAGGAACCTTTCTTCTTTTGGAAAAGTCTTCTTCCTGTAGTTGTGCTTTGGCGGAGTACAAGTTGGCCACACTCTCGGCAACCAAATCTGCACAATACTTGCCAAACTTCATCTGTGACCGCCTTTTGGTAGCACTGATCACACAGATAGACGAGATTATCACGATGACGTTTTTCACAGTGAAACAGAGCCAGACAATGAAGGAGAACATCATAAAGGAAAGCAACACAGCCTCCTCCTTGTGGTTGGCCGCAATGGAAGATATGATGCTGGCAATGTCGCCGCTGGTGAACCTGTTGGAAACTGAGTACGCGATGGTAGCTCCGTTTAAAATCTGTCTTGGGGTGTCGGCCAAGATCCAGCTGATGATGTCGTAGTGATACTCGCTGTAAATCGTTAAGCACATCCAGTCGTGGAAATTCTTTGTCTGAATCTCCTCGAAGATGCAGAATCTCTCATAACTTTTCAACGAGTCGATCATCCTCGCCCCTGTATGGAGGTACGTCTTCACTACCTTGTTTTCCCTTTCGATGAAGACTCCGAGCACCCAGAAGAAAATAACGTAGAGAAACGAAATGCCAATGCATGTGGTAAATATGATCTTGTACGCCAATATTGGGATGTAAGTTATCGTGTGGAAATCGCTCCAATTGTGGAGGGCGTAGATCTGGATCAGCGTGTAGATATCTGAGGCAAGAAATAGCAGCTGAAAGCTTAGCCCAAGCAGCATCGATATATAGCTCAACACGTTGAGGAAGCTGCATTTTCTGTAGTTATGTTCACCTGTGATGTTGTTGAAGGTGATTTTCTCGGGCTCATCGAACAACGTCGACGAAAACTGTGTCTTGTTCTCCATCGTTGCTGCCTCCTCCAAACACGGCGGCCTCCCTTTCAGCAGCAACAGAGTGTCTCTCGTGTTTTTGTCGTACCGTCAAACACTAGGGCTCTTCTTCCCTCCTCTTGCCTCTCTATTTTCTTCTCCAGTAGAGACTCACAAGACCCATAAGACATCCAGAAAAGCCAAGACGAAACAAGCCTCCGGCGCCACGCGTCCGGAAAAAGAAAATCATGAAACGGCAACGGCGTGCCTAAAATAGAACGGAGCGTCTATGTAAACAGAGGAGATACGATACGGGAGTACAATGGGCTATCTGCTACGACGGGTCCGTCTGGTGGAGACGCCCTGGTCAGCATCTGCATCTGCAGAGGCCGGACTGCTGGCAGCGGCAACGGCAGCTGCGGCATCAGCCTCGGGAGTGGGTGAGGTCTTTGGACGTCGTCCCCGGCGTCTCGGAGGAGTTGCTGCTGCTGCTGCTGTTGTCGTAGCTGCTGGAGGTTGTGAGGTTTCTGTTGTGGAGTTCGACGTCGAAGATGCTGGAGGAGCACTCGACGCAGACGCAGCAGCAGAGCTGGCACCAGTTTTCTGCTTCTTTGGAGCAGCAGAACCCTGTTCTGATGATACTGAGTCCACTCTTCTCTTCCGGGACGACCTGCGGAGACGCATTCCCTCATTCGCTTCGTCCGCCTCGTCCCGTTCGTCATTGTGCTCTTCAGTCTCTCCATCCTTATCCTCCTCCTTATCTTTCTCTTTTTCCTTCTCTTTCTCCACATCCTTCTCAGCATCTTTTTCGTCCCCCTTTGACTGCTTGGCGTCTTCGGCCTCCTTATCACTAGCACCTTCGTTGTCGCTTTCTCCTCTTCTTTTCGACCGTGTTCTCCTCGTCGGCACCTCAGACTCTGGAGCAGGGGTGGTCTTGCGTTTGCGCCCGCTTCTTGTTACAGAAGTATCCGCTTCACTCTCTGTTGGTGTCTGGTTCGAGCGTCCCTTGGAGCTACTTCGTGTTCGTTTCCCAACCGCCTCCTCGGCAGTGTCATTCTCAGTATTGTCTTCCTCTTCTTGATCAGATGATCTTCTCCGAAGCCTGGTGCTCCGGCGTGGGGTAACTTCTTCTGCCTTGTTTCTCCTTCTGCCTCTCTTTTTAGGTGTAGATATCACGCCGTCGTTTTTGTCGTCAGGCTCGCTTTCAACACCTATTGACGTATTGTTGGCCTCATTTTCATACTCCTCCGCTTCTTCAGACTTGATGGCATCCTCATTCTCATCGCCCGTCTCACTCCTTGCTCTGTGGCCTGATAACTTGCCACGCCTGGCCTCCTCTATGTCGTGAGTCTTTTTTTCGTTGTGCTGCGTTTCTTTCTCCACATTAATGTGAAGCTTTCTGGCTTGGGCCCTCGTCAAGTGTGCAGGTTCTCCACTATCTTCTCGTTCTTCCTCTGATTCTTCTTTCGTCTCCTTTTCCTTCTTTGTTTCGGCATCGTTCTGTTTAACTTCCTCTGTCGCAGACTCTTCCTTTTTTCCTTGCTTTACTTCTTCCTTAATTTCTTCATGCTTCTCTGCTTCTATCTCTTGGCCGTCTTTTGGCTTCTCTTCTTCTGTGCCTTTCTGAAGGTTCTCATCTGATGCCCTTTGTTCGGTTGCTTCAGTACTTCGACCGACAAAGCCTTGATCACTAGTAACGCCGGATCTATCATCTGTTCCTTCAAAGGAAACACTTTCATCAAATACCTTGTTTTTGTCTTCATCAATTGTGACATGTTTAATGTGTCTCTTTTCCGTGGGCGTTTCTCTTTCTATTGCTTCTTCAACAGCTTGAGCTCCGGCTTTTTCCGAGGTTTCAACTGGAGTTTCCTGTTCAACTCCTTTGGCCTCGGCTTCCGTTGATTCTTTCTGATCATTCTTTTTGTCAATGGATTTTTCTTCTTTTATTGGCTCGTCTTTCTTCACGTTATCCTTCTCCTTTTTGGTATGGGTCTGCTTGGCGTCATGGCTCTCATCTTTGGCGCCAGCGCTCTCTTCGGTGGTTTTCTGGACAAGCTGCTCGTTAGTTGCACTTTCCTTGGAGTCTAACTTCGACAAGCCTTCCATGTCATAATACTCAGCAATTTTAGAGTTTATTATCGCACTGGTAATCTTCGGCTCTGCGTATTTTTCTGCTAGTTCCTTTTCGATGATGGATAAGCTCTCCTTGGCGTTTTTACCTAAGGGCCGGTGATAACACATTAGGTTCAAAAGAAACCCCTCTTTATCCACGTCCCACTCATATTCCGTCGCAGTCATGTTTATGTATTTGGACTTGCGAATGGGCTGACCTTCAATTCTTAATACATCTGGCACTCCGAAAAACAAGACCATTGTTTGTTCATAACATGGTCTTGAAAATAATGACAGTCTCGCCGAGTGAAACATGAATTCTCATTCAAGGCGCGTCCAAAAAGGGTATGTTTTATTTAATGTGTGCGAGGTAACGTAAGTTACAGAATAACTACAAAAGATGGTTGTTTCTGAGATACTCTGCCACGTTTTCAATCATCTCAGCTTTGTTCTTTCCGGTTTTAACAAGGCCTCCCTTGCTTTTGATGTAGGTTCGTAAGACATCATTGGTGCAATTTTTAAGGCCGCACTCCCGATAAAAGATTGCCGCTTTGGCATCGTTCAACGGCTCACCGGCCTTGGGACCCTTGGCCTTTTTAGGTGGTAATTCTTTCTGATTCAAGTCCTCTGTCGTTCTTTTCAACTCATTGAAGTTTGACACACGGTTGTACCTGCTTTGTAACTCGTTTACTAGGTCCGTCAATGGCTTGTCTTTCTCTATTTTAGCACGAAAGGAGAGCATTAGCTGATACATCTCGTCAAGCTCGAGTTGCTGCTTCCCAAATCCCGAATATTCTCCAGGCTCATTATCTAATTCTGTCTTGCTATCTGTTTGAGGGACTTCCCGCTGTAGTATATGATCCTCCATGACTTTAAATTTCCAAGAAAGGGAAGGATTTGGGAACGCTTCAAAATTTTGCAAGGTTAATCTTTCCACTAACTTATCCAGCATATGGGTATCATCGAGCTCAGAAAGTGAATCGAGTTTGTCCATGTACTCTGGAGCTTTTCTGACTTCATCGCCAAATGGAAACTCTACCATTGCTAGAGCCTGTGGGTATTTATCGAAAGTTAGCCCAAAATTACTAGCAATGCCCGTGGGTATCAAATAATAAAACCTTGGGTATGAGGTTCTTCGAGGCATTCCCCAACATAAAGCCATCATTTTCTTTTTGCAAAGAGACCTATAGAGAGCGGCAAACTGGTCTAAGGAGTTCTCAATTTCTGTATCTTCATTCGCAATCACAAATATAGCTTTGCTGATGGTGTATGAAGGGTTGAAATACTTATATTTCCTCGTTCCAACCACATGTAAAATAGGCTTTTCGTCTTCTCCAAATTTCATACACTCTGTTTGAATTTTCTCTTCTATGCCCATGAACTGATCAGAAATTTGATAGACTTTTTGGATGTCAGCAGGATCCACATCCTTGCCATCAGCTTGGGGCATATTTTTTTTCTTCACATACCTCAATCTGTTTTCACTGTTGTAAAACTTTACTTTTTTCCACTCAACAGTGGTGAAAGGATTAATTCCCCTAACAGCCATTTTCATATCGCCAAATATAAGCGGGCATTGGAAAGCCATCCTCCTGACAGTAGCATGCTTTATGATCCTTTCATCTAGCTTGTCCAAAGAAATTTCATTAACAGCGGGCAAATACTTCTTCGCTTCCACGTCTGCATCCATTGGGAAATCAAACAGCTGTTTGAATTCATTCATCTGTTCAGATTCTGATTTAATATTATCAGCCTCTTCATTCTTCAATATAAATGGATATACCGTTATTTTGGAGTCATTGAGATCTCGCAGCTTGCTATGGATTTTTTGCTTGATGTTTTGCTCTCCGTTAAACGGCTGCTGACAGTCAGTAAAAAGAAAGACCTTTCTGCTTGTATACTCTTCCGTTCTTACAGGTATATTGTTGAAATCCAATAACGCTTGCTGGAGCATACTGTACAAAGAGTGGCCGAAACTGGCATTAACATCCGCATCTTTTATGGGTAACAATTTGCCCCACTTTTCAATATTATTGAAAGAAATGTTTATTACTGTCTCAGTAGGTACGGCATTTTTTAAATATCTGTCTAGAGTCTTCAACATGCCTTGATTAAGATCCTGGAGTCTGAAGATCCGATAGACACCTTCAATATCTCCGCCCTCATCGTTTCCACTCTTGCTTTCTTTGGCGCAATTGAAAATGTAAAGGCCTAATCCAGTGTTTGGCATTGTCTTAGTTAGTGTTATGAGTAGATTCAAGAACGTATTGAAAATTGCCGACATCTTCTCCGTGATGGAAGGAGTCATGTGTACCGCCAAAATTATTCCTTCATGGATCTTGAAATTACCAGCATCTTCATCATTGTTATCATCAGAATCATAGCTGCTATTTGTATTCATCTCCTTCAATCTATTTTCTGTCATGATATGAATCCGATTTTTGATTACTGTTCTATTATGTCTTATCTAAATATCCGTATATATTTCATAGGGAATGGTATAAATACCACGTCCGAGCCTCGTCGGTGCACGGATGTCTAATGCTTGCTACGAGCGATACGAGATGAAAATGGAAATGTTGATGAAGTTTCTGTGAAATCTCTTGTGCAGTATACCTGTTCGGATGTAACCTTCGTAGCTTATCTGCTAACCGCCTATTGACCCCAAATTGACTAGTCTTTAGAAACGTCAACATGAGCAAATACTTACAGCTTGCTCTCCATCCTCTGGAGTTGAAATCAGTAATTCAATTGTACGTCAAAGCAACATTTTTCCCCCCATTAGACTATTTCAGAGCTAACTCCTCTTTGAATGTTTGATACTAACAAACGTTTTATTTTCATTCTGAAAATTTCTGGCATTTTCATTCTTAATATGTGTTTTTTTTTGTTTTAGAAAATTCTTCAGAAGACAACTTTTTCCTTTAAATCCAACATCCGATTCTGAAATAGAATGTTATGATCTGTTAAAGAAGACTTCTAGGTCATTTGTCGCAGTTATCATGGAGATGCACCCAGAGTTGCGTAATGCCATCATGGTTTTTTATCTTGTATTGAGAGCATTGGACACAATTGAAGATGATATGAGTATTGATCCAAAGATTAAAATTCCATTATTAAGAAGTTTCCATGAAAAACTCTTATTGAAAGACTGGACATTTGATGGTAATGCAGAAACAGAAAAGGACAGATGCGTTCTTTTGAGTTTCGACAAAGTTCTTGCGGAGTATTCTAAGTTAAAGCCGGAATACCAAGATATTATTAAGGAAATCACCGATAAAATGGGAAATGGTATGGCTGACTATATTAACAATGAAGAATTCAACTTAGACGGTGTTAAGACAATCAAAGATTACGATCTTTACTGCTACTATGTTGCTGGTCTTGTTGGAGTTGGCTTGACGAAGTTAGGTGTTGCTTCTAAGTTCAGTGATCCTTACTTACTTGATCACATGGAACTAAGTCATTCGATGGGTCTTTTCTTACAGAAGACCAACATTATAAGAGATTACAAAGAAGATCAAGTTGATGGTAGATCATTCTGGCCACAAGAAATTTGGTCCAAGTATGTCGATAAGCTATCAGACTTCACAAAACCGGAAAATGAAGAGAAAGGTCTTTACTGTATTACGGATCTAGTTTTAAATGCAATGGGTCATATCAAAGACGTTTTAGTGTACCTCACCATGGTTGATGATCATTCAACCTTCAATTTCTGTGCAATCCCACAGGTCATGGCGATTGCAACATTGGCTGAAGTTTTCCAAAATAGAAATGTCTTCAAAACCAACGTCAAAATCAGAAAAGGCACTGCCTGTGATTTGATATTGAGATCAAGGACTTATGAGGATGTTTTGCAAATATTCAGCAAATATTTAAGAATTATTCACCACAAATGTCCTGTTTCGGATCCAAACTATCTTGCAGTTGGTATAAAGTGTGGTGAACTAGAGCAATTCATAGAAGAGCTCAATCCTAATCCAAAGCATTTGCCAAAGGGTGTCAAACCAATGCAAACGGAAAACTATTTGCGTGCATTAAAGAAAATCGAATCCGATTCGTCTATCAAGTCATTGATCAGATCAGAATATATTGGTGCTGATGTTATTTTGACTTTTATTGGTCTTGCAACAGTTTCACTTATTTATACTTGTATAGATGTCTTCTTTCATGGTTTATAAACTCTTTTTCATTTTTCTTCACTTTGTAAATTTTCCATAATCACCTCCATTAAGTAAATTTGCTTATGTCAGTACACGCCTGGATATGCAAAGGCTTTACGTATTTAAAAAGTCAACTAATTTTATGTCGGCTGCGTAATCATATCCACTGAATCCATCAATTATGTCATGAACATTCTTTTCACGTTCTCGTTCCGACTCAAGGTTCTTTTCCAGAAACTCATAATTCAGATCTGACTTGATATTAGCCAGAGGCTCGGTCACGTTTATATTTAGGAACTGAACCAAGCGGTTATCATCCACTTGTTTGTTCAATTCCATCAGAAATTCCTTAATTTCTGTGGGTATTTCCTTATAATCCTCTAAGAGTTGGATCAAGACGTAAAAGAGTGTGTCAAACTCTGATCCAAAGCACTGGCACTTCAGCAAATGTAAATAGTTTTTTGGAGAAATCTGTAGCCCTAGCTCCTTAAAAAAGACGAGGAATTTTAATCCGAGTAACTTGAAAGGAAATTTAGAAACCTGATGAAAAACAATATCTTTATGCTGTTCGCACAAAAGTTGTCGATTCATGCGCAAACCGTTAATCATAAAAACTGTGCTACCCATATAACCGCCGAGATTATCTATAGATGCAAATAAAGAGTAAAGAGCAATTTTCTTGACGTCTATACTCGTTAATTTCTGTAGCACTTGTAATTTTTCTTCAAGGTTGGTATAATCATGCATTTCCGGAATAGACAAGAGGGTTGAAGGTAATTCCTCGAATTTGGGTATTTTTATGATGTCATCGCTAATGAGTCCATCCATGAGTATCATACACTCTTCAAATCCATATGATGCAATTAGTTTCAAACATATAGAATTTTTCACAGTCGCAGATTCAATATTTGATAAGACTCTCAAAGCTTTTTCTTTTTCGTTTGACAGGATTAATGCATCCGCATAGCGTTCCAAAGTACCATCGGCTAACTTCATACGTTGGATATTTTCAAATAATCTCATCAGTATTGTGTTATTTTGGAAAGCAATTGCATTAGCCAAGATATGGGAATAATTGGGCTCCAGGATTAGATTATACTTAGATAATATATCTATCAGCTGAATGATAATAACTGTATCATTGCGCTTACTCGCTTCTTTCAAGATATTAAAAAAATTCAAGGAGTAAGCCAATTTCCCCTTTTCTAAATGTTCATTTTTCGACAAGGCTTCAAATTCTTGAAGTGCTAATAATGCAGCCTGTTCGTACTGATCGTTTTGCAAAAGTCTTGGTATTTCGTAATAGCCCACACACATTTTCATTCCGGCAAGAAAATCTTTATACTTTTCACTATATACCCCGCTATAATCTTTGAGAAATATCAAATTTGAAATGGTAGTGATTTCTCTATCTAGCATTTTTCTATCCCGTACCTTGTCAAGTATTTGCAAGGCGGATTTGAACTGCCTTATTCCAGATTTGGAATTTAAAAGATGTGACAACTCCAATTTTAATTCATTTTTGGATTTGTTGAACTTCGTCAGCTCCAGTAAACGGGAGTTCATCTGAGGAATACGCAGGAATTGGCTTTTTACTTCGAGCTTTATTGTTTGCCGAATCCTTCAGCCCCGAAAGATATGCATGTCATATCCAGCTTTTCACTCTTGAAGCTTTCGGAAGCGAGGGAGTGAAAAATTAGGAAATGAAAAAATAACGAAAAGTTTGGGATTAGAATTCAGTGAAAGATGAGTGGCCCGGGTTTTCTCAGATAAGATAAAAGAAAGCTGTAAAGCCATCAACTAAGCTCAGATAACGCCAGAGTAAAACAGGATGTTAGGTAGACTACTCTGCAGAAGATTACCTGTTAGACATTATTCACAGAATTCCGGTAATGCCAGCAATATCAAAGTTTTTGATAGGCATGTCAAATGGTTACAGAAAGAGAGAGCTGCGCAGAACCCTGATTCCAAGTTTGCGGAGTACTTGCGTGATGAAATCAATCGTCGTACTATCGAAAGACTGGCCTTTTTAAAAACAGAGTTTACAAATGTGCTTGATTTCGGTGCCCACTCCGGAAATTTCGAAAAATTGTTGTGTGACCCTTCCAGGGATAGTCAAGATCCACAATGGAAGGCCGATAGAGAGTTGATTAAATCAAAAATAGGAAAGCTCACTATGGTGGAATCTTCAAAATCTATGCTTTACAAAGACTTGACTTCTGCATTCAATAAAGAACTTAACATTGAAAGAATCGTTGCAGACGAAGAAAATTTTGATGTCCCAGAACTTTCAGAACCTAATCAATATGACTTAATTATCTCTAACTTGTCCATGCACTGGATCAATGATTTGCCAAACGTATACAAGAAACTTTACAATTGTCTCAAACCAGATTCTTGTTTCATCGGCTCCATGTTTGGTGGTGATACTCTATTTGAACTCAGAACTAGTTTACAGCTGGCGGAGATCGAACGTTACGGTGGTTTATCTCCAAGAATCTCACCTTTTGTGGAATCCTCAGATGTTGGTAACTTGATGCAAAAGGCAGGTTTCCAAATGCTTACAGTTGATGCTGAAGAACTAATTGTGGATTATCCAAATGTTTTGGCATTAATGGAGGATTTAAAGCTAATGGGTGAAAATAACTCTGTTTTAATGACTCCTCCCCCATTGACTAAAGATTTGTTGTTAGCTGTTGAACCTATATACAGAGAATTACATGGTGATAAAAAAACAGGGCATCTACCAGCGACTTTTAGGTTTGTATATATGATTGGTTGGAAGCAAGGAAAGTATATGGCTAAACCTGCAAAGAGAGGTAGTGCAAATGTTAGCTTGAAAGATGCTTTAGATGGTAAAATTATTACATCTACAACTACTTTAACTGAAGATGAGGATCCTTCATCAAAGAAAAAATAAATTGTTGTCAAACCGACAACCCTCGTGTGTATAATATAAACATAAATGAATATTCTAACAGATCAACTGTAATTCAAATTCTATAGAGCAACGTAAATATTTTCTATGATTTTTGAGAAACCTTGAACTCTTCTTCTATGAACTCGTGTAAGTCTCCTCCCTTGGATTTGATTATTTTTAGCTTTTTTCTTAGTACGGCGTCCATCAAATTGCGGCTAGCTAGATAGAAGACGAGCTTAACAAACAAATAGTTCGTAATTTCATCCTGCTTTAAGTTAAAGTCTTTCAAGATCTGCTGTATTCTTTCATCGGAAGCAGATATAAAATTGACATCACTATTGAATAAATGGGCGACAAAGTTTCCAATGCTCGATTTCCCTTGGAACACTCCCTTGAATAGATCGTTTATCATAGTTTTAACAAAATGGGAAGAGTATTTGGTAATGACGATTGGCTTTCCCTGGACTATCATCTTACCAGATTTGTCAGCGGGTAAGTTTCTTAAAAATAAAAGCTTTCTGTCTTTTTTACTAAGCTTTTTCGTACTGTCGATTTTTGTCTTCTCAAGAGTTTCCTCATTATACCTTCCATTCGGATAGACTGTGATAGAAATTTGAATTTCTTCTTCGGACTTGTCAAGTGGTAAATGATGGACCTTTATAATTTCTTCTCCGGGCATTCTTTTGGTTTTATTCAAGCTCTGTGGTTTTTTAGATTTTGAATGAGCTTTTCTTGCAAGTTTATGAGAAGCAATTTTCTCGGAGATTATGTCCTTCAGTTCTTCACTTGTTTTATTTCCGAAATCATCTATCGTCAAAGGGATAGCCATTTGTTGATTCAATATTAGGTACCTTTCATCATTCTTCAAGCTTCTGATAAAATCATTCAAAGTTCCGGTAAAACTTTTTTGCAAAAAACCATCAGTGGAATATTTCGTTAACTCGTTCCAAAACAAAATACGATCCTCTAATTCCCAGTCTAAATATGTTTTCTCAACGGTTTTCAACAAGTTGTATAGAGGTCTGGTTTCTTTCGCAGTTACACAGGAGTTTATTAGCTTCGCAAAAAATTCTAGAAAACCTAGGAAGTGTTGAGAGTCGCCAAACAAACAAGCTTTTATTATGTGAAAACGCTCAGCAGAATTATTGATAGTTTGGAAAAGTTTAGGCGATGATTCGACAACGGATAAGAGAACCAAGTTTTGATCACCCAAACGTTCAATCAGCTTAGTAAGGATAGTGTCTATAATGTTATATTTTTCAAAGATTGAAGCCAAACAAGAAATTATATCAGGATCATTATATCTAAACATATCGCAAATCATAAAGTCATTCATGTCAAGCTTTTTCTTTTCTGTTAGTGAAGATAGGACAAAAAGGTATATGCGAGTTTCCTCCTTTGTCGCACCTGGGTATAATGGAATAGTGCTCATTCTAAATGAGCCAAAATTATGGATTGATGTTTTCCTATTTATTACAAGCTTAATTAAATTCAAACGCTTGGAATCGAGAGTCAATAAAAAGCTTGACTTTTTGAGATGGTCTTCGCATATTACCCTGAGACTTTTGGGATATTTCCCTAGAGCAAAAGTGTAGTTTCTGATAATGTCAAGATTCTGAAATAAAATTGTTGTGTAAAATAGTTCATCGAAGTTGAAGTCCAAGAATTTTGATTGAGTTTTTTCAAACAAGTTTTTTATAATATATACATGATTCTTTTCGTTGTCATATCCAGATATGCAATCGAGGCAAATTTTGTTGAAATTCTGTGGACCAGCTGAATTAAAATATGGGGCCACTATGTCATCATCCAATGACAACAAAGCATTTAATGCTAAGTATGCATTCTTTCTCACTTCTGCATCCGCTGAAAATGTTACATAAGATAAAAGAAGCAAGAAGAATTTCAGGTTTTCATAAGGCCTAAGATCATTAATGTAGGCAAATTGTAAAATTTTTGACAGAAATACTTTAAAGCGGACATTGTATTCTAATGGTATATTTATTATTTTGCAGAGCTTCAACAGCAGGCTAAATAGAGGCCTCAAAAATGTTTTTTTAATATTCAGACCGTCGGAGTTTTCAAGTATCAACACAATCAAGTCAAGATAGCTAATAACGGAACTCCAATCTATATTCTGTGAGGGTGTTGAAAATGATATATCTGCCAAATCTGGGTAGACCAGACACTCCAAGGAGAGGAGGGAATTTTCTGTCCAAGTTGCATCTTTCCCTTGTAAAGCCGGAGCATAATCCCGGACGTCAAAATGTCCTAGGAAAATTTGGAATTGTAGTATTTTGTCGATATTGGAACTTGTAACTAAGTTGCCCTGTTGGTAAGAGTAATTCCCGAGCTTGATATACAGCTGTAAAGTTTTCTTCAGTAGGGGCATGTTTTTGCATTCCGTGTTGATGATGTAATTGTGGAGTGATTGCACCAAATAGTCCACTAGCTCTATATCAAAGAGGTTCTGCGAATACTGGAAAATATGGGAAAGTAAATCCAAGATGTGATGGGCTGAAGATATCTCACGACTTGAATGGAGTCGGATGCATGTGACGGTTTCACACAGGAACGGTACCAAGATCGATTTGCTTGATGAGACAAGTCGGAGAAGCTGCGCATTGAAAGTTCGTCCCAAAATCAGGTTCAACAATATACTGTATAGGTAAGAGGTACTGTCATACATGTTTGACAACGAATATTGGCATAATATGTAGAGCCCTTCCCCAGCTGGGGTGCCCAAACGAGTTTTTCTTAGCAGTTTCAAGAGAGGCACCAAGTCCTTACCCCTGACGACTGGTACTAAGATATCCAGCGGTATCTCTCCGTCCTGGGAGAGGATATCATGCAATGAAACGAATAGCGGGTCCAGCTGTGATGCCAGTTTGGACACATCTTTGGAGTCCTTGAGCAGGTCGGAAAACCGTTTCTTCAGCTCCGCAAAAGTGGGGCTGGTATCTTCAAAAGCACTAACGTCTTCCGTATGAAGAGTGATCTGATCAGACATGTCTGAGCAGTGCTCGTGGCAACACCGCAGAGAGACGTCTTTGCTTTCTCTGCCAGACGAGAGATGATGAAGTAATGAACATGTTCCCGGATGTCGCCAGCTCGAGCCACAAATCTTCCGAGAGCGATGCCTGTCAACGGGGGGCCTCCCTTCATGTGTTTGGCCGTTGTCACCGCACAGGGTCACGGTCATACAAAGTGTTGTTGTTGCGTTACATATGTCTATATAATTCCCCACCTATTTCTCCCTCTCCTGACTCTTTTTGTCCAACTTTGTGAACTCAAACCGCTCATGTGCAGGTAACGGCGTCTCCAGGAACCCATGCAACTGCTGCTGTTGCTGCTCTGAGTCGGTCCGGAACGTGAGCTGGACCTGGTTGAGGTAGTTCGGAACGCCGAAGTACATTCTACGAGGCACCTTGAAGTCGATGAGTCGAACTGTTATATCCTTGTCCTTGTGCTCGTCAACGGCACGTTTCACGTGGGCGTAGATCTGCCACACACACGCCTGTGTCTTCGGCTCCGGTCGCACAACGTACACGACTCTAGTGAGACGGGGAAGCATGGCACATCAACTACTTTGATTGTCCTTCCTATTCATCTCTTCCGCCTTCTTCTTTCTCTCTCCATTTCCAGTTGCCTCTTCATCTTCAACTCCTCCGGAGGCTTGCTGCCGAGGGCTTAGAAATCACGGAAAAAAAAAGAGGCGAAAAAAGTCTCACTCGAAGTCGCGTTCTCTGTTTTCTTTTTTCTTTTTGCGCATAAGAAAGCGTCTTTGCTGTCGATCTGTTTGTCCTCCCTCTTTGTGGCCTTCATTTTAGAGAGAAAAGAGAAGGAGACACCACCACCGACAGGACACTACTCTTACGACATACAGCAGATACAAGCACACAACCTGCCATGCTTAGCTCACTCACGACACTCGCTCTAGCCTTGGCGTCCTTCGGCGTCTTGGGCACCACTTCCGCAAGCACATCAGGCTCATCGGAGGCTAACATTCTGCAATTTGACAACGTTGGTTACCTCGGATACTACTTCCCAGTCACCAAGATTGAAGCTCTTGACGACGGCAACTGCACGTGTGAGAAGGATTTAAACGATCCGTTCGTCTTTTCGGGGCCTTTAGCGCCTTTGGACGAAGAGTTGACCGTCCATTTGAGAGGTCCTATAAACTTGAGAAAGTTTGGCTACTACGTCACTGACTCGTACAGCTTCGGCTCCTCGTCAGGATCCTGGGAGAGAAAGGCTTACTACGACTCGGAAGAGGGTACTGCTGACAACGTCACCTTCTTGGCCAACTACGGTGAGGCCAACACATGCTTGGGCAACGCCGTCGACTATGTCACATCAGATGGTCTCAAGCTCGCCAACGAGTCAGAGGTTCTTTCCAACACTACCATTCCTTCCGCATACGAGATCACCATCGCCTCCAGCATCAAGTGTAACGGCACTGAAGATTGTGGTGCGTACAGATCAGACTGTCAAGCTTACCATGGTTTCTACGGTGTTAACAAAATGTTCCTCTTTGAATTCTGGGCACCATCCGACAATTCTGAAGAAGACAAAAAAAACAAGACAGACGGTTATGACATGCCTGCCATCTGGTTACTGAACGCTCACATCCCAAGAACCTCTCAGTACCCAACTAACGGTAACTGTTCTTCGTGGAATTCCGGTTCTGGTGAATTCGATATCTTCGAAGTGATGAACTACACCGAAAGAAACCACTTCTACTCGACAATCCACGACTTCCAGGGTACTGATGATATTGGAACAGGTTTACAGAACTTTGGTTACTTGGAAAGAACTCCTGAATCTGTCATGACAGGTGGTGTCATCTTCGCAGAAGACAAGACCATCACTGTTTTCCTCTCTAATGACACCACAATTGGCGATACCATCGACAACTCCGATCTCTCCAGCTGGGTTTCCGCCCTAGAAAAGAAAACCGAGGATATTAGAACCTTGTCTTCGATTTCTCAAGTCCCTCCTTCGACAACATCCACCGGAACTGCAACTTCCAAGTCCTCGAGCACGGGTAGTGTTTCCTCCATCTCCTCCTCATCTCATAAGAATGGTGCTGCTGATGTTCTTTCTGGAACTCCTTCGGCTCTCCTTAGTACTTTGGTTTACGTTGTTTTCAGCCTTTTCTACATTTGAGTCCGATGGGTGGTGCTTCCTTTTCATTCACTGATTAATTAGAATCAAAAAAATAAACATTCACTGAACATTAGACACTTGTCTCAAGCCTTTTTTTACCCCTCAATACTTTCTTTTTCTTTATTTCTTTCTTTCTTGCCTTATTTCTTCCTTCTCTTATTCTACATTGCAGCGTTGCATTACTTGAAGAAAAAATATCAATTTGGGCCACCTAGAGTTAATTTCAATACTTTACTTTCATACTGTCCCTCCACATCGGAACATTACGCATCTATGTATCTACAACAGCTTTATCTGTCTTCTATATAATTCATATATCCAATTCGATCCTTAAGTACTTCTCTGATCTTTCTCGCGTACACTGTAAAAAAAAGCTCAATGCGTCGATAGACGCACGTGGACTCGTCTTTTGTTTGGCGTTGGACGTGTCGTTCGAGAGAGGACTGTAGGGGAGAGAGAGACGGGCAGAGAGAGAGAAGGAGAGGAATAGACAGAAGTTGTTATTGTTGCCTGTCCAGGAACGTAAGTCCGATCGGGCAGCAAATTGAGGTCTTTGCTATAACAGTAGATCAACTTCCACATCTGTGCCAAGTCTATCCTTCCCCCAGCCATGTCGAATCAGTGGACTGTCGATCCAGACACGCGTAGGAAGTTGCTAGCTTTGCAAAAGCAACCAACAAATAAGAAATGTTTTGATTGTCAGGCACCAAACCCGCAGTGGGCCTCCCCTAAGTTTGGAATCTTCATCTGTCTTGAGTGTGCCGGAGTCCACCGTGGATTGGGTGTGCATATCTCCTTTGTGAGATCGATCACCATGGACCAGTTCAAGCCAGAGGAATTGAAGCGCATGGAACTGGGTGGTAACGAAAAATGTGGTGAATACTTCTCCTCCCACGGTGTGGATTTGAAACTACCTGCGAAGGAGAAATATAACAACTATGTGGCAGAAGACTACAAGGCAAAATTGACAGCCGAAGTCAACGGTGAAGAATGGACAGAGCCGGATCATAAAGGTGAAGCATTGTTCAGTAAGAACGAAAGTACAACCAGCATCAACAGCAGCAGTAACATTAGTTCCACGGCAAATGATTCCACCGGTATAAGGGGACCTCAGAAGGCTGAGAATGAACAATATTTCGCCAAACTTGGAAGTATTAATGATAACAGGCCTACGGATCTGCCACCCTCCAAGGGAGGCAAGTACCAGGGATTCGGTAGCACCCCTATTTCTAGCACTAATTCTGGCTCCAGCGCAAACAATGCCTCTGGTGGGTCTCTGGCTGGTTTTACGCTTGAAGCGTTCCAAAGTGATCCCGTTGGGACATTCAGCAAGGGATGGGGTTTGTTTTCCTCAACTGTTGCCAAATCTGTCAAAGAAGTGAACGAATCGGTGATTCAGCCAAGCGTGAAGCAATTGAGCGAACAAGATTACGCTACCCAGGCTAAGAGAGCTGTTGAGCAATTTGGCCAAAGAGTGTCAGAGACGAGTACCGCGTTACAAAGTCAATTTTCAGAGCAGCAGAATCAACAGCAAAACAGCAAGTTCGGACAATTATTTGATGGGTTGGGTGAGACGTCAATCCAGGACGAAGCCGAGGTACAGCCAGCATTCGGCTTGAAGAAACCGGAAAAAAAGACCACTTTGCCTGGTTTGAGTGGTAATTTCAGCGCAAACAAAAGCGATGACGACAAGTGGGAAAGTTTCTGATATAGTAGCAGCGGTAGAGTTCTGAAATCAGATAACAGTATACAAGCCATATCTATATAGGTATATGTATGTATACACATTATGCAAAGAAAAGCAAATGTTCCACATTGGTTGATCTCTCATCATCGAGACGGCCTCATGTTGGTTGACTTTAACTATTTGTTCCAGTAACATGGCCTTTTTGTGTTTGAGCCGCCTAGCTCTTTTTTCCTCGTAATGCTGCTGCTTGTACGTGGTAGCATGTCAGGGGCTACACAGCGGTGCCCCCCTGGAGAAAATAATGCATTTTTTTTCACGATGGGAGAACTATCAAAGTTTTTACGAGAACAGTACTAGAAGGGTGTTCGTAATCCAGCCCTTTAAGACTACGTGGTGCCTTGATCTACATTTATTATCAGCACGGATAATAAAGATGATGGGATTTTTGTGTTCTGAGAGGTTTTACATCAATTTTCCAGAAACTAGTTGTAGAACTGTAACCACTCTGTTTCATCCCTCTTCACGACATCACCTACGTACATCATATTGGAAGCAGCTAATGGCGGACTTTAGAGAGGTCGTGAAGGTCTTAGCTCTTCTAATATCTCTTCATGGTCTGACAGTCCGCCTTCTATGTCTCGAACCAAATTCGTCGCCATTTTCCGTTTTAGGCAAAAGAAACGAAAGGCCATCAGGTCCGAGCTGAGGCGATTTTTTTTTATCTCTGCCGATAAGTATAAATACGGAGGAGGCCCCATCTAGAGAGGGCCCCATCAAGGGAGGGGATGAAGGTACACGAAGAAGAAACGGAAACCATATTTAGCACCAAAGTCGGTAGGAATCAAGTGATCAGAACAGCATGAGCAACACAGAGACAAGCACCAGCACAAATGCAGCAGGATCAGAAATTCCAGCGGATATCAAGCCAGCTTCCAGCAAGGGCTATACTGTGACTACCCAGGGGGCACATAACATCTCCATGGGTAATGCGAACCCACACCAAATTCCAAAGTTCGATGATCCATATCAGGAGAGGGAATGGATATTAGAACACATGGCCGGTGTTTTCAGGGTCTTCGGTAGAAGAGGCTTCACCGAGGGTTCAGCCGGTCACATCTCCGTTAGAGATCCTGTTGAACCTAACACCTTCTGGATTAATCCACTGGGTATCCACTTCTCATTGTTAAAGGCATCCGATATGGTCAGGGTTGATGAAGACGGCAATTTGGTCGGCGGTAACACTTCTGCCCCTATCAACGCTGCCGGCTTTGCTATCCATTCTGCCCTTCACAAAGCTAGACCAGACATCAATGCCGCATGTCACACACATTCCAAGTATGGAAAGGCATATTCAGCTTTTGGTAAACCCCTAGAGATGATCAACCAAGATGTTTGTACTCTCTACAACAACCATTGTGTTTACACTGATTTTGGTGGTGTTGCAATTGAAAAGGAAGAAGGTCAAGCTATTGCTAAAGCCGCAGGCGAGTCCAACAGATGCATCATTCTACAGAACCATGGACTACTGACTGCTGGTCAAACAGTAGACGAGGCTGGCTATCTCTACACTTTGATGGAAACTTCATGTGAGGTACAACTAGCTGCGGATGCTGCAGCCGCTAGTGGTAAAGAGAAGAAAATAATTGGCGATGCCGAAGCCGCATACACTGCGTTCATGAACGGTGATCCAGAAACTCTTTACATGGAATTTCAGAACGATTTGGCATTGGAAAAACACTACGACGACTCTTTTATGACATTCACCAAGGCTAAAACTGCAAAGGTGTAATCATCGCTTTTTTCTAACTCGGTCCTTGTAGCTTTTTCTCTCACTTACTTTTCCTTCCTTTTCTACTGGTGTTCAGATATACGGGAAGTAGGTGTGAGTACTTTGTGTCTTTAATAAATCTGTACCTAAAATAATCAAATTGTAATAATCCGACGCGCTCCTGGAGATCGCCGTTTCTGCTTAGGTTTATCCGGCATCTCATAGGAACGCGCTCAGGATCTTTCTCTTCCCGCATTAGGTACAATACGAAACGACCATAATGTTGTCGCAAGTTGGGCTCTTTCATAAGTGGTACATTCCCATAGCAAGCCATAGTTTTTCAGTTTACTTCTAAGCTACTTTCAATCAACTTTGAATAAACTCTATACACACATATAATCTACAAGCATTATCTTCCTTTATAAATAGAGTCATTGAAAGTTTTCATTGAAATGTTGCTGGTCTGTATATTGCTCCCAACTGAAATGGTGAGCGCTATCCAAATTGCCGGATACTCTTAGCTCACCCTGCCCCAGTCGGTATCTATTTGGAAAGGGCTCTCTGGACCTACTCTGCTAGACATTCAGGCAGAAAATAGTCTTCTTCTTCGCTGAAAAAGATATCATGATCCTTTGCGTGAGTCTTCCACGGGCCACATACGACAGAAATGAAACATCAGAACGGAGATGATGGATTTACTAGAATAGAATAATCGAGTGCATTAACGGACCACAATTTGGGCTTTTTTGGGAGCAATCCTGCTACCATGGATAAGACGCCTGTAATACTGAAAGCCGTTAAAATCAGATAATCCATCATCCCAATTTTACGCAAATCCAATTTCATGTTGGCAAGTTTGCAAGTATCCATGGACAGTGGAAAGAAGCATATAGGAAACCAGAATATAAAGAGTAACATGGAAGTTGTGTGCTCTACAGTGGAAAGAAGCATATGGGAAACCGGAATATAAAGGGTAACATGGTAGCTGTGAGTTCTGAAGTGGAACAGTCCTGTGTTGTTACATAAGCCTAGAGACTTTTAGCTCAGGTTCCATGGGTAAATCAAAATAATGGTTTTACTTTTCCTTCTCTGTTTAAAGCACTTTTCTTCATTCAAATATCTTCTTCATTCTTCTTGCCAGATTCCCTTAAAATTTGGCAGCACGTACAGTTAAATATATCATTTAATTGATCTCCGCGTTGCCGCGTGAAAAATGTCGAAATTGTGATAACCTCAGGTTCCTTTTCGGAGATAAAACCATGAAGATGGCATGCACTTCCGTAACACTATTTGTTGTACTTGACAAGCCAAAAGGCACCATATAGAACATAATAGGGTAAATGAATTGTGTTACGTCTGTACTGCGAACCGGGAGAAAATCAGCATTGTTCTGCATAAAAGTTTTCATTTTATTTTTGATCTTTTAATTTGTGATGCCTTTTTTTTCCGAGAAAGAAGTTTTTATTGACAATGTAGAATAACTACTCTTTAAAAAATTGTGGAAGCACTAAAACATTAGCCCAAAAATATATAAGCTTGGACACTTTCTGTAATAGATTATGTGAAGCTGGTAAGCTCACCCAAAAGTTTGTTTCCAAATTGGGTTTAGGCGACAGATTTCAGGAGCGCATGCAATTCTCGGTTAGGATCCGACGATAAGCAAATCACTTGAAAATCGGTTTTAGCAGTAGTGGTATATAAATGAACGGCGCTTCCATTCATGCTCTGGAACTTTGAAGTAAAAAGAACGAGAAATTCGGTTTTTCTCTGGTTTTGGGGGGTGAATGTGTAGAAAACACTGAAAATGTCTTCATCGACTGTGACAGCAAGAACCTTAGAAAACGTTGGCAACATTCCGAGTCGTATTGCGCCGACCAGTACCAAAGGGTACACCATAACAAAAAGTGGTGTTGATACACTTTCCTTTGGTAATGCGAACCCACACCAAATTCCAAAGTTCGATGATCCATACAAGGAGAGGGAATGGATATTAGAACACATGGCCGGTGTTTTCAGGGTCTTCGGTAGAAGAGGCTTCACCGAGGGTTCAGCCGGTCACATCTCCGTTAGAGATCCTGTTGAGCCTAACACCTTCTGGATTAATCCACTGGGTATCCACTTCTCACTGTTAAAGGCATCCGATATGGTCAGGGTTGATGAAGACGGCAATTTGGTCGGCGGTAACACTTCTGCCCCTATCAACGCTGCCGGCTTTGCTATCCATTCTGCTCTTCACAAAGCCAGACCAGACATCAATGCCGCATGTCACACACATTCCAAGTATGGAAAGGCATATTCAGCCTTTGGTAAACCCCTAGAGATGATCAACCAGGATGCCTGCATAGTATTCAATAACCATACAGTTTATGATGACTTTGGCGGAGTTGCAATTGAAAAAGAGGAAGGGCAGGCGATAGCCAGAGCAGCAGGAAAATTCAACAGATGTATTATTCTTCAAAACCATGGATTGTTAACTGCAGGCAAAACGGTTGACGAGGCAGGCTATCTATTTACATTGATGGAAACTTCATGCGAAGTACAGCTACTGGCAGATGCCGCATCAGACGGAAGTGGTAAAGGAAAACAGATCATTCCGGCTCCTGAAGCTGCATACACTGCCTCAGTTGAGGGCGATCCAGATAAGTTATACTTGGATTTCCAAAATGATTTAGCTTACGAAATTGCCATGGATGATTCATTCATGACCTTCACGAAAAATAAAAAAAAATGATAATGGAAACCCTTAAGTTGAGCCCTAAGTGCAAGCTTTATAGCTTTTTGTAGTTTTCCGATACGTATAGTATTTAGCAGATTAAAAAATTTATTTCTTTTGGTAGATAAAGCAGGGAGAAAAGAAAGCCAGAGAACGGTAAAAAACGATATGAAGAAAATAACGGTTTCCTTTTCTAGGCGTGGCCTTTGAATTTTCTTGCCATTATTACGCCATGCTTGTAACAAGATAATGAATGGTTCCTTCTTGTGTCGTTATAGATTCCCTTGTGTTATCAGAAGAAAATAATGGATATCAATGACGAACAGCTAAATGATATTACAACTTATGTGGCGAATTTAAGGAATAATGATTTGTTTGTCCCCACAGATATGTCTTCAGCAAACGAGGTGCCCAACAGTAGTGATCGGACGCACATTGCGTATCTTGTTGTTGACACAAATTTCATTTTGAGTCATTTAACCTTACTTAATGACTTGGAACTATTGTTGCATCAGAAATACATGGGTGCATACCAGATAGTTATTCCAAAACAGGTTGTTCACGAACTAGATGGCTTAAAAGATGCTAACAAAACTATTGATTCCAAGCATTCGATCTCACATTTAGCACGGTCCGCAATAGACTGGTGCTACCTGCACTTTCACGAATCAATTCCGACCGTTACTGGTCAGAGGCTACATGAAAGAATAGACAAAAATGCCTTAAAAGACAATGCGATACTAGACTGTTGTTTATATTTTCAAAACGTGGAAAACGGGGGAAACAACATGGTTGTTTTACTATCTAACGATAAGAATTTATGCGTGAAAGCGTTGGTTAATAACATTTTAACTATAAGCTATCGTTCTGGTATGACTGCAGAATTAATTGCTGACAACGTAGTGGCAGAGCTGAATAATGATTATAGTTCAAATCATATTACAAATTCAACATTTTCGGATATTCATACTTACCAAAGTAAACAGGATATTACACCAAATAACGATGAAATGGAAGTAGATCGAGATTATATCCCAGAAAACAATGCTTCAGGAGCGCCGAATATACTGAAGGCCCCTGTACCGACGTCTACTTGTCCTACTCGTTCTTTTAATGAGATTTCTGAAGAGATATATCTACAAGTAACAACGCTGGTACTTGAAGCTATAAAATTTGCGGTTGAAAGTATCTTTGAAGACGACGCCGCTATGGTGGGATACGATGATAGTAAAATGAAGACCTTGTTAGATTGTGGACGATGCATTGTAAAAATGGGACTTTCCACATTTTCAGAGTTTTTTGATAAAAGAAGATTTAACCCCATGAAAATATTAAGTGATAGAGGCCAAATGCAGAAATATGTCAACGTTCCAAAAGATATATCTTCTCTCAAAACTTTTGTGACATTCTGGACAGATTTTTTAGAGGGTATATATCAAAATCGAGACCAAAATCAGAAAGCAGCATTAAGCCAGATTGGAAGTCACTGGCAGAACTTGATAAAGCATATGTAAAATATTGCAATTGTATAATTATTATGAATAAAGAACATAAAAGGTCATGTTTCTGGTTCTTCTGATGAAGTTTTGAGTCTTTTCTGCTGTCGTCTCAATAATCCTTGTAGTTTTCTTTTGGGCCTCGGTCTAGTTGTAGAACTAGAGGAAGAAAATTCATTCTCTTCGTTTTGTTCGTCGCTTGCATTATAACCAAACTCTTGAATGTGGATTCTCATGCCGTCTTCTTCTTTTTCTTCTTCT
The DNA here is from genome assembly GCA_005406165.1 of Pichia manshurica. Taxonomy (NCBI): domain Eukaryota; kingdom Fungi; phylum Ascomycota; class Pichiomycetes; order Pichiales; family Pichiaceae; genus Pichia; species Pichia manshurica. Next base: position 497,093 of record BJFO01000001.1, on the reverse strand, counting down.
TCTCCTTCGTTGTCTTCTTTTTCTTTTCCCTTTGCTTTTGACTGATCAGAAAATTCACAATTTGGATGAGTAATTCCATCCCACAAACATTCCCATTTGGGATCAACAAATTCTGTTGAAGTTGCTTCGTTAGATCTATTGCGTTGCAAATATTGCAGGATTGCATCTGTGGCTGTGGTTTCCATATATTTCATAATTCGTTTGCTTACAAAAATCTGAGAGATACACTTATTTCTGTACAAATTATGAACAGAATCAGGCATTTTTCCAAAAGGATCCATCTTCTCACAATATGAGTATGCCAACTTTTTGATTATCTGATTTTTATTTGTTATTTGATTTGAAAGAGAGTTTAATGCTCCCGTTTGTAACGCAGTGTATCTTTCAAGGTTGGAGTACATTTGTCGAGTTAACTCTACCTGAGCAGAAACAGACATGTTTGTTAATATAAATTTGTACTTAAAGCTTTTGTGGGTAAAGGTGAGTAAATTTGTATGAATCTCAAATTGGACTGTTTGCTCATCACTTTCATCTGTTGATGGCGGTAGAACATGTCTGAAAGATTTTTGGATTTGTTTCATTTTGTCCAAAATTACCGCTGTGGTGTGCTTGTCGTCCATGGAAAGCATATTGATGGCAAATGTTGATTTCATGAGTTCCTCCTCTGTGGTGGCTTTGAATTCCTTCGCAAAGTTGTGAATATCAGCAACAACAATTTTCAAAACCAACGGATCGTTTTTCGTGTCAGCACTGAAAAACATGTCCACATATGCGCAAGTACTTCGTCCTTCAAGATCATGAGTAACAAAAGGTTGGAAAACCATTTCTGATAGAGCTTGTAATATGTTCTGCTCTTCTTAAAGAATACTTTATCTAATTTTTCGATCTTCTTTTCGGTTGGTTTCATTCGTTAAGATAGGCAGGTAGTGGCCATGCCGAGCCACCTCGCACTGATTGAAATTTCTCAGAATATTTTTTTTTTCCATTTTTAATTCTGAAAAATTTTTGCATGGATCTTAATATCTCCATTCTCTTTCTTGGATAAATAGTAAAGAGCCTGAAGACCAAAGAACAAACAGCACAAAAGAAATAAATAACACGTAGATTACAATGTTGAGAAAACAGGCCCGTGAGCGTCGTGAATATCTTTTTAGAAAGGCCCAGCAATTACGTGAACAAAATACCATCGCCAAGAGACAACAGTTATCGCAGGCATTAGCTACGGGAAAGGCGTTGCCTAAAGAAATTGCCGACGACAAAGATCTCCAGAAAGATTTTCTCTATGATGAATCAGTACAGAAATCCAATGAAGAGTTGGACGACGAGTATTCCGCCCTTTCTGGACTTATTGAACCTAGAATCATAATCACTACCTCAAGGAACCCATCCACGAGATTATCACAGTTTACAAAGGAGGTCAAATTACTTTTTCCTAATGCAGTGAGGCTCAATCGTGGTAACTATGTTATGCCAACCTTAGTGGAGACTTGTAAAAAGTCGGGAATAACAGATATTATTGTGCTTCATGAACACAGAGGTGTTCCGACGACAATGACGATAACACATCTACCGCACGGTCCTACTGTCACCTTCACATTACACAACGTTGTGCTTAGACATGATTTGCTTAATGTCACGAACCAGAGTGAAGTATATCCACATTTGATTTTTGAAAACTTCGATTCAAATTTGGGGAAACGATGTGTGACGATACTCAAGCATTTATTCCCACCTGGCGTCAAGCCTGATAGTCCCCGTGTGATAAGTTTCATCAACAAGGAGGATTTTATAAGTGTCAGGCAGCATGTGTATGTGAAAACTAGAGATGACGTGGAGATGAGTGAAATAGGGCCCCGGTTCGAGATGAGAATGTTTGAAATCAGACTAGGTACCATGGATGATAAGGACGCAGATGTGGAATGGATGTTAAGAAGATTTGTTAGGACTGGTAACAGGAAGAACTATTTGAGTACTGATTGATGGATATCAGATTTTGTTTATTTACGAAGTCACTGGATGCATAAAGAATAAATAATTAGTGAGTAAATAAATATGTAATTATAAATAATAGGTAAGTATAAAAACTGAATCTCTATTCCATATATACACAGAAAAATTATATTAAAATGTGAAAAAGAACGGCAAGTGATATAGCTGAACCCATTATAATTAATTTTATTGTAAAACTGGTTGGTGCTTTTTGATTTTTTTCTATTTTTTTTTGTTATTTTAAGGACGAGAAATTCATAAACACACATTGTAATAATGAAGGACTATAGTTAAAAAGAAAGATAGAGAAAGACAAACAAGAAAACGGTAAATAAATCGAACTGAATTTGAGTACTTGAATGAAGAGAAGGAAAAGATAATGTAATGTAATGTAATATGGAGTGGTTTTTTTAGAGAGAAAGTGAAGAAAATATAGGAAATTACTAAGAAAAAAAAGCCCAGGAAAATCATGTATTCATAAGTATTCTAAATGGAATAATTGTATCATAAGTGTAGATAAAGTTTTTGTGCCGACGGGAAATAAAAAAGAATATAAGGGTGAAGAAAAGGCCATCCATTTATTCATTCAGCTGGTAAATTAGCAGTTTTAAAACTTTTGATACTTTCATCATCGGAGATCAGTTCGTTTTGTAACGATCTTGATGGATGAGAAGGTAGTTCTTTCTTTTTTAAGTTCATTAGTCCGTTTGCATTTTGAGAAGGGCTAGACACACTGGCGCTAGTGTTATTAATACTGTTATAGCTACTATTGCTATTTGTAACTCTCATTGAGTATCCTCCATTGTTAACAAGTCTTCCTGAGAATCCTGATCTGCGTGGGGTATTATTATTATTATTGATGCTGTTTATAGGATAATCTCGATTTTCCGATTCTAGAGCGAACGAGGGCAAGGGAATGTAATTAGAATCGGATTTCACAGATGGAGAGCCTCTTACATTTTTGTTGTTAAGAGATGTGCTAATATTGTTGGTATTGTTGATGCTAATATTGTTTGGTGGCGAAAGTATGTTGGAAACATTTGCATTCGACCTAAAGTTGTTTGCAAAGGATGTGGAACAGTTCGAAGGCGAGCGAGGAGAGTTGCAACCACAAAGCTGACTTGCAGAGCTTATCGAGTTAGTTCTGGCCAATTTCTGGTTCGAAAGGGATAAAGATATTGAGGGTCTTCTGATTGGATACTTCGCATCCTGATCGTCCTGGGCAATAATATCTGCGTAGGAACAGAAGGACTTGTTTTTCATCATAGGACTGCTCGAAGGGTTTCTCTGGTTCGATAGAGAAGTGACAGAGGATGAAGTGAGGGTTGTTGTCAAGGGAGGCAAGGTGGAGACGTTTGTAGGGGAAGTGTTTTGAGCCGAGGACTGGGAATTTTGTGATAGAGACTGGGCCAGCGGTTGAGATTGTGGGATTCTCTTAGTTGAGTTAACGTTCTGGAACTGCTGGGTCAAGTTTGAGAAGCTCGAGTTTGTCTGCGATCTGGAGAGGGTGTTTGTGGAGGTTGAGTTCAACCTGTAGGAAGAGTTCATTCCGAAGGAGGACTGCAGGTTGGCGATGGAGGGTCTGCGGGAAGAGACTGCAGAGGAGTGGCCCCCTAGGGCCGCCTCGAGGTTTGCCAGGGACGATCTTCTGGAGCTGAAGCCGAACTGGACGGCTGCTGGGCCCTGGCTTGCGAGATCGTCGTTGCTCAAGTCGTCTATGGACTCGTTGTTGTTGACGATCATGTGCGTTGTTGTGTCCAAAGACGCTGGGATGAAGGTCTCCGAGGAGATGTGGCGAGGGAGGGAGTGTGGAATAGGCTGGGCGTCTGTGAGCGGGTCCTGGACGAGCCTCTCGAAAATGAGGGAGTCGTCTGCACGACTGTTGCAGCTCGAGCGGGAGATGGAGGAGGCCAAGGAGAACTGGTCGTTATCAAGAGACGACTTTCGGTTGGCGCCTGCTGCTGCTGCTGCGGCGGCGGCGGCCGCAGCGCCGGCAGCGTTGCTGGCTGTCGAAGCCTTGTTCTGGCTTCCCGATGTCTGCTTGATGAAGAGCTCGCTCTCGTCGGTGTCCTGGGAGTCGTTTGTGTTGCTGCTGCCCAGCGAGATCGGCGAGTGGATCCCCAGGTTGGAGGAGTGTGCTGCTGCAGAACCTGGGTTGTTTGGGGAGGCAGAGCCGGCCGCTGCGGAAGCGCCTGCGGCCGTCTTTCTCTTGGACGAGGAGGACACCGAGGCGTTGGACCGGTTGGTGAAGGAGAAGTTGCTGAAGTCGGTGGCCGGGGCTCCGTGGGAGGCGCCGCTGTGTGCCTTGGAGCCAAGGTTACCGTCGTATTCGGTTGACGAAGGAGGGGAGAACATTGCGCTTGTGTCGGGGAATCAGCTTGTCTGTTGTGTGGGGATGGGGGGGGAAGGACGGTGGATGTGCTGCTGTTGCTGCTGCTTCTTCTCGGGTCGATCTGTCGGCTGTCGGATGGCAGAGTGGAGCTTCGACGCACACTCTGTTCTGCAACGACTTGCGGATGGGGGTATCAATCAAGCGAAGATACCGTTGTCTAATCGCCTCTCCTTTGCTCTCCTCTCTCCACAGGCTCTCGCTCCCTCGCTCCCAATCCGTCCTGCGCCCTTTGTGGCCGGGGCCAGCAGCTAGGCGACTGGCTTGCCGCTGCCACTGTGTTATTGTTGTTTGCTCGCACCCGCAGCACCGCCACATCTCCGACGGCCACACATTGCCCGCAGAGCATAATCGCACGGACAGACCTCCACGGCGTCGGCGGATTGTCAGCGGCTGGCCAAGCAGGCTGGCCGAGCACCAGGCTTTCCTGTCCGATAAGCGCGGGGCCACATCCGTGCACCGCGGTGGGGGGTGGGGGGGGGTGGATGAATAAAACAACGCGGGTGTTGTGGACGGACGGAAGGAGCGAGGAGACAAGAGAGAGGGAGGGGGGGGGGGAGGGAAGAAGAGAGAAAGAAGGACAGAGAAAGAAAAAGGATTGAGAGAGAGGGGGGGTAGGGGATGCGTTTACGTAAGCGAGTTTTGATTATGTAATTAATTACGTCAGCGGTTTTTTTAGGTTTTTTTTAGGATCTGGTTCAGCTAGTATACAATAATATAGGTAGGTAGTGGGGAAGAGGGATAGATAGATAGATAGATATAGATATAGGGGAGGCAATCAAGCGGTGGCGGCAGCGGTGTACTTGGTGACGGCTCTGGTACCTTCGGAAACAGCGTGCTTGGACAACTCACCAGGCAAGATCAATCTGACAGCAGTCTGGATCTCTCTGGCGGAGATGGTGGACTTCTTGTTGTAGGCAGCCAACTTGGAGGCTTCGGAGGCGATTCTCTCGAAGATGTCGTTCACGAAAGAGTTCATGATGGACATGGCCTTCTGGGAAATACCGGTGTCCGGGTGGGTCTGTTTCAAGACCTTGTAGATGTAGGAGGAGTAGGTCTCCTTTCTGGCCTTGGTTCTCTTCTTGGAGTCGGTGGCGGCGGCGGTCTTCTTGCCGGCTGGCTTCTTCTCGGCTGGTGCCTTGGATGCTACTTTCTTTTCTGCCTTTGGTGCCATTGTGTGTGTGGGTGTGCGGGGGGAGGTTGGTTTGGTTTACGTAAGGGAGGCGAAGGGAAGAGAAAGGAGCGAGACGAGACGAGATGAGCGCAAGGGGGGAGGAAGCAGAAGAGAACAGCCAGCAGAGGCAGACAGGATTCACTTCTTGTTTTATACAGTCCACGCTGTCTGGGAGCAGCTCTGTGTTGGTTGTCTCGACGCCGTCTTGGGCCTCTGCATGTTGGTGCTTCAACAACAATAACACGGAGCAGCGACGCGCTTGCCAGAGTGAGACGGCGGGGTGGAGCCAGAGAAAAAGAGAGATGGTGAACGCGCGCAGCCGGCCCACGATTTATCTTCTTGCCGTGTAAATTTCAGACCGGCCGCCATCTTGTGCAAGTATACCGTACATTGGGGCATTCGCGGGTGATGCACACATTACACTGTGCGCCATGTAGACGCCCGCAATCGCAATCTGCACGACACGGCACTGTCCGAACCAGTACCAGATTTACTCCGACGTGATAAACAAACAGGCAACCCGACAGCCCGTGCTTGCGTCCTCCGCTAGAATAAATACTTTGTCGTCTGCCATCCCGTCTTCTCTGTCTGGCGTATCTGTTCAATCGAAGGCCTCTTTTTCCTCTCTTCCTCCTTTCTCTTCTGTTTCTCCTCCACAACCAAACAAATACATACACATCAACAACAATGTCCGGTGGTAAAGGTGGTAAAGCAGGCTCCTCTGAAAAAGCATCAACTTCGAGATCCGCAAAGGCAGGTTTGACCTTCCCAGTCGGTAGAGTTCACAGACTCTTGAGAAAGGGTAACTACGCACAGAGGATCGGTTCCGGTGCCCCAGTCTACTTAACCGCAGTCTTGGAGTACTTGGCTGCCGAAATCTTGGAATTGGCAGGTAACGCCGCAAGAGACAACAAGAAGACAAGAATCATCCCAAGACACTTGCAATTGGCCATCAGAAACGATGAGGAATTGAACAAGTTGTTGGGTCATGTCACCATCGCCCAAGGTGGTGTCTTGCCAAACATCCACCAATCTTTGTTGCCAAAGAAATCCGCAAAGGCAAAGGCTTCCCAGGAATTATAACTGGCTTGATCCCTCTCCCTTCCCCTCCTCGCCATCTAAGCAATTTCTATATTTTATTTTATGTATATTAGTCTAGTGATTAAATTTCAAACAAATCTAATCGGATCAAACGAAAAATGAAGAATAAATTAAAGCAGTCGTTACGACTTCTGTTGCGAGTACAAGTCGACAATAATGTTGATGAGCGACACCAACACCTCTGCCCCGATTAGCAAGATCACCGTCAATTCCAACTGCTCGTCGTTATTATGACCCAACTGCTCCTTCAACATCTGTAAGAGATCACTAATAATCTCTAATCGCTGGTTCAACAACGCAACCCGCTGGTTGATCTCCAAGTATCCTCTAGTCGCCTGGTAGATCGGCTCGAGCTCCGGCTCAGTCCACATCAACTCCGGAGAGTCCAAGATCGAACCATGCAAGTTGATGTTGATCCGTAGGATAAACAACTCCCCAATACTCTTCATGATCTCCTCTCTGCTCATCTCGACTTTACCCGTCTGCGAAATTTGTTGTGGAATATCCTGCGTGTCCTCAATCGTGTTATCTACTAACTCCTCAAACAACGAGATCTTAACACTCTGTGAAATCGCATACGATATGCTCAACTTCAACATGTGGTTTGAATCATCCCTTAACGTGAAAAAATCATTGTAGATTCTCGGTTGATAGCTTTGCGTAACATAGTAATTGAACTCTTCTTTCTGAACATCCTCGTCGGCAAGTTTCTCGTTCTCAAACTTGGCCAAATCATACAAAAATAGCCTTTCCTCACGTTTCGTGAATCCCCACATCACAACAACCCCGTATTCAAATATGAATATATCGGTATACCTTTTTCCAACATCAATCACACCACCTTCGTCGTCAAGTCGAATCGATTCTTTCTTCCCCCTGACAAAAGCTTTGTCAAATTCACCTGAATCACTCGACTTGTGACTGGATGTACTATTTCGTCTCCAATCCTTATATGTGAATGGTGTGTATATGCATTCGTCAAATAATTTAGGCGCTGTCGAGTGTATCCGTCTCTTATCTTTTAACCATCTGATGAAATCCCGCATCTTGTACGAACCAGCAGTACAGTACGCTGTCACCCGAGGTAACATCGATCGGTGTTTTTTCCCTAATCGTTCAGCATCTTTCCTCGCATTCCTATCTTTGATCTTCTGTAAAGAATATTGCTTCAATGCGGCAGCTTTGTTAGTTGCAGCACCTGAATCATGCTCATCTATTGTAGGAGATTCGTAATCTAATGAGTCTGGTAATAACTTGAGCTTTTGTGTGATACGTGATGTACGCTGTGGGGTCATATTCGGCCCCAATGTCTTGGAAACACTCTTTTTACTACTAGCACTACCACTATTTATACTACTGCTATTAGCTGGACCAGCAGTCTTTCCCACCGCAGTTCCGGTGCCCCCAGTCAGTGAGATACCTGGTGTCTTGATTAAACTGGGTGTGCCTGCATTCTTTCTTTGCTGGATTTCATTATCCACTGCCTTCTGATACGGATTTTCAGAAAGTAAAGCTGTCGATTCCGTTGCTTCATCAGACATTTCTTTTTTTGATAAAACAGCCTCTTTTCTTACGCCTCCCTCAAAGTTTCACTTTGTGTCCTATACCTGATAGTATGAATGGCAGAGTATCTTATCTGAAAGAATGTCGATAGTTAATGATAGCTGAATTTAGGAGAGGTATTGATTGTCCCGTTCAGCTCCTATGACGTATACTCTGGTTTGTCCTGGAGGCAGCTCCCGTTTCCTCTTTTTTTCCCTTAAGATAAAAACTTTGTCGTCGCGTCGATAACTTTTTCTCTCTCGTTGTTTCTCTTTCCTAAAAAAAAAAAATATTTCTACATGAATTTTTTTTCTTGTCAGTTAGCCACTAGCACCGTTATCTTTGATAGCACTATTCAGATCTTTGCTTGCTTGTCAACAACAATCGCCACTCATAATGGTGAAGAAATTACAAAAGACTGCATCCTCCAGAAAATGGGCGTACAAGTCCTTCAGGGACCATGTCGACTCGATCAAAATCGATCCACTGAAAGATGTTAAAAGAAAGGCATTCCACGACGCTGAAATATCGCATTTCTTGTCCACACTGGAGCACTGGAGGGAGGTCAATCTGTCTAAGAACTTCCAAGAGTTGGTGGAAGTTGTCGAACCAATTTCAATGACTTTGCCTCAACTCTTATACCACAAAGATAAAATTTTCAACGCTTTAGATAAGACTTTATCTTACAATGATCCATTATCATTACAACCGACTCTAGAACTACTTTCGCAATTTTACCATGATCTTGGACCTGATGCGATGGACTACTACAAGCGTACTTTAGAGATAGTTAGAGAAGTATCTTTGAATCAGCAAGATCCTCAATCGTTGGAGTTCATTTTCAACACTCTAGCATATATCTTCAAGTATCTTTCCAAAATACTATCTGCGGATATAACAATGACATTCACAGCTTTACTGCCATTATTGACGGTTAAACATAAGGATTACATTACAAGGTTTACCTCGGAGGCAATTTCTTTCTTGATTAGAAAAGCGAAAATGTCAAATCTACAAGCCTTTTTTGAATATATATTCAATTCTCCAGCATTAGTGGAAGATGATTCCGAAAGTTATCACCTCGGTTTAACTATTATGTTCACAGAAGCATTTAAAAGTGCCTCGGGCGTACTTCATTCGAAAACTGGCCTCATTTTACCCCTGTTGACGAAAACCTGCTTGCGAAGTCCTAAATCTACGTCAGTTCTATCCGATATCATAATGGACCTTCTGGATTATACCCAAACAAAAGAAAATTCCAGCGTGTTGTATACCACCCTAACAGATGCAATAAAGAAGGACATTAAAACAAAAGATATTCTAGATTACGAGTATTTAACTTCCGTCACTCAGCTATTGCTCACGCTGTCGTTTGGTGAATCAGGTAGGCGAGTACCCGATTGGAACATTTTACTACAATTCATTGATACGTTGTATGACGCCTCTCTACTAGTGAAGGAAAGTATAGACGAACTAGAGGTAGAAAAAGAAATTCACGAGGAAAAAAAATCTGAAGAAGAGGTCCGTGACCTGAAGTTAGATTTTCTCAATTCGATGGCCTCTTGGTGTTCAATCGTTATTAGAAACTCCGACACGAGCGCCCTCCTCAAATATCACGTGAATATCATCAGAGTTATGTCAAAGTTGGACGATGGTTCTAACTTTCTTCCGTTTATTGACACGGCTATTGAACTAAACAGGGAAAGAACCTTACAATTCACGAAAAACTCTATCACGTCATTTATCGGCCATCATTGGCAAGAAAATTACAAAGAGATCGCCTTTTTCTTGGAAAGACTTGGTGAGAAAAATTTGATTGATCCGACCTCAGGCTTCAATGTCATTATATCGTCTGATTTCAAATCCTTTATTTTAGAATCATTCAAAAACATCCAGTCTATTGAAAATAAAAACGCACTCATAAATAATTACTGGAGACTTTTGATCCTAAAACATTGTACCATTACTTTTGATCCTGAGATGCTTATTAAGTTTTTATCTTTACTGCAAAGTAGTTCCTTGGATTTGGATTTTTTTATCTTGGATGTGTTTGGAGCCACCATTGGCGCATTAACAAGCCAAAAGTTGTCTGACAATCAGTCTCTTCAAATCTTGAAATTGACGTTAAATGATTTCGATAATCTAATTGAGAGTACAATTTTGCTTTCTAACTTCAACAAATTTGTTTCTTCGTTGGAAAGCTCAAACTCTGTATCAATCGATTTCATTAAAGAAAACAAAGGAAGACTTTTGTTGTCCTTATCTAAAATCCTTAAATCTCCCTCGCATGATACCAGAGAAACTGCTTTGAACCTGATTATATCCATTTTCGACAAATCTGGTGAAGAAACTCCAGACGCTATTTTGCAATGCCGCACAATCGAACAGGTCCCTTTGACTTTACAACATGCTAGAGATGTCCCTCTCAGATTCAAAAATTTGGCCCAAAACTATTCTACAGAGAGTGCGTTAACCAACAATATTGTTTGCAATTTTCTTTTCGGTCAGTTATCTAATAAGTTCTCTCCTTCTTGGCAAGGAGTTCAGGAGTTTTTGGTGAAAGTAATAAATCAAGTTTCAGATTTAGTTTGGGACTTGGCTCTTGAATTCATTTCAATGAATTATGGAGCTCTGCAAGAAAAGCCATACTTAGATTATGATTTTGGTAATTTCAACATTAAAAGTGATATCTCGGATTGGTTACCGCAGGATTCAAGACTATACACAATTTTGAGCAATTTCGAAAAGGAAACTTATCATAAGTATGAGAATGTCAATTTTTCACTCATCGAATTTTCTGAGTCAAAAAAGAAGTCCAGCCTACCGACTGATTTTGTTAGATTCCAAGTCATCAAACTGTTGAACAAGATTCCCCAAGTTGCTGAAAAGAATTTTATCGATTTGCTTCCTTTTGTCCTTAACGAAGATTCAGATGACGTTGGTGATGCACAAACTGGATCGCCGTTGGAGGGCTGGACGATGGCTGACAGAAATGGTTTGATCGAATTAATGACGCACTTCAGTGACCTTAAATCAGTTCCATCTGCTGATAAAATCAAAGAATTTCTCTTTGTTGTTCTCATGGATAGGCAAACCGAAATGCAAAAGCTGGCATTAGATTGTTTATTGAATTTTAAGAATCCCATCTACCTGAAGTATCAAAACCATTTAAAAAATTTGTTAGATGACACACTTTTTAGGGACGAAATTGTTTTGTTCTTACAAGACACAGATAAGAGTACTATTGAAGCAAATGATGTACCTGTTTTATTGCCTCTAGTGTTGAGAATATTATTTGGTAGGGCACAAACTTTGAAAACGAATAGTACAAAAACAGGAAGAAAAGTCGCAGCCATCAAATCGTTGAATAATATGAATGATACATATGTGACGCAATTTCTACAGTTAACCTTTTGTAAGTTTGATCTTACTTCATTCGAAAAAACGGGAATCGTTCAGAAGGAAGAAATTACAAGAAAGCTTCTCAAGAATATCAATGGTTTCATTAATATGAATCTTGAAGTTAGTGAAACATTAGGAAGAATACATAGTCAGTGCCTAACGGTCTTGGTTGTGCCACTTCTTTTTGCCTTATCAGCAGTTGAGACGGCAATAGTCAATGGGGAATTGATTGGTGACAACGCTATTGAAAAAGCCGCTCGTAATGGTAGAAAATCTGGGTTTAAGTTGCTGTACCAGTTGACCCAATATTTAGGTGATAGTTATGATTGGAAGCCCTATGGTGAAATTATTTACAGGAACCTGGTACAATCCAAAATGGCTAAATTTGGAGAAGAAAATTTGAGCAGTGCATCGTTTTTAATGAAGATTATGACTAAGCTCTGGTGTACCCCTGAAAGATTGTTCTTGCTATGTATGGATGATTATGCTCCTATTAAGGCATTGCTATCTATTTTACCAAATCCAAATGCGAAGGATACTGTTTTGGTTCTTATTCTACAGCTCATTCAATCTCTAGTCAATCTACCAACTAAAGATGACACTATTGTCGAACTTTTAACCATTATTATCTCAGAATGCTTGGACTCCTTAATCTTGATTTTCGACCATAGCTCGAATAGTGAAGTCAATTCATTAGCTATTCACGTCCTATTTTCTTTTGTTTCCAATGATTATGTTACCGATAACGATAATAGAAAAATACTGATCACTTCACTAACTTCTGCTTTAGAGAAGCCATCTTCACAGGTTGACACTTCGGTTAAGGTTGATATTGTTAGAATGATTGCATCTCTCATTGAGGACTATGACTGCTCTTACAATGAAATTCTTCCGGTCTATTCGAATATTGCTAAGTTGTACAGCACTTGTCAACAATCTGAAATGCGAAATGTTGTTTCAACAGTTTTCTACGGTTTCGGTGATAGATTCAGTGAACTTGAAAGCATTTGTCAGTTGATCATAGATTTGAACGCTTATGACTCTAAGAATTTTAGGGAGCCTGATTATGACAGAAGACTTCAAGCGTTCGCTAGAATAAACGAAGAAGAATATAGCAAACTGACAACTGTTGAGTGGATTCCTATTCTTTACACTTGTATGTTTTTTATCAACGATGAAAATGATCAATCATTAAGATCCTCTGCCACTTACACATTCACAAGATATATTGATGGTTTCTCCGAGAAATCGCAAGATGATGCATTAAAATATGTAAACCAGATGAAGGATCTACTTATTCCAACTTTACGCTCAGGACTAAAGAGAAAGAACGAGTTGGTTAGGTCTGAATATGTTCGTGTGTTAGACCACATTGTGGGGCATGTTAAATATTACACTGATTTTGACGACATGAAAGTACTTTTGAGATATGATGAGGAAGACGAAGAATCTGATTTCTTTGAAGATATTATTCATTTACAAACGTACAGACGGCAGAAGTCACTAAGAAGTCTTTCCAAACTTGCATCTCGGCTTAATGCTGATTCAATTGCACATTATATTCTTCCGATTGTCGAACACTACGCATTTTGGACGGAAGAGAAGTATAGAAACGTTGCTAATGACACCATTTCAGCTGTCAAGCAATTAACTCAGCATGTTTCTTGGAATCAGTTTAGGGCTATCCTTACTAGATATATCAGCATTATGAATACTTCTAAGGCGAAAGAACAGACAGAAAAACTCAGAGATTCTATTTTGTTAATAGTTGCAATGTCATCCGCAATGAGAGAATGGACAGTCGAAACTAGCTTTAGACCTACAGATTATCCGAAAAATGAAAAAATAGATACATTTGTGGTATCAGAAACTATTCCGAAACTTCAAAAAATCATTTCCGTCAGGGATGAAGAAACGGTTGTTGTGCGAGTTCCTTTATCTGAGGCCTTAATATCTTTGATTATGTGTTGCTCGGAACAGAAAATTGATTCAGAACTCCCTGGTTTGTTGACCAACATTTGTCAAATCTTAAGAGCTAGATCTGAGAATTTAAGAGATTCTGTCAGAAAGCATTTAGGTAGAATTGCGATATTTTTGGGTCCACACTATTTGAAATTTATTATTAAAGAGTTGAAAGGAGCTTTGACAAGAGGTCCACAAATTCATATTTTAAGTTTCACTATTCATTACCTTCTAACGGTTATGAGTCCATATCTAGAACATGGATCCCTTGGTGACTCAGCTGGTATGATCATGGAATGCATTATGAATGATATTTTTGGTGAAGCTTCGGAGGAGAAGGAGGCGACAGGCTATAGTAGCAAGACCAAAGAAATTAAACATAACAAAAGTTATGATACTGGTGAGATTATTGCAAGCAATATTTATTTAAAGGACTTTAATCACCTCTTAACTCCAGTGAGATTTTTACTGAATGAAAGATTGTCATTCAAATCTCAAGCAAAACTTGAACAACTTATAAAGAGATTTACCCAGGGTTTAAACAAGAATGAAGAGTCCTCTTCAACTGATATTCTCATTTTATGTAATGAAATTTACAACCAGGCCACAGATGTTGTCAAATTCAAAAAAGATAAAAAGCAGCATGTTATTGATGAAAAGACCGAAAGATTTTTAGTTCAACTTGACAGAAGGGTACAAAAAACTCAAACGGAATATTCATTGTATGTTAGTATACTACAACAATTTTCCTTTGATATCTTAAAAACAGCAATTTCTAGAAATGACAATTTGTTCAAAGCAAATTATTTAGCTCCATTTGTCCCATTATTAAGGACCAGTCTTTCATCTGAGGACGAAGGTGTTGTGATTTCATCTTTGAAAGTGTTGAATATGCTGGTGAGGCTAGAATTTGCTCCAGAAGTCAGTAGTGAAATTACTGAGGCCGCAGGGGATGTTTTGAAAATCATACAAGACATGCCAAACACGAATAATGATCTTTCACAGAACTGCCTTAGATTTTTGAGTAATGTTATTCGTTTTAAAGATGATCTTGAGTTGAAAGACTCTGCTATTAGTTACATCTTGAAGAAAATTGAGCCAGATTTGGATTCGCCCGAAAGACAGGGTACTGCTTTCGGCTTCATCAAGAGTTTAATGTTCAAGAACATCATGATACCTGAAATCTATGATTGCATGGACATAGTCTCCAAATTAATGGTCACAAGTACAACTTCTGAGATCAGACAAGCGGCTAGAAGTGCTTTTTACACCTTTTTGATGGAATATGATCAAAGTAGAGGAAGGTTAGAAAAGCAATTTAAACTGGTTATCAACAATCTTAAATACCCTGCCCAAGCTGGTAGGTTATCAGTTTTGGAGTTTATTTTGACTATTGTTAGAAAATCTTCCAAGGAATTACTGTCAAAATTGACTACATCATTTTTTATCGCACTAGCTAATGTGTCCGTTACTGACGATAACCCTCGCTGCAGGGAAAGTGCATCCGAAATTTTAGGTTTGATGTTCCAAAAATTGGTTGACACTTCAATGGATTTGGACTTCATCGAAAAATATACGAGTGCCTGGTTAAGCCAAGACAAAAAGGTTTTACTGGTAAGATGCGCTTTGAATGTTTACAAAATCTACATCAATTTTGTTGGATTCTCCAAAAGTCCTAAATTGGATGATCTTGCCCTTGAGCGTATTGAAAAGACACTCAAGCTTGCAAGACGGGCTGATTATGGCGTTGACGATGAAAACGCTGAAAATGAAAGCGAAATCTCTAATGTTGAAGCAGAATGGCAGATGGTGTACTCCTGCTTGAGCGTTTTTGAAGCTTTATCAGGTAAGACAAATGTTTTTGAAAGGAAGTATAGTGGAATTTGGGTTGACGTCATTGGTACTATGTTATATCCACATTCCTGGATCAGGCTGGTATCATCTAGATTAATATTCAAGTTGTTGAAGGAAATTGTTGATAATGACGGAAAGAATGTTGAATTCGAGGTCAGTGACGTTACTATCCAAACAATAGCATATAGGACATTCCGCCAACTGGGCGCTCCAAAGATTTCTGAGAAGCTTGCATTGCAAAGTGTTGCAAATTTGGTCTGCGTTTCCAAAAAATGGGATAAAGAGAACACAAAGTTTGTGTCATTCAAAAAGGATCAAAACAACGACGAATCTGGTGATGAAGATGAGCATAAAAATGGCAAGAAAACCTTTGTGAATGCTTTTGATTGGGCTTTGAATAGATGTGCGGCTATTTTGAGAAACGATTCAAAAGATATAACCGAAATGATGGTCACTAAAAGCGCAATTATTTCCTATTGTGAATTTTTGACATCCTTCTTAAGTGTTGACAAATTGAAGGAGGCCCTTTCCGAGACGCTTTTGATTCCATTACTTCACATTTCAGAATATGAAATAGCTGAAAACGAAGATCAAGAGAAGGCATTGCCGACACTCGCAACTGCATGTTTGGCCAAACTTTCGAAAAAGATTGGTATTTCCGATTATAATGTTCTTTTGGCGAATGCAATGAAAGTTATTCAACAAAGAAGATATGAGAGAAAGACTAGAAGGGCACAGTTAACTTTGAACAATCCTGAAGTTGCAGCCAGAAGGAAATTGAAAAAGCATTTTAAGGGAAGAGAAAAGCGGAGATCTAATAAGGATGAAAATGGATATTACAAGCCGAAGAGAAGAAAGTTCTAGTTGTGTACATAGAATAAGAATATATAAAAAGTTTACAGCATTTCTTTTATTTTCTAAATAGAATACATATAAATCAACGAACAAAATTTGATATAATTAAATATCCATATTATACAAGTCATATGCGACAACAATATTATAATTCACTTCCATCATTGAAAGAAAGATCATCTGGCTCTGACTTCAACAGCGGGGCTTCAACTACATCATCATCCTCCTGGATACCATCCGTGGCATCGGTACTGTGAGCTATATCATCATCATCTTTCTCGACATGAGCAATATCTGCGTCGTCATCTTCTGCTTCACCGCCCTCATCGTCGTCACCCTCAGCGTCGTCATCTTCTTCTTCCTCTTCTTCTTCATCTTCTTCTTCTTCCTCTTCTTCTTCTCCATCTCCTTCTCCTTCACCAGCTTCTTCTTCTTCATCTTCCGCCTCTTCTTCCTCTTCATGAAGCTCAGAATTCAAATTATCTTCGTTATCAGTCAGAGTATGCGTTGCCAAACGGTCACCATTTCCAATATGACCGTTCTCATGAACTAATGAGGCTTTGCTTACATCGAGTTCCTGGTTCTCCTCTTCTGCTTCCTCTTCAGCTTCATCTTCTCCATGGGGCTCCTCTGGCCTGTGTTCGTCATAAGTCACGTCAGCATTTTCCGGCTCTTGCATGGAAATATCTGCGTCGTCTTCGGGGCCTGCCTCCACAGGAGTGCTTTCGGTAATAGTAGTAACACTGGCTGGTGTTTCGACCTCTGGTTCCACTGAAGCACCTGTGGTTACTTGAGTTGCAGCCAATCGTTCCTGTTCTTTAATATTTGCAAATTCTTCAACTGCCTTATGATATCTTTCCTTATCCTTTTCATACATTTCGAAATATGGTTTTTTATCATCGTTTGACATTTTCCTCCAGACATCTGTCATTGCCCTTGATAAATCAATATGTTCATTTGGATGGTTTTCTGCCCACTCTGCCTTCACTCGGTCTCTCTCAGAATCACAGAAGAAAAGATAAGCGTTTGTCGGTCTCTTAGGTTCTCTTGGGTCCCTGATTCTTTTCCTCGCCGACGCTGTTGACCCATTGGCCACGCCTCTTTTCCTACGAGTTCTTCCGTTTGTAGCAGGAGCAGCTTCTGTTGCCGAAGAGCTATTTATATACTGCTGATGCCTCTCTGCGATGAGATCGCCCAATGCGTTTGGAAGCAGATTTTGAATCTTGGATATGGCAAGTGGCGTTGTACTTAAGAGTTTCGTTATATCTTCCAATGACAAAGACTCGATGGAGTCTGCATCAATATCTGAAGGGGTAAAGCTTTTCAAGTCGGGGAATCCAAGCGTTTCACTCTTCTTCTCCAAGAATTCCAAAAGCAGGGAATATTCGAACCGTAATCTCGATATTGAGTCTTTGGCTCTCGACACGCCGATTGCTCTCACCTGGTTTTGTGCCTCTATATCGGCTATCTTTTGTTTCAAATCTTTGCACTTTTGTTTCAATCTCAGGGCTGGCGTACAAAATAAAGGGGTAGAGTAACGCTAATGTTAGTATTTCGAAAGAATGTAGAGGGTGAAAAAAATGGACCTGTGAACGTACCTTCCGTTTCAAACGGGATGATCTGCTTGGTGATTTTATTTTGCTTGGCGTCTTTAAGCTGGTTGCTGAGCTCTCTTTCTTTTGCATCCTTGTTGGCAGCACTGGCACTGTTGCCACTGTTGCTCTGATCAGAGGCTGTCTGGAACATGCTGTCTCTGTGTGGTGGAATCTAGAGGTTAACAAACGTCCACGGTATGCGTGAGTGTGTATGTGTGTATGTGGTGGTGGTCGTTGTTATGGCCGCAGGCTCTTGTCCGTTTTGCCGTCCTGCTACACGTCGGCCCTGCCCCCCTTTCTTCCCGACACCGTCAGCTTGTCCTCCCAGGCCGGGCCAGAACTCTTCACTTGTATTTGGTGCGTGTGGTGCAGAAAGGAGGGTCTCGACGATTTGGCTGGCGGGGGAAAGCGTGCACATGTTTTCTTCCTGTCTATACTTACTCTTACACATTGCTACTTCTACAGACCTTCGAACTTGCGTATGCCGTGTTCGTGGGGGGCAGGGCCCTTGCCCTTCTTCTTGTCCTTCTTGGTGCTCCTGGCCCGTGTGGCGCCCTGGTCGCCACCGTCCGGGTTGTCGATCCGGGCCAGGATCTGGTCCCTGACCTCTTGGAGCTCGACAGTCTTGCCGTCTTCAAAGTTGGCTTCGTCGTCACTGTCATCCACTTCGACGCCGATCTCGGCCTCTTTTTCCTCGGTGGGGAATTCTGCTTTTGCCTTCTTGTTGCGGGTAGTGCAGGCTGCTTCTTGCAGTCGGCGTTTCAAGGAGTCGGCAAGTGACCGTTTTTGTGAGCGCTTGCTTTCGACCGTGCCTGCTTCTTCCTCCTGGTCACTGTCAGAGACGTATTTTCCCGCCTCGACACTACTGTCACCGTCACTGGCACTGTCACTGGCACTGTCACTGTCACTGTCGTCGTCATCTTCTTCTTCATCGTCGTCCTCGTCCTTTTTCGATTCCTCTTCCCATATCTTGAACCCATCAGTCCCGAAACTGACAAGTCTGTAGTTGTGGTCCAAATCCAAACCTAGCACTCCGTCAATCTTGTCGTCATCTTCTGGATCGTTTTGCAAAAACCTCTCAACCACCTTGCCGCCCTTGATGTCGATCTTTGCAATGTGTCCGTTGGAGCAGCCACCGTACATGTAACGGGAGTCGGAGTCCATAGCACTGATGAGGCTCTCCACGGTTTCATTTTTCACTATCCGGATTCTACTGATCTGGTCTTCCCATTTGTTCATCTCGGGTTTCCATGTCGTCACAATGCCGTCGCCCATACCGCAGATCATCGTTGCCTGTGCTTCCTGGTCAAGCCAGGCAGAACACAAAACCTCATCCTCCTGGTCTTCACTTGTGTGCAGCGGGCCTTCTGGCTTACGGAGATCGATCTCACAAACAGTGGTACTGCCTGTGGTTATGAACTTGTATTCGCTCTTGGGCCAGCAGTAATTGATAGAGTTAATTCCTTCGCCCAGATGTAGTTTACGCAGCGGCTTGTAGGCTAATTGCATGTGCTTGCCTCTGGTGTCGTGGCACATCAGATTGCCGTCTTCATCGCCAACAACTAAAAAGTTCTTCCCCGGGGGACTGATACATTTGGTGAACGTTCCGATGTTAAAGTCGTAGTTGTTGTCCTTGTCGCACGAGAACTTCGAAACAACCTGTCCGGTCTCCAAGTCGGCAGCCTTGATCACACCTTCGGAACCAACCGTGTACACTTTGTCGCCTCCAGAGGGGAGATCGAAGCAGAGATCACGGCACGACTTCTTGTGTCTCTTGGTGTGCCACTGGACGACAATCGAGTCGTCGTCGAAATCATCGTATTTCACACAGCTCACGTCGTAGGGGAAGCTGTCCTGATCTTGATAGATCTCCTCCAGCTTTTCAATGTCGTAGCGATATGCTTGGACATGACCCGTGGCTGTCCCCGTCACAAAGACAGGTTTACTCGGATGGCATTTTGCTGCAAACAAAGGGTCAGCGGAATGGTGGATGTTGAATATCGGTTTCCTCGTGAAAGTGTACTGTTTCGTATCTTTTTTGTTTGCACTGGACTGTTTTGCCATTGTAGAATCACCGACTTCGCCGTATGCCCTTTCTATCTTATTGTAATCCTTATCTCTATCTTTATCTCTATCTTTATCTCTATCCGAAGGTTGAAAAGTTTGTGAAAAAAAAAATTCTTGAAATATACCTTTTTGGTACGTGATTACTTAAGCATTATTTTTGAAGTTTTTTTTTTTTTTAAAGTTACTAGTTAGAAAGAAAACGAAGATATTCTCATTTTGAAAAAGTTCAAACAACACAAATATTTTTTTTCTCTAAAAATGCAAATCACGCAGAAACCCGAGTCCACTGTGCGCACAATCAAATATGTTACAACTCATTGGCCAGGGCCCCCTCCCCCCCCCTCTTCAGAGTTGTAGACACCACCAAGTCCCGATTTTCTCAGTTTGTTGAAAACATCGTCATCCAGGCGGTGTCTCCGCGCCATCTTCTCCCTCAAGTGGCCTAATGGAAAGAACCCCCGGCCCAGTTCCTCAACCGGTTGTCCGCGGTTCGATCCCATCACGCGTGCTACACTTTTCCCTTTTCTTGCATCCGACACGTGACATTGCGTTGCAAGAACTGTGGCGTCTCGTTTTTTGGCCGTCGATTTCCCGATCGGGAAGTCCGAAACCGACTCGAAGACGTTGAGACGACTCTTCACAGGCCGAAAAACGTCGGTTGCAGAGCATCCTATTGTTGGACGACGACAGCAGTGGAAAATTCACGGCCGGAGAGAAGCTCTGAAGTGTATATAACAGTACCGTGGAGGAAGAGAGACTGGCTGGACACCCTCTACCTGTGGCTTCTGTTTTCGTGTCTGCCCCATACCTGTAGGAGAATAGGAAAAAGCTAGAGCCAAGGCCAGAGCCCCAGAACCGCATCACACACATAGATAGATCTTCACACAAAAGCAGAGAAAATGGCTACTAACATCACTTGGCATCACAACTTAACCCATGACGAACGCAAACAGCTCGTCAAGCAGAACGGGGCCACCCTCTGGTTCACAGGTCTGAGTGCCTCCGGAAAGAGCACTGTTGCTTGTGCGCTCGAGAGAAAACTGCTCGAGGACCACATCCAGAGCTACAGACTCGACGGTGACAACATCAGATTCGGCTTGAACAAGGACTTGGGCTTCAGCGAGAAGGACAGAAACGAGAACATCAGAAGAATCTCCGAGGTGTCGAAGCTCTTTGCCGACTCCTGCGTCATCTCCCTGGCGTCCTTCATCTCCCCATACAAGAAGGACAGAGACGCTGCCAGAAAGCTCCACGAGGAGGCCAACCTTCCCTTCATCGAGGTCTATGTCGACGTGCCGCTTGCTGTTGCCGAACAGAGAGATCCAAAGGGCTTGTACAAGAAGGCCAGAGAGGGCCTTATCAAGAACTTCACCGGGATCGACGACCCTTACGAGGCTCCAGAACACCCAGAGATCCACCTCAACACGCACGAGCAGTCCGTCGAACAGTGTGTTGACACCATCATCGCATACTTGAAGAAGGAGAAGATTGTCGCCTAAACAGCACTTCTCGTCCTCAAATATCTGTCTATTAATTTACCCTAATTTGTTTACACCTTTTCTCATTTACTCTTTCCCCCCTGTCTATCTATTCTTCAACGCAACAACCTTGTCGTAGCCCCCCTTCCCGTCTGCCTCTGAAGACATCTCCGGCCGTGTCGTGTCATGTCGTGTACACAGCCTCTGAGCGACCGACTGCTCCGTCTCTTTTTCTTAGCATTCTCTCATTCTCACTGTGCGAAGGCGCTGTACGAAAGGGAGAAAGCTCACGTCTCTCTACTTTTGGGCAGGCTGTAGACAGAGACAGAGGCACTGTCAGAGCCGGAGGAAGCATCACAAGAGTGCAAGAGACGCAGCAGGACAACGCAGAGCCAGCACAGGAAACAAAGACAACGTTCCGGCATGTTCCACACTCCTCCTGTGAAGTCAGACTGGCAACCCGATGCCTCCATCGCCAACTCCTACGATTTAGGCAATGTGGACTCGAACTCAAACTACTCGGACAACGACAGCCAGCCGGCAACCTTGGACACGAATGATGCCAAGGATATTTTGCAGCAGAGCCCCCTCGACATTGCCGATGACGTGGTGCTCAGCAAAACCAGTCCGAACATCACGGTCAACGATGACAGCAGTCGCAAAAACAGGGCTGATAGCACCGGAAGCGAACACGAAAGCAGGAAGAACACGAACAAGAACAATGGTGACGCCGACGACACCCCGCCCAAGTCTTCCGCCGTTGAGTTCAACAATGACCTTCCAGCCTCAAACGTAGCAACCGAATCAACAGAAAACACACACAGCCAGGAGCAAGAACCAGAAAAAGGACAAGAAAAAGCACAGGTGAAAGAACAAGAGACACATGTGCAGACACAAGAGTTGGGCCAACCAAGCGCTGATTTTGGAGGCGACAATTCGTCATTTATCGAGAGTTTCGACATCGTCACGGAGGCTGACTTACCAATGAAGCTCGTAAAGCTTTACGAATCATTCTTGAAAGAGCTAAAGGAACCGAAGTTTGAAAGATCGCTTGCCAGTTTCGAGATTGCAGAATTGTTTCAGACTTTTTACCAGCGATTCCACGTAGGTTGCAAGCAATACATAGAACAGGAGGGCAGGTATGAACTCCACGATACAAATCAGAACGATGTCGGATATCAATATTACAAATACAATCTCATACTGGAGAGGCTTCTGTGTGATAAGTTCTACAGCCAAATCATATTCCCCTTGAAAAACATGGAAATTGACGAATACGAGAAAGAGTTCAACGATCAGTTCTGCGATAAATTGGGCTGCTTAGGCTCATTGGACATTCATTTCAAGAATCTCGACATAGATCTACCGGAAAATATAGAAACACAGTTTATTAATCAGCTAGACGAAAAGATTTTGCCCGAGTTTGAGCTCTTGACTGCAGAAAGATCACCAACCTTGAAGATGAAGTATTTGATCCGAATTCACAAGAAAATAGGTGAGATCATCCACGACATAACAAACAGCTCCAAATTCAGTACAACTCTCAACACCGATATCTATCTCCCTATATTGATTTTCACCATTATTAAATTAAAGGAACTCCGTGCATATTTTCTTGTGAGACAATTGAATCTGATGAAGAGATTTTCAAACGAATTCATCTTTGACAGTTCCATCGAATCGTTCCAGGTCGAAAAGGGGAAGTTACTGTATGTATGCGCAAATTTTGAGGCCGCAATTTCTTATTTGTCTAGTGTCACGTTGGACAACTTGGACATGCCAATACCTTCCGAAGACATCAACCTTTTACCTGGTAGCTTAAAAGACCGCGATGAGTTGTTGAGCTTGCTAACTGTTCCTTTGAAGCTAGAATCCATAGAAGAGGAAGTGTCGGCGTTTAAAGAATCGAATCCGCTTCTATTAACTAGCAACATAAAGAACGACGTGGGTAATGACAGCCCAACACTCACCCATTCGTTGAGCAATATAACAAACTCGTGGGTGGACTATTCGAAAGTGAGTCTACCTTCCGTGATCAATGCAGACCAGGGCTTGAAGTCGATCAGTCAAGCCATCGATTCGAGTTTGAAGAATATAATGGGGAAAGTGTCGAGGATTGGCGGCTCTTCTGATGACATCATTAGATCAGCCAACAGTAATAACGAGATGACGAATAATGTTGATGACGCAAATTACGATATAACTTATGATGACTACAATAATGAGAACTATACCAGTCGCAATGGGGACGATACAAATAGACACCAAGAAACAGAAACGGATGACGGGAATGACAACACTCTTTCAGATTCGTTGCTGAAACAATTGGAGGAGAATCTTGCCTTTGAGCAGGCTGTTGGAGGTGGCAGCATAAAGACCATCAAAGCATCGGAAAATTCGCAGGACACTGATGTCGCCTCTGTGGACGCCGACATCGATGCGGGCAGCAGGAGAAGGAGCCTTCAGAAGATACCATCCATCGAAGAGGAGACGACTCCATTTCCGTCCACTGTCGCACAGGGTAAAGAGGATGAATACGACGACATGCACAGCAGCAATGCCCGCGAGATGCGTGAAAGAACAGAGTCGACGGTGTCTGTTGGCACGCAGGGGACGCAGGAGGGGAGTATCATCAGCAAACTAACGACAAGCGTCGGCGGCGTGATGAAGAACTTCCGGCCCGTGAGTGCCTCGTCTTCGACGACCTCCTTGAACGTCCATCTGAATGAAAATGGAATGGCCACGACCACGACAACCACTGCCACGGCCGTCGCCCCCACGGGGAACCCGAACCCGAACCCGATGAGCGTTCTTGAGAGAAGTACCAGCGTCGGCTACCTTGCCACAACGCCCAGCAAAAACGCTGTCCGGTCGTCTACGGTGAACATGCGGAGCCGGGCGACGAGCTTCATGAACGCGTCTCTTTTCGGCTCGCCTTCGAACCAATCGTTCGTCAACGAGGCAGCAAACCACTCCACCACCGCGGTGAACACGTCTGCTGTTGGCATGGTGCCGTCGTCTCCGTCAAGGGAGTACCGGAACTCCATCTTCAGCTCGCTCGAGAGCGCCTTTGACAACGTCCGCAACCGCAGCAGAGACAACTCCTTGGTGCAGAGCTATCCGCTGAGCCAGGGGCAGCAATACGGACCTGCCCAGTCGTCCTCGTCCTCTACGGCTACGCCTGCCGCAAACCTCAAGCTCCTCGATGAGATCTCCAAGTTCAAGCGGTTCGACAAGCGGTTCGAGGAGATGAGTGTGACCGACTTGATCGAGATGTACACGAACTACCAATACATCATCGCACATCTGTGAGCCGCAGAGCTCTGTAAACACGCAGGAGACAGCGTGCATGCTTACATACATAAATATATACATACACAAACACGAAAATCCAACTCTGTAGACGTCCGTCCTAACATCAACAGTTCCGGTTTAGGCCCCCCCCTCAACGCAATTATAGACAGCAATCTGGACCCTCGCGACGCCCTTTGTGTATTTTTTCGTGCCGGTGCGTCGCCAGGGAGGAGGACCCCTCTATGCTGTCGGCGGACAGCCAGCCAGCAAGCAGGTGCTGTTACGGAACAGAAGAAGTGGAGACACAAGACGCCAAGGGGACACCAGCCCAGAAGACAATCTATTAGTTAGATCTCTTGAAGAAGAGTCGCAGAGAAAGGCAGCAAGATATCAGCGGTCTACTAACAGCAGCAGCAACAACAGCAGCAGCAGAGCATTAGCAACAACAGCAACAATGTACAGAAGGCTAGGGAGCCATGCACCAGAGCCAGGAGAGTCAGGGACAACACTATCCTTGAAGACGTCGCTGAGGAACTTGTTTGTGCTGGTGAAGACGTTCAGGTTGCTCATCATCTCGACGATAACAGTGTTTGTGTTCTGCTCGTTGTTTCTGAGCACGTCCGTCACGTCCCAACTAGACGCGTTGGGGCTCGTGAGTCCAGGAACAAACTCGACAGGATACTTTTCCCTCTACAGAGACTCGCCGCCAGGTCTCAACACAAAGAGCATGGCGTCGATTGAGAAACGGTTGCGTTACTTCTTTCCCTTTGATGCCTCGGGCGAAATTGAGAACAACATCTGGCAATTGTGGACGTACCGTGCCGACAACGAGAATTTCCCCTCCAAGTGTTTCAAACACATGGAGAGATGGAGAGTCGCCAACCTGGAATGCAACCACAACTTGATCACGTTGGACGAGGCCGAACAGCAGATCTTCAATTACTTCTCCTACGACATGCCGGAGGTGATCCAGGCATACCGGTCGCTCAAGGACATCAGACTCAAATATGACTTCCTC
This sequence comes from Pichia manshurica, assembly GCA_005406165.1. NCBI lineage: Eukaryota > Fungi > Ascomycota > Pichiomycetes > Pichiales > Pichiaceae > Pichia > Pichia manshurica. The sequence goes on along the minus strand of BJFO01000001.1, from coordinate 471,373 downwards.
AAGTACTTGGTCGTGTTCACAAGTGGAGGCGTCTATGCGGACATTGACACGTTGGACGCAAAGCCGCTGAGGTACTGGTACCAGTCGACCTTGAAGCCAACCAAGTTGATGGTCGGAATCGACGTCGACTACAACGACGTCAATTGGGACATCTTGTACAACCGGAGACTCACCTTCAGCACAAAGATCTTTAGATCCAAGTCCCACCACCCATTTTTGGCAAAGTTGATTGCAAGAATCGTCTACACCTCGTTCAACTCCGCTGAGGAGATTGCCAAGATCGACTGGGACCAGGCGTACCGAAACGTCGATTCGAATGACGAGCCTTTGATCCAGTTCACAAGTGCATCCATCTTCACAGACACCCTATTTGACTATTTCAACGACTTGAATAACCCCGTCGTACACAGAGTCGCCAGAACAGAAAAAGACTTGATTCCAGAGATGATTTTCGGACCGGAAACTTCCTCGATCTTCAGCTATAAGCTCTTCACTTTGGCCAGAGGCCCAACACAGGTTGACGACATCGTGGTAATGCCTCAAATCACCTTCAAGGGCCCTACAACAGGCTACCACAAGGGTGATTTGAACTCCCAATCTTACGAAACAGAGTACGACGATGAGAACGAAAAAAATTTCTATTACTACGCCAGACCTTTGCATTTCTTAAGTTGGGACTCATTAGTACAAAACGAAAAGGACCAGCAGATATTAACTAATCAATAAAATACACTACCCTAATTGCATTCGATTTTTCTTCTCCTTTCCTCTTGTTCTACTCTCATTTTACACTATTCATCCTACCCTATATACTAATATTAATAGCCGAACCCTATCTTTTATATTGATACATTTATACATGACGGAATGGAAAAGATTTCTCTTTTACTCGTGTATACTAAACCAAAAGTTCTATTATCCTATTATACAAAAGCGTATTATAACTTAAAATTAACAGAAAAAGATACTGTAGAATGCTTAGATCCTATGCGCCAAAACATTGCTGCAGCTCTGGATCAAGCAAGTTTTCTTAAAACACAAGTCACATTTTTGCCAATACGTTGTCCTGAAGTTTGACTGAGTTTACTATCATCGAAAGATACGCAATCAAAAGTTCAGTATCCTAACATCGACAGCTGATTTTGCTCAGAGAAACCACAGAGTTTCGCAACCAATGGTCGTGCAGGAACAACCTCTCTGTTGGCACCATTGTCATAGTGGCCTTGCAGGCATCATTAATTGTTGCTGCCACCACCTTGTTCCATCTGCAGTCAGCACACAAATTAGAATTGGCCTTTATCGGAGCGCCATTCAACCCTTTAACCTTGCAAGGTCTCCTTTGTTGTTGATACGAGAATTCTTGATACGAATGCCGTTCTTCTTGTTGCCACTACCACTCATACCCAGTGCAACAGCAAGTGCATTACCTTTCGGCAGTGCCTTAGCACGTTTCTCCAATCCCTTTTTAGCAAGCGTCGACTGTGAAGCTCTTTTTCCAGCTACATTCACGGAATCTAGCCTTTGCAGAAGCTCGTTTTTTGTAGCTGCTCCCTTACTCCTCTTCTTCTTCTCGAGGCCGTCGTTTCCTCTCTCTCCGAGCTTTAGTGCAATGAACAACGAATTTTTTCGCAATGAGGGGTGTTTGCCCTTATTTGGGCCTATCTTCTTTCCACGCATGATTTCTTTTTGCTCCGCCAGATCCTTTCAGGTCTTCCAACCGCCATCTTTTAACTCAGCCTGTTTTCTGACTCCCCGAACTCCCCTAATCTAATCGCTTTTCTATGTGGATCAATCTTGATCGTTTTTCCAAACACGCGTTGTTCTATAACGTCGATCGACGTAGTAAGCCAATCAATGCTTTTCCTCGCATTCTCAAATCTCGTCTTATTTTCTGTATACTTTTAGTCTGATTTCAACACTGTTTTGGGTTTGTTCTGGAGGGTCCCTGGCACGCTACTAAGTGCTCCCCTTGCCAGCAATTGCAACAAGGCAGCATCTAGAACATCAAAAGCAGCAATGCCTCTCTGTGGAAGTCCCCCGAAGCCAGGTATGTCCTCTTTAAAATCATCCCTTGGGCCCGTCCCTTCTCGACACGCTCGTTCCTCAGATACACATGTGGCCAGATCTGCACCTTATGATCTGGCAACATAGGTGAAGAGCAGAAGAGGTGAACAGACGCCAAAGTCTACAGGAGTTTTTAACCATGTGATCTGATGATACTAACAGCGAATAAACACGCTTTGACTCGTTTTTTCCACCACGGATCAAACGATCTTCGGGTGCATACATCTTGTTCTTGGACTTATGCAGTACAAAGAAAAATAGTCATCCTAGGTGATGGTGCATGTGGTAAGACGTCTCTTTTGAATGTCTTCACACGAGGTTACTTCCCAAAGGTCTACGAGCCAACGGTCTTTGAAAACTACATCCATGACATCTTCATCGACGGCCAACAGATCCAGCTCTCGCTTTGGGATACCGCCGGACAAGAAGAATTCGACAAATTGAGATCTCTTTCATACTCTGATACTCACTGTATCATCCTCTGTTTCTCCATAGACTCCCCAGACTCGCTAGAAAACGTCAAAAACAAGTGGGTAGGCGAGATCTTAGAACATTGTGAAGGTGTGAAACTGATTCTTGTGGCATTGAAAGCCGATCTCAGACAGTCAGAAAACAACGGCAACACAGGTGATGACGGAGCTGATAACTTGGGCGGCACGTCGGCATACAACAACGATGGTCAGTTGAAGAAGTTGGTCACCTACGAGGAAGGCGTGAGCGTGGCCAAGCAGATAGGAGCTCTCAGATACTTGGAGTGTTCTGCCATGAAAAACAGAGGTGTCAAGGAGGTATTTACCGAAGCAGCTAGAATTGCATTGACTGCTAAACCCGCAGCCGCTTCAGCAGGATCCCAACCTAGCGCAGAAAACTCAGGAAGTTCAACTAGTTGTACCATAATGTAATGAAAGTGCTGTATCCATTTCTGTTGTCTTTGCTTGATTGTTTTACTTTTTTTTTTTTAACTCTTTTCTTATTTTCTCTTCTCTCCTTCCATTCTTTTATCTCACTTATCCACTCTTTTACAAATCCATATATTTCTATGTTTATCTTGTTACCTTTTTCATCTCCTGCTAGCTTCTCAGTAAAAATACAGCCACCAAATTTCACTAACCTTGTGTTACTTGTTATCATATGTAATCACTATAGACCTTATGTCCTTATAAAACGATAAAAAATTATAAAACAAAGGAAACAGCCGTATAATTAATGACTTTCACACATTAGTAAACCCCCCTTTATTTGGACTCTGCGCAGTATTTCTTACGGGGCTCCTCGTTGGACTTCTTGACGGATTCTGTCTGTACATTCCAACACGGTTGTTCCTTCTTGGACTAGGACTTCTGGCCACCGAATGTTTGACAGCGAAATCGGAGTCGGGTATATCATATGAATTGTTAAAACTGTTGTCTTCAAACATCGAGTGGCTTTCCACAGAAGCGTTGTTTCTTGGATTTTGCATTATTGGGTTAACACCAGTTGTGCCATTCTCATTGGAAATATCGTTGAGTGTACGTGGTTGGTCACTCAATGCAGGGAGCTCACCAGTAGAAATGAACTCGTCTAGAACTAGGGAACTCAATTTTCTGTGATGGAAATGAGATTTATGATTTGGAATGTTCACAGTTGCATTTTTTGCTGCTTTTGTTGGCTCCACTATTGAATGAAAAGAAGCTTTGTCTGTGTTGTTTCCTCTACTATCAGCGCCGATCTTATTGATGTCATCTTGACTTGCCTGTGAATCCGTGCCGACCATGCTGTAAAATACGGAGTTATCTGGGTCGCTGCTGTTATTTTGTGATTGCGGTACCAGTTGCGGTTGCTGGCTGAAATTTAGCTGTAAAACAGATCCGATCGACTGACTCTTGGAATGGTTTGCGTTATGGCCCAAAGTCGTGAATCCATCTTCGCTGTAGTTGTTATTCTGAGGACTCAAAGTCATGCCAGAAAGATGATCCATAGAACGGCGATACTGCGAGATGAAATCCACCGAACTCAAATTCTTTTTGTGTGTAAACGATTTGTTGGAGCTCTCGTATCGGTTACTGAACGGGTTGTCCAGGTCGTCGTCACCGTCGATGTCTTTTTCGTTGTTCAGGTTCGTTGTGTAATCTGCAAATTCATAGTCCCTATCAAACGGCTCAACCACCTTAGCCTGCTTACTTGCCTTGTATTTGTTAATCGCCACACCAAGTACATAGAGAAAGAGAAATCCTCCGATGATGGGGAAGATGATTTCGTATAGCGTCCCCTGTCTGAACCTGGTTGACTGCAAAAACGGGTTCTCACTACCTGTCGGTATTTCTGAAGTAGACTTTGACTTATTGTACAATGTAGTCCCCGAAGATCCTAGCAGCATGGTGGCGGAAGAGCTCGCTAATGTCGAGGCTGAGCTCCTCGACGTGTAAGATGTCACAATGGAGCTTCTCATACTGTTTCCGGTGACTTTGCGTCTCCTTGTAGCAATGTATTCGACACTGTCCTTTCCTGGTGGAGGCTTTCCTGTCTCCGCCGTTTCCTCTGCTGCTCCAGGCTGCTTTTTGGAATATTTTCTTTCCGTCTACAATCTAAGCACAGAGACCCTCTCCTCTGCTTCTTTCTGTCTCCAACCGCTTTCTTTCTTTCTTTTCTCTGCAACCGCCCACTACATCCAGGAACCTCTGTTTACTCTTTCCCGAAAAGGGTAGATCTCACAATAGGGACCTGATCTGGAGTCATGTCAGATAAAAAAAAAAAAGATTACATAATCAGACCGATCGACGCAAATGTTCCTTTTCCGTGGAGGACCTTAAGTTCTCTCTCTTAAGGTGGAAAGCACAGTTCAAGAAGTAGTAATGGGCCTCCGAGTCTGACTTGGTGCTCGGCTGGAACAGTTTTCGGAGTGAGAAACATTTATAGTACAAGTATGCTGTCCAGAAACACAATCAGGGCTGCTGCGGCAGGAGTGACAAGGTTAGCGGGAAAGAACGGGAGTTTGTTTGCACAGAATGTCGTGAGAACTGCCTCTGTCACTAACGTGCGTTTTATTCAGTCAAAGCAGCACATAGAAAAACAGGTGCATAACCGGTACAAGGCGAAGCTTGAGGCCCGTGCAAGACAGAAGGGTCTGGACAGTGCAGAAAAGCTGATGGAAGAGATGAAGGAGACGATCGAGGAAACGAAGAAACAGCTCAACTTGATCGATCCATTGAAGGAGCTCGAGGATTACGAACAGGCTACGAGCCTGAAGGATTCCTTAGAGGGAAAAAAGAAGAAGATGTTGGACCCTATCAGTCCAGATACTCCGAAGAAGCCGTACAAGACGTTAGAGTCGTATCTTGTTTTGGACAAGATCAAGGACTTAAACGCCGAGCAGATCGAGTTCCTATGGAGAGCAAAGTTTCAGTCTGACCCTCAATCGTTAGTTGCCGTTATTCCAAAGGACACTTTCGATGTGATGTACAAAATAGCACGTGCAAATCCTACCTTTGTCCTTCCACTACCCAAGGAAGATGCGCAGCTGGACGAGTCCGACAAGGCAGATTCCAACAGCACGCCAATAGAAGTGCATTTTGTCCAATGGTCCTTTGTTGGTCCTAAGACGACACACTGTATGATCACCACATTGATGGAGTACAAGCTTCACAAGGAGTACGCCAGACCACACACCACTATTTCCTTCCACCAGGAGTTAGAGGACGACAAAGGGATCGTGTTGATGAGCGGTCACGTCGATAAGGATGCTGCGATTACTTTGGGTGAATCACAACTCCTCTTGCTCAACTTGCAGAGATTCTACGGTGCATTTGGAACAAATTCAGAAATCGAGAAACAGAGAATCAAGCTCTTGCAAGACTTCAACAACGGATCGCCTGAGTTCTCGATGGAGAAGTGCATTGCCCTTTCCCAGTCACTTGAGAACTGACCCTAAGAACCTGCTGTATATAGCTCTAACGACTTTAACCCTCTGATTATAACCAAATAAATGACGTCAAAAATCCATTTCCCTCGTAGTTAAATAGGGCCCAACTGAAAAGCCAGCGCGCTGATAACTCCAAAGCTGAAAGGCCGAAGAGGACGGCTACGATGACAGGAATTTGTCACTTGCAGAGGTTAATATATCTCGACTGCAGTGGAGGTAGAGCTTCTGAATTAACAGCTAGAAATGACCCAGCCAAGGAGAATAATTTCTGTCGGATATTTAGGTCCTCCGGGCACTTACTCGCATCAAGTACGTCAGCCTTCCACTATTTTTACTTGCGCAAAGGTGGGAGAATGAAAAAGTCATCCACCAATGCTAAATTGCACTTGATTTCCTCTTTGATACTAACACTGCCAAATACTTTGCTCACAGGCTGCAATCCAACAATTCAAAGAATATGAATCGCAGCCGAATACAGACGTCGTGTATAAACCACAGAAAAGTATAAGTGCGTGCTTCACCTCTGTGCAAGACGGAGCAGTCGACTATTCGTTGGTTCCGTTTGAAAACTCGTCGAACGGACAAGTGGTGCTGACTTATGATCTATTCCGTGACTGGTTCACTAGCAGCACCACAGAGTCGGCGAGAAACGTCGTTTCTACGGAAAAACCGAAGTTTACGGTCATTTCCGAGCAGTTTGTGCCCATCCATCATAATCTCATCACCTTTGCAGAGGACGTTACCAAGATCACTAAGATATATTCGCATCCGCAGGTATGGACCCAGTGCCGTCGTTTCCTTGCAGAGTATGAGTTGGACAACAACATCAAAGTGGAGAAATTAGACACCTCTTCCACTTCCAAGGCGGTAGAAAACTTAGTCAACTTGAAGGATCCTGAAGAGAAACAAAAGACAGCAGCGATTGCATCGTCTACGGCTAGCGAAATCCATAACGTTCCTATCAAGATTGCCAACGTCGAAGATTTCTCTGGAAACACTACGAGATTCTTGTGTCTCGGACTCAAGCACAGAGACGACGGCTTCACCATGAATATAACTCCGGAAACAAACAACGGGGTGTCCAACCACAAAATGCACTTGCTGACTTTCCTCATCAAGAGGAATGACGATTTCGGCAGCCTCTGCGACATCTTGGAGAAGTTCAAAAAATACAACCTGAACTTACAAACTATAACAACAAGACCGAGTATCGACAAGCCGTGGCGGTACGTTTTTTTTGTTGAAGTCTGGGACGGTGGAGAGCCGGCCACCCTACAGACCTGTTTAACAGAGCTGGAGCCTCTAGTTGTCGAACTCAATGTGGTTGGTTCTTTCTTCCGGAGCAAACGTTTCTTCGAAATGCTCACGTGACCGAGGGTGGGGTCGATTTTTGACGGCTCTGATAAAGAAAAGGGCGGCACGAAAAGGAAGCCTTCCTGAGAGCCTTGCCTTGCCTTGCTGCTGCTCTGTTTACAGGTATTTGTAAATGTACATAGACGTGTCTTTAGGCATTTGTTAAAAGAAATTTACTATAGTTAGTGGAGAGATCCGGCAAGGGGCACAACACGCAGAATGTCTATTTCCAAAGGCCTCGGAATATTAGAGAGGGTAGTGTATTTGCCATTGACTCTTATCAGGCTAAGTTTGCTTGGATTCTTCTTCTTCACAGGATGTTTGTCGATCGTGTTTAGCCAGTTCCTCTTCTTGACGTTTTATATGGGCGAAAAGAATGGACTGCAGCAGTTGTTGAACTATACTAAGAGAAACTTTGTTATCTTGTTGACTTTCTGCACGAGTATGTTTTCTTCTCCTTCAAAGATCATCCTCAGTTTCAAATCCGATAAGCTGAGAGAAAGGTGTCTGAAGGTTAAACCAGACCAGAAGGGCAACCGCAGATACGAATTGAACTTCGATCTTTCTGCGGTCATCATCTCCAATCATCAGATCTACTCCGACTGGTTTTTCCTCTGGTTCATTGCATACTTGAACAACTGTTCGGACCACTTCTTCATCGTGATGAAGAAGTCGTTGGAAAAGCTGCCTGTGCTGGGATACGGGATGAGTAATTACAATTTCGTCTTTCTAAGTCGAAACTGGCAACTGGACAAGAGTTACATGGTGAAGCAATTCAAGACCATCAAGTTATTGAGCAACAAATTCTGGATGTTGATCTTTCCCGAGGGGACGAACATGAGTCATAATAACCGGAACAAGTCTCACAAGTTTGCAGAGGAGAACAATCTCCCTAAACAAGACTGCGTCCTATTGCCACGCGTTAAGGGCCTGTATGTTGCCTGTAAAGAGCTTGCGCCTGCGACAACGAAGATCATTGACTTCACCATCGGCTACTCTGACCATGGCAAGGACGAGATGGCCCAAGACATATTTACCTTGTGGAAGATCTACATCGAGGGCGAGTCGCCACGCAAAATTAGTGTCCTGGTGGATGAGTACGATTTAAAGGAGGAGGTTCCGGGAATAGATTTGAGTGGCACACATGACATCGTTCCAGCTGATGAAGAAGAACGAGAAATGGAGCTTGTCAACTCGTGGATAACTGATAAGTGGCAGATCAAAGAGCACGATATGGATTATTTCTACAAACATGGAGAGTTTGAGGGTGGGAAAGCGCATCAGTATGAGCTCGACCTGAAGTTGAACTCTTCTTGGGAAATAATCTACGTCTACCTCCCTACGCTCTGTGTGGTCCCAATCATCGGGGCCACCTGGGCATTGGGCAAGTGGCTATTGCATTAGGTTCCATTTGTTCTGTACTTGTTGCACGTATATAGAAGAGACTACTACTACAGTTATGTAGAGAAATGATAAAAAGAAAAATTACGTAATCCGCTTTTCTCCTCTGGGTAGGGAAAATTGGGAAAAAAATTGTCGTCGAGGGTTCAATGGTGAAGATTGAAAAGGAGGGAGGACATGAAGAGAGAGAGAACAAATACCAGGTAAAGGATAGCTAAAAGGAAGGAACCGGTTTTTCCCAGACAAAAGGCAAGGGTATTACCAAAGAAAGAATGCTTACGTCGCTAGCTCGTTCGTTTGAGGCCCTCAGTATGCAGACTGCCGTCCAGAGCAGGTCGGTGTCGATGCTGGCTCGCTTGACCCCTACGCAAGATTCCAAGAATCGTGTGAAACGTGTGGGTCGTGGTCCAGGTTCCGGACTCGGTAAGACCTCTGGCCGTGGTCAGAAAGGTCAAAAGGCTCGTGGCTCTGTTCCAAACTGGTTTGAGGGTGGTCAAACTCCGTTATGGAAGCTTTTCCCTAAGCGTGGTTTTTACCGTCATCAGAAGCTCGAACTTAATGAATTGAAACTCGGCAAAATTCAGGAATTCTACGACAAGGGTAAATTAGACTTTCTTGCTGAGGGAGAAACTCTTACTATGAAACATATGAAAGACTGCGGTTTGATAACAGGTTCTATGAAAGACGGAGTCGTCATTTTGGGCGACTCGGTTAAATATACTGCACCAATCAAGATCGAGTCAACTAAGGCTACACAACCTGCGCTAGAATCAATCAAGCAGGCGGGGGGCGACTTCACCGCAGCATACTACAGCCGGGGGCTAGGATACAGAGCACATCACTCTCCAGAATGGTTTATCGAAAACAAGGGCTATGTTCCAATCAGAGCTAGACCTATCGCAAGAAGAGATATTGTTTTCTACTCGAACCCAGAGAAGAACGGTTACTTGGCAAATTCTGACTACGTCAAACAGATAACAGTAGGCGGTGCCAAGACAAAGAAGGTTGCAAAGAAGACCGCCTTGGACATCGAAGTTGAGGAGGCAGCCAACTCCGATTCAACAATCGCCGCCGCAAAAAGTTTCTCGAACAACAAGATTGTTTCATTTGCTGCTTTGAAACTTTAGGTGGAAAAAACGTAGCAGTTATTCCTTTCCCCCATGTAAATATTTATATAAGTCCCCGTATATATAAACTTCCTAATAGTTTACAAAACAGATAAAATGCCTTGCATCGGCGAAAATCCATTTATACTTAATATTGACAGTGGGTAGGTACATACAACAAATTCAAAAATTACATATTTTACAGAACAAAATCACCATCCTCTGGCGTGATAGTTCAAATCATCATCATCTACATCTGCAGGCCCTCCATAAATTTTTCTTACAATACTATCATCAATGAACCCATCTGATGTAAAAATTGCAGCTCTTTTTTCTATCGGGAAGATTGGATCGTCATCTTTTTCAGTAGTACTCACCTGATCGAGATGCTGATTAGCAATCTCAACTACCGTAGAGCTTATATCAGGGTCATCACAAGTGTCTGAACCATGTATGCTTGAAGTGGTGGGCTTTCTAGTTATATGTCCGAACAAAGTCATATTTTCCTTGTTAATGGAATCTACCAAATTAGAAGGCAATTGTTCCGTACCGGAAACACCATCGCCGTTTTCCCCGCCAGCTGACCTTTTTGTGTCCAATTCACGCAGCTTCTCTTTTCTTCTTTGTTCTTTCATAATTCTATTTTGAGAACCAGGTATATCAATAGAAGATGTTGAAGTTTTTATACTTGATGCATACTCGACCTCCGATTCGCCTCCTGCGTTGATTCCTGGCTTAATCGTTTGAGAGTTAGCATATTTTGCGATGTTATCTTTTGTGAGTTTTGTAATCTGCCCATCTCCATCTCCGAATGGTGCATGTTTTTGCTGCTGATTCTCTGAATTTGGAGATTGATGGTTAGCGTGAGGTTTATGCTGGCCTATATGTGGCTTTTGCGAATGACCAGAATATTGTTGACGTTGAACACTCTGAAAAGTTTGAAAATTTTTTGTTGGTAAAAACATATGGGTTGCCAAAGCCGTCGGCAATAAAGTAGCCGCTGTTGGAGGCGCATTGGATCTGTGATGTGAATCGTAATGACCCTTTTGAGTGGATGCCTGTCTTGTTACTGGATGGAATAATGATGTAGTCGTATTACGTGTACCATCACTCAACCTAGGAGAAGTTAGGCTAGAATGTAATTCAGAATTTCCACGTTCGTTTCTTATCTTGGCATCAGGTTCTGCCAATCTATGATTTGAATTCTCCTCTGTGTTGGTATCGCTATGTTCTTTATCCATTTTGTCTAAAAACAAGCCACTCAACAAACTTCTTTTGAGAGCTGGTTTAGTTTTATTCCCAGATTCATCATCGGTTACAACATTCTGTTTTTGGAAACTCAACCCGCTTTCTTCCTTTTCATCTTCATCATTTTCATCATCACTCAAGGAGGACCAACCGGAATCATCATCGTAATCATAATCGTAGTCATCATCATCATCATCATATTGATTACCCGACAAAGAATAGACAGCAGAATTTGGTTTTTTAGTAGGAAAGAGTGACATCCTGGAGGTCTGGGATACTTGTGATGTTTGTGATTTTTCTGAAGATGCTGCTGAAACCATTGATAATTGTGATGTGCTCGATTTAATTTGCGAGTTCTGCGTCTTCACACCTCCTGAATTATTTCTCAACAAGGGATGGTGTACATTATGCAATTGCTGTTGCTGTTGCTGTAATTGCTGCAATCTTTGCTGATGTCGCTGCTGTAATTGTTGTAATTGTTGTTGCTGCTGCTGTTGTTGCTGATGCGACACATTGTGGTGATGAAGATTGGTATGCTGTTTTTGAACTACTGCATCGCATGACAGATTTTGTGGCTTGGCAGGAGTGGCCGTTCTGTCCTTTCCGAATAAAGAGGGATGTTTTGTCCTGGCTTCTGGTTGAAGATGCTGTTCTACTTTTGCAGTACCTGTGGCTGTATGATTTTTAGAATCAGTCTGTGGCCTTGCTGTGTTATTTGGTATTGCTGGATCGGGACGCCGTATTTGATTTCTTTGAACTTGGTTCACCAATGAATGCAAGCTGTTATTCTTGCCCCCTCCAAACAGCGATGCGACCATGGTGGAAGTGTGATTGTAAGCATGAGCGTTTGATGCCTTGCTATGATGTTTTTCCTGTTTAATTTTATCATTCGAGTTTTCAATGACCTTTGTTATCGATTCCTTTGCTCCCATGCGAGGCGATAAGCTTCGAGGGCTCATCGAAGAAGACTCAGGGGAAGATTGGTCTATGAAAAACTTAGTTTTTCTTTCGTTAGTCGACTTTTCCAAGGGTGCTTCCGGCGTATTTGCAGTGCTATTCAATTGTGGTGAAGTCTTCTTGAAAAGACTCGGCACACGAGCAGGAGGAGCCGCCGTGGGTGGTGGCGGTATTATCGGTGGTGGTGGTGAAGAGGTATGAGCTGACTTCTTCTTTGATGTTGAGTTTCCTCTTAAGTTATTAGAATTAGAACAGCTAGATGTCAGCGATGATGTGTTTAATGAAGAGGATGAGTTTGTGTGGATGGAGGAAGATGAGGTGGGTGGGTTATATTCGTTAGATCCTGCTGTACTTGATATTCGCTTCTGCATCTTCCTGCGGTGGTATTGGCTTTCCTTGAGCTCCTTGCACTTCGTGCCCTTGGACACGCTGACGATGGCGGAGAAATCCGAGGAGGTGATATCATTGTCCAGGATAAGCTTCCTGTTGATCAAGCGCCAGCTCATGTTCTCCAGCCTCTTACCATTCTGGATGACATCGCTGGCTTTCGTCAGAGTCGTCCAGAAGGTGATGATATTCTCCACATCCTTTTCGTTCGAGAGTTTTCGGCCCGTGGACGGATCGGTCTTGCGAACAATGTCTGCCGTGTCTTTCTTGAGATGCGAGCTGATGTACTCGATGGAAGACTGTGACACCTCGAGGAAAGGCATAGGTCGCTTCCGTGTGTAGAAGTACGTCGACATCGGTCAGTTCTTTTCTGTTTCTATGCAACTTTTTCCTTCGTTTCTGTCTGTAAACTGACAGTTCTTTTCTTTCCTTTTTTATCTGTGGAGACTCGTGTTTGCTTTTCCGAGGCCGCCCCGTTCTGCCCCAGTGCACGTTTCTACCGTTGCAGAATCTTCTTCTGAGTGTGTGTGTGTCTGTTTTCCCAAACGCCGGTGTGCCAAGTGTCGCCACGATTCTGCAGACCGGCCTCCCCCCGTCCACTCCATACCAGACAGCCCCTACCTTGACACCCCCCGTTCTTCATTCAGGTCATGCACCTCAGGATCCTTCCCAAAAGGGTTTATCCGTTTCTCGGAGCCTGCTGACATAAGCAAGGCATGAAGTGAACAAGTGATATGAAGTCGATCGACGTAACGTAGCAGAAAGACAGTCCAAGGTTATACACCACATGAATCTGTTGAAGTAGATACAATTGCCGAGATATTTGTTACAGAAGATCTATTTAGTACAAAAGAAAGAAAGTAGAGAGCTAGTTGAGCATCCCCAGAAGCGCCTCAAGGTCCTGGTCGTTCGAGGACTCGCCCGGTGATGTTTCGGCGGGCTCTGGCGACTCCGACGGCTTGATAGTGTCGTCTTTATCAAACACCCTTGTCTCCGTGTCGTTTGCAAAAGAGACACTCTTCTTCTTGCGTTTTTTAGAGGCTGGAGAGGAGTCGTCGGCGTTGTCCTGTCCCGACTCGCTCTCTTCGCTGTGTTCGTCGAGTCCACGCTTGGCACCTGGCGCTACCTCCTCATCTTTGTTGCCGTTACTATCGCTATCGCTATCGCTGTCACTATCACTATCAGTCTTTTTCCGGTCGCTGTCACTGTCATCGTCATCATCGTCATCATCATCCGCATAGGCAGGCACGCTCTCTCCGTTGTCGTCGTCAGCGCCATAGTGGTAGACGGAGACGTTTTCTCTCTCGGCGATCAGCTCCTCCTTCTTCACCTTGACGTCGTTGACAAGTTTCTTGATCTGCTGCTGCTTGTTCTTGTCCAGCATAACCCAATCGTCCAACTCGCTGGCTAGCCTTCTCAGCTCTGCTGCTAAGCCTGTGCGGAGAGCGGCAATGTCCTGGGACTGTGACTCAATACTCAGTCCTAGCTTCTCTGCATCTTCGAGTCTCTTGAGCTCTATGTTGGTGCTTTCGTAGACACCGTTGTTGTTTTTGTTGCCGCCATGCTCGTCGGACGTTCCTCCGGCAGCGCTGCTGCTGCTCTTCTGCAAGGAGGATAAAGAACTCAAGAGGTTGTTGAGCTGCGTCGTTTTCTGTGCCTGGTTTTCACCATCCTCGTTCAACAGTTTCGACGCCAACTTGTTGAACTCTATGTAGCTGGCTTTGTATGATCTGTGGAGCCCGTCGAGTTGACGGTATTTATGTACAGTTGGAACCAATTCTTCAGGTATGTGGGTGTCCAGGCTCTGAGGACGATCTGTGGCGGCTGGGGAAGCGGCGGCAGCAACAGCGGTGCCAGACCTGATATTGGCGTTGCCACCGCCCATGTTGAGTGCACGATCACGATCACGGTCGTGGTCCTGATCTCTCCTCCTGCTGGCGGCGGCAGCAGCAGCAGCAGCAGCAGTTGTAGTAGCAGAAACAGCAGCAGCAGCTGCACCCATGCCGCTCTGAGTAGCGCCATTGCCCATGTCTGCTTTGGCACTCCTTGCCGAACCGTTCAATATGCTTTGCAGCTCTGCAATGAAGTTCTGCGGATAGACCGACCTCTCTCTCCACACGTCCAGCACCCTGGAATATTTCGGCTTCAAATGGGCGTTGGCGCTGTCCGAGGAGACGCTTTCGATGATCTGCGGCATGATCTGGCCAAACTCGTCCAAATACGTCTTGTACTTGGCCTCCTTCTTCTTGGCGAACTGGACAAGGTCGTTGCAGAGATAGAACATGGCGAGTCTATAGTTGGGCTCCGACTGCTCGATTGACGGGTCCGGCGTGAGAAACATCGTCACCCACAGTGCTACGATGTCGTTCGAGTGTCGATAGTGGAAGAGACACCACTGCGAGGTGGTCTGTATCGACTGCTGGGTGTTGTCGAGCTGGTTGAGCTTCTGTCTCGCCTTATCTTCGGAGAAGGACATTTGTACGGGACGAAGGGGGTGGTCCTGAGGCGTTTGAGCAAAAAACACGTCTGTGCAGCAAGCTCTATCTGTCCGTGTCTGTCTGGTTGACTGACCACTTACTACGGCACCGGTGTCCTCTGCTTGTTCCTACCCTTCCTCTCGGTCTCCTTCTTCTCCAGGGCAGCAGATCCGTCATCGAAGACGGTCGAAGTCGTCCTCCAGAAGAGGGCGAGAGAGGAAAAACTGGCGGCGCGGAGCTGTTGGCGAGTCTCGCTCTGGCGCTCTCTGTCTGTCTGCCTGTGTCCCTTGTCGTGAAGAACAGGTGGAGGGAGGGGTGTTGGTCTGGAGAGGCATTGAGGAGGAGAGACCACTGGTATACTAGTCAGACACATAGACACACAGATACACGATGGCAGACAAGTTCCCAGAGATCGACGATGCAGCAGCGGGCGCAGCCGACGTTGCCCCAGGCTCGGATTTCCTCTCACGGGAGAAGGAGGTGCTAGGCGACGAGTTTTCAAACGCCAACGACGCAGAGCTCTTGAAGGAGGCCGGCGGCGACGTCGACGCTGAGGACGAGGAGTTCGAGGACTTCAAGTCGAATTTCCCCGAGGTGGGGACCCAAGCAGAGGCCGTCGAAGAAGCCCCTGCCCCCGCCGCAGCTGCGGATGCCGAAGCAGACGCCGCAACCACAGAGAACCACGAACAGACGGTGATCAACAAGTTCACCAACTTGAACCTCGACGAGAGTGAGCACGTGCAGGAGTGGAAGAAGACCCGTGAGCTCGAGATTGCCAAGCGGGACGAAATCGCCGCACGCAAGCTGAAGGAGATCAAGGAGGAGGCCGAGAAGGCCATCGACGACTTCTACGAGAACTACAACAACAAGAAGGACGACGCCATTGCCGAGACAAAGAAGGCCGAGAAGGACTTCCTCGAGAAGCGGGACCAATTCATCGAGAACGGCACCCTCTGGGACAGAGTCGTCGAGCTCCTCAAGCTCGACAGAAACTCCGACGCCGTCGACACAGAGAACCTCAGAGACAAGACCAAGTTCAGAGATCTTCTGCTTGCTCTCAAGGGCAAGGAGAACGTTCCTGGCGCCTCGGGCATCTGATGCCGGCAGCCATGTACCTACTAGACTTTCTTTCTTTCCTTTCCTCTTTCTTTCTTTCCCTTCTTCCCCCTTCTCTTTCACTATATAACACTACAGCAATCTAACATGTACGACCGTGTGAATCGCCACTAATCCTAACCCCCCCCATCACCCCACACCTACGTCCAAGACCTCTCCCCTCCCCCCGTTTCTATCGTCCTAGCCAGCTCTCACCCTCCCTCTCATCCTCACCAGAACCCCAACCTCCCGCAGAAGCGGTGTTTTTCCCTGACCGTCTGCCAAGAAAGAGGAGAAGAGGAGGAGCAGAAGGGCTCAGTGTGCTTAGTCTCTCTCGGTGGACAGCAGCAGCAGAAACAGCAGCCAGCACACGTTATACGTCTTGTCTGGGCCCCTCTGCACGACCTTCCAGCTTCAGCAGTCCTCAGAGCCTCCCCAGTCGACAGCCCAGCGTCATTCCTGTTAAAGCCGATATCTCTGTCTGCACTCGAAACATCGATCCACCCGTCGATCCACTTGCCACTTCTTCGTGTACCCGTAGCGGTAACAAAGAAACAGGAGCACTAAGCATAGGCAGGACCTCCCTATTGTCTGTGACCACAAACCATGAACGGCTCCAACCAGGGCTTCTTGCCCAACAACCAGCAGCAGCACTTCCGGCTGCAAATCTCCCCCAACGACCGTCTGCAGTTCATCAAGGTTTTGATCACATCATTGCAGAAGATTCAGGGTCCAAACTTCTCTGCCCAGAAGGTCAGGCCTGTTGCAGAAGAGTTTGAGAAGTATGCGTTCTCCCACTCCTCGGACAAATCGCAGTACGTCGACTTCCTAAAGTCGAAGATCGCAAGTTTGACCCAGCCAAGGAGAGCAAACCAGCAGCAGCAGCAGCAGCAGCAACAACAACAGATGCCTCAGCATGCGCCTCAACAAAGCTCCCAACAAATGCCTCAGCAGATGCCTCAGCAGTTGCCACCACAGATGCCTCAACAGACTCCTCAACAGATGGCCACTCACATGTCTCCCCAGTTGCCGCAGCAGCAGCAGCAGCAGCAGCAATCGAGAAACCAGCAACAGCTACCACCACAGCAACAGCAGAACCAAAGCCAACATCACCAACCGCCTTCTCAACAGCAAAGCGGAAAGATAAATCTTCACACAACCCCTATTCCAAAGGAATTACTGGATAAGCTACCAAAGGTCTTTCCTCCAATGCTGAATACCTGGCAGGCAATCATGCCTTACTTGAGAAACAATCAACTAAGCCAGGAGGAGTTGCAGACGATCAGAAACGTCCACATGATGCATGTTAACCTTTTCAAACAAAACTACGCAAACATGCAGCAGCAGCAGCAACAACAACAGCAACAACAGCAGCCTAACCAACAACAACAACCTACTACTCAAAGTGCTTCCCTGAACCCTCAACAGATTCTCATGATGAACAGGCAAAGAGAGGTTCAGGCTCAAGCTGCACAGGTTGCACAGGCCCAGGCTCAAGCACATGCAGCACAAGCTCAGGCACAGGCACAAGCAGCACAGGCCCAGGCACAGGCCCAAGCAGCACAGGCCCAAGCGCAGGCTGCTCAAGCTCAAGCTCAAGCCCAAGCAGCCCAGGCACAAGCCCAAGCACAGGCAGCCCAGGCAAAGGCTCAAAACAACCCTAATAACCATCCAATGACTCAGGTCAAACAGGCACAGATAAATGCCTACAAGATCCAGGCTCTACAAGTTATTAGAAAACTTCAAAGCCTGGGAAAGTTGCCTGCAACCCTAAGTCCAGAGCAGGAGGCTGCTTATGTTCGTAAATATCTTTTGCATATTTTGCAAAACACAAATAGGGATTCACAAGACCCGAATAAGCAGCCGCAGATGGTGAGGCAACAACAGCAACAACAACCGCAACCTCAGAATCAGACTCAGCAGCAACAACAACAGCAGCAGCAGCAACCTCAACAACAGCCTCATTATCCTCAGCAGCAGCAGATGAAGCCAAATGTCCCATCTAATCAAAATCCAATGATTTCCCCTGCCCTGCAACAAGCACATCCTCAAAATATGTATCAGCCAAACTCAAACTTTGACAACATGCAGATGCCAATGCAAGTCCCCAAGCACATAGCCAATTCCAACTCAATCGATATGAGCACAATGTCAAGTCCGCTGATTGGAATGCAGAACTTGAATACCAACAATAGCCAAGGATTATCGAATTTTGCATCACCAAAAATTCAGAATCCTCAATTACTGGTCAAAAATCAAATTCCTATTCAACAACAACAACAGCAACAACAACCTCCTTCTGCTAAGCAGCAAATGCAACAGCAGGTACCTCAAAACTACCAACAACAACAGCAGCAGCCCCAATATTCGTTACAACAGGCTGCCCAGCAATCGTCGGCTAGAAAACAACAGCAACAACAACAGCAACGTCAAGTGTTCCCGTCACAACAGCTTCCGACTCACCCTGTGCAGCAACTACCTACTAATCAAAACCAATTTGGAAATCCTATGACCAATCAAATGCAAGGCAATCAGTTTTCAAACTCAAATTCATCAGGTGCAAAGTTGTTGCCTGGCCTTAAGGCCACTAACGAGGATTGGGCTACACTAAAGGAAATTTATCACGAGACTTTAAGTTCTCCAATTAATCTGAAAGACATGACTGCTAGTCTGTCAGATGATGACAAGAGAAAAGTACTGGGCTTGGCTAAACAGTGTAAACAGTTAATGATTTTATGTCAGAGCATTATTATACCAAACTTTTATTTTCTCACAAAACAACGTGATGCAACAAAAAGAATTATGTATAGTGAGCTCATGTTGAAGCAAATCTTGGAAAAATTGAGTATATCGGGCAAATACGTGGCTGACGAAAACTTGATCCATCGGATTCATGATCAGATCAAGAAATATTTACAATTTGTCAAGGATCAGAGTAGTAAGATTGTTAAAGCTCAGGTACAGGCTCAACAGGTGAGAGCACAGCAGTTAAGGCAGCAAATGGAACTAGCTGGTAACGTACCGCCTAAAGGAACGTTCAATCAACTTTCAGCTTCAAATACTGCCATGACTCCTTCCACTTTACAGAATTTCCAGTCCACTTCCATTCAAGACAGCTTCAACGGTGATTCTTCCCAAATAAATCTCCAGATGATGGGCAACGCCAAGGTTAATGGCTTGAACGCGGCTGGTAGCCCTACCCTCACCACTCCGGCTCCTATTCAACCTAGTGGCGAGTACATGAAGCCAACGATGAACAATCTGCAACCAAATGGGGCTCAGCAGTATCCAACTATGAATGCTCCTTCACTTCACAATGCCCCTATCAAGCCAACCGTTTTATCATCTACAGCTTCTACACCTGCACAGTTAAAGAAGCCTAAGAGGAAACCATCAAAAACTTCCGGAAAGCTGTCCAACCCTAACACGCCTGCCTCAAGCAATACTGTTGCAAGTACTCCCACATCTACTACGGCGACAGCCAATAGGGTTGCAGCAAACAATACTGCCGAAGCTTCTACTTCTACAGGACCTGCTACTACTTCTTCCACAACTGTCAACAGTGCCGAAATACAAGCTGTTTTAAAAGCAAATAATGAAAATGTGGAGAAGGAAGAAGCCAGGCTTAAGGCCATTGACATCGCTAGAGCTCGCAGACGGGTGCTGGTGTCTTCTACCTCACAGACATCCAACGCAGGGTCATCACCTGCTGCTAGTACCAATTCTCAACCGATATCTGGTGCTGCTGCTTATTTCCTATCTACACTATGTGATACCTTGGGATTGGAGAACGAAGAAAAAAGCATCATTTCCAATGCTACTGTTACTACACTCGACGCTAGTAACGCAGCAATTTCAGGTTTCATGAGATCTAAAAGTAGCAATGGTAATGGTACCAAGGTGCTAACACCTTCTGCTGTCCTTGCCACTCCTATCGGCTTGAATGCCAAGACTCCAGTCGCTAAATACCCTAGCGCATTGTCTCCAGAAGAATTAAAGGTTCTTCCATGGACAGGCAAGGCTTCTGCTGATTGTATAGCTAGTGCCTTCCGTGCAATTGGCAACCTTAACTTGAACCCATCTCCAACTGTCCTTAGCTCTGCCACATCTTCTGCCTCAAACAGTCACAAAAACTCTCAGACTATGTCTGCCGGCAGTGCAAAGACCTTTGTGCAGCTTGTCCATGACAGACAATCTAAACGGAAAACGATATCTCTTCTGTACGGAAAAGCAGATGAAAAGAAATGGGCAGCCGACTCAGACAGTCCATGGAATTGGAGCACGAGGAAACCGACTGACAAGCTGAAGGTCTATCCAACCCCTCCAGAGGAGGCCGATTGCGCCAAGAAGCGGAAGCTCCAGAGCATATACCCAAACAAACTCGAAGAGGACTCTGCTGCCATCAAGAAGATCAAGGCAGAAGATACCGATTACGACCTATTATGGGATTTCGACAAGGTTTAATTGGTCCTACTGGGGGGCCATTTTTCTCATTTGTCTGAGAATTTTCTTATACTTTTGTGTTCATTACTTTCCACTTACTTATTTAATATTTATTATGTTTTACTTTATTTCACTTTACCCTAATTTTGTGGGCATTTCCATTTTTTTCCGTTGTTTTTTGTGTCTTTTACTTCTTCCTTAACTGTGTAACTTTTAATTGTAATCTTTTTCTCCGAGGAACAAATCAAGATCCCGCGATATCAACGGCCCACTTCCCTATCGAGAGATACCGGAAGAATCCGTTTTGAAACTTTTTCTTTTGCCTTCTGCATCTCCGTCGGGCTGGGCTTTTTATAAGAAGGAAATATTGTAGGAACAAGGACAGGCTAAATCGGTCTTCGCACTACCAGAGTATGACTTTGCTTTCAGACGACAGTGGAGAGAACGTTGAAGGAGGGTTCGTGATAAGTGAGATGGTACCATCCAGAAAGAGGACAAGGTCCGGGACGCGTAAGAAACCGGCTAGTGTGCCAGCTGGATCAAGACGTACTAGAAGCAAGTCCAAACAGAAAGAAATAACTGCTTCTGATCACGATGAGGAAGAATCAGAGTATCTTGGAGGTTCCGATGAAGACGAAGATTTCCAGATCGATGATGCCGATGAAGACGACGACGAAGATTACGTTGATGGCGATATTGTCATTACCGGACATCGCAAACGTGGTGAGAAATCCAATCCAGTCGAGCTGAGTGATGATGATATTGTTGTTATCAGCGGAACCCCAGCAAAGGGGAACAGCAAAGGTGTTCGAGGCCGCAAAAATGGACGAAGTGTACCTAAGAAGGAAGTTCTTGAACTTCAGGACGAAGTCAGCGAATTACTGGAGGATCAAAATGGTAATGCAGCTGTAGAGACCGACCAAGAGCAACGAGAGCAATCACAGGAAGGTGAAGAAGGTGAAGAAGGTGGATTTGTGAAGCAGGAGAAGAAGACCAAGAAAAAAGCTCCTGCAAAACGTACTAGAAAGAAGAAAGAGCCAAAACCAAAGTTGACACCTTTCGAAAGGCGTACAAACAGACTTTACGAAGCACATCCTGAACTACGTGATGTTTTCTCTCGCTTAGAGGAAATAGGGGCGAAGAAGGTCGAAAGAGCAGAACAACCCAAAAACATGGCTGTCACTTTGTTGAATTTCCAGCTTGAAGGTTTATCGTGGATGGTTCGTCAGGAGGAGGCTAACGAATACAAGGGAGGCATTCTAGCAGACGAGATGGGTATGGGTAAAACAATACAGATGCTTTCACTTATGATGCATGACACAACGAAAGGTCCGAACTTGGTTGTTGCTCCAACTGTCGCTTTAATGCAGTGGAAGTCTGAAATCGAAACACATACCAATAACTTTTTGAAAGTTGGGTTATTTCACGGTGCAAGTAGGGCCAAGGCACTGTCTGAGTTAGACGAATTTGATGTGATATTGACATCCTATGCGGTCGTGGAAAGTTGCTACCGGAAGGAGCGTTACGGGTTCACTAAGAAGAGCAAGAAGGTGAAAGAAAAGAGCATTCTTCACGAGAAGAGGTTTTATAGGGTCATCTTGGATGAAGCCCACAACATCAAGGATAGAACTAGCTCGACAGCAAAGGCCTGTGATTCTCTGAATTGTGAAAAACGTTGGTGTTTATCTGGTACACCGTTGCAGAATCGGATTGGTGAACTGTACTCATTGATTAGATTTTTAGACATATCTCCATTCTGTGAATATTTCTGTACCAAGTGTCCGTGTGCCTCAAAGGAATGGAACTTCCCGGACTATCGAGTTTGTGCACAGTGCGGCCATGCTCCAATGGTGCATCTCAATTTCTTCAACCATTTCATGTTGAAAAATATCCAGAAGTATGGCTTGCAATTCGAAGGAGAGGAGAGTTTCCACCGCATCCAGTTGTTACTGAGGCAGATAATGATCCGTAGAACAAAGGTGGAGAGAGCAGATGATCTAGGGTTGCCTCCGAAGATTGTTGAGATCAGAAGAGATTTTTTCAACCCAGAGGAGAAGGACTTGTACCAGTCTCTATATTCGAACTCGAAACGTCAATTCGACGACTACGTTGCTGAGGGTGTGGTGTTGAACAACTATGCCAATATATTCACGTTAATTACCCGGATGAGGCAGCTTGCCGACCACCCTGACCTTGTTTTAAAGAGGATGAAGTTGCCTGGGAGACGAGGAGCTGGCGGCAGTGGGAATAAAAACAACGATTTAGGCATAGAAGCGTTGCCCGGAGTAATCATCTGCCAGTTGTGTGACGACGAGGCCGAGGAGCCTATCGAGTCCAAATGCCATCACAAGTTCTGCCGGATCTGCATCTCGGAGTATATTGAGAGCTTCAATGGTGACACAACCAAGTTGAAATGTCCCGTGTGCCACATCGGACTCAGCATTGATTTGGAGGCTGCTGCCATCGAGATGGACAATGACGCTGTGGAAAAGAGCTCAATCGTGAACCGGATCGACATGAGAGGAAACTGGAAGTCGTCGACAAAGATCGAGGCGTTGATGGAGGAGTTGTACAAGTCCCGGTCGGACCGAGTGACGACAAAGTCAATTGTTTTTTCTCAGTTCACGTCGATGCTAGACCTTGTCGAGTGGAGATTGAAGCGGGCTGGTTTCGAGACCGTCAAGCTACAGGGTTCGATGACGCCGTCGCAGAGGCAGTCCACTATCAAGTACTTCCTCGAGACCCCCTCCGTGGAGGTGTTTCTTGTTTCGCTCAAGGCCGGTGGTGTGGCTCTTAACCTTGTCGAGGCAAACCAGGTCTTCATTCTAGACAGCTGGTGGAATCCCTCTTTGGACACTGGCCAGGCCGCCGACAGAATCCACCGTATTGGCCAGCACAGGCCGATTCGGATCGTCAAGCTGGTCATCGAAGACAGTATCGAATCCCGGATTATCGAGCTCCAGGAGAAGAAGGCGAACATGGTCAAGGCCACCTTGGACAAGGACGAGCGGGCTGCCAACCAACTAAGCGCCGCCGATATGCAATTCTTGTTCAACAACTGAGTCCAACTCCGACCCCGCAATAATAATATTCCTGGTTCTGGGTTCGTCTCTATCGTTCTCGCCGCTTTTCTCGCCATTTTTTTAGAAAGTTTGGCGGTTTTTTTTTCACGACCGCTGCTGACTCATTAGGCAGGTTCATGATGCGATTTCATACCAACCGGTCCTGCGGTATGTGTATATAACCACCCCGTTCCTTGTTCGTGTACATTTTATTGTTTCCCCACTCTGTTTACTAGTACCTTGTGTAACGCCGGTCTGCCAGTTTACCAGCACAAGCAACTAAAATAGAAACATAGAGACACACCATGGTGTATCCACTGCTACCTTATTTTACTGCCGCAGACAAAGCGGACTCCACGCTCTCTGTCGTCGGCCAAGCCATCTACGAGTTCGACGGCAGTAATGCCGACTCGATTGTCCAGATTGCCAAGTATGCCAAGTATAACATCTACGTTGATTTAAAGATTTCCGCCGTCACGGACGAAACCATCGACGCTGCGCTCTCGCTCTACAACAACGGTGTCGTGAGCATCTTTGCGTCTGAAGAACAGGGTGAGCAAATTGCAGAGAAGATCCCTAACGCCAGGATTACCTTCAAAGTGTCAGCACCAAACGGCGAGGTGAAGAAGTCATCTTCTGTTGCGTACACCTCTTTGGACGTCCTTCCAGAGAAGGCAGGCGAATCTGTTTTGTCGTTCGTCTACTCGTCGACTTCGACACCGCTTTCTAAGTTGCAACAGGCCGTCAAGGCCGGCTTTGTCCCGATTGTTCCATCGAACCTCCTCACCACCGAATACGAAAACACCTCTGCATACCCAGTTGTCGAATTCCTTGTTCCTGCATTGGTCACTGACCGTGCGGATGGACTCTTCACTACCTTGGTTCTCGACGAATCCAGTCAATGTCTCGGACTCGTGTACTCTTCCGTAAAGTCCATTTCCGAATCCATCAAGACCCACACCGGTGTGTATCAATCTCGTAAGCACGGGCTATGGTATAAGGGTGCCACCTCTGGCGCAACCCAGAAGTTGCTTTCTTTGGATATCGACTGCGACAACGACTGTTTGAAGGTCATTGTTGAGCAAGCGGGCGCTGGCTTCTGCCACCTCAACACCAATTCCTGCTTCGGCGACTTGAAGGGTTTACCTGCTCTTGAAAAGACCTTGGTGTCTCGTAAGGCAAGTGCCCCAGAGGGCTCCTACACGAAACGTTTGTTTGACGACGAACAGTTGCTCAATGCCAAGATCAAGGAGGAGGCTGAGGAGTTGACTGAGGCCACTACAAAGGAGGAGATTGCCTGGGAGGCCGCTGACCTTTTATACTTTGCCCTCACCAGATGTATTAAGTACGGTGTCTCCATTGCCGACATCGAGAAGAATTTGGACGTGAAAGCTTTGAAGGTGTCCAGAAGAAAGGGCGATGCCAAACCTAAGTTTGTTGAGCAGCAAAAGAAGGCTACCGAGCCAGCCAAGAAGGCCGCTGAACCTGTCGGAAGGGTCATTGGTCCTAACGACAAGATCTACTTGAACAGAATTAATGCTGAGACTGCCACTGTCGAGGAAGTCGAGGCAGCGCTTGAAAGACCTATCCAGAAGTCTGCGGACATCATGTCGTTAGTCACTCCTATCGTTGAGAAGGTCAAGCAAGAGGGCGACAAGGCTCTGTTGGAGTTGACTGCCAAATTCGACAGAGTGCAACTCGAGAGCCCTGTCTTGAACGCTCCATTTGATGAGAGCATGATGCAAATTTCCGACGCAGTGAAGAAGGCCATTGATATTTCTTTTGAGAACATCAGGGTCTTCCACGAGGCACAGAACCAAAGCGACGTGATGACTGTTGAGACCTGTCCCGGCGTGTACTGTTCCAGATTTGCCAGACCGATCGAGAAGGTCGGCTGCTACATTCCAGGTGGTACCGCTGTTCTCCCATCGACATCTTTGATGTTGTCTGTTCCTGCGCTTGTGGCTGGCTGCAGCGACATCATCTTTGCATCTCCACCGGGCAAGGACGGCAAGTTGACGCCAGAGGTTGTGTACGTCGCACACAAGGTTGGCGCCAAGTGCATCGTACTGGCCGGAGGTGCCCAGGCCGTTGCTGCTATGGCGTACGGTACCGAGAGTGTTCCAAAGTGTGACAAGATTATGGGTCCAGGTAACCAGTTTGTCACTGCTGCCAAGATGCTTGTTTCTAACGACTCCAACGCTTTGTGTGCCATTGACATGCCTGCTGGTCCTTCGGAGGTGTTGGTCATTGCGGACAAGCACGCCGACCCAGACTTTGTCGCCTCCGATTTGCTCTCGCAGGCCGAACACGGTATCGACTCGCAGGTGATTCTCCTTGCCGTCGACATGACCGACGCAGAGGTCGACCGCATCGACGAGGCTGTCCACAGACAGGCCTTGCAGTTGTCGAGAGTCGACATTGTGAGAAAGTGTATTGCGCACTCGACGACGATCCAGGTCAAGACGATGGACGACGCTTTCCAGATGTCCAACAGATATGCCCCAGAACACTTGATCTTGCAGATCGAGGACGCCGAGTCCTGGGTGCCGAAGGTTGACAACGCAGGGTCCGTCTTCGTGGGCGCATACTCCCCAGAGTCGTGTGGAGACTACTCCTCCGGTACAAACCACACCTTGCCTACATACGGGTACGCCAGAATGTACAGCGGTGTCAACACGGCGACATTCCAGAAGTTCATCACCTCCCAGGTCGTCACCAAGGAGGGTCTCAAGAGCATCGGCTGTGCTGTTATGGACCTTGCCGAGGTGGAGGGTCTCGATGCCCACCGCAATGCCGTCAGAGTCCGTATGGACAAGTTGGGGCTTCTCCCAGAGGGCTACTAGGCCTTGTGTAGCAGCAGCAGCAATGCTATTCTCTCCTGTATAGAGGGCCCCGTGCCCGCCAGAACGTTCGTTGTCTATTTTTAGAGAACCGTCGCTGTCTCCGCCGTCAACAATGGAGAAAAAACCAGCCCCGTCGAGGCTCGCGAGGCGGCTCACCATTTTTTTTTCGAGGCGGACGGTGATCTGGACGGGAAGCCAGAGTTGTTTACATCTGCGACGTGACGGGTTGGGCTTGAGTGCTTCTTCTGCTGCTGGGCTCTGAACAGGAAAGGCGAGGACTATCAAAAAGACACGCAGACCGCTAGAGAAGACGAGAGAACGGCCGTGACAACAAGAGCTCCAGCCGGGAAAAAAAACTGACAGAAAAGACTGAAACTTAGACAAGACAAACAAAGCAAAACAAAACAAAAAAATACTACTAGACAGAATGGTTTGCTGTGGATGCATAGGAACAATAATCGTGGTGCTATCGGCACTAGTGTCGTTGGCGTTGCTCCTCGCCAGTAACGTCGGCACGATCGGGGAGCAGGCAGCCAAGAGCTCCATCTTCTTGCTGGAGCTCAGCATGAGCGACCTGGACGTATCCGAAATCTATTCCGGAGCATCGAGTGCCACGGCGACGGAGCTTGGATTTGCAGACGCATACATCTTCGGCATGTACGGGTACTGCAGAGGCACACAGGGCACGACAGAGACGGTCGACAACGTGTGGGAGGACATCAACTTCACGTCCTCGTCGTGCACAAAGTCGTCCATCACATACGAGTTCGACCCGGTCTCCTTCATCGTCAACGAGGTCAACGAGTACAACACCCTTGGCATCAACATCACGTCCTCCGAAATCACGCTTCCGGGCTCGCTCGGCAACTACATCAAGACAGCAGAACACATCTCGCAGGTGATCTACATCTGCTCGATCATCGCCATCTGTCTCACGGTCGTCGCCATTCTGTGCGAGTTGCTCTGCTGGTTCTTCGGAAGCATGGTCATCGTCCTCTTCTTCCAGACCACAGCCTTCATTGCAGCCATCATCTCCTCCGGCTGTGCCACGGGTGCCTTCAAGTACATCGAGACAGAGTTCAACAAGTACGGCGACACTTTTGGCATCCACGCCAAGCTCTCGAGAAACTACCTCGTCTTGACCTGGGTCGGAACAGGAATCTCTCTCCTCACCGTCTTCCTCGTCATGATCGGCCGTTGCTGTCTCGCCGCCCGCCCGGCCCCAGCTCCGGTCTACGACCGTGTCCTCTGATTGACGAACCCCCATGCATGAACCATCACCCCATGGACTCTTTTGTAAACAACTCGAGCTACTTTATCTATAGCCCATACCTACATACAAGCATATTTACGTACTCTTCAACACATTCTCCAATATGGCACCTCCCCGAACTCGCACCGCTATTATCGCAGAGAGATAAAATCGGCTGAGCTTCTTTCCTTCATGTTTCATGCTCAGCTGGCCTTCTTTCTCCTCTTTGCCTTCTGCCAGTGACGAATCATCTTGTACAGCACAGCACCAATCGCAATGGGCTTCTTGCTACCTTTACACATCCTCGCCTACGGCTACACCTTCGGGTCGACAACTTTCCACTCCTTCGTCGCTTCTATCAAAGGTTTGGAGGTGCTTCCACGCCGTCAGTTCGGCGAGTTCCAGGGCGCCGTCTTGCCTATCCAGATCATCACCCAATCGCTTGCCCCAGCGGTAATTGGCGCCACTGCGCCATACGCTATTCCTGGCGTCGGTATCGGCCTCTTGCTTGCCAGCTCGGCGGGCGGCGTCATCAACTGGGCATGGTTCACGCCTCTCTGCAACAAGTTGAAGGACCAGCGGTGGAAGATTGTCGATGATCGGTTTGGCGGCGACAACGAGAAAGCCGTTGCCAGCGGCGAATTGAAGGCCATCGACAAGGAATTTGGAAAATGGCACGGGATGAGCATGGCGGCCAACTTGGTCAGCATCCTCACCATCACCGCCTACGGCTTCGTTCTCGGAGGCAAGCTCAGAGTCATTCCATAGCGGCTATCAGATCCCTACTTGTGCATATACGCCTTTTCTGCGATATTTAGTTGTATCGTTAACTTTATTATTTACAAAGAAATCCTCTAGTGAAGAATGGAAGAATGGATGAATCAAAAAGTACAATCATAGGTTTGGTGGCAACATGATCGACGCCACAAGCGCAGGCGACCGCTCTGTCGCCAACAAATCGTAGCTTAAAGCACTGCTTCTGGTGTCCCCCGTCTCGACCCTGATACCAAGCTTGCTTAATCTGTCTCTCGTCCGGGGTCCTAACATCCTCGTGCGTTTTCCGAGCCCCGCCACAAGCAACTCCGGCTTCGGGTACACTAGGGCAAGAATATCTAGTACCTCGTTGTTGAGTTCCACAACGACGCCGTTGTGAAGCAGCTCGATGCCTTTCAAATTTAGCTCGAAAATCTGGTTATTCAGAAGCAAAGCCCCAACGGGGTCACCCTTACCTACTGGAGGAGAGCGGACAACTTTGAGGTTGGAGAACACAATCGAGTCCTCTGAGATCATCTCCACGTTGTTCTCCGGCTTGTCTGCTAACGCATAGATGTCGTACTTGGCCAAGTTCTGTCCAAGGTTGGACGCCTTGAACGTCGTCGTATAGTGTCTCGACACACGGGCCGTCGTATGCAATAGTCTCCTAATTTGCATGATCGTTAGCTACTTTCTGTGTAGGGCCTCTCTTATTATTTTAGTGTTACTCTTCCTTTACTTCTTTTATTTTCAACTATAACCATATCTGCCATCTCATGTTGCCAGACACCGGTCCCCTTCCACCTATTCCTAAGAGCGTCGATCGACGCGAAACTTCCAGTCTTTCTTTTCCATTCGTCTTTTTTTTCTTTTCCACCCTCAAACGGCCTCAGATTTCTTTGCACATTGGACGAAGACAAAGAACGAAGCTGTTGTAGAAAGTATAATAACAGATACATCGTATAGGTCAGACCACATATATCTCGTCAAACATGGTTGGAATCAACGTCTTGCAGCAGGTCTCCCGTGCCCGTAACGGGGTGGGTGCCTTTGTTCTCCCATGCAAGCGCATAACAATCACATACTGCAACTTCGGCGGTTCGTCCAGCGGCATCAGAGACTTCTTACGACTCAGACTGGCCGGCTTTGCCAAACAATATCCTGAAGTAGAGTTCCGTGTTTTGGAGAAGCCAGGCAAACACCCAGTTCTCAAAGGTGAGTATTCTACCCCAAACACATTCATCGCCGAGAACAATCCAGAAACCATCAAGCAAATCTGCGTCAGAAAGTGGAACATCGACGTCATAGAGAACAAGCTCAAGCTTCTCATTAACTCTTCCGGAAAGAAGCTCTCCAAGCCAAAACACACCGTTGTTTCCTCCAACCCTTCGGTCAGAGGCATCTGGTCTCCATTCTATGTCGATCCAAAGCACAGATTCAAGATATAGGTTTCGACTTGCTCTCCCTCGTGTACATAAATAATATCCCGATTATATATATATATATATATATATATATACATATAGAAGCTTACTGAAATAACATATAACGAAGCGACGATGCGAGAATGGAACAAGGAAAACATTAGAACATTTCGATATTGTCTTTTTCGTATGGACAATCATCCGTGCTGTGTCCTTCCCTGTCGCAGAACGAACAGAAATCTTCCCTACCAGCAGAGGGATCAATCTTCTCGTCCGGAACAAAAACTTTCAAGCCTCCATTCTCATCCAGCATATCCTCATTACTTCTAGTTGTGACCGTGGTTGAAGATTGGAGAACAATGTTTCTCCGTTGCTTGTCCGTGAGAGTGCCATTTTCGTAATTCTGTAATCGACCCTCCAGTGCTTCGTTATCCTGCTGTGAGGATTTCAAAAGTTCCTCGAGGTTTCTTATCTTACTATCTCGCAATTCCATGTCCAACTTCATACTTTCCATGTCCTTCAGTAGTTGTTCGTTTTCCCTTTTTAGTTTCTCCATTTCCAGAATATCTACGCTTTCCTCTCGCAGCCTTTCAAGCTCTGCACTAAGCTTGAAGGCTTCCATTTCAAACTTTCGCAACTCGTCAATCTCCTTTGCCTTGGAAACTTTA
Source organism: Pichia manshurica (assembly GCA_005406165.1). Lineage (NCBI taxonomy): Eukaryota > Fungi > Ascomycota > Pichiomycetes > Pichiales > Pichiaceae > Pichia > Pichia manshurica. The sequence goes on along the minus strand of BJFO01000001.1, from coordinate 440,939 downwards.
AATGTTTCATACATGTCTTTTTGTGCACTCAACTGCTCCTCGAGCTGCATGATCTTTTCTTCTAGCACAGTAGTGTTGTTACCATCTGTATCGCCGGAAACAGTACCTTTCTGCTCTAGTTCTTTGAGTTTAGCAGCATAGATTTCTTCTGCATCGCCGACTTTCTTCTCCAGTGCTTCGATCGTGCCGACAAGTAGCTTAATCTCGTCCTCCTTCTCGCTACGGTATCGATTGAAACGTTCTTCCTTGCGGGCAAGTCGGGCATCATTTGTTCGAAGAGTGGCATCGAGTTCATCGAGTTGCACGTCCAGCTCTCTTAAATCATTCTCACGTTGTACAAGACGCTTTTCAAGCACGTTTATATGTCGCCTAAGCTCGTTGTTACTATCGTTGCCGCTGGTCAAACTCCCCGCTGAAGGTGACACAAAGTTCTTTTGCGCAGTTGGAGGAGATATTATATTGGAGGAGCTGTAGCTGTAAAAATCTGTGTTCGTATTGGCACTTGTGCTGCCATTGCCGTTTCTAGATCCATTTCCGATCCCACTGAATTTTTCATTGCCGTTGCTATTTCCTAACCACCCGACGACTTTCCGGAGTGGCACAAACAAGCCGCTGTTGGGAATGTCGACTTGGAAGTAGGAAGTTCCGTTGACAGAGCCGCTATTCTTTCCTCTAGCAGCCAGAGAGCCACAAAGCTCGAGTCCACAGAAGACGCCATCGTGACCAGCCACGGAACCGACGTATTTCAAAATGGCCACGTCTGACGAGTTGGGAAACGGAAGTGGCGATCCCAACGGAGGTAGCACAAACGATTGCATGTATGATGGGTTTGACTAAGCAGAAGGGGAGATAAAATTCTAGAGGATAACAGACTTTCTTTTCTTGGCAGAGAGACAGATCTGGCATGTAAATAAATGAAATTCATGAGATCACCATATCAACGCGAACTTAGGGAAGGGGGGGATGGAACGACTACAATAAGGTGTTGGCCGTTCGGGCCATTGAATATTGGCGACGGGACCAATGGATGGAAAAGAAGAAGAAGGTTTATAAGATGAGAAAATTACAAAGAGGGAGTAAAGTAGAGTAGAGTAGAGTAAAGTAGAGTATAGTAGAGTATAGTAGAGTAGAGTAGAGTAAAGTAAAGTAAAGCATATGAATACACAAGATGTCAGGGGGGAAATGCATTAAAAAGGAAGGTAGAAAGAAGAGCGGAAAGGAAGTTACATATCTAAACCGTTTGGAGCAATCAAAATCTTGACGTTTGTCTCCTTATGGTTAATCAACTGCATGAACCCGCCTTCGATGGCGTCCTTTGCCTCGACCTTTCCTGTGATCAACAACTGCATAGCCTTCTTGTCGATCAAGCCTGCGTCGATGGCCTCCAACACTTCTTGGAAGTCCTTGGTGACATAGCACATCGAGCCGGTGGCGAGCTTCTCCTGGTAGGTCAAGCACATTGGAACGTACTGGACAGGGACGTTTGGCCAGATGGCGACGTTGACGGCTGTGCCGCCCGGGCCAAGGACGTCGATGGAGGTGTCGAAGGTCATTTGGATACCGGAACAGTCGAAGGAGGCGGTGAAGCCTTCCGTTTCCGGAAGCAAGTTCTTCAAGCTCAAGATCGGGTCATCGTAGTCCATTGGGTTGAACGTTTCTGCGCCCAACTTTTCGGCAAGCTCTCTTCTGATGGCGGCCGGCTCGGAGCAGACGATTCTTCCTGCCTTGTGGCCCTTCAAGGCCAAGATCGTACAGAGGCCGATTGGTCCTCCGCCGAGGACGACGGCGGTGTCGCCCGGCTTGAACTTGGCGCAGTTGACTGCGTGCCATGCGACCGACAAGGGTTCGACCAATGCGGCGAGGTCCAAGGACAAGTGGTCTGGCACCTTCAACATGTGGTCTTCGCCGTACACGACGTACTGGCCAAAGGCGCCGTGGTCGGTGCCCAAGCCGACAAAGCTCAAGTGCTTGCAGCAGTTTGGCTTGTTGGCCTTGCATGCGGCGCAGAAGGACAAGTCCTTGCCCTGCAAGTCCGCCTTGTATCTTTCCCTGTCCGAACAGTGGGACGTTGCCTCCACCACGACACGGTCGCCAGGCTTGACCCTAGTGACGCCGGAGCCGACCGAGTCGACCACGCCGGAGAACTCATGTCCTGGACACAGTGGCAATTCCTTGCCCGAGATCTCACTCTTGCAGTTTGGAGCTGGGAAGAAGATCGGGCCGTCCAAGTACTCGTGCAAGTCTGTGCCGCAGATTCCGCAGTATGCGATCTTGACCTTGACGTCGTTGGGGTTCTTGATTTGCGGTTCCTCGATCTCCTCTGAGTATCTCAGCTGCTCCTTGCCGTAGTATAACAAGCCCTTCATCGTTGTGTGCGAGTGTGTAGGTGTGTAGTGTGTATTTAGGTGTGTGATTAGGTGTGTGATTAGGTGTGGGAGGGGAGGGTAGGGGAGGAGTAACTAGTTTAGCTTGTGCTGTCCACCTGGGAGGACCTGCCGTCTGTTTTCAGTTGGCTGCTGTTGCAGGGAAAACCGTCCTTCTGCCGCCACGAGCGTCGAGCGGAGTGTGTGGCCGTGGCACGACGGACACAATGCCTGCGTGGAAACGGGCAGCAGAACGAGGACCCGGTGACGGCCGTCCGCAGAGGGCGGCATTGCCTGATGGCGGGGCGGAGTCAGCCAGATGCGGAAGAAGGGGTGTGGGCGGGGGCTGTAGGCGGCCCCGGAGAAACTTGTGCTGTTTATCCGGGGCAGACAGGCATCCCACCCCGCGAAAGGGCGAGAACAGACGGGCGGGGAAACTGGGTGTGGGGAGAACGGCCCGGGGAGGGGGTGGGGAGTCATCGGGGTGGAGAGCAGAAGGAACAGAATGGAGGGAGCGCGGCGTCGGTCGACGTGTGGCGCAGGAGAAAACAACAACAACAACACGCACGGCGTCGACCGACGGGGCACGTGAATGGGAAGGGAAACGTAAACGAGAACGGTCAGGCCCCTTCAGCCCTGGTCCCTCGCTTTTCGTCCCTCTTGAGATAAGCTTCCTAAAGATGCCCGATTAGGTAGAATCTTCCGTCGTAACGCCGTCTCGTGTACCAGACAGGGGTGCCGTTTTGGGGGCGAATTCCGCGAGGACGAGGGACAGCCCAGGAAGACAGCGATAAGCCGTTGTGGTGGGCCGGAGAAGGCCAGCCAGGTGGCAAGAAGGTACAAGAAGGTACAAGCTACAGTGGGGTGCTCCGGCGACTCGTGTTGCACGGAGCTGGGGGCTACGGAAAGAAGCGGAAGGGAACCGCAACTGGAGAAGACGAAAGAGAAGAAGCAGGGCAGGACGAGATGAGGTCGAGATGAGACAGCAGGCCTCGGGCGCCAGCCAGAAGGCTAGCCAGCAGGCCAGCTCGCTAAGGGTTCTGGCTATCGTATCTCTTGCCCCGCGTTGAGCAGCCCCATGATCACCACAGTGCGCGTAGAGTCGTTATCTATCACAGTAGGACTCTTATCTGAGGGTGGAACGCCAACTCGAGCCATCATTCCGACACCGTTGGCCAGGGAGCAGCTCCCAGCTCTCTCCGGCCCCAGCAGAAGGGTCCGACAGCCCTCTTATATAATGGCTCTCCCTTTCTTCCCCACTCACTGTAGCAGTACACGGACAGACTCCCGTTCGGTCTGTGTTCTCCCTGTACTCTGTGAACAAACAACCAACCATCCAGCCCCAGACAATGGATAGATTCAAAAAAGCCTTCGGAACAAACCGCCTCCAGTCCGAGACGACCGTCACCACGTCCGACGGCGAGCTCTACGAAACGCAGATCGGCTCGTCTCCGTCCACCAAGAATGAGAAGGTCATGTACGAGTTTCAGGTCGACAATGACGTCGACGCCGACGACGCCGAGGAGTCCATCCTCGGGACGCAGGAAAAGGGCTCCGAGATGAAACAGGGACTCAAGTCAAGACACATCCAGATCATCGCCTTGGCTGGTGCCATCGGCACGGGTCTTTTCGTCGGGTCCGGGTCAGCGCTCGCCACATGTGGCCCTGCAGCTCTCCTTGTCGGCTACCTGAGTCTCTCCTTCCTCGTGTGGTTCGTCATGAACCAGCTTGCCGAAATGGTCACCTTCATTCCAATCCCTGGCCAGACAACCGTCTTCGCCCTGTGCCAAAGATACACAGGAAACCCCTCTCTGGCCTTCACCGCCGGTCTGAACCTCTTCTACGCACAGGCCTTGATTGCCCCATCTGAAGTCACTGCTGCCGCTTTCGTCATCGAATACTGGACCCCAATTAACTCCGGCGCGTGGATCACCATCTTCTGGGTGACAATGGTCGCCTTGGAGTTCTGTGCAGTGAAATACTTTGGTGAAGTCGAGTTCTGGATTGGGCTCATCAAGATCTTCACCATCACAGGCTTGATCATCGTTGGTATCGTTATCTTCTTTGGTGGTGCCCCAGCATCCCACGGCGTCTTGGGTTTCCACTATTGGAAGCACCCGGGCGCATTCACCGAACACTTGGTCAAGGGAAACACAGGTAAATTCTTGGCATGCTGGACATCCATCATCAAGTCGGCCTTCGCCTTCATCTTGTCTCCGGAATTGATCACATCTTGTGCCTCCGAAGCCGAAAACCCTAGAGTTAACCTACCAAAGGCAACATCCAGATTCATTTACAGAATGATCTTTTTCTACGTCCTTGGTTCATTGACCATCGGTGTCATCGTGGGATACAATGACCCAGAATTGATGGGCGCCATCTCCGCAGGCGCTTCGAGTGCTGCCGCATCTCCTTTCGTCATCGGTATCCAGAACGCAGGTATCAAGGTCTTGAACCACATCGTCAATGCCTGTATCCTAACCTCTGCGTACTCCTGTGGTAACTCGCAGTTTTTCTCTGCAACTAGAATGCTCCACTCCATGGCTATCAAGGGCCAGATTCCAAGAATCTTCGGGAGAACCAACAGGTACGGTGTTCCTTACTTTTCTGTTGCCATCACAGGCCTGATCAGCTTGGTGTCCTACTTGAACGTCTCCAACAGCTCTTCGGTCGTTTTCACATGGTTGACCAACATCTCCACTGTGTCCGGGTTCGTCTCCTGGGTTTTCATTGGTATCATCTACCTCAGGTTTAGAAAAGCCATCGACTATCACAACCTCAACGACAGAGTCACGTTCAGACCAAAATTCCAGATAATTGGCGCCTATTTCAGCATCTTTTTCTTTAGTTTGATCTCCCTCACCAACGGTTACGCCGTCTTCTTCGATTTCAACGGCAGCGACTTCGTCGCAGCCTACATCACCCTTCCTATTGTCTTGGTCCTGTATGTCGGCCACATGCTCTGGTACAGAAACTTCAGACTCTTTGCACCGCCAGAGGAGATCGACTGCTTCACAGGCCTAGAGGAGGTTGAAAAGCAGGAAGCTGAATATGTAGCTCCTGTCGCCAAGAACTGGTTGATGAAGGTCTACTTCTGGCTATGTTAGAGCCAAGCGTTTTACGTTCTTCACCGGCTGTCTCCTCGCCGCCCTTTCTCCGTTATTCATTTTATATTCTCAAGTATCCATAATGCTTTTGCTTTTCTCTTGTTTCATTTCATCTGAATATCTTTTGCACGACCGTAATCGCGAGCCGTGAGCCGCCTCCCCTCTCCTTCTTGTCGCCGTCGAGGCAGGAGCTCTTCGCCGCGTCTACAGCCGTTGATGTCAAAGTGGGGCACACGCCCATGTCCATTATCTTATCTTCGGTAGCTTTACAAAAGGGGGTGGAGAAGCAGACGACGAGCTGGACACCATCACGACACCATCACGACACCAACAGGCTACTTAGCCATTGTTTTTCCCCAGACCTCCTCTAAAAGGGAATACTGCAGGCTTTTATACTCATCTCATCTTGGGCACACAAGCAGCCTCCCCCATACCCCGAGTTGACTTGGAAGTGGGGCCAATTTAAAAATTCTGGCGCCGCAGCAGGAAAACACAGCCTGTTGCTACCAGATAAGAAGACCGTGATTCACATTCAGGGCACGGTAGCTGCCACGTGTAATATAATGCCATCTGTTGCTCAGCGCATGGCTGTATTTCCCAAAACGGCCCCGTGATACGCAGGCCCTGGATGCTTTGCCGCATTTGAGGGCGATTCCCTAAGATCCTCCCCACCGTTCCAGTCGAGTCCTTATCGACGAATTTACCAAGCTTGCCTATCTCGCGAAAACTCCGCTTTCTCTAACGTGGAGGCGGCGACTTTCGCGACCAATTTTCTGCAGCAATGGCTTTCTGGGCTTGAAAACAATCGAAGGCTTATCGGCCACAGATTAATGCCTACCAGAGGAGAGATTGGAGTTACAACACCGCATAATGTACGAGACGTCAACAGGTTGCTCGTAAAAAAAAGAAAAAAGGAAAAAGAAAAAAGCAGACAAGCCGCTAACGGCGGCACGTGTGGAGAAACCATAGCGCAGTGTGTCTCTGCAGCCACACAGTAGTTTTGCCGCTAACAGAGCAAGTGGGGTGCAGCAAAACCGTATCTCGTCCTGCCCACGACAGATACGTCGAAGCACGACTGGACTTATCTTGGAAGGCCACAGTAGACCACTCACTGGCCAAAAAAAAAGGAGAGGAGAGAAGACGAGAAAACAATAAAAAAATAAAACAATAAAAAAAATAAAACATTTTTGCATTTTTATCATTTTAATCGATGATGCCCTATGGATTCGAGTTGGCAAATTAACGTGCATACCTCCCATTGCTCCGTTGATAGATAGATAGATAGGTAGATAGCAATGCTTGATTGCGCCTTCTCGTTTTCTTATCTACGAGGTCTCAGCAATGCCTCATTTGGTCCATCACCCGAGATCTCTTGCTGGACCCTGTTCAACTCGACAACATGCCATATCGCCCATCTTGCTCCCGTGGGAAACATATATATAAGGAAGGAACGCTGATCGTCCTTTTCGGTCTGATGTAGACAGCCATGCTTGCTGCGCCCGGATCTACAAAACTTGATCCCGTAGAACTGTAAGCTTCACTTAGCCTGACAACAGTTCGGTAAAAATGAGTTCAGTGAAGAGCAGAACGAACTTGATGTCCAATTCACAGGCCCCAGACTATTCTGTGGGCTCCAATGAGAAATCCTACGGAAAACATGGGGATCTCAAAGATCCAAAGGATCAATACGAATTCCGTGTTGACGAGATAGATGTCGAGTCTGGCGATGGCTTCAGCAGCGCCGACAAGGACGCTCACAGAACAGAAATGAAACAAGGCCTCAAGGGAAGACACATCCAAATTATTGCCTTGGCCGGAGCAATCGGTACCGGTCTTTTCGTTGGTTCTGGTTCCGGGCTTGCGACTTGTGGACCAGCCGGTCTTTTTGTCGGTTACTTGATTTTATCTGTGATGGTTTGGTTGGTGATGAACCAAATTGCTGAAATGGTCACCTTTATTCCAATCCCAGGCCAGACAACCCTTCCTGCACTTTGTCTTAGATATACAGGCAATAAATCTCTCTCGTTTGCGGCTGGTTTGAACTTGTTTTATGCACAGGCATTGATTGCTCCCGCAGAAATAACTGCAGCCGCATTTGTCATTCAGTATTGGACATCCATAAATCCTGGGGCCTGGATCACAATTTTTTTCGTCGTAATGGTCATCTTAGAGTTCTGTGCCGTCAAATTTTTCGGTGAAGTCGAGTTCTGGATTGGACTCATCAAGATCTTCACCATCTCAGGTTTGATCATTGTTGGTATCGTTATCTTCTTTGGTGGTGCCCCAGCATCCCACGGCGTCTTGGGCTTCCACTTTTGGAAGCACCCGGGCGCATTTACCGAGCACTTGGTTAAAGGAGACACCGGTAAGTTCTTGGCATGCTGGACATCCATCATCAAGTCGGCCTTCGCCTTCATCTTGTCTCCAGAATTGATCACCGCTTGCGCCTCTGAAGCCGAAAACCCTAGAGTTAACCTACCAAAGGCTACATCCAGATTCATTTACAGAATGATCTTTTTCTACGTCCTTGGTTCATTGACCATCGGCGTTATTGTTGCATACAACGACCCAACATTGTTGGAAGCTATCGCTAATGGTGCCACTGGTGCAGCTGCTTCTCCTTTTGTGATTGGAATTAAAAATGCTGGTATTAAAGTTTTAGATCATATTGTGAATGCGGCTATTCTAACTTCTGCATTTTCTTGTGGTAACTCGCAGTTTTTCTCTGCAACAAGAATGCTCCACTCCATGGCGGTCAAGGGCCAGATTCCAAGAATCTTCGGGAGAACCAACAGGTTTGGTGTTCCTTATTATTCTGTTGCCTTCACAGCATTGATCAGCTTGGTATCCTACTTGAATGTCTCCAACAGTTCTTCTATTGTTTTCACATGGTTGACCAACATCTCTACAGTCTCTGGTTTTATTTCCTGGGTCTTCATCGGCATTGTTTATATCAGATTCAGAAAAGCCATCGACTACCACAACCTCAACGACAGAATCACGTTCAGACCAAAGTTCCAAATTGCAGGCGCATATTTCAGTATCTTTTTCTTTACGGTCATCTCCCTCACCAACGGTTACGCTGTCTTCTTTGATTTCAATGGCAGTGACTTCGTGGCGGCATACATCACCCTTCCTATTGTCTTTATCCTTTATGTCGGTCACATGCTCTGGTACAAGAATTACAAACTCTTTGCACCATTAGAGGAAATTGATTGTATCACAGGTTTAGAGGAAGTTGAACAACAACAAGCTGATTACGTAGCTCCTGTTGCTAAGAACTGGTTGATGAAGGTCTACTTCTGGCTATGCTAGTTTTTTTAGGTGCTTCTGCTTACACTTTTTTCTACTTTTTTCGGTCTGCATTTTACTTTTCTCTCTTTCTATTCTACTACGTCGACTTCTGCAGATCTATATATCTTTACACATCGAGAGAGCCGTCTTTATTATAATATATTTTTGTTAGTTTGACAACATTCCATGCCGTAAGCGAAAAATAGGCGATTTGTAACGCGACTGCAATTTCTTCATCAAAAACGGCGACCTGTTTCATGTTCCCACTTCTCGCGTTGCAGCGCATGAATTTATAGGACTCGCCTTACTATAAGGAATGAAAAATGGCACTCGGGAAACCAAGTGAGCTGTAAAATAATCAAGGCTCAAACAAAAGAAAGACACGTTCAGCAGAAGAAAATAACACTACGGAATGTCTAACGTTGCATCCTCCCCTTTGCTTTCACAGGGTCCTGCTGTGGGAGGCCCAAGCTCACAGCTCAGTGATTTCAACTTGGACGATGATACAATGAATCCACAGACCAACAATACACAATCTTCGTTTTTTGGTGGCGGCCCGTCAAGCGATGCACCTAGAGGGTCACGTAGCGCTAGAAATGAACAATCAGAGGTGGCCACAGGAGGCTCTGAGACGGCACATAGAATTCGTGTCAATGCCGGTGTCTCTAATATTCCCAAAGTAGAAGATAAAATTTCAGAAACCGTTCAGGAATCTTTCGAAGAGTTTTTGGAAACTTTCCAAGTTGCTGAGGATGATGATGAGTACGATCCGCATTTTGAGGGAAAAATTTACTTAGAACGAGTTGCCAAAATGGTCAATGATGATAGTACACTGCTCAATATTGATTTTAAGCATTTGCAATCTTATCAGAATGGTATTCTTGCAGCTGCCATAACCGAACAATTTTACAGATTTTTACCATTTTTGCAGAATGGTTTACGTCATATCGTTTCGCAACATCAACCCCAGTTCCTACGACGCCCTGTCTCTAACGCCACCTCGGAAGATGCCTCGAAGACCATTGAGCATCATTTTCAGATCTCTTTTTACAATTTGACGGTTGTTCACAGAATTAGAGAGTTGAAAGCTGAAAACATAGGAATGTTAATGGCCATTTCCGGTACAGTCACAAGAACGAGTGAAATCAGGCCTGAGTTGTACAAAGCAGCATTTACCTGTGATATATGTAAGGCCCTCGTTACTAATATTGAGCAAACATTCAGATATACGGAACCAACATCATGTATCAATAGCACTTGTGTGAATCAGTCTGAATGGACTTTGAACATTCCGAAATCACAATTCTTGGATTGGCAAAAAGTTAGGATACAGGAGAACTCCAGTGAAATACCAAATGGATCCATGCCTCGGACATTGGACATAATTTTGAGAGGTGAATTAGTAGACAAGGCGAAACCGGGAGACAAATGTAAGTTTACTGGTACGGAGATAGTTATTCCGGATGTTTCACAATATCAATTACCGGGAGTAAGGCCGGCTACTGTTCGTAGTAGAGGTGCAGGACCTTCTGAATCTTTAACGGGAGGCATCTCAATGAGATCACTGGGTGCAAGAGACTTAACATACAAGATTGCCTTCCTAGGATGCCATGTCAATTCATCGGTTGGTAAAGAACTTGAGAACTCGGAAGATGACAGCACATCGTTGGAAACTTTTCTTTCCAATCTCACACCATCTGAAGTTAATGAATTAAGGGACATGGTGTCAGATAGAAATGTTTACTCCAAATTAGTCCAATCAATTTGCCCCACTGTTTATGGACACGAAGTGGTCAAAAAAGGTATTATTCTTCAAATGTTAGGTGGTGTCCACAAAAAAACTGTGGAGGGAATTAATTTGAGAGGTGACATCAACGTTTGTATTGTTGGAGACCCCTCATGTGCCAAATCACAATTTTTGAAATGGGTGAACAGCTTTGCCCCAAGATCCGTGTACACGTCTGGTAAAGCCTCAACTGCTGCAGGTTTAACCGCAACTGTTGTTAAAGATGAAGAAAGTGGTGAATTTACTATTGAAGCTGGTGCTTTGATGTTGGCAGATAACGGTATCTGCTGCATTGACGAATTCGATAAAATGGACATTGCAGATCAAGTCGCTATTCATGAAGCGATGGAACAACAGACAATTTCCATTGCAAAAGCTGGTATACATGCAACATTGAATGCTAGGACATCCATTCTAGCAGCTGCAAACCCCATCGGTGGTCGTTACAACCAGAAAGTCGGGTTGCGTAGTAATTTAAGTATGACAGGGCCAATTTTGTCAAGATTTGACTTGTTTTTTGTTATATTGGACGAGTGCAATGAAAAGGTAGATACCCAATTGGCCACTCATATTGTTAACTTGCACTTATTTAGGGACGATGCATTGAACCCACCATACTCAAAAGAGCAGGTGCTAAGATATATCAAATACGCGAGAAATGTCAAACCTAAGCTGACTCCTCAGGCCAGAGCTTACTTGATTGAAAGATACAAGGAGTTGCGTATTGACGATAGCCAAGATGGACGTTCAAGTTATCGTATTACTGTCAGACAGTTAGAATCTCTCATCCGTTTGTCAGAAGCCATTGCACGTGCCAACTGTAAAGATGATGTTACACCAGCATTCGTAGCTGAAGCATACGATTTGCTGAAGCAATCTATTATTAGGGTGGAAAAAGAAGATTTGGATTTGGATGATGATCAAGATGATTTAAGTGGTGGCGAAGATGGAAATGATGATCATGGTGATCATGGTGGAAATGGCGATGATACTGCACGTGGAGATAATGATAGCATGAACCACGAAGGTGAAGAGGATCGTGAGGGTATAATAAAGCAAGGTGAAGGAACAAACAAAGAGAAAGCAAAACATTCAAATAATATTCCATACAGTGTTTTCATTAATCTTAGAAATGTTTTCTTGGAACGTATCAGAGATAAAGAGGCTGATTCAGCTGCGGTTGCAGAGGAGGAGGGCACTTATGATGATGGAATAAGTGGATACACCCAGAAGGCTCTGTTAGACTGGTATATGGGTGCAATCGAAGATCAACTTGATTCTGTTAGTGAATATTGGGAAGAATTAAAAATTGCTAAAAAAGTTTTAAACAAGCTTGTGAAAGATAATATTTTGATGCGTGTCAATCCAGACCCTACAGACTTTGATGAGAATGAAATTCCACCTGAATTGGTTATCACACCAGCTATGTCTGTAGAAGAGAAGGAGAAACTAGAAAAAGAACAAGAAAATTGGAGAAAGCGTCGGAAGAGAGAATTAAATAAGAAATTAATCTACATCATTCATCCAAATTGTTCGATCGAAGATTTACTTGGTGAGGTTGATGAAGAAGTAGAAGTACAGGAGGATTAGTCTTATTCCAGTTTTTCCGCAAATTCAAATATAGATTATAATTTAGGAACTAGCCCTAAATTAATTGTTCGATACCACCAATCTAAACCTAATTGCCCCTTCTGACAGTCAAATTTATTAATTAAGAGAAGTGTGTCCCACAAATGATCATATAATGCATAAATATCCTGACTGCCTGTGAGCTTGTCGATTTGGCACTTTATATCTTCTAAAGTATCAACAAACAAGGCAAAACTGCTGTATTGAAGAAGATCTATGTAGAATGAAACGAGGCCTGCACGTCGTGTATGAAGCTTTTCTGGCATGACTGCTTCGTTCCCATTCATTATTATTTTTCTGGGCGGCAACGGTGTATATGCAGACACCGCAGTTTGAAAGCGAATCAAGTCGAGTAGGTTATTGAAAAATGCTGAATCATCATGTAATAATGATGCAACCCTTCCACATGTCTGTATTATCAAGGATGCTTGACTTAGCGATAATTTTTTCGGAAATTGAGATAATACTTGATTGAAAAATGGAAATACTGCATTTTGTAAATGCTCCTTAAACTCATCATCTGTTTTAAAATCGGTGTCGTTTGCATATATAATATTCAAGTGTTTGACCATTATTGAGTAGGAAAACTCTAGGGCTGAAGAAGAATAAGTGTCATTAGTAAAAATTGATTTTAGTAGTGGAAACAATGTTGTATCTTTAAAAGGTTTTTTAAGCGATTGTAAAGTAGCTTCGGCTGTCCTCAAAAAAAAGACTAATTTAGAATCATTAATAACTGTTTGTTGATTGGAAATTGGTATTTCATTTAGAAGCGAATATAAAAATGATTCAGCCATGTCAGGATTATGCTCTGCAAGAAGTAAAGTAGTGGAATTGAAAATGAAATTATATGAATCAAATCCACCTGTGCCTATCTTATCAAGAATATAAGAAAGATGAAAAAAAGAGCGGATAATCTGGGTCGAAATCACAAACACAGGCTTTTGAAGGTCTGATTTTTTCAAAACAATCATTGTAGTTGCCTGTTCAAAGATCATTACAATTGTGAAGAAAATATACTTGACCAAATCCCACTTATCCGATGTCAGATATAATCTATCGAGTCCACTTGATATATTTGTGGAAAAAGACACGATGTAGTTGATTGAATTAGATATTTCATGTAGACGCAGGGGTCCACTAGGTAAAGATCTGCTTAGCTTTTTATAAAGGAAAGCCCATTTATTAAGATACCTCAATGTAGGCATCGTTTTTATTATCTCATCGCATGGTAAATTTGAATATAGTAAGGATCCTTTATCTAAACCATTCTTGGAGAAAAAAAGAATACGCATAAATTCTGGTAGTATATCATGATTTGTCTTTGAGAGCTTATTGTAAAAACTTTCCGATAAGTGCTCCTCGGCATATAACAATGAAATCAAATAAGAATCTTTGACTCCAGGCAATAAGGGGAGTCCCGCCGTTAAAAGAAAAGAATCCGAGAACAAATCAGTCGTGAAAGTGTTCAAACTTGCAATAACATTAGAATGAGAAGGATATGGATTGTAGAGTTTCATCGGTTTTATGGCTGAGATGCAACCTGCCAAAATCGGCAATACCTTCCAATATGCTGTGGGTTCTTGCTGTAAAAAAAGTCGTATAGAATCGTAGATCGAGCTATAGAATTCATGAAAAGGCACGCTTGGATTGCTGATTTTGTATTTCGATGTTACTATGTATTGGTAGCACTCTATTATTTTTGTCATGTTTTCCAGAGTCATTAGCTCTGTCGAGTCAAAGAAAAGAGGACATTTTAAGAAATGTGTCGTGAGAAGCTTTACATTGTGAACATTCTTTAGCCTTGGATAGTAATAGACCAAGTATGAAAAAATCTTATCGGTAGATGTAGAAGGCCCAGGATTTGCTATATCATAAAGGAGGTAATCAAGTTCAGAAGGAAGTTGAAATTTCGGAGAAAATGTGGAATCGACATAACTGATTTGCTTTGAGGCATTGTTGGAGTTGAGAAGTTGGTGACCTTGTGGTCCCAACTTGTAACCCAGTCCGCTCATACTTTATCCTTCTTCCCTGTCAAACAGTAACCTAATAATATGGCCCAGTGTAACTAACTCCTCTCTCTTTTCTCTGTGTAACCAAAACATGTTCAGCCTGTTGAAGATAACGAACTTAGCGACAGCGCAGGCAATTTCTCGGGCCTGCAATTATATGTTGGCGCCGGAGAACAAATGTGCTGACGTTTCTTTGTGGGACTGCAAAGACATCTACATAGGGCAGCATAAGACTGACCAACTTACTAGCACCAAGATGTCGTTACCTAGAGGATTCAAGTTTTTGCCCGTGACTGCTGGACTTACTTCGGCCCTCATTGTTATACCCTTAGCTATATCGATATTCAACTGGAAACCATACTTCATGTTTGCATGGGATCCCTTTATCACCAAATGGAATCAATTTTGGCGATTACCTATCTTACAGCTTCAATTTCAGAATCAATCTGAAGTGACGATCTCTGTAGTCATCACGATTTTGAAATTGAAAGGTCTAGAAAGAGTCTTTGGAAGTTTGAAAACATTGAAGGTTCTTATTTTACTATATTTTTACAACTTTGTGCTGATGACAATATTATCCTTTGCATTATATCGAAGTATCGGGTGGGATCTATTTATGCCGTCTGGGCCGTTTGGAATCATATTTGGTTTATACTATCCTTATATGAAATACATACCAGATGTCTATGTTGCTGAATTCGATTTTGGCGATTTTGCTAGCCCGGGAGCATCAGGAAAGTCTCTGAACATCTCAATAAGTGACAGGTTCAGCTGTCAGATACTTTATCTGTTGTTATTTTTCAGTGAAGGGGTTCCTTCTATGGTTCTCTGTACCGTTGGCTATTTCATTGGATATTTGTATTTCCATGATTTGGTACCAATAACAGATACAGCATTAGGGTACTTTGATCCATTGTACTACAAATTGACACATCAAAAAGAATACGAGTCTTCCGTGGGGAATTCTAACAATAACTCCGTACCGACTAACACTGCCAATGAAGCAGCCGATCACGAATCCCAAGCCATAGATTTAGCTGATGAAGACGCAAACGGCACTAGCAGGGAAGATACTCCCGTGAGGACATTTGGACAGCAGATGTTAGATTCTTTCCGGAGATGAGGAATAAATATCCTTTTAAGAAGCTATAAACATATATCTTACACAAAGTTTAACATGGTCTTATTAGGCAATTACGTTATGTGGCCAATAATTCGAATCGTCTAGATAATCCTTCATTATTTCGATTCCTCCAATTTTTTCAACTCCTTCTTACGTTGGACATCCCAGTTGTACACACGAGCGGTATTGACTTCCATGGTCGTAATATTAGCTCTGAGATAGTCCAAATCTTCTAAAGTGCTTGCCTTCGAAGCTTTTGTCTTCTCGAGTCTTTCCGAGAGCATTTCGATTGCTTCATCTACTGGATATTCGAGCATCACGTTGGCACCAAGCCAAAGAGAAACGGTTTTGCAATTTTCAGTCGGTATCTGTGCTGTTGCATATATTGTATCGTTGAGTTGATAGTCTATCAAAAGATCGTCGGTCTCGTCCTCTTCTTCCGCCTTATCCTTGTCGCCATCAGCCCTGATCTTCAAAAACTTGCACATTGTGAGGGTGTTTTGTATATCGGGTATCTTTGTATCTAAATTGGAAAGAGCAGTTCTCTTGCTTTCTTCCATGTATTTATATTGCTCCAAACGCATTTGTAGTTCGTTTAAGAAGTTTGTCACGTCTGCATCTGTGCAAGTTTTGGGGTTAATGAAATCATCGATGTTTTCGATAAACTTGGCCTCTGGAATGCCTCTAGGGTTGGTCTTCCCTGTTTTCAAACGATCGGTAGCCATTGTGTTGTTAATTTCTAGTCTGCTGTTAAGTCAACCATTCAGTTCCGGCTGAATCTTACAACTATCTTCTTTCTGCTCTTTTCGACTTCAACCTTGTCCTTATCCGGTTTCCTCTTTCCCTTGAGATGCCAGGGCCGATCGACGCAGCATTCCTCTGAGATAAAAGGGTTTGTTTTGTCACGTGTTAATTAGAAACCCTTTTTTTGCTACCCTGCTTTTTTTTTCTTCGCACACTACCGCTATTTTTGCTGCGAAACCGTCCTGGCGAGAAAGAGCGAGAGAGGGAATAGGAGATGCAATGAAAAGTCTTTTTTCTTCTGAAACTTTTACACTACTCGTACATACTAATACTTTTCGTATTGCTTTTCGAAGTTCTATTTGAAGTATCAAGCAGCATTCAAAATGGGTAGAGATCACTACAGCAGACCACACGAAAAGAACAGCCACAGAACTTCTCCAAAGTCTGACAACGTCTACTTGGCATCCCTTGTCAAGTTGTACTCTTTCTTGGCACGTAAGTAATTGAGATGAAATTAGAGCCTTGGACAAAACCAGAGGAACAAGTTCAAGCTCATGCAATTATTTTTCTTCTTTTAATTCTTGCTGTCTATAATTACACGCCTGTTCAACGAAGGGTATCATAGGAATTGTTTATCATAGAAACATGCCTAATTATTATCTGAAGTTCACAGGTGGACGACTGGGACAGTGATCTGATCATCGTCCGTATTCTGCAAGTGCGTATTACTTTTAATACTAGTGCGATTATAGAGCAGAATTAAGGGAAGATGGTATGGTTGTGAGGGGATTATCTCTGAGTCAGCCGTACTGTCTTTCAAGGCAAGAAATACTAACTCTGACATACTCTTTGTTTTTTCCTTTTTATTTTCCACAGGTAGAACTGACGCTTCTTTCAACAAGGTTGTCTTGAAGTCTTTGTTCTTGTCCAAGATCAACAGACCACCAGTCTCTGTTTCTAGAATCGCAAGAGCTTTGAAGCCAGCTGAATCTTCCAAGAAGACTGTTGTCGTTGTCGGTACCGTTACTGACGATGTCAGATTACACGCTTTCCCAAAGGCTACTGTTGCTGCTTTGAAGTTCACCAAGGGTGCTAAGGCTACCATCTTGAAGAACGGTGGTGAAGCTATCACTTTGGACGAATTGGCTTTGAGAGCCCCAACTGGTAAGAACACTTTGATCTTGAGAGGTCCAAGAAACTCTAGAGAAGCCGTCAGACATTTCGGTTTCGGTCCACACAAGGGTAAGGCTCCAAAGGTCCAATCCAAGGGTAGAAAGTTCGAAAGAGCAAGAGGTAGAAGAAGATCAAGAGGTTTCAAGGTCTAAACTAATTAATTCTTGCTACAATAATTAGTTATTTAGTCTCGGTGTATTATATATAGCTCTTGAAGTTGTGTAATCAACACTGTATTATCTATTTCTAGGTATTTTCTAATCAAAGGTTTATTATATACGATAATCTGATAATGGAATGATAATGCTTACGAAAGACTAGAATATGGCTAATACATTGAAGCCTTCCTTTCAATGCCAGAAATAACTGTGATTACGTCAGCGAACAATATGTTTGTGACTGCGTTCTTATTGGGTAGTTGGTTATTTTATTCTTGTGCGGTGCGAGGATTTCTCTCCGTGTTTTTGGCGCGACTTTTTCCACACGCGACACCTCACACACTCTTTCTTCCAGGTATCTTCCTCTGGCGACGGTTCCGCTCTGGCTTTGGCTCCCTCACGCTCTCACTGTCTGGAGCTAGGTGGTGAAGAGTATTGAAAAATTTGCCCATGTTTTACTAGTAAACTGGCCTACAATGTGTACGAGATAAAGCTTTTGGAGGTGTTCCAGATATCAAGTACCAATAACCATGCCAGGTGTTACTGTTAGGTACGTTAACTTGCCGCGGAAGGAAACAACGGATTGAAATGAAGCCAGGAGAAGTCTATAGAGTTCAACGTAATGGATGATAATATTATTAGTTAAACCGAACAAAATATTCGAAGCATTTGTCATTAAAGAACAGAACAGTAAAATGTTGAACCCAACAAGTTTGGCCCCCCAAGTGAAAAGATTTGAAACAGCATTTACCGATTCGTTTGACATAAAAACAAAATAGGATTACATGTAAGCGGTTTCTTAAGATCGTTGCATCTAGGAGTTTTCAAAATATGCCATAACTCTTCGAAACATAGCCTGACAGCATATTTTAGTATGCCACAATAATTCAGATCTTGATCAGTGGGATTATACACTATCAGAATATATGACATAAAGGATAGTACATGACAGAATGCATTGCTTCAAAGATTCCTTTCAAGAGAGCTATACTTCTTCTTTCACTTCTTTTTAACCTCTCTGCGATCTGCAATATGCGAACTAGATACTAACATT
The DNA here is from genome assembly GCA_005406165.1 of Pichia manshurica. Taxonomy (NCBI): domain Eukaryota; kingdom Fungi; phylum Ascomycota; class Pichiomycetes; order Pichiales; family Pichiaceae; genus Pichia; species Pichia manshurica. Next base: position 422,499 of record BJFO01000001.1, on the reverse strand, counting down.
ACTTCCCTTAAATCAACTTTTATTAATACAGAGACGTTTCTGCACAAGATTTCATCAACGCTTACGCACAATTCTTGCAAAGACAAGGTAAGTTGGAAGTTCCATCATACGTTGAATTGGTCAAGACCTCTGCTGGTAACGAATTGCCACCACAAGACGCTGAAGGTTGGTTCTACAAGAGAGCTGCTTCTGTTGCAAGACACATCTACCTCAGAAAGACCGTTGGTATCGGTAAGTTAAACAAGGTCTACGGTGGTGCCAAGAACAGAGGTCCAAAGCCAGGTAAGCACGTCGATGCTTCCGGTTCCGTTAACAGAAGAGTTGTTCAAGCTTTAGAAAAGATCGGTGTCTTGGAACTTGCTGAAAACGGTGGTAGAAAGATCTCTGAAAACGGTCAAAGAGATTTGGACCGTATTGCTGCTCAAACTTTGGAAGCTGAAGATGACGAATAAATGTCTTATAAATAACTTTATATATCATACTTCCATGTTGTTTAAATAGCTAATCTCCTTTCTAATTCTTAAAACAATTACAAATTTTGCAAACATTAATTTTATTGATGGTAGCATTACTATATAAGTTATTGTTGTGCTCTACTAGCCTTAGAAAACTTGTTAAAGTATCTTTCTCTAAAATTATTAATCCCTTCACGATGCTCGCTTCTGAGAGTTTGCCCCTTGTAGCTGTCTTCTCTCTTGACATAAACTAATAGTCTTCTGGACCATTTATGGAAATCCTGAACTAGCTCATAAATCAGTTCGAGTTGTTCATGCTGTGGAATCATCGTTGGAATGTCTTCATCGTTGGCAATTGGCATCCAGAAGCATAACCTAGATCCAAACTGCAATCTTTCTGCGGAGAATTGCAGTAAATCGTCGAGTAAAAGGTCTAATGAATATGTCTTTTTAGGCTGGATGTAATCTCTCCGCAAGTATGCCAGCTGTCCATCAATCACAATCGTTTCCCGTCCAAGTTTGTTATCCGTTGTACCACATACTTTAACACCTTCACGTACACCGTAGGGAGGATCACATACGATTGCTCCAAATGTAAGATCCTTTCTGAATGCATTGTTTGTAAAATCCATACAAAGAACATCTGTAAATTGTAAAGGATCCTTATAATAGTCAAAATTATCCTTCAATCTTCTCTTTGGGCCCTTGCCTTTCAAAGTTAGAAAATCTATGTCTGAGCCAATTGTTACGCCTCCGAATTCGGCTGATGCAACCAAAAATGAACCCGTTCCCACGAACGGATCGTAAATTAACTCACCTGGGCGAACTTGTGCCATATTGCAGGTGAATAGCGATAACTCTGCATCAAAAGAGGTTGTTCCAAAATACGGCCTTTTTTTAATATCGTATTTTTCAACAACACCCCTGCTCCTAGCACTCAAATTGATTTGCCTCCCTAGCCAGCAATGATCAGGATGATCAAGAGGGTGTAAATCTGCCCCTAGAGAATATTGTTCTAAGATAGCAAAAGTCTGAGCTGGATTTTTCATCCGTATTTTTCCTTGGAATTCCAAAAAGGCAAAACCTTCATACATCTTTAGCTGCTGATCTCTAGACTTTTTTCCACCTTGAAATGTAAGATTCTCAAATTTAAAAGTAGAGTGCATATAGGGTCCTCGAAGCTGATCCATGTTGGATTTCACGCTTTGGTGTAACTCTTCAAAGGAGTCACCGTGTCCCCATAACTCATATATACCTTTAGACAGAACTGCTCTATCAATTAATTTATGGGCCTCTTCGTCGTTTTCCAGTTTAACAACTAAAAATGGGTGTTCCTCGTTATGAGCTGAAAAGTCTGCTTTAATTCCATGGAGGTTTGCCAAGGACTCCAATTCCGCCTTCCTAAAACCGGGATGACTTTGAGCAAGAAAAATAAGATAATCTTTCATCGTGGAGTATTGCTGATTATTTGTTCCCTTTCTCTTACGATCCTGTTAAGCAACTTGAAACCCTTTTCTTATCTTCGAATTGCTTCCCCTGTTTGGCAAAATAAATTTTTCACTTCCATACTCATGTCCATTTCAGGCAATTCCACTTTGGGCAACTGGGGCGAAGAGGAGCAAAAAAGAAAAAAAAAAAGAAAAAATCCAGAAAAACCTTGAGCTCGTTTAAATAGGCAGCCCTTCCCTTTCGACAGGTGGCCGCCATTGAGGGCAAATTGGCATTCTGTTTGCTCATCCGCCCTACTCTTTTACCTTCGTCCCATCTTTTTTTTTTGAATATCTTACAAATTGACACACATACTCTAGATTCTAACTGGCAGATATCCCCAGATATACTTGCTTCGTTGTATACCGGATATATACATCCATATTTACTTCTATAGACTTAGACAGTTAATACCAAGTTATATTCAGTTATATTTGATCCATCAACAGATAACAAGCAAGCTTACAAACAAACAGATAACAAATAATTCAATTGTAAATATATTTAATATATATCCAGTTATAACTTTATAGATCTGGAGTTTGTTTGACTATCATCATCTATTTATCTACTGCAACAATATTTTATATTACTAGGATAGTTTTAGTTATTATCTAGCTTTATATTGTCTATAGCAGATCGTTTCATTTGACATTTCTATTGATCTATTCAGCATGTCCAATTTTGAAGACGACGAAGCCTTATTCGATGACATTTATGCAGGTGATCAACCAAAAACCGACACTGCACCTTCAAATGTCACCGAAAAGGAAACCTCTGATGCCCAACAACCATCAAACCATAATACAGAACCGGAAACTGCTGCAGATAATAACAGTAATGATGCAGCCGGCAGTACGATTCCAGAAAGTGAATCTACTAACCAAAGCTCATTACAACCTTATAATAACCCTCCTGTGACCGACTCCAACACTAACAATACCCTTGAACAAGCCCAACCAAGTTCAAATGCTAATGTTAATGGACAAGGCCAGGTGCCTGGCCAGCCAGATTATTCTGCTGCGTTCCAGCAACTGCAGCAATTTCAAATGATGCAACAGCAGCAACAGCAAGGTCAGGGGCAATTTCCAATGCAGGGAATGCCTCAATTATCACAGTTCCAACAATACCAACAATACCAACAAAGTCAGAACCAGAATCAAATTCAGAACCAAAATCAAAACCAAAATCAAAACCAAAATCAAAACCAGGCTCAAGAACAAACCAATGAGCACATTCCTGATATTACAGAGGTTGAAGTGCCAACAAATTTCAAGGATACTGTTAAAGCAGATTTGACTAACAAGGACGTAGGAAAGCTTTTCATTGGTGGTTTGAACTGGGAAACAGACGAAGACAGATTGAAGCAATACTTTGGCAAGTACGGCGAAGTTCTTGAAACCAATGTCATGAGAGACAGTAGCACTGGTAAATCAAGAGGTTTTGCTTTCTTGACATTTGCAGCAAGTGAAAGTGTCGACGCCGTTCTGAGAGAAAAGCACATTCTCGATGGTAAGTTAATCGATCCTAAAAGAGCCATTCCAAAGGATGAGCAAGAGAAAGTGGGTAAGGTCTTCGTCGGAGGTATTGCCGCCGATGTGACACCGGAAGAGTTCAGAAGCTACTTCGAAAAATTTGGTACCATTATCGATTCTCAATTGATGATTAACAAAGATACCGGTAAATCAAGAGGTTATGGATTTGTCACCTACGATTCTGCTGAGGCGGTTGACAGAGTAACGAGAAACAACTACGTTATGTTTCATGGTAAGAAGATGGAGATTAAAAAGGCGGAGCCAAGAACTCAACACCTGAGAAACCAGGGAAAGACTGCCGACGGATCGAGTCCGATGGGTGGTAATCCGATGGGTATGATGAACAATGGTGGTTACATGATGAATGGTTACGGAGACATGTCACAATACTGGCAGCAAATGCAACAGATGCAACAGATGCAACAGTATTGGATGCAAATGCAACAACAACAGCAACAACAAATGCAACAAATGTCACCAAATTCTCAAGAGGCTCAGATCAATATGTATCAAATGGGCAATGACACCAATAACAACAACAACGATGACGATGGCGTCCCAAATCCACAAGAACGTGGGGGCAACCGTCGTGACGACGACGAGGACTCCAGAAATATTCCAAACTTGCCATCTGGTCCTAAGAAGTTCAGGGAGAAAGGCTCCGGTGATCGTGACAGAGACCGTGACAGAGACCGTGACAGAGACCGTGACAGAGACCGTGACCGTGGCAATGGGAACGGGAATGGCAGCGGTGGTAGCCGTTTCAACGAGAGAAGAAGTGGAGAAGGTGGTGGCAGAAGAAGAAGTGGAAAATACAGAAGTGGAAGAAGAAATAACTATCATCCATACCGCAGATAGTCTTCCCATGAAATCACCAGTTTTGCTACAAATGTATGTATAGTTATATATATCTAGGCATATAGATATATGTGTCTTTTAATATGTATCCGTGTCTACTGTTTCTCCTTTTCCAACGTATAATTGATTTGCTTTCCGGAACTTCTTTGACAGATAAGATAGTCGCGATGCCGTTATGTAAAAATAAGTGATTTTTCACTCTGCCAAAAATAATCTAGACAACTAAAATTTTTTTATTTTTTTTTTTTTTTCACTCAAGATATTATTTTGGATAAGTTTTACCACATACGTATCAAGAGTTTATATATCGAGCTATCGTCTAGATTAGATATAGATTAGATATACAAGCAGACCAAAACAAATGTCGAGTGACGAAGAAGACACAGTAGACATCTGGTCATCGCTAGTCGCTACCAATGGTACAAACGGATCTTCCAGCGAAGATTCTGATGACAGCGGGTCCGACAATGAAACAGGAGCTCTTCAAGACGAAATCATCTCTTCTGACGAAGAAGAAGAGGCACAACAGAAGCCAAGAAAGAAGCAAAAGACTACTGTGAAGAACCCAGTTGCGCAGATGGATTTCCCTTCCTTGGAGCTGGACGAGGAAAGTAATGGTAAGTCCAACGCTGATGCGCACGAAGAGGATATGTACTTTATCACACAGGAGCAAGCGCAGCAGGGTAAGGCTAAGAACAAGGGATCTTTTGCATCATTTGGGTTGTCCAAAGTGATCCTCTCCAATATCGGGAAGAAAGGGTACCGCCAACCGACACCGATTCAGAGAAAAACGATTCCATTGATTATGCAAAACCGTGATGTTGTCGGTATGGCCAGAACCGGTAGTGGTAAGACCGCCGCCTTTTTGTTGCCACTAATTGAGAGGTTGAAGACGCATAGTGCTAAAATTGGAATTCGTGCAATCATTTTATCGCCATCAAGAGAGTTGGCTGTGCAGACTCATAAGCAGTTCAAAGAATTCAGTAAGGGGACTGATTTAAGAAGTTTGCTACTTATTGGAGGTGACTCACTTGAGGATCAGTTTGGGGCAATGGTGAACAACCCAGATGTGGTCATTGCAACTCCTGGTCGTTTCTTACATCTTAAAGTTGAAATGAGGTTGGATTTGTCAAGTATTGAGTTTATGATATACGACGAAGCGGATAGATTGTTTGAAATGGGGTTTGCTGAGCAATTGAATGAGTTGTTGGCAAGTTTGCCTGAAAAAAGACAAAGTATGTTGTTTTCTGCGACGCTTCCTAGGAATTTAATTGATTTTGCCAAGGCTGGGTTGATCAACCCCGTTTTGGTGAGATTGGATGCTGAGGCTAAGATCAGTGAGAACTTGGAGATGTGTTTTTTCACGTCCAAAAAGAACGAGAGGGAAGCTAACTTGCTTTCGATTCTGCAGGACGTGATCAAGATGCCTTCTGCAACTAAGGAACAGTTGGATAAGCTGACTGATGCGAACGACAGATTCAATGAATCGGACAGCGATAGTGAGAACGAGAACAATGCGAAAAGGAACAAGAAGAGAAAGAATGTAAAAAAGAAAATCAAGTTTCCAAAGGCAAACGAATTGCCAACGGAGCATTCTACGATTGTGTTTGTTCCTACCCGTCACCATGTTGAATATATTACGAACATTTTGAGGGCAGCGAACTATGCGGTATCTTACATCTACGGTTCGCTTGACCAGCATGCGAGAAGACAGCAGTTACAGAATTTCCGGGTTGGACTTAGTTCCATCATGGTTGTGACGGATGTTGCTGCGAGAGGTATCGATATTCCCGTGCTTGCGAACGTTATCAACTACACTTTGCCATCATCGTCGAAGATCTTCATCCACCGTGTTGGTAGAACTGCAAGAGCAGGTAACAAGGGGTGGGCGTATTCGATTGTGAGTGAGCAGGAGTTGCCATACTTGCTTGACTTGGAAATCTTCTTGGGGCGTAAGATCTTGTTGACCGGGATGCAGGAAAAGAAGGTCGAGCTTTTACAGAAGAAGTACGAAGAGCAGCATGGGGGACAGTTAGACGGCTTCGTGGCTCCGAAGGTGTCGTATGCAAAGCGGATTGTTTTGGGCAGCATCCCCCGGTTGCAGGTTGAGACGATGGAGGATCTATACGAGACGATTTTGAGACACCATCTTGACATTCGGACGTTGAGAGGGGTGTGTGAGAAGGCCGAGAAACTGTACACGAGGTCGAGGCAGCCTGCGTCGCAGGAGTCTATGCGGAGGTCGAAGGAGTTGGTCAGCGTTGGCTGGGACGAGCAGAACCTGCTGTTTGGACGGAACCTAGAGCTGGAGAAGGACAACTTTTTGGCGAAGCTGCAGAACAGACGGAACAAGGAGACGGTGTTTGAGTTCGGGAAGCGGGACGACAAGCTCATCGAACTGATGAACAAGAGGCGGAAGCAGATTGCGCCTGTGCAGGAGAGACAGCGGGAGAGACGGGCGTTGTTGGAGAAGGAGCGGTTGCTTGGGTTGACCCACACGCTTGAGGACGAGGTGTTGAAGGGCGACGACGGCGACGACGACGAGGCCGAAGTTGGCTTTGGGGTGAACGAGGAGGAGTTGCTCAAGAACTTCGAGGACGCCGACGAGGTGTTGGGCAGCGGAGCTGGCAAGAGAAAGAGCTACAAGGATCCGAACTTCTACATGCCGTACTATGCGCCCCGGAACGTGATCCAGGACCAGCAGCTGTCGCTTGACGGCAGTGCCAGCGGTGGCTACGGGAACTTTGTCAGCGAGGCCAACAATGCCGCCTTTGCCATCGATGCGGAGGACGACAAGGTGCAGATGCAGAGACAGGGTCCGAAGGTGGTCTGGGAGAAGAACAAGTTTGTCCGCAAGCAGGACGACCGCAAGTACATCATCAGCGAGAGCGGCCAGCGCATTCCTGCGAGCTTCCGGTCTGGGAAGTTTGAGGAGTGGAAGGAGAAGCACAAGGTCGGGGACATCAGGGTTGGCGGACTTGAGAAGGGCGCTGGCTCCGCCGGAGCCGGCGGCCGCCAGTTTGAAAGCGGTCTGAACGGCCACCGTATTGGCGGCAAGTTCAAGCACCACGGCGACAAGGCGCCGAAGATGCCACGGAAGGGCCGAGACGACTACGACAGACAGCTCGAGAAGGTCAAGAAGGCTGTTGAGCGGGGGGTCAAGGTGAAAGGCTATGTGGGCAAGGGCAGTGGCCGCAACGAGCTCCGCGACAGCGAGACCATCCGTAAGCAGCGGGAGCTCAAGGACAAACGTCGCCAGAAGAACGCCCGTCCGAGCCACAAGAGACGTAAGTGATGTCTCTTTGATACCGGTGTATATAATATAAGTAGCGAAACAAGCCAAAACTCGTACAACATGGAGGGGTCTCCGCCAACCACCGCTGGAGATATCGCCGAGACGAGCCCTTTCCCCGGGGTCCGGCGGAAGGGGTCCGGCGGCTCGACGTAAGCGGCAAAGGAGGGGGTGCGATTGGTCCGTTTGGGTCTCTCCGCGTTTCCGGCAACGAGCCCGAGACCATGCAGCGTCGCTGTGGGGGTGCCACACCCCGTGTGCGAGCAGGTTCCGGGGTCCGGCGACGGTGTGGGGCGCGGAGACGAGACGAGACGAGAAAAAGACTGGAGCCGAGCACGGGGCGAAGAAACCGGGCTGTGTCGGGGGTAGGGAGTGTGAGGGGTTAAGGGGGTACGGGGGTGAGCGATGGTGCTGGCTCTAGTGGTGGCTGTTGCAGCCAGCCAGGACGGTTGCAGTCCGACGATGGCGGGTTGCGCCGAGCAAGATGGGCGGAGAGCGGGGTGGGGGAGGGGTGAAGAGGGGCCGTTCTTGCAGTCTGTTGTGCCGACGGCATCTCTCTGCCGACCGTGTCTCCCCGCCCCCCTTCCCTCTCACACTGAGTCGGCAGAACAGACGTGGAGAAGCACCGGGCTCCGAGCACTTGGCGGCGTGTCGCAGCGCCCTCGGAGTCCGGGCGGGGTGCGGGTCGCGGCCGCCGGGGGGCGGCGTGAGCGGAGTCCGCGCATAACCGGGGGCGGCGGGAGGGGGTCGACGGGGGACCGTCAACAGGGTAGTTTTCGAGTGTCAGGCTCGGGGTGGTCTGTGTGGATCTGCTCTGCGTATATATAAACGGCCCGGTCTCTTCTTCTTCCTTCTTTCCCTGGCGTGGCTCTGGCGGCGGTGGTGGGCTACCCCACCCGGCGTTGTGCACTCCGGTCCCGTCTCCCTTGCCACATAGACAGAAAGGCAGACAGACAGCCACAGCTACAGACACCGTCGCAGACGCAAACGCAGACGCAGACAGATTATGTTGGACCATCCTTCTCGGTCTTTACCGCTGCCTCTCCAGGACACCACCGCAGGTGCCGCTGGAGGCGCACGCACAGTCATCACAACAACGTCCTACTGTCCCATCAAGGACATCACCGTCATGCACAACAGGTTCTTCCCGGACACGTTTCCCAACACCCTCACGACAACGACGTTGCAGAACAGGAGAACGGCCCAGAGACTGCCCTCCCTGACGAGCAACGGCAGCGCTGCCAGCCATGTGTCGTCGTCTTCGACAGGCCCCTTATCTCCCGCAACGGCAGCAGCTGACGGGGCTTCGTCCTCCCCGGGGCCGTCGTCCCCTAGCTCATCCTCGACCCCCCCTCCCCAAACTCCGAGACCCGCACAGCAGCATGGCTCCGTCGGCTCGTCGTGCTCGACCTCGACCTCGACCTCGAACTCGATGTTGTCCTCGGGCCCTAACTCCGGCCCCGGCTCCCGGCTGAAACTCAAGTTGACGAACCAGTTTTTCACAGAAAAAGCCGACATCAAGCCCTGGCTACAGAGCAGGTTGAGCTCCTTGGGCATCAACATTGTCATCGAGCGCTCCGACGACACCAAGATTGTTTTCAAATGCAAGTACGCCTTCTCGCAGCCGGCTGCACAGGAGCAGCACAGGACTGCAGCAGACTCCAGGGGCGTGTCGAAGCCCCCTGTGACGAGCAGCACTGCCGGAAGAAAGAAGAAGTTCTGTCCCTTCCGGATCAGAGCAAACTACTCCATCCGCTTGAAGCACTGGAGTCTGGTCATTGTAAACGACTCCCACAACCACCCGCTACCCCTGGTGAACATTGAAGATGTTCAAGATAGACTATCGGAGAAAAACAGCAAGGACAGTACAGATAAGAACAAGAATAATAGAAATAGCATAGACCGTGAAGAACGAGGCTCATCCAAAATCGCACTGCCGCTACGACCACCAAATACTGATACCAACAACACAACAGCGAGAACTTCACCGCTGCTTTCGGCAACAGCCTTGTCGCAAGAAATGACACGTAGATCATCGGGGAGTGTGGATTCCTTATTGAACTTAGATAGCAACAGCATACCCAACAAACTTCCGCCTCTAAAGGCAAGCACCCAGCTGCCTGCAAATAACATGGATTACCATTTGCGGCAGCCACATTTCTTCCAGTCTCAGCACCTCGACCCTGTATACAGAACCCAGGTGAGGAAGATCGAAGACACGCTGAAGGGACTCGAAAAAATTGACTCCATCACCGAAGACTCCAAGGAGAAGATCTTCAATAACGTTCTCTCGGTCCTCAACAACTCGATCTCAGAAGCGGCCTTGATGCCGGCATGCGCAAAGCCCGCAGCAGTCTCGTCTCCTCCCATTTCGAACTCGACTTCTTCGGCATCGTCAATCTCTGCATTCAACTTTAGCAAAATAATCAACAACCCACCTTCGCTGCATAGTCCTCCATTCGGAGCACACTCAACTCACCAATCGTTCAAATACACTCCGGCCTCTCTGCACTCGCACAGTCACGAGCCATCGCAGTTCTCCGTTTCTGCCGCCTCCCCTCCACGTACCACGGGAAAATTTGGAGAGACAATCGTTCTTCCAAGCTTGGACGTGTTGAAGAGAGGTTTAGACAACAGCGGTGACTTGAACAACCATGGGAAATCGCACAATAACCATTTGACCATCTCGTTGGGATACAACAACGGTATCGGTAAGGAATACATATAAAGGGGCTCTAATATCTTTTTAATTTTTTTTTTATTTTTTCTACTTTCTTAAACACACTTTTTAATTGTCTTTTTGTATTTCATATATTTTATATATTTCTATACACGTACGTGCAGAGGATTTGTAATATAACAATAGTGTTGACATCGGAATTATACAACTATCTAGGTTTTCTCGCCCTTCTAGTTTGTTTTTTCTTTTTTTTTCTTTCATTATATACAGCAGATAACACCAACAGGAAGCACGGGACCTCCCTCGCCTCCTCTTCTACGATTCATCACTTCTGAAAACGTTCTTGCACTCGAGACAGACGTAGAACAACACCATCGAGGTGTCCTTCCGCCGTTGCTGACTCTGGAAGAAGACGCACTCGTTGTTGTGGCACTTTGGACAGATCCGATCCGACCGTGGGAGCTTTGGGTCCGAACCAATGTCGTCCACAACACCGGCAGTCTCACCGATGTTCGTGATCAACTCGTGTCTGTACACGCATGGCGAGTCTGCAAGCTCAGAGTAGGAACAATTCCTGCACTGGTAGAGGAGTCTCCTGTTTGCCTTGTCCTCTTTCGGATAAAGCATGTTGTTGCATTCTGCACAGAACTTGAACGACATGGCTGCCTCTCTGTTCTCTTGCTCTGGACTGTCTTCTTCTTCCCTTCTTGAACCTTCAACTATTCTTTTGCTTCGTCACCTCTTTCCATCTCCAACACAAAATGGTCAAATTCATGCAGCGACAGACAAGCCACGACAATGCTTCTGTCGCAGGATAAGACCCGTGCCCGCGCACAGAGGTACACGTCCTCGGTGCCCCATACTAAGCACCAACTGCTCGCCCTGATTTTTTTCCACACCTTTTTTTGGAATTTTCACTTCGACGAGACCTGGAGACAGAGACGGACGGGCCGCATACAGGTGAAAGAAGGACACAGGGAACGAGCACGTACCGGTCCTGCACGTCACACCCCGCAAAGTCCCCAGCTACTCTCCTACGTCCACAGACACATCACCAGCCACAACATGTATGCATCCTTGAGAACTACCACTGTCAGATCCGCCCTTCGATTCTCGTCTGTCTCCGCCAAGAGATGCACTGCTCCTCTGGTCGTGAGATACAACTCCACCGAGGCTGCTCCAGAAGCTGCAGCTGCAGCTGCCGTCGACCCAAAGATCCAATCGATTGTCGACTCCATCTCTACACTCACCCTTGTCGAAACCTCCGCATTGATCAAGGCCCTTAAATCACAGCTTGACATTCCAGACATTGCATTCCCAGTTGGTGGTGCCGCCGCTCCAGCTGCTGCTCCAGCTGAATCCGCTGCTGCTGCTGAAGATGCTGCTCCGGCTGCTGCTGAAAAGACCATTTTCAACGTCAAGTTGGAGAGCTTCGATGCAAAGACAAAGGCCAAGGTCATCAAGGAAGTCAAGGGCTTGTTGGGTCTTTCTCTAGTCGACTCTAAGAAGTTCGTCGAAGCAGCTCCAAAGGTTCTTAAGGAAAACGTTGCCAAAGAAGATGCTGAAAAGATCAAGGCAACCTTAGAAGGTTTAGGTGCCAAGGTTACTTTAGAATAGATGAACTCATAGCGCAATTTACCTCCTTGTATATAATCTCTATATATCTATACTTCATGTTGACTTCATCCCTGTTTGAACAGCGAAGAGGGTAAAGAAAAAAGAAAAAAGATTAAAAAAAAAAGAATGTAAAACTTGAACGACACGAACATCATCGTCTTCTATAAAATATGGATCTTGTTCACTTCTTTCAATCTGTTGTTCAAATCATCTAAAAATGTATCCAAGTCATCCTTTTTTGACTCACTGTCGTTCTTGTCGTAACTGTACAAGTTCTTTCTTAATGGCATCTTGTATTTTTCGGGTAGTTTTTTTACCCCATCCAAAGTTCTGGTCGTTTTGTCCATATCCTCGTTGTATTTGCGACAGCTGTCTTTTCCAGGCTTGTCATTTTCATTGAACCCGGGAGATTCTAATAGCCGCATGTCCATTTGCTTCTCTAGCCCTTCAATAAAAATTTCCATCGATGAAATGGCAAGCTTCCAATTTTCCAAGCACATTTGGTGATCTGCTTGTCTTTTAATAATCCTGCTTTTCATGTTCTCATTGAATAGCTTTTTCAGGGCCTTGCAATGGATAATCAAACTTCCAGTCATGTAGCTAGGTTTTTTCCTGTCTAGATTTTCCACCCTTTCATAACATTCACAGATTTGATCGTTCAATTCATTGCCTACGTATGGCGATACTAATTTATGAAGAGTTGCGCTTTTCTTCTCTCGTGACTTGCTGGAACTTGTTGATGATGAGCTCAAAATCTTATAGAAAAGTCTGGAGAGAGCACTGTTCCCTGTGTTTGTATCCAACCCCGTATCTAACACATCATGAGCAGCAGACAATCGTGGCATCTCCACTCCAACAAGTTTCTCCGATGGGGAATATAAGGATAGTGATGAAGCTGTTGAGTTGGAAGTCACTGGTGTAATTCTGATCATCGCATCTGTGGTTGGGGAGGACATCGTCAATGTTATATCGGGCTTTTCAGTACTGAGATTGCTGTCTTCCTTACCTTTCTTGACTTCGTCTTCCGAAAACACATCGGAGATGCTCCTTCGAGTCTTCCACAAATTCTTGTATCTATTACTGGTTCTTAGTGTCTGTGATGTTTGTCCCTGTAAATTTGATGAACACTTTGGTTCTGAATGAATCGGTTCTGAATCTGCTTTTTCTACATTTGTGGTCCTTGTGGCATCATCGTCACTACAATTTTTAGATCCCATGGTTTGGCCGAATAATATATGTTCTTTCAATTCGTATTCCGTATTTTTTTCTTTCGTTCTCAAAGCAATGATATGTCGGTTAAATTTTCCATTCTGTTTTAGAGTTAACAGGCATTCACTTCGTAGAAAGTAAGTGTTGATTCAATAAACTTGAACTACAAAAAGGGCAACTAATACAGAGACCGCGTAGGGATGATGTTCGATTCATGTTCTCGCGGAGAACTTGCCTAATCGGGCAATCCATCAACTATCCGACGGAGTTCTCAATACTGTATCGAAGTAAATATATAGTTGTAAGTGGAGGATAATAGGAAACCAAGGGTAAAGCAGAAGAAGTGCAAGCGGAAAAGAAAAAAAAATGGAAAACCAGTAAAGAGAAAAGAAAGAAGGAAAGAAAGAGAGAACTAGAACGAAAACGTATTATGTAGTAAAAGCCATAATATTGAACATATGGCCTTAAAAGTTAGTGTTATTTTTTTGTGATTTATCTCTGATACTTAATGTTTATTGCTTTTGTGTTTTAAAGTTCTATGTCAAGGAGACATTAGAATTCGGTAAAGTACTTCGCATATGGATCATCGCAGATGATACCATAATCCAACTGTTCTTCAGGATAATGGTCGAATAAACTTGTGTCTCCAACGCCGGCGGTGATCGGAGGTTCGTATGGCGTCTCGATATCTTTCAACAACAGCTTTTCCCACACGACCTCGCTGAACCAAGGATGATTCCGAATATCTGCCGGACCATTTTGTAAGTTACCCAATCTCCTGGTCAAATCCGGGGTTATCAACTTAGACAACAAGTCGACAGCCTCATGGTGAAAATGTGAAGGATAGTGGACTTTGCAGGCCAAGATCTTCTCGTATGTCTTCATTTGGGTCTGATCGTAAAAAGGAGTGTATCCTGCCAACATTTCGAAAATTAAGATACCCAAGGACCACCAGTCAACACTCTTGTTGTATGGCTTTGTGGTGATGACTTCAGGAGCAATATAATCTGGTGTTCCACAGAGAGTCCATGTGACGGTCTGGACCTCCTTTGCGAAACCAAAATCGGTCAACTTGATATGGCCGTTTCTGTCCAATAATATGTTTTCAGGCTTCAAGTCTCTGTAAATGATGTTATGGGAATGCAAGTATTCAAGAGCAAGAATTACTTCTGCGGCATAGAATTTGGCGACAGGGTTCGGGAACCGCTGGGACTTACGCAATAGGGAGAAAAGCTCACCACCTTCAATGTAATCCATCACCATGAACAGGTTCTTGCTGTCCTGGAAGGTCCCCCACATACGGATAAGGAAAGGGTGTTCGACCAACTTGAGCATTCTCCTCTCATCGTTGGTGTGCTCCACTTGTTTCATCTTGATCACTTGGTATTTTTTCAACACTTTGATGGCGTAGTATCTGTGATTGTGGACAGACCGCACCAAATGAACCCTTCCAAAGGAGCCCGTACCTAGCGTCCGCATAATCTGGAAGTCTTTGAGGGAGTATTTCCCCTTGGAGGTGGTTTGCCTGCGTGGGAGCAAGCTCTGGCCTACAAACTTCTTATGCAGCGCCTGGTAGTTTGGCTGTATGATCGCCTGGTAGGATGGCATGCGCTGCAAGTACTCCAACTGGCTCTGTTCTTCCGGAGTCAGTTCGATTTGCACCTGTTGTGTCTGACCATACTGTTGTTGTTGTTGTTGTTGCTGTTGCTGTTGCTGTTGCTGTTGCTGTTGCTGGAATTGAGCCTGTGCCTGCGCATGAGCCTGCGCTTGAGCCTGGGCCAATTGAGCAGCATGCGCCTGTGCTTGTGCTTGTGCTTGTGCTTGTGCCTGCGCTTGGGCCTGTGCCTGTGCTTGTGCTTGAGCTAGCTGAGCAGCATGCGCTTGTTCAGGAGAATAATGTTGGCCCGTCGTATTGCTAGATGAAGACGCCGCATCCGATGCCGCCGCCGTCTGATTCTGCTGAGAAGGGTATGCATGGTACTGCAGTTGCTGCTGGGCCTGTGTGTCGGCATGTGGTTGTGCCTGTCCTTGCGTCTCCGCTTGGGACTGTGCCTGGTTCTGCAACTGGTTGAAGTCTAATGAGACCGACTGCCGGGAGTTGTGGAGAAGGTGGTACTGCTGTTGCATGTTGTCCATCGTGGATAAGTCGGCTGCACGCACAGGGGGGACAGCCAATTGCAAACTTTAAGTGGGTTGGTTCTGTAGCAGTCTCCCGTCTGTCCCTCCGTCTTCTTCTTGTTGGCGTCCCGGTGCTCCTGTCCGTCTGGCTCTCCCGTCTGCCCTCCCTGGGGAGAGACACTTTGCAGCCTCCTGGCTGGCCGGGGCGAGGAGCGACGCGTCGATGGAGAACTACATTTTTGATTCCGTTTCGACGTGGAGGGTGGTAATGGAAAAATTTTCAGAGTTGAACATGAATTGAAGGAGGGTGCAGAAGAGAAAGAGTTGGTTTAGAATAGAGATCAGAGGTACTTGAAGTGCGTAGAAACAGCAGCAAGATGGCACAGGAGATACTCACGCAGAAACAGGTCGAGGTGGCCAGAAAGTACGACCTATCGGGCCGGTTTTTCGACTTCTTGGACAGACACTTGATTTATCCATTGCTTGACAATCTTGTGACGATTTACGATGAGAAGGAGATCGACCAGATGGAGTTCGACATCCTGAAGGACACTTACATGACAAAGCTGTTAAGAGACCTCTATTTGAACCTGCATCCGGAGGCGGACGACCTCCCAGAAGAGATGTTGAAGAAGGAAAACGAAGTTATTGCAAGATTGGTACCATTGAACGAGTCCACAAAGAAGACGTTGGACATTTTGTGCAGCAAAGAGGTGCAGGAGAACTTGAAGCAGGACAAATACTCCAACAGGGACTTGATCAAGTCGCACGGAATCGACGACAAGAAGATTCTGGAGCTCTACGAGTTTGGTAAACTGCAGTACAACAGAGGTGACTACGTGATGGCGTCGGACTTGTTGAACAACTTCAAGCTCTTGTCGACGAACCAGGAGTTGATTCTCAACGCAACCTGCGGTAAGTTTGTGAGTGACATCATGAGCGGCGACTGGGCCGAGGCTAAGAACGAGATGTCGAAGTTGAGAGAGGTGACAGACAACAGAAACTACCAGGGCTCTTCTCTGGAACAGTTGAAGTTGAGAAACTGGCTCATCCACAACTCCCTTTTCATCTTTTTTAACGAGAAGGAATTAAAGGAACAGCTGGAAAACAAGGAGACGTGCAACCAGCTGCTGCAGATGAACGAGATCTTCATCTCCTCGTCATATCTCTCGACGATCGAGGCATCATGTCCGTGGATCCTCAGATACATCATTTCCTCCGTGCTGTACACGAAGGACTACCGGAGACTAAGAGACTTGATCCGTGCGGTGGAGATTGAGTCCTACGAGTTTGTGGATCCATTCACCGAGTTGATTGACGCCCTTTTTGTCAAGTTCAGCTTCGACAGACTTAATGACATCTTTGAAAACATCAAGATTCTCACAGAAACAGACTTCTTCATCAACCACCTCGACCAGAACCAGCTTCTTAAGAATATCGTTGAGCTCGTCCTCAGAAACGTGTTAAAGATTTACAAGAGTCTCAGTATCGCCAACTTCAAGAGCCACTTCATCAGCGGCATAAGCGACGAGCTCTTCAACGAGATCATCGAGGCAAGCAACGACATCGTCCTCGACGCCTCCGCCAACACCCTCAGCTTGAAGAAGGACAAGAGCGATCCTTACTTCCAAGTTTACGAGAAGACAAAGGCTTTGTCCTTCAAATCCACACAGTTTCTCAACAACGCATTCGGCAAGGATCTATGATCACGATCTATAAGAATTATGTATACATACATATATAGTAGCAGTAAACAAGAAAAAAAATATCAAGAAAATGTGTATAATCGTATTTACAGGTTGGTGTTTGATACTCTCTCATTGTCTCCTTTACTCTCTAGGCACAATCTCGAAATTCGTAAACTGCTTGTTGAACCCGTTTGTGTGGTTCTTGAATCTTGGCTTTAGCTCCAAGTTTTCATCGTCCTTGAAGAAATTATCCTTGCAGATCTGCACCGTCTCTTTGAACTTCTGCTCACCATCAGCCTTGGAGGAAATGACCTTCTCCATGTTCTTCTTGGTCAACGGATCAGCCTCAAGACCCTGCAGCTCTAAACGAGCCACAATCTTCGCCACGTACCAGAACATAAGTTCTCTGTCTCCGTTGTCGACCATCTCAAGCGCCACCTGTGGTGCGTTGTCGCCAAATCTTGGCTCGAGCTTGAGCATCCGCGTGAAACCCGAAGCACGGTTCGCATATCTTTCCAAAAACTCGGTCGTCATTTTGTCGACAGTTATGTCTTGGTTGTAGAGCTTCCCATGCAAAAGATGTCTCCATTCTTTCAGAGCCTCTGGCTTGGTGCTGTGTTTCTTCGACTTGAGAATGAGGTTCTCCACATAGTTTGCCGTAAGCTTCGCCTTGGCAGGGGTGGTTGTGATGTGTTCGTACTGGATGAGGGAGGACACGAGATTTCTGACCGTGTGTTTCACCTGTTTTGCGTTTCTTCCGAGCGTCATTCTGTCTCTGGTGGTTTCCGTGTGTCGACTCCTCTTTCTGCCTAGCTCCACCTTCCTCTCTAACCTTCCATCTTAATCCGTCCTCCCCTCCATTCATGTTGAAAATCCAGGAGGAAAGTAAAGCAAGAATTTGAGAGTGCGAGAGAAAAAGGACGAGCCCGGGTAAGCGCGTCCATCGACGCCAGTGCGATCTTTGGAGCGTACTCTGAGGGGGATTGTAAAGGGACCATGAAGCTACAGGTAGAAGCAGATAGCCAGATGGAAGACAGGGAGAAGCAACGTTAAATACAGCAGACGCAGAAAGCTGAAGGTAGACAGAAGACGCAATGGCAGGAATAACACATGGAGTTCTTACGGGCGTGCTGGTGACGAGCGGGTTGGCGTACTTGACGGCCCGTCAGTTTGAGAACAACGCTGCAATTGTCAAGAGAGAGATTGGCCAATGCATCGACATTGCTGAGAACAAACAGGAGCCTGTGCCACACGTGAGTAACGTGCGGACGTTCTACTCGAGCAGCGTTGCCGAGGGGGTCAAGGACTTGTGGAACGAGGAGGTGATCAGTGCCGTAAACTGGTGGTACAACTTGGAAGTGGGCAGCCGTGTGATGGCTGCCATCTCAGACGCCTTCAAATAGAGCGGAATCGAATAGAATAGGAGAAAAAAGGACATATGTATGTATCTACTTGTCTGTTTATAAAGCTAAACACGTATTTATTATTTCACCTTGCGACTGCCACTCTTTTTATTGCTTGCATACCATTTGGCAATGAGAGATTCGTGGTAGAGGTCAATAAGTCTTGCGAAGAGGGCCCCAACGAGTGCCAGTACGATCTGGAAGGGCCACCACGACCGGGGGCCGAAGCCCAAACTGAAGCAGTTGAGCACCCAGCCAATGAAGTCGGTGTGGATGTATGTCGTGCCGGCGTCGAGCTCCTTGAGGAGGATGTCACTGCACTCGTCGACGCTGATAGGTTTACTGGAGCCCTCCACCTCTGCGGTGATGGAGGGCTTGGTGAGGTTCTCCTCGGCATAGCCCTCACTTGCGAAGTTCCCCGGAAACACCGTCGTGACCTTGATGCCGAGCGGCTTGAGTTCCTGGCGGAGAGAGTCGCCAAGAGCCTTGAGGGCGGTCTTCATGGGTGAATACTGCGAGTAGCCGATGAAGGAGTAGAAGGCCACCGAGGAGGAGAGGATGACAATGTGTTTTCTGTTGGCCCGGTCGTGCGGGTCGGCGTCGAGAACCATTCCAGGGACCAACGCGTGTAGGAGATAGAGACACGTCTTGTAGTTGATGTCGATGCCTGCGTCGAGCTCCTCGAGAGAGAGGTCGGTGAACAGCTTTGGCACCGACGAGCCTGCGCAGCAGAAGACAATGTCCGGGTCGATCACCTCTTTGCGCAAAAAGTCCCTGAATTGCAGCACCTGCTGGGCGTCCGCCAAGTCGATGGGGTAGGCGATGGAAAACTGGTCGTGATGGCGTTTGTCGTTCTCGTGTCTGGTTGCAATCTCGTCGAGCTTGTCCTTGGACCGTGCCAGGAGCACAAGGCTTGCTCCGCGGTCGTGCAGCTTGTCTGCCAACGACCGGCCCAATCCCTGCGACGCCCCGGACACGACGACGATCTTGTTGAACACTTCAAATCCCATTGCCTGTCTGCGGAAGAAACAAGGCCCCAGGCGAAGTCGGAGAAACCCGAAAAGTGCACACGAAGTAAAGCAAACAAGAAGCAGGATATAGAAAAGAAACATGTCGAGATAGAAAATTAGAGATTTGCCCTCATGTCACGTGCGCGGGCCATCATCTCGTGCCGGAGGTCCTTGCGGAGTCCCAGCATGAAGAGTAGTTCGAAGAGAACCAAGTAGGGTGCAAGCACGAGAGGCTGGACCGGGTTGTCGAGGACTGCTGGGTTCTTGTGTTCGTAGTGGAAGTGGCCGAAAAACTGGGCTGCCCAGGCGGCGACGTGGACGGCGCCGGCGGCGGCCAGCACGGGAGCAGGCTTCCAGCGGACGTAGAGACTCTCTGTTGCGATGCCGACGGCGGCAAGACATGCTGCAGCAGCAAAGCCTGCCGGTCTGTCGAGAAGAATGTAGTACACGGCGTAGACGACGATGGTGGGCCACGTGAGCCCGACGTTGTGGACAAGCACGAGGGCCGTGGCAAGGATGAGAGGGATGCAGAAGAGATGGATGCGCACGTTGCGGCCGTCCATGTGGTAGGCCTTGTAGTATGCCAATTGGTACGGTAGGTCGAGAAGCAGCATGGTTGGTTGCGTTGACGGGGTTGCTTCTGTCGGAGAAGAACAAGATAGGAGGCTCTTCCCTTTCCCTATTGTGCCAAACAGGGGTCTTTTCCGTGCCATCTGCACGAAGTCTTCGGTTTTTCTCCCTCCTCCGGGGAAGGACGTGTGCGTCGATCGACGCTTGCGGGCCCTGAGATCGGAGCGAGAAAAAAAAGGGAATGACAGAGACAACAAACAAGACAAGAGGAGGCAGAACAGGACAGCGTGACGGCAACAAAGTGGGCAGGGACAGCCATTGTGACGGAATACAAGCATAACAAAGCCCAGCGAACATGTCGAAAGAAATCAGCAGCACAGAGGACCTACAGAACCAAATCAATGACCTCAAGGCGCAGGTGGTCAAGCAGAGAGACATCATCGCCAAGACGGCACAGCAGCTGCTCAGCTTGCAGGTGAAGGACACGAAGAAACAAATGGACTCGATTCCAGACCCGTTTTCAGGACTCTCTGGGAAGACCCGCACAACTCCAGCGATCGACACGTCCGACTTTGCCACGAACGAAGACCTCGTGCAGTTGGTGGGCGAGTTGCAGGGCCAGTTGAACTTGCTTGAGCAGAAGTCGATTCTCAGGACGGTGAACTCGCACCAGCACAAGGACTCGGACGTGCTGTTGGCGTTGCCAAACCTCGACGGCGACATGCCTGCCAGTGAGGTGTTCCCCCACTCGGTGACGGAGTTTGCGAACCTCGGCGACGACCAGATTGTGCAGTTGTGCAAGTTCTACCAGTTGCTTCCTCCAACATTGGAGGAGCGTGCCAAGATGCAGGCCTTTGTCGAGGGCAAGATCACCAGTCCAAACGACCCGCTCAACGACGAGTACGAGCCTCCAGCAGACGACTACCCTCCGGAGACCCTTGCCGAGCTCTTTGTCGAGTTGGCGAATTTCCTTGGCGTGTCCCACGTCAAGAAGAGAGAAGATGACTGATACCGTCGGTTTCCTGTTCCTGTAGACTATATATGCTGTATATATTTTACTCTTTTGTCGAACCGAGGTGCTCAAAGGCAGCACCGATGAACTCGTGCAAGTTGCTCGTGAGCATGCCACGGCCGTACTTTTTGTACGCCATGTGTCCTGCTCTCCTCGTGGTCGTGCAGCCGGCAAAACACGACAATGAGATGAGCTGCTTGTCCGAGAGCTTGTCCGGAGTCTCGTAGAGCCCCCGCTTGTATGCCCCCGTTGCCCAGCAGAGGAACGCCCCGACCATGCCCGTAAGGGAGTCGCCCTGGCCGCCAACACGCTTCAAGCTGCCCGGGTCGCCACACTCAAGCACCTCCTCCCCGTGGTAGCATACTTTGTCGACGGGACCCTTCTGGATGACCGTGCAGTTGAGTACTTTGCAGAGGCGAACAATGGCGTCCTCCGAGGCTGCTGCGTCTTCGTCACCGTCTGCGACGCTGAATGCCTTCGAGAGCCGTTTGAACTCCACCACGTTCGGTGTGAGGATGATGTTTGCGTTCTGCGAATCCTTCACCAGCGTCTGTAGCTGCTTGTTCACACTCAAGTGGTACAAGGCGTCCGCATCGAGGATCACCGGCACGTCCCTGCGCTCGGACTTGTTCAACACGTAGTCGAGGATGGCCAGCAGGAACTCGTTCATCTGCGGGTCGTTGCGGCCAAACCCGGGACCCACCACCAAAACGTCCATCTTGCTTACCAACCCGACGATCTTGTCCATCTGTTTCGCCATCACCTCGTCCTTCTCCGCTCTCTTCGTGCGCATCTCCATGCTCTCCGAGTCCAGGATGTACGGATGCACCATCAAATCCGGCGAATACGCCTTGATCACCGGCGCCGCCGCCTGTTCGCAGATGATGTGCACTAGGTCCACACCAGAGAGCATTGCCGAGTGGGCACTAAAGTATGGTGCCCCCGTGTAGTCTTCACATCCGCCAATGACGGCAAGTTTCCCCAACTGGCCCTTGTAAAACGTCGGAAGAAGCGGTGGAAGAAGATTGTTTCTGATCAATGCTAGTCTTGACATATCTGTTGTTCAATGGGTTTCCAATGGGCTTCAAACGAGCTTCCTACGTGTCTCCAAGCGTCTCCGATCCCTCCAGACACCTTCTTTGTCACCTTTCCCGCAGTCTTCTCCGTCTTCTCCGTCATCACATGTCTTTCCAGCTCCGGGCCGTCGCCCTCGCCACACTTTTTTCTTTTCTCACCGCCTTGGTCCCCCCTCTCTCTCTGTCGAAGAAAAGTCCTCCCTTCGTCGTGCCGGCCTCTTCTTCTTCCTGCCGACGGGCTCGTGGACGTGTGCCAACGCTTCCTAATGTCTCTGCTGCCTCAATTGGCTTCCAGTAACATTCTAGCGTCCACACACACAATGTCCAAGGTTTTCAAGTTTCTCGTTCCAGCAGCCGCCGTAGCCGGTGGCCTTTACTACTTCCAGAGCGGTGCCGCAGCACCTGTGGCACCTGTCTTCAAGGGTGACGGCGAATGGGTCGACCTCAAGCTGACCAACATCAAGCCTGTTTCTCACGACACAAGAATCTACACTTTCTCTTTCCCAGAGGCCAACCAGACCTCCGGTCTCGTGGTTGCGTCTGCCATCTTGACCAAGTTTGTCACCGCTAAGGGCAACAACGTCATCAGACCTTACACTCCAATTTCCGACGTCGAACAAAAGGGTTCTTTCGACTTGCTGGTGAAGACCTACGAAGGTGGTAAGATGTCCGTCCACATCCACAACTTGAAGGTCGACGACACCATGCCATTCAAGGGCCCAATCCTGAAGTGGAAGTGGGAGCCAAACCAATTCAAGGAAATCGCCTTGATTGGTGGAGGTACCGGTATCACCCCTCTGTACCAAGTCATCCACCAAGTCCTGAAGAACAGTGCTGACAAGACCAAGATCACCCTCTTGTACGGATCCAAGTCTGTCGAGGACATCTTATTGAAGCCAGAGCTTGACGCCTTAGCCGCCAAGTACCCAGACCAATTTAAGGTCAAGTACTTCGTTGACAAGGCAGATGACGCCAAGAATGCCGAAGGCGTTTCCGTCGGCTACATCAACAAGGAGGTTTTGGAGTCGAACTTGCCTAAGCCTTCCCCAGAGGCTCACGTCTTTGTTTGCGGACCTCCTCCTCTTTACAAGGCCATTTCCGGTGTCAAGGTCTCTCCAACTGACCAAGGTGAGGTCACTGGTATTTTGAAGGAGTTGGGTTTCGACAAGAACGACGTCTTCAAGTTCTAAGCCTGAATATAGCCTGAGTTAAGGCCAAGACAAGACTTTTGCTTTTCCGCCCTTTTCTTCCCCTTAAGGTCGGTCTTTGCGACCGCCGAAGCAATTATTTATTTTGTTCTTATTTATTCTTTAACCTACTTACATACTTATTTATCCACCTTATTCACGTAAAGTTCACCCCCATCTACTTCGTGTCGTCGCTGCTAGACGGCGCGTCGCTAAAGACGGGGAGCCCAAGAGCGTAACATGTTTTTGGCCTTTTCTCTTCTTACAAGAACGGTACTCTTCTGCACGGCAGAGAAATAGCGTGCAAAGATAGGTATTCGGCACACAATGGATGAAGAAAGGCTCTCTGAGACCATATCAAACATGGCGAAGGGCCTCGAGGCGGCGGTGGCCGCCAACGGTGATTTGGCCGCTGTAATCTCCAACCCTGAAAAAATGGCGGAGCTTTTAAGCAGACAGCAGGTGGAAAGCGGTGGCGACGACGGCAATGGCAGCGGCAGTGACAGTGACAAAGAAACTGGAAAGGATGGAAGCGGCGAAGAAGGTGAAGAAGGTGAAGAAGGTGAAGAAAACGAGCAGACGATTCTCGAGGAGTACAAGTTATGGAGGAAGAACTGCCGCTACATGTACTCGTTTGTGAGTGAGACGGCTCTCACGTGGCCGTCACTGTCGATCCAGTTCGTCAGAGCAAACACGTTTGAAAACAAGACGAAGGATACGAAGTTCGGTGTCACAAGGAACCTGCTTTTGACAACGCACACATCGGGCGAAGATGACGACTACGTGAAGCTTGCCTCCCTGCAGCTTCCACGGTCGTTGACCGAGAAGAAGGTCCTTACCAGCGAGGAACTCGAGACAGTCAACTCAAGGTTAAAGATCAGTAAGAAGTATAAGCAAGATGTGGAGGTGAATAAGATTCGCACAAATCCTTTCGACTCTAAGGTGTGGTCGACCATCAATGCTAACGGTGAGGTGTTCGTGTACAATATCGATTCGAAGATGAACGAGGTGTGGAAAAAGAAGCTTGAACACCACACGATGAACGGGTTCGGCCTCTCGTGGGATCCGAACAACCAGTACCAGCTGGTCACGGGCTCTGAAGACAAGACCATTGCCGTTTGGGACTACCAAAGCGCCGACGCTGACGCCGACGCCAAATCTGTGAAGCCCAAGATTGTCTACGACGACGTCCACGAAGACTTTGTTAACGATGTGCGGTTCTCATACAAGCGCAACGGCGTGATTGGAAGTGTTGGCGAAGACAAGCTTTTTGTTTTGGCTGACAGTCGAAGCAAAAGCGTTTCCATGAAACAGGTGATAAACAAATCGACGAGCTTCAACAGTCTGACGTTTTCCAGCTTCAGCGAGAACCTCGTTCTGTTCGGTGGCGAGGATTCGAACAACTACATCTACGATCTTCGGAGAATGGACCGCTGTTTGCACACCCTCATGGGCCACAAGAAGTCCATTACTAACGTCGAATGGGATCCGTTCCACGAGAACATCGTTGCCAGCAGCAGCATGGACAGGAGAGTCATCCTCTGGGACTTGGCCAAGATTGGCGAGGAGCAACTCCCCGAGGAGGCCGAGGACGGTGTGCCTGAGTTGCTGATGATGCATGGAGGCCACACGGGTGGAGTGAATGACTTTGCATTCAGTCCCGAGATCGAGTGGTGTTTAGCCAGTTGCTCCGACGACAATATCGTGCACGTCTGGGGGGTCAAGGACGAAATTGTTCGTGGCAGCGATCCAGACGCCGACGCCGATGTCGAAATTGACCCCTCCGTCTTGGAGTAGTGGCAATTAAGAAGAAGAGGCACACATTCATCCTTTTGTACAGCATACTTACTTTCCTCAATATAATAACTGGAAAACGGACATGGTGCCTGAAAAATGGCCGCGTCGATCGACGCGTAGTTCTGCTGAATTGTCGTTTCGTCCTCTTTTTTTTTTCCAGGTGAATGCTCGAGTACTTTACTGTTACCACCTGCACCACCGTCATAATATAGTTTGAAGAAGAAGAAGGGGAAGAAGAAGAGACAAAAAGAGACATTTACCCAGCAGGACGTCATGAACATGTTCACGAGAGCAGTGAGGCAGTTTTCCACAAGCCCGGCAAGGCTCGGCCAGAAGATGCTCGTGTACGAGCCACTACCAAAGCTTAGAAACGGCCAGAGCCTGATGGAGTACGTGAAAGAGGCCCAATACGAGAAGTTCGACAAGTCTGGCGCTAAGAGGAAGGCGCTCTCGCTGGCCAACAAGGAAAGGATCCGTGCCGATGACATTGTCACCGTCGTGTACAAGAACCAGAAGCCCGTCACCGGCCAAGTGTTGATGGTCAAGAGAAGCGGCCTCAACTCGACGATCCTCCTCAGAAACAAGATCACCGGTCTCGGTGTCGAGATGAACATCCCTGTCTTCCATCCAAACATCATCAGACTCGACATCGTCAGAAGACCGATCGCCTACAAGCCAAGAAACAGACACTACTATATCAGAAACTCCAGATTGGACGTCGGCGAAATCGGCGCCAGCGGCAAGAACTGATGTCTTCGCACACAGCCTGTACATATACATATCATCTCATCCTGTCTACCTTCTATATACCTCCGTATAGACCAACACCCGTACCGTATACCCTCCCTTCTCCCCCCCCCTCTTCTTCACGACTGGCAGCACGTGACCGTGCCGCCTCACTTGGCGAGATTTTCCGTTTTCGTCCACAGCGAGAAACCGACGACATGTCGATTTGATTCTCGATGGACGGACAACTCTTATCTTTGAAAGAGAAGGCAACGCAGCAGCCAGTGACAGCGGGACTAAGACAACAGTAGCAACAGCTAATCTAACCGCAGTATCATCATGGCTAGCTTACAGGACTTTACGCCGGAGGAATTCAGCCAGCTTCCCCTTCTCCAAAGACTCACCATCTACAACTGGAAGATCGAGACGTTTGCCCTGGGTGTCGTCTTCATCTATTTCATCCTCTTCAAGGTCGGTGCAGCATACAACAACAAGATTGCCAAGAAGTTCATTGACGCTGTCGTTCCTGCGTTGAGGGAAAACTTCTATCAGGTTGGTGTCACGAGCCAGCAGTTGTACGCCCAGGATGACGGCCAGCACTACTCTCTCTACGCTTCGGGCAGATTGAGAATCCAGTCCATGCTTGCCAAGATCGAATTGCAATCCAGACAGAACTTGTTTATGTGGATCATGGAACTCGTCATGTCGTTTTTCCTCGACTCAATTCCTCCTCCCCAAGACTTGGTCACCGTCGAATTCACCTTTGACGAAGAGGCAAGTGAAAAATTCGACAACTTCATCTGGGCCGTTGTCACAAAGGACAAAATGAACACTTTCAGATCCGAAAACTACTTCCTCTCTTTGACAAAGACTACCGAGTCTCCTAAGTTGCCTCTCCAATTCGTCTTCATGAACGAGGTCTCCGACATGAACGAGGTCCTCTACACCAAGAAGCTTTCAGACCTCTTGCAAGCCAATGTCTCTACCCTCAAGTTCATTGCCATCACCGACCAGCCTGTTGAAAAGCCTGTGAAGATCGCCGAATTGAAGCCTTGCAAGAGACTCATTTTGCAGTTCGCATTGAGTAACTCTGACTCCCATATTGAAGCGATCAAAAACTTGTTCAACTACGTTCTTAACGACTACTTGGACTTAATTGTCAACCGTGCCACCTTCAGACCGGAGCTGACCAGAAAGGTGAAGAAGACCAGAGAAAATGAGTACAACAAGCTCAAGAAGGCATTGGATGATCTCAAGAGAGAAGAGCTTAACACCAAGAAGATCGAGGAGCAGAAGAAGCTCAAAGCGTCCATGACTCCAGAGGAGCAACAAAAGTACACCAAGAAGCAGCAAGAGAGAAAACAGAGAAAGCAGCTTAATAGACAAAAGGTCAGAGGGTCTATGTGACTTTTTCTCAGAGCCGGCTATTTACCTTCTTCGTTCTATCTAATTTACATTCAAAAATATAAATTTTGTATAACTAAAATCTAATCATTAATAAATTATAATCTATAAAGCACAAACGCGGATCGACGAGACATGATTTTCCAATCACCTCCACATAAGAACTATTTTTCCACCTTCAAACACTCTACTTACTTGGTTGAGGATTCCAAAGGTTTCTAAAAACAGTACTCAACAGGCAATCTCAATGCAGCATTTTAGATTTGTCTATCTGCTTCTGTTGGCAAGTTTTGCCCTTGCTTATTTTTCTCCCACCCAATTGGAGATATTGAACGTGCACTATAAAATCCAACCAAAAGAAACTTCCAAACACACGGACTCCCGTACTTTCTATTCACTACTCTCTTTGGAACCATCAGCTTCGGACGATCAACTTGAGCGTGCATACAGAAAACTCAGCAGGAAATGGCATCCAGACAAGTTTGTAAGAGCAGATCCAAAGGAACGCCGTAGGGCCGAACGGAAATTTGAAACATTGTCTTTGGTGGTCTCGATTTTACGTGATGTGGATCGCAGAAAGAGTTATGACTACTTCTTAAAGAATGGTTTTCCTGTTTGGGATGAAGCAAAGGCTATGTATGTTTTCAAGAACAAATTCAAGCCAAATTTCGCCATGGTTTTGGCTTTTTTTGCTCTTTTCTCCACTATTGGTCAAATCATGATTCTGAAATTGAACAAGTCCCAAAAGAACAAAAGAGTTGAGCAGATACTGAGGGATGTTAGGTGGAAAGCGGATAACATGACTCAGAATGATATTAATAAAGTTGTGGAGTTACCAGATGATTACGAACTTGATAGCAACTTTTCGGGTTACTCCGTTGATGATAAACTGGTCATCTATTGCGGTAAAGTATTTATCGTTAAACCTGACAGAAGTGTTCTTCTGTATAATGATGAGAATTTTGACGTCGAGGACCAGCAGTGTGTAAACGATTTAACAAAAAAAATAATGGAATCAGGCCATTTCAATCTCTACGGTTTCCAGAAAAAGGAGTTAAATAGAAGGGAAAGACGGCAGGTGGAAAAACAGAGCAAAAAGGATGCTAAAAGTGAAACAGATGATGTCCTTGCAAAGTTGGTCCAATTCAGAGAAGATGAGTCAGGTTTGAAAATCACAGATCTATACTTATTAAGAGCTCTGTTAAAAATCTGGAATTTGACTATCGGCAATTTATTCAAGGGATCCAATTCTACCGCAGCATACGAAGCTTCCACAATCAATGACCAAGAACTTAGTGTGGAGAGTGAAGACCAAAGTAATGAGACCGAAGTACTCAGAAAGAACTCAGATGGTAAAGTCGTACTCCCAAATGGTAAAGTGCTGCGCTCAAGGAAGAAATAATGACTATACAGTATAGGTGTAGGGTTATAGCAAAATAATACTATTAACTTAAATAAGTATAGCACATCAAAATCCTAATCTAACTATATCAAAGTCCTGAAAAACTATCGCAGCTGCCTGTTTGACTTTGGAAACACCCAAATATCCATCACCTGGCCGCAAGCTCTTATAACTTCTAGCTAACGCACATGAATCAAAGGTAGAGATGGAAAAATAGATCAGCTGTGTAATCGCAATCCCAGCAAACTTACACAATGCCCGATTCTGCGACTCTGTCAAATAAATGTTATACAACATCCCATGCAGTGGGCTTTCTGCTATTATCATGCCAACAAAAAATGTTGATATAAATCCATAATTTCCAAAAACTAAATCCCAACTGCTGATTCGGTATAAATCCCCAAAATCCTTCCATAAGCAAAACCATGTATCTTTTACCCATATCAGGCACTTCTTCCATAATGGTAAATTGTAGTAGTCTTCCTCCGCAGTTTCGTTTCTATAATCTTGAATCGCAAGCGCATCTTCGACTGAGAGTTTAAATCCGAATACTGCTGGGATTGTTCGCTTGAACGATTCATAGTAATACCGGTTAATTGTCAACCTGTAAATTAATGTCGCCGTTAGTTTGATGTTGATGAATTTCTGAAGAATTGCCGTTATTCCAGATGCTGGTATCCCATACATAAATGATGAATAAATGGAGGCCAGTGCTAATTGTAGTAACCCGGCATTGGGAGTCACCATAGTATATACGAAATGGGGTACCATTATAAATCTCCCCAATTCAGTAAGCTCTAATTCCTCTGTCTGACGAAAAAAATCACTAGCCCAATCCAAGTTGAAGGTAAACGTTGCAGCAAGTGAAAATAGGGTGAACACTGAAATCCCCAACACCACGCTTGCTGAAGCAGAAGCTAACGCAACCGATTTGAAAATGTTGATAATCTTGTTCATAGGAGATAAAAAGGGTTTCCTTCCAAAAACATGGATATAACCTCGGCAATTGGGGCATACAATGAAAAAGCTATCATTAGGTTTCATATTTTTAAGTATTAACATATCAAGAATCGATGGAACATATTTTATCCTAGAGTTGACGAATCCACAGGTCAAACTTCGTCTGTCATGAACTACAATAGATCCCGCATATGCAGATGGTGACGGGTGTTGCTGCTGTTGGAACTTTTTGTAATCAAATAACCATAAGAGCCATCGACCTGGATTAATTCTTTTTGAATTTGATCTGTCCTTGACCGTTAAATTTATCATAAGCTTGAGGCATCTTTCATGAAGATGCACGGAACATCTGCCGCACGGTTTCACAAGAGGTGCACTATCTGTGGGTCCCTGTTGACACACAATGCATATATCCTGCAACGGTTGCATCACATACAAGTTATTAGATATGATTAAAGTCAACGAACGGTAGTGCTAAGGTTACGGGAGTCGAGGAGCGGCAAATGAAATGTCAAATAGTTGTGTAGGAAAAAGATAATATATCCGAAATCGCTAAGGTCTTTGTGGGGTAAGAAGCGGTCAGATTATCTTCCATTGGCATTGAATTTGTCCTGGCAAGTTTGGCAAAGAACCTGTCTTTTCTATGTCACATTGTGTCATATGTTTTGATGAAGGCACTCCGGACCATCCGCTGGTAAGGCCATGTTCCACATGCACTTTGGAAACACATAATGATTGTATTCTAAATCTAGCGTCAACTCACATAATTGCCAAAAGAGCAGCTTACCGACATAACCTAATTCCCAAGTTCAAAAACCCCAATGTCTTTGCTTCCCTTGATGGAACATTATTACTTGACTCAAATTACCGAACGTTATTACTGAATACGCCCTTCGATGAAACAGAATCCCATTATATAAAGTATTTCAGACAAGGTGCAATAAGCATAAGGCCTCCTAACATAGGATTGACCAATCCTCTTGATGTCATTCTAATGCGTGATTTAGAACATCCAATGATATATATTACAGATATTTGCCCGCAATGCAAGAAGACTCTTTCTTTCACATCACCTATTAGTTTATTTCTTCCTCCCAGATCAGTTTTCAGTCATGATACTCTCTGTTCCTTTGAAAGGATAACTAGTAAAGTAAGGGGACTTTACTATGTTGGCAAATTACTAGCTCCTCATCTGCTGTGTGAATATGGGGAAAGTCTAATGTGTATTGTCTCCATAGCCTTTCCCCTTCTACCTTGGATTTTTCTAGGAAGAAATATTAGTGAGTATAAAGATGCATTGATGGGAGCAAATGGCGCACTTGAACTGGTTGAGCTATCCGACATGTTCTCTTTGGTATCCTATACATCTTCAACATTCAATGTGGTCTCTTGGTTACGTTTGGCATGGTTGGGCATGAAAGCGACCAAGACTTTTCCTTCATATGTGAAGTTTCTTGCTTTCATTGTCAAACATACAAGTGATCTACTATACGCACTAACATTTAACATGTGCTATATGAATTGGCTCATTGATATTGATCCTCAATTGGTTATCAGTTACGTGAATTTGAATAGATCGACGCCTGCAAGTATTGAGACAATTAAAGAAATGAGTTTTCAAGAAAAGCTTTTATATTGTTCCGCTATTGACTTCAAGACAGAACTCATTAGGACGTGGGATCCGAATTTTGGTGATTATGTGCTCAAAGCTACTTCCTTTGGATCACTTGATTCTCCGTTCGAGTCAATTCTTTATACCTTTTTGGGAGTCAGTCTCGGCCATAAAATAATCGGGAAGTGTAAGCCACTCGTCAAATTTATCTACAGAGCATTTAAAAAATACAAACCAGTTCCTATAGAAATGGACATGTGTTTTGAGTATCTTGGGTATCAGACTGTTTTATTGTCTAAGGCTGTTTACGAGTTTTTCTGCGTATATTCGGAGTACAAGTCGGTAAAGTCTTATCGGGTGCTTCCAACAGTGCAGATGTGAAGGGTTAACTTTTAATCATGATTTATTATGTAGAAAGATATGTGATAATGATATGGACGGATATACGGGAAATGAATATACAAAATACTTGGACGAGAAAACCATTATTTCTTCTTCTTCATTGCACCAACATTTGCAGTGAAACCTGTTCTAATAGAAGTAACAGATTTGGTGGAACCACATGCCTTACAAACAATAAAGTGTAATCTGTTTGCAGCTTCCCTTTTCAACTCTGTGTTCATAGACTTACAAGTCCTACAAATGACATATTCTTGAATATATCTTCTCAACACACCTTCGATGTTCTTTGCTTGGAATCTACCCTTAATGACCAACCTTTGCTCACCATCAATGGAACCTGAGGTACCCAATTCTGCAAAAAGATACTGGATCAAATGGGATGGATTTCTCTGCAAAACTTGAGCTATTTGTTGAACGTTAGCAAAGACTGTCTTCTTGTTACCATCTCTCAACACTTCAGGAGGAGGAATCTTCAATCTTTGCTGCTGGCCACCGGCCAATTCAGGGTTCTTTTCTCTTAAGATATCGTAGAATCTGTCCAAAAGCTGTGAGTATGGAATAAGGTCAGATTTGGTTACATTTTCGGTGGTATTCTCTTCAATACCAGCTTCCTGTAGTTGTTTCTCGAAATCATCGATATCAGCCTTTGCTGCCTTCTTCTTCTTCTTCTTTTTCAGTTTCAATCCCTCAAAACTTTCTGCTAGCTCATCTTCATCCTTGGTGGCTTCAGAGTCGTCTTTCTTCTCCTTGCTCTTCTTCTTCTTCTTCTTCAATCCTGCGAAAAGATCATCGTCGTTGGCGTCACCTTCACTCACTGATACAGGGGTTGCCTCCTTGGACTTCTTCTTCTTCTTGATGGTAGGATCGAATCCTAGTTCTTCAGCTGACATTGCTTTTTGGTTGTTAGTTTTCTGCAGCTCTTGGATCCTTGAAATCCTCCCCTGTCCACGCCCTTGTCAACCCCCGTCACATAACGTGCACTTTTCCGTTCACCACTTTTTCTCCCCCCACTGAAAAAAATTCCAGTGAATGAAAATTTTCATCAACAGCGTCGATCGTCGGTAATATTTTCTTGTTTCAGTTTAGATTGTCCTTCCGATTCCAGATAACAGATACTTGTCAGCTCAGGGGAATGAAACTTAGTTCTGTGGTGACTGTGAACTAAAAGCCAAGGTTTCGATCACGGGGTTACTATATCGATAGGTATACACCTTAAGTTTACATACATATTATGGCGGTCTTTTTAGACAGTTAGTTCCTCTGTTTGCTCAGCAAGCTTTTCGACAGCTTTTTTGTCATCCTGGGTAACCTTTTGTATCTCAGTACCTTCGCTAAACTTGACTGAGTCGGTCTTCTCTCCTGCATCGTCACCTTCATCGGCATTGTTGTCATTATCTATATCTTGTTCCACTATATTACCATACGTTTCAAGTAGATAATCGTCAACTTTTTCTTGGTCGTTGTTGCTTGCTTCGTAGAACGCATCGTGGTTATAGTCATTCCTTATGAATGGATCAGCCCCATTTTCACATAAAATTTTGACTGCCTCCAGATGGCCGTTATATGCCGCCCAATGTAATGCTGTGTTTCCGCTGTCATTTTTGGAGTTCAATATGGCTTTTCTCTCCTCCTCATTCGGTATCAAGCTTAGCAGATATTTTAGCACTTCTATATGTCCATTGGCTGCAGCCATGTGAAATGGTGTAGTCAATGATTCTTCATCCTTGATGTTCTTTATAACTGATGGATCGACCTCTTTGGTGAAGATCTCTGTGAGCGATTCTAGATCACCTAATCTAGCATCGTAGATCACATTATCCATTTCCTCTTGCGACAACTGTGTAAGTTTTGACATTTTGATTAGTATAAGCGCTTTGCTTGGACTGCTGTTTTGTTACTTTCAGTAATTTAACCCGTAGAAAGTAAAAATACCAAGAAAGAAGAGAGTTCCGGAAAAAAATATTCAGGCAGTAGGAAAAAGTCGAGAAAAATGAAAAAAATGAAAAAATAAAAGTTCACGGACTTCATCTCAGCTAAGGTCGACAGTTTCCGCTTTGGTGGCAAATATGGCATGTATTCGTAAAACAATCATGCCGGATCTAGACGAGGAAAAATTGGAAAGCTTGAAAAAGGAACTTGCAAAGTTCAAAAAGGGGGAGAGGCTTGAGAAGAGAGCTAGGACCACCCCTTTGGGAAAACTTTTTGATGAAATCTCGGAAAGTATTCGAGGCTATCAATCAGAGTCGGATGTGATAAGCTACTTATACTCTAGATTCAATCCAGAAGGTGGTCAAAAGGATTCAGTGGTTAAAAGGAAGGATGTAATTGATAAATTGTTGCAATATTTGTTGGAAATCAACGTTCTTTCCGCCAAGAAAAAGGACTCGAATATAATTTCCATTCCGTTATATGATATAAGAGTGGTTGGAGAATTGACCAATTTGATTATTATACATGGGATTTATTCTATACTTCCCAATGGGATTTTATTACCCTTGGAGAAGAGAAAACTAAAAAACTTCAGAACACCTACAACGTTCACCAAAATGGATTTGAACCAAGGCATACCTATTCTTATAGATATCCTATCCGCTTTCACGAAAATATTTGAATCAAGTAGCGATCTAAGAGATCTTATTCTTGTCGGAACTGGATTTACTGATGCCCTATCTATTGCTATATTTCTTGGGGTTACATCTGGCAATGAGGAATATCGAAACTACGTAGAACGGCTTGAAAAGCAAAGCTCAACTTATCAACTTCTTTCATTTTATTCTATTCTGCTGACAAACACCCGATCCAATCCTGAATTTTCTAAATTTATCTCGTCTTTATTATCTAGACAATTACTAAAACCAAATGGCGTTGAATCGCTGATCGATCTAGCTTTGGGGCTAAGAGAAGACGAGGAAATCGATGTTGCAAAAATAGATAGTATTGTTCTAGTGCTTCTTTCTTCGAAACCAAAAGATTTGGGCGTGGTGCCGTATTACAAGTCTATTTTT
Source organism: Pichia manshurica (assembly GCA_005406165.1). NCBI lineage: Eukaryota > Fungi > Ascomycota > Pichiomycetes > Pichiales > Pichiaceae > Pichia > Pichia manshurica. The sequence continues at coordinate 387,993 of BJFO01000001.1, read as the reverse complement.
TCACAGATCTATAGTATGCTTGTTTTAGTCAACAGACCACTGATGAATACAATTTTAGTTGAGATAATAACAATCATTTACAGAAAAAACAAAAGGATTATTACAGATTTTTTGTTTTCTGATATCTGGAATAAACTGAATCCGAATTTAGGTGAAGATCATAATAATACCACAGATAACACGATTGTGTTAACGAGTGAGGTTGATTTAAATAATTCTTTCAATGTCTGTCTTTCCATCTCTAGAAATCTCAATAGTTCGGATCAAGAAATCATAAATGACTTCTTCAAACCTATCATTATCCCACTTTGGTATTATGCAAATTATCAAAGAAGCCAGCAGAAGGATTATAATATAGTTTTGAATTTGGTCAAGAATATCATTATTCTTGGAGATTCGGACTATTTCTTAGGATCCATTTTATCCAATTTAGTTGTCAGTGAGACGGACTGGACGTTCGCTAACGGTGAAAACGGCTTGACTTATATTAAATATAACACCAATGAATCTACGACAAGCAAGGAAAATAAAATTTTGAAGCTCTTTGATGAGATAGATTTTAACGTGGAGTCTTTTGTTAAGTTAACTTCAGGATTGAGTGAATCAGACTCAGAATACACCACCAAGATATTGATTAAATCTTTGAACAAGCTCATCTCAAACTCAGAGCTATCCGGTAGTGACCATCCTATTCAAAAAATAGTTTACTTAAAGGTTATACAGTCACTTCTTGAAAATTTCAGGTCTGAGATTGAAAATTCACCGGTTTCATTATTGATTTTTGTGAACACCTTTTTGAACCAATATTTTGAAAGTGTTAAATCAAAATCAAAGCTGGAAATAATCCAGAGTGTGGATTCTGATGATGATGATGATGATGATGATGAAATAGCAGGCAACAAGGACGGGGAAAGTGATGGAATAATTACTACCCTGATCCCTATACTAGAAATTTTGTGCACCTTGTCACCCTCTGCAGATGACGAAAAGTCACAGCTTCAAAGTCTACAGCACATGTTGAAATCGAATGCAAAATACATTCCAGAATCGATCTCGCAGCAATGCCAAAAAGTTATTGATCTTGATACGAAAAAATCGGCCGTTAAACCAAAACATTTTGAGTTCAACATGGAGACTGTCTTAAAACAGCTTAATGATCCAATCCCCTCCATTAGAGTATATGCATTAGATAAGTTGACGAATTATATGGTCAATTCAAAAGATAAAGAACAAAAGCAAATTTCCATGAAATATACCCTTAACTTATTATTATCTCAGCTTAAAGATCCTGAACCGTTTGTCTATTTAAATGCAATCAAAAACATTGTGAAAATGCTCTCTTTCGATAAATCCTTCCTCGGCTACATTATTGAACTTTATGCCACTTCAAAGAAGACTATTGACGAAAAATTGCGAATCGGTGAAATTTTAACCAGGTTTGTTTCAACCCACGGTAAGCTTCTAACAGATTTACAAATTGATGAAATAGTTGGTACTTGTTTGAATATTTCACGTGTGCAACCTGAAACTGAAAAGACACTCACCAATAATAATGATACAAGAATGAAGATGTCTTCACTATCGTTACTTGGTATCACCTGTCATGAGTGTGGTTATGGTGTAACATCATATATTCCTGAAATTGTAGACTTGGTCTACGGCATCATCACCTTCGAAAAAAGTGCGGAGTTGAAAAGGGCTGCCGTTGTCATTATCAATGATATTGTTTCAAATTACAATGGATTAGAGATTCTCAAGGAGTATGGTGAAAGAATACAAATTCTCCTTGACTATATTTCTGAAAAAGACCAGGATTTACTGGTCTGTGAGTTAGCTTCCGCAACTCTCGATCAAATAGAAGAATCATTCAACTCAAAATTTACTATAGTAGACTGAACTTTTTATATAGATTAAATTCACCCTTAATTTATTATAACGAAAGAAAAGCGTAACCCCCGATCTTTAAAGCCCCTTGTCAATTTAATGTTTCTTCTTGAATTTTCACCCCATCCTAACCCTTAAAAACTGGATTACTCTTCTTCCGCCAAAGAACTGAAAGGATTTTGGTTTTCAACTTCTAAAGGCTCATCGTCCTCTCTCATCTCGTCAATTATTTCTTCGTCGATATCAGCGTCTGTTTTCGTTTCACTATTTGTATGAGCTATTAGATCATTAGAAAGCGAGCTTTTAGCAATTTCATTAATTCTTTCCCAACCTGTTTTTCTAAGGTTTCCCACAAGTTTCTTCCTCTTTAATGCCTTTTCAATTTTCATACCTAGTCTTCCTTCGATATTTTGGAATTTATGGTGCTTTGTACGTATTGTTTTGGAAACCATGTGTTGTTTCTTCTTATTGTTGTGCATGGTCACAATGTTATCTCCGGGTTTGAGTTTAGTGCTTGCTTTAGAAATTTTGCTCATTTTATCGTTAAGAAGTTGCTGATTCTTATTTATTGAAGAGCGGATTAAGGGAGAAACAGTATCTGTATTTTCCAGTCTTGGTATTGAGGCAAGCTCTTTAGTTTCAGCACTTTCAAATGGGTCTATCTCACCACGACGAGCTGCCCTTGAATGTTTAGAAATTCCTTTTTTAGCCATTATAGATTATATATCTGATGTTAATCTATTAGTCAGTAGTTGCCTGTAACTTCGTTCAGCAAAATAGCTTGAAGAATGTGTATATAGGTAAAAAGGTGGCTAGAAGATCTGAAAAAATTTAACCCAAAAAATTGTGCACAGCCTTTTTTGTGAAAACATGTTGATAAATTTCAATCAATTGACTCTGTATTGGTTTCTAGGCTTTTAGTTCAGCACTCAGGCATTTGGCAATTTTTGTGACCGGCATTATGTCGGATTTATTTAGCCTAAGAGAATGCCAGGAAATTTTAGACAATTACACGAATTACAGATATTTGGAACCATTAATTGAAAAAATTGAACTTAAAGGTCTTGATCAACTTAAAACCTATCTAGAGGTTACATGGATTGAAAAGGTATCGGAGCATGTTTTTGTGGACGAAGAGGGTTGGTATGTTGCATCTTCTGACAAATATCCAACTTTTGAGGCATTGGCCATGAAGAGAAGTAAAGGATATAATGCCAAATGGGGTGATGTGCTTAATCAGAGGCTTAAAGAGTTGGATCACGTTGAAAGCACTTAGAAAGAGGGAAGTTTTAAAATACAAAGCTCGATATAAAAGTCGAATCACTATATGTTTGATAATATTCTACATATTTTTTCATTTTTTAGTGGCTGAAATAGGCATGAATGGCACCAAGAGTTTTACCATTCATCATATTCTACCGGAATTCAGTAAAAGGTTTATGTGCTGTCTTAGGAACTCATCTGTGTAGAAATCGGATTTTCTCACCAATTCCTCACTGACTAAACCATCCTTACCAAATGACATCGAATCACTGCTCAAGATCTTCAAGTATTCGTCATTCTTTTGTAAGATATTTTTCATGAATTCTGTTGGATTCTCGCTAAACTTTTTGTAGAAATCATACTTCATCTTAGAGTAGTTTAAGATCTGCATATTGAGTTTCAAATTTTCGTCAAGTTTGACTAGATCAGCAATACTCTGTTTACTGAGAATATCCCCAGTTATAAGCCTGTTGATGTCATCTAACTCGTTCAAAGCACTTTTCTTTTCCTCGAGTATTGCCTTGTTGACTTTTATGTCAATCACAACGTCACCCAGCGTAGTATTTTTTAAAGTATTAATAGGACATGTCACTCTGATTGGTTCAACTGGCTTCAATAACTTATTCCCAACAATTTCCATGATTTGAGGCATGGTTATGCTTGGGAGGCCAAATATTTTCATTAACAGCTCATCCGATTTGATAGAAATAATTTTCTTGCCTGTACTTTTGCCAGCATCATTTGACTCCTTTACATCGCCTTCTATATTCTGAGCTTCAAACAATTCATTTACTTTAGCATACCAAAAAATTCTTTTGATGCATTCTGTCTGTGTAATCTCCTTTGCACCAACAAGTTCCATCAAATTCTTGTCTGTGACCATCAATTTGATAGGGTACAATTTTGGCTGAATCACCACATTTGCAACAATTTCTCTATCATCACCTGTTCCGCCAGGAACACTGGATCCACCTCGTTTGATATCCATTCCATCAAATTGTTTGGCCATTCTTTCGGCTTTTGGTGACTTTATATCATCGTGCCATTCAATTAAAGTATCTGCACTGCCGCTGGCACCTGGTGCATTCACGCCCTTGATGTTTAAAGGAACTGAAGTGTCACCATCTGCAGGCTTTAGCTCTATACTCAAACCAGATAAGAACCATGACATTTTGTGTCTGTTTGGGTCACTCAGAGGGGTCTTATCATTTAGTAATCGTCCTTCAACCCTCAAAGTCCACATTGGAGGTTGCTCACTCTCTGCCGGGGCAGGAGAACCTTGCTCCTGCTCCTGTTGAGCAACTTTTTGCCATGGCTGGTTTTCACTTGTGTTGTAAATGAATATACGCAGTGTTTCTTCGTATGATTCACCCGATAATTCATTGGTGCTTATGCGTTGCTGGTGATCTTGTAAATCGAGTAGTTTTCTGTTGATCATCATATCGAGCAACCTTTCACGGCTTTGCAATTTCTCGTACAATTCAACCTTCTCAGGAAAGTGCTCCTTTAAAGAGGGGGGAATTGTTTGATCAGTTGGCTTGAGCTGGATTGGCAGACTCGACTGAGCACCCCCGGAAACCTGTTGTTTCTGTTGCTGTTGCGCCTGTTGCTGCTGTGCCTGTTGATGTGCGCCGCCAGTCCTCGAGGCATCAGCGGTGGCATTTGCCGGCCTTTGATCAAATGACATTTTCTTGGTGATTAAGCTTGCTCTATGAGGGCGTCCGAAGGCCTCTCGTATACAAGTATAGATGGACAACACGACAATATACTTCCCGTGGTTTGGTCAAAAGAGAAATAACTGAGACAAAACAACCGAATTGTTTCGCGAGGTGAAAAAAGAAGACTTGGAAAAAAGCATTAATTTTCCCATTATCGTAGAACTGATTACTATGAGTTAATAGTTGATTTAAGGGTTTATACATGATGATATAGATATGAAAAAGAGATGTGTAATAAAAAAACTTAGTTCTTCTTCTCCTTGGCAAGCTCTTCAACAATTGCATCCTCAATGGTTTTGAGGTCAGCATGTTCAATGAGCCTGATTTTCTTTGGCAATGTGGACAGCTGTTTGAGTTCATCCGGCAAAACATCTTTTTCAAAAGAGTAACCTTCGAAATCTCCCAATGCTAGGTTGACAACCTCTGAGAACTTGGCTGGATGTGCCGTTGAAAGGGAAATGTAATAAGTGTTTGGAGCGTCCTTTGCACCATCGATGTATTTCAAACACGTGTTGATACCAACAGCACTGTGAGGGTCCAGGATATATTTGTTGGAAGTGCTGTCGTAAGTTTCTTTAATGGTTGCGACGGTTTCTTCATTTGTTACTGAAGCAGAATCCAAAAGTTTTCTGGCCTCTTCCACCGTTTCAGGAGAAACATTGAATTCACCCTTGGAAGACGACAACTCCGACATGAACTTGGCCATGATTTCACCGGTTTTCAAATCGCTGTTAGCTCCGCCAGTTTTCTTGATCATGTACCAGAGGAATCTCTCAAAATTGGACGAAACACAAATATCCATAGCTGGTGAGTATGTGACCTTGACAGGTACCTTGTCGTACTTACCAGAGTTGATGAATCTGTGAAGAATATTGTTTTCGTTTGTAGCGACAACCAATCTGTCGATTGGCAGGCCCATTTCTTTTGCATAGAAACCGGCTAGAATGTCACCAAAGTTACCGGAAGGAACGACGTATTTAACGTGGAAATTTTCAGAGCCTACTTGCTTCTTCAACTGAAAGTACGAGTAGAAATAGTAAGTCATTTGTGCCAAGATTCTGGCCCAGTTGATGGAGTTGACAGCACCTACATGGTAGGTGTTGTTGAATTTTTCATCAGCAAAGACCTGTTTGACCAATGATTGGCAATCATCGAAGGTCCCCTTGACCGAAAAAGTGTGGATGTTATCATCGGTGACTGTGGTCATTTGTTCTTCCTGTAATGGTGACACTCTACCTGTTGGGTACAAGATGAAAACACTGACGTCCTTTTTGTTTCTCAAACCATAAATGGCAGCAGAACCGGTATCCCCTGAGGTAGCACCTACGACGGTGATGACATCTCTCTGTTCACCTTCTTTCTTTAAAGCGTTCTTTCTTTGCAGGAAATATTCAAACAAGTTACCAACAAATTGTAAAGCAACATCCTTGAATGCATATGTTGGACCATGGAAAAGTTCCAAAAGATGAAGGTTGTCTTTGGAGTCAATTTTCACTAACGGAGTGACATCCTTTGATCTGAAAGTAGAGTACGACTTTTCGATTAATTGGCGCAAATCTGCGTCTGGAATTTCCTTTTCGTTAATGTAGAGACGCATAATTTGGTATGCTAATTCTTGAAAGGAAAGGTTTTCCCATGCTTGTAAAAAGTCTTTTGGCGCCTGTGGGATCTCAGAAGGAATGAATAAACCACCATCTTTGGCTAGTCCGGTAATGACAGCGTCCTCGAAGGAAACAGCCTGTTCAGCTGCAGAACGGGTGGATCTGTAAACTTGTGACATTCTCTATTAGCGTATGGCAGTTGTGCTGCGTAAACTTAGTGTATTTTAAGAAAACCGCTTTCAAAAAATAGTGGGCAGGAAAGGTTACAAAATACTTGTAAAAGTAAATGTCCAGGAAGAGTCATCGAGCGTCCTGGAAACATGTTTCGAGGAAAAACGAAACGGAGAAAAAAAAAGAGGATAACCTGTTTTCGCCGTCGCCGCCACCGGAACTACTCATATCGGGGTCCTGATTAGCACGAAATGGGGTGAGCGGGGGGGGATAAATTAAGGACGAGGGGATGGAAGGGAAGATAGAGAGTAACTTCAGTTTCTGTACTACAAATGGAGCTGTGTAGATGCATCGAAGACTTGTCACTGCAGGAAAAGTGAAAATTTACCGGTATTTTGAATCAGGTCACGTGCATATTCAAGTAATCTCTGAACTTAGACTCGTGGCAACGCCACTAGGGAAGGTGCTGCCAGGTTAATCTTGAGCCATTGACCAAGAATGAGCCGCTGCTCGGGAATAAAACAAAGTCTGTAATCTTGTTTTGAAAGCTCCTGTAGGACACGTCAAATGGACTATGTAGTGACGTGATGGCCTTTCCTATGGACCCTGCACAAAGCCGCAGAAATAAAGAGAAGAAAAAAAAAGGAAAAAAAGATGCAAAAAGTTAGGTCTAGCCCGGATTCGAACTGGGGTTGTTGGAATCAGAATCCAAAGTGATAACCACTACACTACAAGACCTGTTATTGGTTTTCTTTTTTTTCACAATATCATACTGTTCTATTCGCGCAAGCTATTTGCCATATTAGGCAAGTGCAATACTTGATTGAAATTCTAATCGGAACGACGCACATTTACTCAGCAGAAACATCTCTGTTAGAAATAATTACCTCAACGGGAAGTTAATAAAATAACTCAATTTTAAATACCAGTCGCTTTTTATATTTTCCTTTTGCTATTTTCAAGAAAGAGATTTTTGAGAATCACCAAGCGCTTCACCTGTGAATCTTTAACGTGAATGACATAAGCGGACGCAGCATGTTGAATCGATAGCTGGTGGCAATAGTTTATTAAAAATGTGCAAGTATGACTACTCAAATATATACAAGGTAATTACAAATGACAAAAAGCGTACATATATAAGCTCTAATTCTTATGGACAGCATGATATCTCTTACCTCTGATACCAAACAAGCGTTGGTTGTATTGGAACACTTCTTGCGGATTCAAATCGTTAAGTTCCCACTTGGTAGAACCGAAAAGGTTCTTTTCCCTGTCGAAAATGATGTCCATATCATCGTTGAAGTTTTCAACCAGGTAGTCAAAGTTCTTGTTCAGGTTTGCTTCGTGGAAACCGGTTACAAAAACAGGACATTTTGATTCCAAAAGGCCCTTAATGGTTTTGTGCCACATTTCTTCAACATCAGGCTCGGTGAATTGAGGATGGTATGCGACAAAAAGATCCAAATATGGATCATATGGGAAGAAGTCACCCGCCTCGTGCATGACGTTGAAGTCGTGGGTGTGATATACAAAGCAGAGGGTGTCATCGATACGTTTCACAATTGGGCGATCACTCACGAGGTATTGTTTCTTCTCTCTATCAAAGTAGGACTGTGGACCAACAAAATGGAGTTCAAACGTCACGCCAGGAAAGAGATACGTCAATTCTTTCCACACGTGAGGAGGAAGGAGCGATTCCGAACGTGCGTTCAGGAGGAACAATCTCATTGGACGATCTCTGTATGTGGAGAGTCTATATTGGGGATAGAGAGAATAACGCAAAGCGGCGAGAGATTTGAGACCTTCAACATGGAGAGGACCCTTTGGTTTCAAGAAGTAAGGTGAGAATTGGTGGACGACGGAAGCTATGGTCATTGGGAAACTCAACATTTTAGTGACGACGGCAAGTTGGAACTCTGTGTCCATCGAGAGGAAGCCACGTGTGTAGAAATACGTATCCCAGTTGGCCAAGTTGACTAAATTGTCTCTCTTTTGGTTTGTTGGGAAGTCGAACTCAGGGAAAGGGCGTCCTGATCTCAAGTCGTGCTCGTAGATATTCACTTTCTTCAAAATCTCGTACTTCTTACTCTGATGGTATTGCGTGTCCTCTTCCCACGCTTCAAGAGAGTGGTGGGTAGGAATCCCCGACAGTGGACAGGTAAAATTGATGTCCTTGTGGGTGACAGGACACTTTGCCTTGGCACGGATAGTGGCAGCACGCATGCGCAAGTCTGGGCATGGAGATGAGTCCCATGGGTGGAACCTGTTCTCCACGGTTGGAACGTCTGGTGAGTCTGGAGGATCGAGACAAAGTACGGATCGGATGAAGTTCCCGAAGTGGCGGCGGTTGCTTGCTGCTGATGGAGCACCCGAGCAGGAGACCAGTAGTGGTTGCAATGGTTGGGGCAGAGTCCTGGCGGCTGGATGGACAAGCATGTTCTGGTATTTTCTTTCTGAGAGGACCGACGACGATGCTAAGGTCTGGTTGCTGTGAAGGCTATCTCCGAGGTTGTTCTAGCGGTGGATGGAAGTCTTGTTCTTATCCCGGCCGTGTTTCTTGTCTTCTTGTTCTTCTTGTCTTGTTGCTTTACTTTTTTCCAGCTTTGTCTGCGAGAAAGAAAAAGAGGAAAAAAGAGGGAAAAAGCTGGTGGCGCGGAGATTGAAAAAGAAAGGAAAGCGTGGAAGGCACTGAAAGTATGTTAAAGGAATCAACGGGATGGCGAAGGAGAAAAGAGAAAAGGGAAGGAAGAGAGATAGTATGATTAAAAAGACAGAAGTGTAGCAAAGCAAAGATGAAAGTCGAAATTGTGTTCCGAGTAAGCTGTTTGAGGGCACAGTCGCTGCATTTTCGGGACGGAGGGAGCCCGGAGGACATTGTGGAAGAGACGTTCATGATTACGGTGAGATGTGGAAGCTACACCCACGTGTGTGCCCTGAGGAGCCAGCTCAATGACTTGTACCCATTCATAGCGGTGGAGAACATTGCTGACTTGGATCTGGAGGTGGCCGAGGAGTACGACACAGTGGCCACGGTGTGGAAGAACTACCAAAATTACAGCGAACACGGCACAGGAGAGGTTGGTGGTGGCGATGGCGATGGTGACGGTGACGAGGATGATGGTTGCGATGGAGAATGGGCACAGGACGAAATAGGGGGGATTGCCAACCAGAAGGTATCGATGTTAGCACTTTCAAAGTTTGAAGGCACGACTCACGAGTCCGTGTGCCAGTTCCACGACGTGATTCTAAACCATCCGGTGAGTGCGGAGCTTAAGAAGGCTCTGAAGGACACGAGTACGGATGCATTGGACATCAACTCGTACTTCATCCGGTTTCCCTCCGGGGAGGCGCATAAGTTTGACGGCCATTCGTACGACTCTCTCGAGGACAGCGACACGCTGGTCGACCAATTGCTGACGTCGACGGAGAAGTACGTGATCACGGACGCCAATGGCGGAGAGAGCGTCGAGTTGAGCACGCAACAGTGTATAATAGTCGACGCCTACGAGAAGGGTTCTCGCTACAAGCCTTACATCATGGTGAACAAAAGCGGGTTAAGGCAGTTGGAGAGGTTCGGACCAATAGGGACATTGAAGATCCGCATTGGGCAGGCGGAGGACTCACCACAACAACAGTCATCATCACTACAGCGGCAGCAGCCACAACAGGAAAACACATACCAATCTGTTTTTGAAGCCTATTCGGACGTCATTGGGCTGTTCCAGGAGATGCGTAGCGGAGCGGCGGATGTTGAAGAGTCTGCTGAGGAAAGAATCCTCATGAACGAGATTGCCAGGGAACTCGTGCCTCTTTTGGACTCTATTCGCATGTCGATGCCTGAAGAGGAGGAGCCGCAGCCGGCCCTAGTGAGACGAATATACACTTCAGGCGTCGCCCTGGCAGGCAGGATTGTCCGCAATTGGATCTTCAACGGTCTTCTGCTCAACACCGCCTACGCGCTTTTCCAGTACATATTGACATGTCTCTTCTGGAGCTTGATCCTCCCGACCTTCGGCCTGTCGAGGACGTACAACATTGTTACCCTTTTCGTCGTCAACCTCTTCAGCGAGAGGATACTCACAATGGTGGAGAGGATTGGTCGGGACGGCGGCGTCGGCGTCTTTCTCCGACTGCACGCTGCAATGCGTTTCGTCAAGAGACTCTGTCTCAATGCCTTCGAAACCGCCCTGCACCGCGTCGCACTCTTCTGCATCTCCTACAAGAGACCCGTCTACAACACCGACGGCAGCCTTGATCCTGTCAGCGAGGCAGAAGAGGCTGCCAGAAGGGAGCTACCCCTCCCCTCAAAAGTGTGCCTTTTTCTTTTGTGGGTCTTTCAGGACAGCCTGCTCCTTTGGCTGACCTTGGTGCCCAACTTTGCCGACGTCTACCAGCGGGTGCTCCGTGAGCAGCAGGAGCTGAACGCCAGACGAGTCGAGAACCACGACCGCTAGCCAGTGTTCCACTCAATCATTTTCTCCCTCTGTAGCCGATATGTACTATACCACAACCATCCCCCGAACCACTCCCGTCAACCAACCGTACTGTCTTCGGCCCAGCAGACTCCCCATGCCACAAAACGGGCCCTCTGAATTTATCAGCGTGGGGGTTCTGGACCTTTCCACCACCGGCCGCGGCCGTTATCTCGCCAGCTATAAAAGGGCGCCGGTGTCGCCACTTTCCGTACTGGACACCCTCTTGGTTCAGGAGAGGTTGTGGCTCTTATGTAGCCAATTGACTCTCACAAACACACACACACAAACATAAACACAATGGTCGTTCCAACCATCCAAAAGCCAGCTCCAGCATTCAAGAAGACCGCCGTCGTTAACGGTACTTTCGAAGAAGTCTCTCTCGAACAATACAAGGGCAAGTGGGTCTTGTTGGCCTTCTTCCCAATGGCCTTCACCTTTGTCTGTCCTACCGAAATCATTGCCTACTCCGAAAAGGCCAAGGAATTCAAGGAAAAGGGCGCTGAAATCTTGTTTGCCTCCACCGACTCTGAATACTCCTTGCTGGCATGGACCAACGTCGCCAGAGCCGACGGTGGTTTGGGCCCATTGAACATTCCTCTTATTGCCGACAGAAACCACTCTCTTGCCAAGGACTACGGTGTTTTGGTTGAAGACGAAGGTATCACTTTCAGAGGTATCTTCTTGATTGATCCAAAGGGTGTCTTGAGACAGATCACTATCAACGACTTACCAGTCGGTAGATCTGTCGACGAGTCCTTGAGATTACTCGAAGCCTTCCAATTCACTGACAAGTACGGTGAAGTTTGTCCTGCTAACTGGACCCCAGGTGCCGACACCATTGTCCCAGAACCAGAAAACTCTAAGAAGTACTTCTCCAAGCACGGTTAAGTGGTTAGGCTTGCCATGCGCTTCCGCTTTATTCCAGTTTTATTATTTATATAGGTAACTCTATCGATACTGTGTATTCCAATATATTTACTTATTTACGTTGAATCACAAAACTTCACCGTCACCTCTAATGTGCTTGCCACATTCTTGTCCACAATAGTGATCGTCACTGCGGGCACTGTTCCTGTTGTCGCCGTTGGCGCCAACACTTCAACAGCCTTGCGGTCGTTGTCCGCTTCGCTATCTTCCACATACTTGAAGTTGTATATCTCCCGGTCGTTAACCATCAGGACCGGTTTCTCTAGGGCATACTCATTCTTGATACGGAGAGCCAATTGCTCCAAAGTCAGCTCTGCTTCTGACTTGGCGTCTAATAAGAGCTCCTCTACACGCTTCCCACACACCGGACAGTTCGGGAGCCGAAAATACTCGTCTGTCTCGCAGAGCACCCCGTTCTCTCCGTTGTAGAACATCGAGTCTTTCATGCTTGGATTGCAACCCGTCAAGAACTTGAACGCTTCGTTACAGCATTGCGCACTGATGATGGCATTAGTAGATGCTATTGCAGGTATGATATTCTTGACCACACCTAGCGTCTTCGTCTTGGTGACCCCTTCAATGCCAAATTCCTCCGCTCGACTTTTCGCCAGTTGGTACATCTGTTCTACCTGCTGCATGTCGTCGGCGTCAAACTTCACTCCAGGAAATACCTTCTCCCATTCCAGCTGGTGTGCCCATTCGATGCAGTGTTCGGGAAGCCGGGGTGTCGACGCTAGCGTGCACAATGGATACGTCGTCTTCTCGGGAATCAGCGGCATGTAACACTCAAAGCAAGCAGTATACGTCGGTATGATTAATTTCACGGACCCTTGAAAGCCCTCTGTTCCGCCGTCAATCATCGGGATCACCATATCTCTGTCCTGCGCAAGATGCACCAGCTCAGCATTGATCCATCGTCTGGCTTCAATTGAATCGAGTCCACAAATGACCATACTGAACTGCATGTAAAATTCGTCGTCAAAGTCCTGTATTTTGGCGAAATAGGGAGTGATCTTAACACCGTTTTGGAGCCGCTGTTTAACGACGTCACTGGCAACAATGGCCTTCGACTTACCGACATTTTCTTCCCGGAACAAAAACTGTCTGTTCAAATTTGTTAACTCTATGGTGTCCATGTCAATCACGCTAATCTTTCGAATACCGCTTAAAGCTAGATCTTTCAAGATTTCACATCCTAATCCTCCAGCCCCGATAACAAGGATGTGTGAGGTTTCGAGCTCTTCTCGCCCGGCTGCGTAGTTGTAATCGGGGTCTGTGAATGGTCCAGCATTCCGTAGTAATGATTCATAAGAAAATGACACATTTCTGAGACTCATTGCTGGTGTATATACTCTTTCCTAGCTCCAACAGATGTCTCCTTCCTTCTAGGCCGGACCCGAAGAGAAAAAGACACAAAGAAATGGAGGTGCCAAAAATTACGCACCATCATAATATGAAGAGGATACATCTAAAGGAACCACGAAATTCCTCTTATCTGGCACTTATTTGCTATCAGCTGTAATGTACATATAGCTTTCTGTGATAGTTTGCGAGTCGTGCTATGTAGATCTACTTCACCTATATCAATCTAACAGTACGTAACATCCTCCCTCCACGGAAGTTATACAGCGCCTTCTTGCTCCTTGGAATCTCTTGTAGTCGCCTCCATGCCTCCTGGATGTGCTCGACATTAATCGGTTTGTTGTCGTTGCTGGGCTCCATAAAGAGATATCGACGAGCATCACGTTCCTCTGAAAGACTATCCATTGAACTCTTTACCTTGAGGGCTTCTTCCGTAATCGAACATACCATCTCGAAGGTAAGAAACCCTAAAATATCGACGACATCGTCGTTGGGTCTGCTTTCTGTAACCTGTGAAATGCCACACCATTCTCTAAACCTCTTACTTTTTCGAAACGTGAAGCTAGCTTGTCTGCACTCGGACCAATGAACGTATTCCTGTTGTGTCATATCTTTGGTCCGCTCATCATTCTGCTTCAATCTTTTGATCTGGGCTAATACAGCTTCTCTTTCTTCTTCATCAATTTTCTCGTCATCATTGGCACCATTGAGTCCTCCATTCAAAGGCTGCTCCGTGAACATGAATTCAAGTTCCCAGGGTAATTTCAAACTTTTTTTCTGCTTTGCAGCAAGTAACTTACTATCAACGGTGCTTGCACCAGCAACGCCGCCAGCATTGGCCGCTTCTTCCAAAAGATCCCCTCCTCCAGCTGCCGCAGCCGCTAAATCACCATTTTCTTGATCCTTAGCATTTTTACGGACATCTTTCCACGACAAGTATGTACGGAGTCTGTTCACCTTGGCCTTGTCGTGTCTTATCAAAAAAATCAAATCTTCTGGTAGAATGGACTTCTGACCTCTTGATTGTGTAGTCCGTTGCGCTTGTAACAATAAGGCCACCACTTGGTCTCTTACTATGTCCTCAATCAAATCCGTGGTCCGTTCAGGTGGTTCGTTTGTTTCACCGGAAACAAACATCATTTGTTGGATTTCCACCCTGTACTTATACCTGTTCTTGTCTCTGGGAGGATCTAGATACATCGATGGATCAACAGCATCTTGTTTGGATCCGTTCTTCCCAAGACCTCCATCGATGTCATCATCACCTGGCGTGGAATATATGTTATGCATATTATCATTACCAAGACTTTGGCTCGGGGTATGACTATTGTTGTCATGTCCAGAACGATCCTTTACTGGCGTTCTGTTGACGTTAGAGTCTGCTCCAGCACTCCCACCACTTTTACTTCCCGGTGCATTGCTTCTGTTCACACCTTTACCTGTTTTCTTCTTGACAGCCGTCGCTCGTTTTCCGGTCTTACCATCAGTCTTTGCCTTAGTTGCAGCCATGTCTCTTCAATAAATTACCAATAACAGAAATGCTTGCAGATTATTCCGACATTGCTTCGATCCTAGAAGAATAAGTTATCGGCCCACTAGTCAATGAGCAATTCGATACCCCTAGATTTTTATCGCTTATTCTAAGAAAATTTCATACTTTCGGTCTTTACGTTTTCAGCATTTAAGCCAAGAGAGAATATCTTCAGATCGAAGTAATCTACAGATTTTTAATAGGTAATAATAGTTGCTATGAAACCAAGATGGTCCGTCACAAATGTACACACACAGAAAAAGTCAAAATTCCGTGCATTCTGTACGCCCATTAAATCAAATCTTTCAATTCCGGAATTACTTAAAGACATCCCGATTTTAGACAAAACTACTCTAAAAGCATCGCACCCCACAATGTATGCTTGGAAGACAGCAACCTCGGAGGAATGGGGGAAAGCAAATTCAGACACAAGAAGAGGAAAAGCAAAGGGAAAGAAGAATGGTGAAGCAAAGGAGGAATCTGAAATATTGAACAAGCTTGTCAACTTGAACCAAGGGTTTCATGACAACAACGAAGGTGGATCAGGGCTTCGACTCTTGGGATTACTAGATCGATTACGTCTTGTGAATATTCTTGTTGTTGTTTCACGATGGTATGGTGGAGTTCCACTTGGACCAGGGAGATTCAAATGCATAAGCGATGTTGCGATGGAGGCATTGCAGAACGGAGGCTATCTGAAAACGAAGCCAGGTAAAGGTTGGATTGATTGTTTGAAATCAAACAATGGAGCTAATATATAAGAATTGGTAACAAAAACATTGGACAAAAATTATTAGGTTTCTTTCCTTATACTATAACTCGTAATATATATAAAGGTCTTAATTTACACACTTATTTCAAAACCTTACCGTCGACGATATCCTTCTTTTCACCGTTTACGACGACTGGTTCATCCCAAGCCCACATGTTGTCAATAAAAGCTCTATCTTCTGGCTTAGAAGCATCCAACTTACTGTAGCTGTATGATTCCCAATCTGGAGCGACATCGAAGGCTGGAGCAAAGTCCTTACCTCTGACGAGGAAAGCACCAACAATACCGTTGTTGTTGTTTTCACCGTAGACAACAGCACAACCAAACATATATTTAGTAGAACCGCTCAATCTGTTGAAGAAACCACCAACCAAGTTGTTGGACATGAAAGTCAAGGTCAATTCATCATTGTACTTGTAGTCGACTCTCCACAAAGACCACTCGTTGTCGTTGTAGAAGGTGTTCCAGAAGTATGGTAAAGCTTCCTTTCTAGTATCCTTGTTAGAGTAGACTCTCTTCCATTCATCCAAAGCGATGGTTGGGTTGCCTAACTCAGCCAATGGGTGCTTTGCCTTCTTTGGTTCAGCTGGAGGTGCTTCAGCAGCTGGTTTGGCTTCCTTTTCAGCCTTCTTTTCAGACTTCTTTGACTCTGATTCCTTCTTCTCCTTCTTTGCTGGCTTTGGTGGAGCCACTGGTTCGTCAATGAACTTGACATTATCGAAGAAATATGATAAGTACTTGGTGGAAGCAACAGTGTTGAACCATCTCATGAAGACAACGTGCTTAGCTCTCCATTGTTTACCGAAAGTCAAGGTGAAACATCTGTAGAAACAAGAAGCAACGAATAAGTCAGCAAGAGTTAATCTTTCACCAACCAAATAAGTGTGGTTAACAAGCTTCTTTTCCAATTCAGCGACGTAGTTGTCGACCTCTACGTTGGAAGTGTCAAGGAGCTTCTTGTTGAATGGAATTCTAGCCAACAAGACGCGGATGACGTTGGTAACTGGTTCCATCAATTCAGCAGTACCCCATGAAAGGTATCTCAAGACAAGAGCCTTTGATTCCAAATCGGTACCCAATAATGGAGATTCTGGATCATGTAAGTTGACCACTATCAAAATCAAAGAATTACAAGACAAAAGCATCTGATGTTAGTATGTGATTCAAGATGTAAATCAACTCGATACGGTGTTGCTCTCAACAAAAAACGTGATTCCAACAAAATTTTCTTTCAGATATACTTTCTCGACATTATATTTAAGACAGGGATAACTGTTTAAATGAATAATTTTTTTTCATCATTGAAAAAAATGGAAGATTTTGAAGAAAGTACCGACTCGAGTAGTGACTCAAAGGAGCTAAGGGAAAAAGAAGAAAAAAAACGAACTGTTGCTCTTGATACTTACAGTAGTACAAAACAGCAATTGCTTCTTGTAACTTGTAGCCATGAGGACCTAGGAAAGCTGGGACCTTTTCGTTTGGAAAACCGGCAGCCTTGTGAGCTTCGGATCCTCTTGCTTCAAGCTTAACATCAAGGTTGAAAGCCTTGACTAAACCGACGGGAAGGATAGATCTGGTTTCGGATTGACCAAATAAAGTACCTTGTGACATTTTCTCAAGATGTGGTTGCACTCCAAAAGAAAAGAAGAAAGAAGTTGGAGAAGAGCAAGGGAAAGAAAAACTGCAGGAAGAAGTTGAGGAGGTTGCTGATGCAGAAAAGGATTGAAACCCAAAAAAATGGAAATTGTCGACGAAAACGCAAAAAGTGTGGAAAATGTGAAAAAAACGTGGGAAATGTGCCACGACCGAGGTTATGCGTCGATCGGCGGTTGGACCTGTTCAGTTCCCTATTGAGGGTTTCAACATGAAAGGAATAGCTTCTACTGGAGGATTATTCCGGAGGAGAAGAGGCATAAGTTAGTCAGAAAGAGCAGTACATAACCAAGTGCAAACAGCTGCAGAATGTTTAGAAGTAGAAGAGCTGCGAACTATCTATTGAAGTCTCAGACAAGAGCCTTTTCGTTGTCTAGACGTGCTCTAATTGATATCAAATCTCATAACTCGATTTCTGACACTATCAACCATATTCAAACTTATGGAGAGTCTGATCCTGACCTGAAGACTGGCCAGCCTTACCTAGACATTATTAACCATCATGCATCCCGTCTAGAGAACAAAAATGCTTTACCTGAGGATATAATTGAAAAAGAGTACAGTGATTTGTATACTCTATCACTTAAGTTATCAAAGCTACTCGAATCTACACCTGATGTACCTGAGGAGTTTAAGAAAAACATTCTCAATAATCTTATCGAAAAGTTCACAAAATACAATTATGCAGTCTCAACACTTGCATTTAAGAAGCTGCTAAATAACAAGGAAAATCTCTCTCAGGATTCTATTAAACAATTGATTACTCACAATCCTGGTAGAGTGAACTCTAGCTGGGACGTTTACGAATCCCTGAAGCCTGAAGAATCTCATGACGAAGTGCTAGTTGCTTTGCTAAAGAAATTGCTCTATGGTGATTCAGTAGAAATAAAAGAGGGTTTGGCAAAGGTTAACGTTGACAAATTGATCAAAATCTTCCAAGTATACGAAAAAATCGGCGACAAGGATCTCATCGACGAAACATCATTGCTTGAGTTGGTCAAAGATATGCTGAGGCTTGAATGCTCTGCTTTGCTAACGCAAATGGCCATACCTTCTTCTATCTTTGAAAGAATTATTAGTGAGCCAGATAACTACGATTTGAAGAACATCGACTACCTATATTTTTATGAATCTTCTATCAATAACGGTGTTTCGCTTTCGGGAAATGCGTTGCTTAAATCTCTCATGCCAATTTCTAAACTACAGATATCATCGATACTCGAGTCTGATAACTTAAAGAAGGTGAAAGATACACTAAATATTAATATAGTCGAATTGGCGCCACTGCCTGATATTGTGGACGAGATCAGAGAACAAATTCAAGAGTTAGGCTTGGATGACGAAGCATCTGTGATGATTAATTTGGTTAAGTCTGCAGGCTTCTATTCTAAGGACTTGTCCACAGCCATAAAATATTTCCAGCATTATCAATCAAAAATTCCAGATGGCACATTGCAACAAAATGATCTTAAGTCCACTATGTCGTTGGTGTTTGTGCACAATTGTATCAACAAAGATGATACTAAAATGATCAATGTTGCTGAAGCACTCGTTCCACAGACACCATTGCCAGCCGCTAGCAACCTTGCATCTTTAATTCTTTTCCACGGATGGTTTGGCGACTCAGACAAGGCATTCGATATTTATAACAAGTCACTTGATCTTTATTTAAAACCACTCGAGGATTACATTCCTGAGAGAAATATGCTTGTGCAAGCGTTGGCAACAGTTTCTCTCTTAGGCAAGGAAGTCGGGCTAGCAAAACTCATTAAAGAAAAGAGTTTAGAAAATAAACTTATTGATGAAAATTGTGAAATTAAATTATCCAACCTTTTCAGAGAGTACGGAGACAAGATAGAAGAAACTAAGGATGATGGTGCTTTCAGGGAATCGATGAAAAGCATATTTTTGAGGACAATTGTTGAATTTTCACCTTAGGTGAGTTAAGCACATTATAGGAAAAAATTACACCTTTTAATTGTTCAACCTGAACTTTATTACATATATATACGTATTTAGTACTACCTCCTTTATAGATTTATTTTCTTGTAAATACTCCCAACATATTTTTTCTGTGCATAACCGAAATTTCACTGCACCTCGAAAGTAAAAAACATGAAATTCTCACCTCCGAAAAAGCTCCTGAAACAGACAAGCAGTTGTTTCTTCATGCGGAAACAACCTGACATGGGCCATTTCCAGCAAGAGCACTGTATAGTTACACAAAATGCTATCCAAAATTGGATGTGGCTCTTGGAAAAGAACTTTTCATTGTTTCTCTCCTGTTCAAGCTGCCCTTCCGGACAAATCAAAAACTATTGATAAGTTTGATTTCAAACATTTCACTCACACTGTTGGCGATGTTAACAAAACATATGGCGATCTTCTAGATAAGAATGTTACACTTAATGGCTGGATTGATGGAGCTCCGAGAAAAATATCAAAAAATCTCGTTTTTGCTAAATTCAGAGATTTCAACGGGGAGTTTACTCAAATTGTGGCTAAATCTGAAGACTGCAGCAAAATTCTTCGTACGCTGAAACCAGAAGACGCCTTATCTGTCACTGGTAAGATTTCCATCAAGAAACAGAAAAATGTACAAGAGAAGGAGACATGGGAACTTTCTATTGAAAACTTTCAAATATTGAACAATTCGAATGAGAAAGCAACGCAGTTAGACTCGTTAAAAGAAATTCCTGGGCAGTATCCTCCTGAATATAGATATTTACAATTACGTCTGCCATATTATCAAAAGGCGCTGAAGATGAGAGCTGATGCAGCACGTGTTGCAAGGTCAGTTCTAGATGATCTGAAATTCACGGAAATCGAAACACCACTTCTATTTAAGTCAACTCCAGAGGGTGCTAAGGAATTTCTTGTACCTACAAGAAAAACCGGATATTTCTATGCATTACCACAGTCTCCGCAACAGTACAAGCAACTTCTTATGGCTTCTGGCTTCAAAGGATACTACCAAATTGCCAAGTGCTTTAGAGACGAAGATTTGAGAGCAGATAGGCAGCCTGAGTTTACCCAAATTGACATGGAAATGTCCTTTGCAAAAAGTAGCGATATACAAAATGTTGTTCAGAAACTCGTCTCAAAGATCTGGAAAGATGTCAGAGGACTGCCACTGTATCGAGTGGATTGGGAAACAGGTAAACTTGTGCAGCTGGAAGACGGTGAGGAGTTTCCAAAATTAGATTATGAGACGGCTTTGAAAAAATTTGGAATCGACAAACCAGATCTTAGATCCACCATAACATTCAAGGACGTTAGTAAATTTTTTGATTCTGCGCTGAAGAATGATTCCTTTGACGTTATAGAGGGTTGCATTTTGAAAGGAGCCTTAAAAACTAGCAAAAAGTTGCCAAAGCAGCTTTTTGATGATGCAGAATATAAAGGTAGAAAACCTTATATTTTCAAAATTAGGAAGGCCGAAGACTTAGAAGCGTGGATTTCTAAGTTGCCAATTCAGCCAAAGCAGAATACATCCATCTCTGATCTGAACTCTTATTTGGGATTAGAAGTAGGAGATATAGTGGCAATTGCAGACCGTGCATGTTTGACTTATGAAAATCCTACTCCATTGGGTAGGTTCCGTCAGCTTGCCATTCAACACTTTCCAACGCATTGGAGAAGAGAAATTTCCGAAGGTTCAGCTCCACAGAACCTTGAGGACATTTTTGTTGCATCCTGGCTAGTGGACTTTCCGTTGTTCAGCCCAGTCGAGCTTGACTCTAGTAAGGACGGATATCCGGAATATGATCGCTCGAAATTCGAATCTACCCATCATCCTTTCACCATGGCCAAGTTGGACGATTACGAATATCTTGCAACCGATCCGTTGAGAGTAAAGGGTGACCATTATGATTTGGTCATTAATGGCGTTGAAGTTGGTGGTGGCTCTAGAAGAGTCCATGACGCAGAATTACAGAAATACATTTTCTCGGAGATTCTCCGTATTGAAAACCACATGCAGCTTTTTGGCCATTTAATCCATGCATTGGACAGCGGATGCCCACCACATGCGGGCTTAGCCATTGGGTTTGATCGTATGTGTTCTATGCTTGTTGGCTCATCAAACATACGTGATGTGGTAGCATTTCCTAAGACTCAAACGGGATCTGATCCAGTTGTTGAATCTCCTAGTCAGGTTCCTACAAAAACTCTTGACCTTTACGGTATTGAAGTGAAAAGGAACTATTCCAAAGAGAAGGACATTTAATGGATCACATTGTGCATAGACTCACCTATGCATGGGTAGACATGTATATAGATAGACTTGAATATAATCTTTTTAAGACTTCGGCGGCACAGGTTATGAGCCCTGTGCCTGTTCGAAGGCTCTTGCATTTTCCCGTCGATCGACGACATTGGGCCCCCTGAGCGTCGGCGACGACGACGATTTTCGACATACGTGGCGAGCTTCGCCACTTTTCCCGCTCCCAGCGAAATATACGACACTGCCACTATATTTTCCGGTTGTCCCTCATTTGCCACTTGCGACTCACCCGGTCCGGACGGTTCAAAGTCAGACGGCTCCTTGCACAGATTTTTCCCCAGGTTAACAACTACATTACCAAGTGTCTATAAGCTGGTAGAACTCATAGAAATATTCCCGTTTTTTCCTGAGAATTTTCGGTATTTTTTGAGCACTCTTTGCCCCAACTCGAAATTTTATAGCCAATGCTGAGAAATTAAATTGTCGACGCAGCAGCACAGCAGACTACAGTAATTTTTTGCATAATAAACACAGAGCAGGTGCACAATTCGGTTTCTGCACACCAACAGAGCGGTATATTTTTGCACTTAATTGTTACACACCCACTACTGAATCTGAGTTTACTGATTGGTGACATTCATTTGTTATTGATTGCTTCTTCCCCCCCTCCTCTCTACCCATTTATTTGTGTTTTTTCTCCCCCCGTTCTATTCTATAGACGGGTGCCGGAAATTTCAGATTGCTGCGAGAAAATTCTCTGAGATTACGTAAGCTCTTTGTTTTTTTTATCGACACCACTACACCAGGGAAGAGAATCAGAAAGATTCCTAATTAGGCAGTTGTTATCTTTTGTCCAGATCTAACACAGCCTGAATAACTTTTAAACATTGAAACAAAAGGTACGTTAACATAGGTATCAAGACATAACTAAAAAAACATTGATTTAGAAAACTAAAAGCAAAAATAAATAAAAAACAGAAGACTAATTCTTTGAAAAACTATTTGTGCTATTTTCTTTTATTGATTTTTGATTACAGTTTACTGGAATTTAACAGAAATAGACACATATAATCGAATATAATGGGCCCTGCATCAGCTTCTGGTGCACGTTTCAGACAGCGAAAGATATCTGTGAAACAGACTTTACTTGTACTGAAACAAAAGGATATTCCTGACTTTGATATCGAAGATCAACAACGTGAACTTCAACATTTTGAAACAGGTGTGGAGAAAGGTGAAGAGGAAGAACATCACTTACAACAAGTTATAAATGCTTCTGCGGCTAAGTTCAAAGGTGCCAATGTCGAGCAAGTCTATATTCCGACACCAGATGCCTCTAAAGTTTGGAAGGAGGCTCCTCACTATTATCATCAGCATTTCGAGGAGCCTGAATCTTATATTAAGTTCTCAGCGACTGTTGAAGATACCACAGGATGTCCATATAATATGGATGAAAGAGATGACGAATTCCTGCAGAAAATGAATCAAAAATTCTCCAAAGAAGAACAATGTACAGAGGATGAATTCGAAATAATAGCAAATAAATTTGATATGATAGTTGATGAACGACAACCCTTTTTATCCATGGATCCTCAACAAATTCTTAGTTTCAAAGAGATTAAAGAATATGCTTTTGACCCCAAAGCTGTGTCTTCTGATCTGTCTCAGACCCTAGCTAATAAATTACATGTCAAAACGTTCAAAACATTGTACGATGCAGAACCTTCAAGCGGAAAAGAGCCAAGACCATTATCTACCCTATTTGAGTTATTTGGGGAGCAGATTTATGAGCATTGGAAAGAGAGACGAATTGAAAGAGGAGGAAAGCCGGTCTTCCCAACTTTGAAATTTGAAGATCCTTCGCAAAAAGACGATAATAATCCCTACACTTGTTTCAGAAGGAGAGAATTTCGTCAAGCAAGGAAAACAAGAAGAACAGATGTACAAAGTATAGAACGACTGAAATTGTTGTATAAAGATTTGCGGAGAGCAAAGAGTCTTTTTATGTCAGTGGCTGAAAGAGAAGTAAAGAGATCTGAGTTGCTAAGCACTGAAGCAGAAACTTTTAAACTACGGAATGAGTTCAAAAAGATCAAACGAGAAGAAAATATAAAGCTCGATGACGACTTGCTAATAGATAGGCCAAAGAAAAAACGTATACCTTTAGGATACGTACCGCCACCTCCTACGCCGGTTAAAACGGAAAACGAGAGTGCAAAGGATAGGGCCAAGAATAAGGATAGTTCAAGTGGTAGAGCAGGTCTCAAGAAGCAACTCAAAGCTGATGGTGCTTCAAGTAAAAGAAGCTCTAGCAAAAACATCAACAATGGCGGTAGTAATAACTTCACTAACAATCACAGTAACCATAACGGCAATGGCCATCTTCCAGGCCAGGCAAACAAAGCTCCCCAAGTTGTTATACAACCATATGTGAAACTTCCACCTTCAAAGATCCCAGATATTGAGCTGACTACTGTGAACACTGTGTTGAAGGATAAATTAGAAGGTATTAAAAAGGCAGTCTCGGATAAATTAATCAAGAGAAGACTACAAGATGAGGGCTGGATTAATTTCACAGATGATCCATACAATCCTTATTTTGATATGTCCAATAGTGGAGAGGATGAAATTGAGCAGAGATCCCACCTGCCATATAGCTCCATCATTTCTTCGATGTTTGAAGTGGAAAATTCAAGAGAAATCAACTTCAGTCATATTTTTAATAACAACAGACATTATAGCAATAATGATTCTGAAATAGTCAAGGTTAATTTGTTCACAGGTCAAGTGGTCAAAAACGACAGGCACAGTTATCTACCGGAATTTTATGACCTTGTTGGAGAAAATCCAATCAATACAGAATTTGGTGAGACTAGAGAAGAAATTGAAAAACAGTTCAATGACAAGAATAGGTTCAACGTTTCAGAGGTGTTATTTAAGATCCGTAAACGACCAGGCAGAGGTGGCAGAATATGGATGGATCGAAAACGTATCACTGACGACAAATTGTTTGAAGAATATTTGAATATGCCTGAAGATGACGAGAATGAAAAAGCTGAAGAGACACTTTTTGATGATAATGAAAAAATGGATATTGATCAAGAAGAGAAAGAAGGAGTGGAGAGGTTTGAAGGAAAGAAGGAGACGGGCTTAGGAAATCGAAAGAGAATATCAGCTTATGATTCTGGAGTTGATTCGAGGAAAAGATTGAAATCACGTTTTATGTTTGATGCAGACTTGCCTCAAATGAATCCTCTTGATCCGTCTAAACTGAATCAAATAGGGAAGCAAACTCAAGCCATTAGATTCGGATGTATGCTACTTAGCAAAGCTTATGATAACATGCATCAAATAAGACAGAAGCAGATTTTGCATCATCAACAAAAACTGCAGCAACAACAGCAGCAACGTGAACAATTTCAACGAGAACAAAAGGAACGTGAAAGACAGCAACTACAGCAGATGCTACGCCAACAGCAACTGCAGCAGCAAGAATCAAATTCTCAAAATCGAAGTCAGAGCCAAAATTCAAGTAAAAAACCTGGCTCCAATGGTGATGGCAAAATTGAGGGAAAGAGAAAAGAGGTAGAGAAGCGGAAAGATAAAGACAGTAAAGAAAATGGGGACGTACCAGATAAAGTGAAAGAAGAAAAAGTAACTAAGATGAAGGGTACCAAGGAGAAGAAGGGTAAAAAGGACACTGAAGGTAAAAAGGCCAAAGCTAACAAAAAGGCCACACCGAAAACTAGCAACAAAAATATATCTGAAATGTCAAGCTCACCTTCTGTGAAGGTGAAGGTTGAAGCAGGTACTAGTGTTGTTGATCAAGTTGAGAAAGAAAATAAGGTTGACAAACTGGTTAGCAGCAGCGGTTAAATATTTGACAAAGAAGCTACTGCAATCTCAAATTTGTGTTAGATCCTGTTTTCTATATGTTTGAAAGTTTTGAAAGAAGGGAAATGAACTTTGGTTGTTCATGTATGGGTTTGCTTTTAATTTTTTTTTCCAAATTTGTTCATGTGGTGGTTGATTGTATGTATATAGGCGTACTTATGCTTGGAGATTTATGTTATTCATCTTTGCATATGTGCGTATTTTAATTTTCTCCAATGTGTTATAGAAAATGTGTATTATTTTATCATATATTTTTGCGAATATATGTAATGTTTATGAAAGAAAAAATCTATAAACTCTACGAAATTATAATTATGTTGGTTTTGTGATTAGGCCTCAGGAGGCTGGCTAACTGACGCCGCAGTATTATTAGGCCCTGGGGGAAGCGAAGACGGAGGAGCGGATGCCTTCGATTCTGGGGAAGCTGAAGGGTTGGCGGTATTCTGAGCAGATGAAGGGGAGAAATGTGCTTCTGTGAGTTTCATCTTTTTCTCTTTTTCCAGCTCCTTCTCTCGTTCACGTTCTTTTTCGTCTTTGAATAAAGGTTCTTTCCAATACTCCGTCATATCATTATATAGCACGTTTGTGAAGTTCGGGTTTAATATTTCATTTCTGAACTGCTCACTCTGTAGCAAGGTAAGAATGTGTAGACAATCTGGGTAGACTAGAAATTTAGCAAAAGAAGGTTGTTTCCAGTAATTAAGATAATTTAGATAGTTCAAGAAGGATTCGTCTTTGAAATACCCTAGTTGTGCGAGGTACGTGAGATATTGGGTGTTTGCGAGTGATTGCACGAACTCAAGTTCAATTTCCCATCTTGTGGGCAGCTCATCCTGTGGTTGAGGTTCCGTCATCTGCAAGGGATTTGCTTGCACCCGGTAGTATCATTAAGCTGTCAGCAAAGTAGAAGTGGTAAAGCTAGCTGAACCGTGGGTATGGCATGGCTGGAAAAATGATAGCATCCTGCAATGCGCGATGTAGGAATTCTGATGCCTACATGAAAAAGGCTAAGAGGAATAAGACATCACTAAACAAATGGTATTTGAGAAATTAAATATTCAATTAATACGGTATTAAAAATTATTAACTTTATAAAGGAGAAATTCATAAAAAGTCGTTTAATAGATGGATGGAAGATGCAATCTCAAGTAGTTTTGGAGGGGGTAAAGATATTAAAGTATTAGAGAAGTATTAGAATGAAAGAAAGAAAGAAAAGAAATAAACTGAGATATCACATTGTGTAAGTTTGCATTTGATCCAATGGGAAAGAAATTAGACGAATTCAATCCTCTTTTCGTCGTCAGGAATGTTCCAAGATCCTGGCATTCTGAAGATTTTGGCTTCTGGCAAAGAACCGTAGGAGTTGTATGGTTCAGATAAAGCATCATACAGAGCATAGTATGCACAAGCGGAAGTCAAGAAGCAGAAGACACCAGAGGCAGTTTGACAACCCTTGTGGTTACCAAAGACGGCAATGGTGTAAAGCAAGAAGAACATCCACAGGCAGAACATCAAGACGAACAATGGGACAGTGGATTTCCAGGTGGCGGTCCATAGGAAGAAAGTGAAGACACACCAAGAGGCAAGGAAGATACCAAGAGCATCGGTTAGACCACCGTCAGCATAAGCGGATGAGATGTCGAAGATTGGAGCCAAGATAGTGCCCAAGGACATGAAGAAGGCACCATAACATAGCAAGAAGACAGAACCGAACAAGTTGTTGTCGACAATGGCCCAGATACCTGTGATAACTTGGACCAAACCAGAGGAGAAGAACAAGGAACCGCTCAAGGCTGCGCTGGAAGGAGTGTGTCTGGCACCTGCAATGATCAAACCTAAGCCGAACAAGGTAGTGGCCACACAGGCCAAACCTGCAGCGACAGAAGTTGGGTAAGGTCTGTGGTCGCCGGTTCTCTTGTACCAGTTAGTTCTCAACAGACCAGTTCTTGGAGGGTGGATCTGACCGTCGTAGTTGTAAGGACGACCTTCGTACAAGGTTGGGTATGCGGACTGCACGTTTTGCTGTGGAACAACAGGGGACTCTTCCTTTTGGGGCACACCGTTTTCTGGAACAGCAGTATTGGTGGAGTGGTCGTCAGACATTGTTTAAAAGTTTGTGTTGTTTGATTAGATAGTGAATTGTTAGATTGCTCTTGTGAAAATAAGGCCAAGAGATATGAATGAAGTACAGAAATATGGGAGCAAGAACAACAGTTACTACAACAAAGAGGCATAGGGGTAGGTATTTATAAGCCAAGATCAGGCTTCAAAACGGGTGGGATGCCCAACACCCTGAGCATGGGACGACAGAGAGAAACGTAAGAGAATCACGGTCTGAAGATTAGCGGGAGCAGTGACTGAGTGAGATCATCTACCGCCTAATTAGCTGCAGACAGACAGGCTGACCGTGTCGCCGGACCTGCCGTGCCACACCATACGGCACGATCTGACACGTCCGGGGACTCTGCACAAGGGTTCCCGAGCGTGCCTGTGGTCGACGATGATGTGATGTTTCAGAATGTGTAATAAGGAGGCCCGTACCGGTGTTTCTGGAAGAACAGGGTCCTTTCCATCCGTTTCCACGGCGTGAGCCGGCAGCCGTGACAGGACGCGTGGCGGCGAAGACAGGCCATTTTTTCCCCTGGTCGCGGCATCACTCCACTAGGGGTTTTTTACCTGGGGAAAATAAGGGGGCAGAAGAGGGTTTTGGGTTTTTACGGGCACGACAACGGCCAGAAGAGAGAGGTCGATCGACGAGAAAAAGGGATCAGATGGCGAGTTACCGCTTTTGGAAGGGGCACAGAAAGGACTGGAAAGGAAGAGGCAGAGGCAGAGGCAAAGGCAAGGGCAAGGCAGAGGAAGAAAGATGACGTTAGAGACGGCGAAGAAAGGAAGGTACGGTTCACAGCAGTGCACTTTACAGTGGAGATGGTTCATAACAGTCATAACCGAGAGTCTTCCACGACGACGCCGACGAATCCGAAGTTGCTTCCGGTGCCTGTCCTTCCGTATGCGCCCGTACGCCAGGATGAACGTCAGCACTATCTCAAACTGCTCCATGACCAGTATCTGTCATGCAGCAGGAGGCACGCCGACGGTGCCAGCAGCGCAGACATTGTGAGGAAGTCTGTGCAGAGCGAGTTGGCCGTTGCCAAGACAAGCAAGAGCAAGATGCAGTACCAGCACTCGATCAAGATGCTCATGTTCAACTTGAAGAAGCACGGCACAGAGGACGGGAAGCAGCGGAAAGCAGCAGCAGCAGGAGCAGCAGCAGCTGCTCCTTCTTCTTCCGTTCCTGCTTCTGCGACAGCCCCTGTGGATCACTTGAAGGAGCTTTCCGATCTCTGCATCCCGCTGCAGCGGTTGAAACGACACAACTACGTCGTCGATATACCCAGTCTGCCATCGCCAGACTACTCCCTGCCGAAGACCGTTGACTGCAGCCACTGCGGAGTCAAGTTCAACATTGCGGAGATATCAAAACCCGTCTCATGCACTTTCCATCCGGGAAAGCTGCAAACATCCACATACAACAACTTTAATAAGGGCAAGAAGGTCTACGGAACGGACTACACAAACAGGTTCCACTCGTGCTGCAGCGAAACCAAGGGCCAGTCTAACGGCTGCAAGAAGTTGGACCACCACGTCTACAAGTTCAACTCTCCGGTGGACCTCCATCTTTCGAAACCGTTCTGGAAGATCAATGCCCTGCGGAGTTCGCTCCAGATCAAGGACGACTCCAAGGCGCAACTGCTGCGAAAGGAGAAGATCAAGGCAGTTGGAATCGATTGCGAGATGTGCTACACAGACAAAGGTTTCGAGATGATGAAGCTCAGTGTAGTCGATTTCAGAACAGAAAAAAAACTGCTAGACTCCATCATCCACCCCGATGGAGATCTAATCATTGACTTGAATACTCACGTTTCCGGGGTCTCTGAAATACCACAGTCTGCCCTCACTTTCGACGAGGCAATGATAAAGCTGGCCCAGCTGACGGATGAAGACACAATCATTGTTGGTCACGGCCTCGAGAACGACCTTAACGTTCTACGACTAATCTACCCAAGAATAGTAGACACGGCGATCCTCTTCAGCGAGAACCAGGTCGACGTCAGAAGGAAAGATCCGTTGAAGAAGTTGGCCTGGTCCTTTCTAAGTGAGAACATCCAGGGCAGAGAACATGACTCTTTGGAGGATGCAATCGTCCCAATTCGTATTGTGAAAAAACATCTAGAGCGTTTGCATGCGAAAAAGCTTCGAAACAACATGTAGCAGACGTGGGTCTGTCCTGCTCTTGTTTACTCATTCCCTTATAAGAAAACCTCTTTGAGCGTAGTACGGTTTATCTGTTCAAGAGTCCACGTACCCTCTTGCCATGCACGCCAAACAATATAAACTGCCTTTCGTGCCATTAAGGCATTTATTCTTGCATGCGGCTGTAGACACACTCCCGATTGACCTTTTCCACCTTCCACTTTCCTTTTTCTTTTTATTTTATTTTTTTTTTTTCAGTATTGGCATTACTGGATACAGCGTATTTCTACGGGAAACGTACACAATATTCAACCCTACATTAATGCCTCAGAGCATATACTGCGAGTATCTGGTCAAACCGTCAAGGAATTTGGTCAAATCCTCTTTCCGGAGTTCAATGATGGCACTTTGAAAACTATCCATCCGAGCCTGTATGCTGATCTCCTGCGTAACTTTTTCAAAAAGAACCGAAAAAGCATTGAGTATCACTTTCTGCTGTTTGATTCTACTACTGTTCTTCTCTCTTTTGCGCTTACCGTGTTTAGATGCCTTTCGTCCCCTAGCGGAACCCCCTCCTCTGCTTCTGCCTTCTTCTATCTCTTCATCGCTATCAACATCGTCACTCTCGTCGTTGCTATCGTCTTCTTCGTCATCATCCTCGAAGCTTGTCCTCGATGGTAACCCGCAGATTAGATAGGTGCCTGTATCACTGTTATAAGCTCCAATCAATAGCGGTAGCAATCCTTCATCAAGGTCAGCTTGTACATTGAGGATCCAGTTTCCCAACTTGGTCAAAATAAGAGGGTTTTGAAACATCATAGCACCATTACCAAACGTCTTGATGTCCACTACTCGGTCGTCTTTCAATGATGAGGCACTTTTGTTGAAGGTCGAGTCGTTGAAATTTGACCTTGTAATACTCGAATTAGTCGTGAATGACTCGTTCAATATCACTACTTTGAACTTACTCTGTGTCTTCACCATCCCCTTTTGTATGATTTCACTACCCTTTTCAAATATAAACTGCTGCTGAAACTTGGCTATTTCCATTCCCCGGATAATTGAGTCATAATTGTACAGTGCATCATATGCACGCCAGAATCCTGCCACAAACTGCTCGTTCTTTGTACGCGTGTCGTGCTTTCCACCTTGCCCATTATCATCTTCAGCGTCATCGTCATTAACATCATCGTCATCTCCATCACCACCATCTCCATTGTCTCCTACTTCATTCCTTCTTCTTCGTCCGTTCTGTGACAACGAATTCGTACTGTTGCCGCCGTGAAATGTTTGTGGCATGGCATATTCCAGTAAGGCCTGGACGGCCTCAACATAATCTCCTGATGAGATGGATCCATGAAAGCCGTAGTTCCTTTTAAATCCATCGATGATCACTTCTGTCAAGTTGAATTTCCCGACCTCTCGCAATATCAAACCGTCCAATTTTTTCTTCAAGTCCAAATCAAGATAATGCCAATTCTGATTTGCCTGTATCAAAGAAATTCCCATCCGGGCAAACATCGTCTTGAGAAGTCTGCGTCCATCATTCGAATACAGATGACACTTGGAATTAACATAATCTGAGTAAAAAAACGCATCGTACAATGTCCAATGGTGTAAGAGAAATAGTGTATACTCTTTGCAACTTTGCAAGCCTGTGTTATCGGCTCGCTTCGATACGTTGAAGTTTAGTAGTGAAGACGAGCTAGTTCCATCGGTTCCATTGCTATCTTGATTGTTTCGCATCGAAAAAGAGTCATTCTCCGACTGTAATCTCTGAACTTCGTTTTTTAAACCTGGATATACCAATTCATAAACCCTTTGATAAATATTTCGGAGGGATCTAGACCCAATAATAGCAAGCCATAGGAAATCTATACTGATCTCACCTATAGTAGATAGTAAGTCGTACACCTGATGTGAAGATGGGATCGAAATTGTGGATCCCTGTTGATAATATGATTCCAATGCATCGTGGTATTCATCAGTTAAGCGTTTCCTTCTCTTTTTGCTAGATTCTACTTGTTCACTTCTATTTCTTTTCCTGTCTAATGAATCTTCCAAATCTAATTCTTCATTATCGTTATCCTCGTCACCATCGGCGGCCAAGTCTTCAATGTCGTCTTCGCTTTCTTCATTTTCCACGTCGTTCTCACTTTCGCCGTCGGGGGAATTGATGAGATAGTAGAATGCTTCTTTTTCTGAAGTTAATTCAGCAGTTGAATTGTCATCGAGGCAATAGACCATTGGGGATCCGTATAAGTTATCTAGATTCCAGGGTCTATGTCCGTCGATAACATATATTTTCCTTGTTAATTTCACTTCGCCTAACTTCCCCATAGATATTAGCCTTTGTGCTTCTTCTCCATCCATGTCTTCTGTTAAATAATTGTTAAGATCTATTTCTAGAAAGCTTTCAAGGTCTGCTGTAGCACCGCAGCCGATGAGAACGACGTTCATTATATCAAAATCCAACTTAAGAAATTTTTCCTTCATGTCAATATACCCGACAACAGGGATCAACTGAAAAACTATAAACTGTTTTTTTAGATATTCACTCAGCATCTTAGATGAGCATATTGCATCGATGTCGAAACATGAAACAAAGATTGCCAGTCGACATGTCGAATGGGTTAACGACATTTTACAAATTCTTTCGAATTCTCGATAAAATTGATTTTGAGTTATTATCATTGATATGTCCACTATCTATTCACTCTTGACTGTTTTATCTTGGCGTTTTTTTCTGTTGATGTTTCTTCAAAAGTAGGTCAATATTGCGTTTCGTTACTGATACTGATTTGGATAATGTGCACAAAACTCGAAAATCGCAATCTTCATCTGACGCGTTTGGAAAATTTCATGCGCATTTTTGATTTTTTGCGTTCTAATTACCTATCACGAATATGATTGTGATTATCATAAACATGGAAACTAAGTATCGACATTAAGGAGTAACTGATAGAGTGGAAAATTATCATATCAGAAGCAAAAAGGTTCTTTTTACTCGAATAACTTTTTTACACGTTATGGGAAGTTCTATAAAAGGTCATGGGCTGGAAAGTCGGATCAGAGGAGTCTAAAATCTTGGAGATAATCCCTTATCTTGTGGACGTTTGAGCTCTCGTTCCAGATAATGTAAGGCTCACTTTTCACTCCGTCTTTTACTCGCATGCAGTGGAGATATATTCTGGCTAGGATTTTAAACGTGTATAAGTCGGGTTGGATTGCGTTGATCTTCAATTCGTCGATGAGATTGCCAATCATGTTCAAGTTTTCAGTTTTAGACCACACCTGGATGAGGACAGCATTATAGCAGTCGATGTTTAATCCAAAGCCATACAACTCGATGGACTCGTGGCTCTTTATGTAATCCACTAGAAGCAGGGAAGTTGAAATCGAGTTGAAGTCGAATGTAAGGGAGTTGAGACAAAATTTTAGTAGGATAGGAAGCGTTTGGATATCCACTATTGGGTGGGAAGGCGTCTTTAAGCTCTGCTCTTTGATTTCCTCGATCGGGTATTTCATCTTGTTTGTGGTACGAGTTGCAAGCTGGGAGGACCTCTTCGCTTTCCGCTTCTCTGCTTTTGTGTTTAAGTTCTGGAGAAATGCCTGGATTACATTGCTCTTCACAAAATCGTACATTTGGCTGCTGGTCTGTATTTCTTTGTTAATGTAGCTCAGTGTTGGCGAGAGAGCTTCTTGGAAGGTTCTGTTTACCTCTGATTTGTTCCTGTACTGGGTTTCTAAGTTTATTGGACCGGAAGCTGTACTGAAAAAGGAGAGTTTGTTGGACACATTAGGATCAGTGGTGCTCGTTGCTGCCGCTGCCGCTCCCTGCTGCTGTTGTAGTGGTGATTGGAAGTTCACAAAAGTTTCCAAGGACTTTACGACGCCGATTTTGTTGGACTCCTTAGACAAGTAGTCAAAGACTTGTTTGAAAGATTTCTGTTCCTCGAAAGAGGTGATTCTCGCCTTGTTCTCCGAATCCTTTTTGAGTTTTTCAAAGTTTTGGAAGAAGTTTTTATAAACGTTGTTTTCCTTGATTTTCGTTATCAGACTTTCATTTTTGTCGGAGCTGTTAAGGGCCTCTGTCTGGAATTCCCCAAAGGTTTTCCCTAATTTCGTGGTTGAGTACGACCTGGCTACTATTTTACGTAGCATAATTTTGAATTCCTGAAATAGAAAAGAGGGTACGGGTCCGAGTGTTTACCGGTGTGTATTTGCACTTACCGTTTCAGGTTAAAGTGAAAAAAAATGGATAAATTGATAGACATTTTTTTATTCCCTTTTCATGATATACTTTTTCAACCGAAAAATGAAAAAAAAAAGACAGAACCGTCGATCGACGGATAGGATCACGTGACTCATTCCAGTTGAATGGAAATGAAAACAAAGGAGAATAAGAAAGGAGAAAAAAAAAAAAGAGACATATACACAGCCATGGAAACGATCTGCATGGAGCTGCGCGGTGCATCGCAGTGGAAAACAGGTGATTTCTGGTCTACGGTTTCCTTTTTGGAAGAGCGTGATTTTGCGTCGTGGTGAGCGGACCGCCAAGGTGGGCAACGGGCCGCACAGTCAGCCCTACTGTTTACGTATTGCCCAATATTTCGTCTGTGTAGTTCCCTTTGCAATGAGGGTTTGTCACCATGTACACATCACACATCCTCCCACGCCTCTGCTGTTTCACCCCCACCCACTGTCGTGGCAGTGGTAGATATTTACGTGATTGCCTTTGAAGTCCTTTTTCTCCCGGTACGTGCAGACGCCTCTTGCAGGTATTGCGTGGTGCCCCAAAAGCGTCGTCTGCCTCTCCACCTAGTGCGTGCGGAGACGGTCGGAATAGCCCTGCTTCTGCTGCACACCCGGGCATGCAGAAACGCTGAGCCGTGTAGTTCCGTGGGGGGTGGGGGAGAGCGAGAGTCCTTTTTTTTTTGTTGCATTTTTTCTTTGTGCTTCTGCTCGGTGTCGGAGCGCCTCTCTAGCCGTGCACTCCGAGCCAGCCGTGCTCCGAAAATGAGGCGGAAACTGGAAACAGGCGACTTCCGACCGGAATGCATTGTGAGCGGAAACCGGAACGCTCGGAACGGCTATGAGAGTCGTCTCACTGCCGGTGTTGCTGCTGCTGCTGCTGTTGCTGCAGCATCGGCAGCGGCAGCAGCCGGTTTCCGTTCTCCGACAGGTGGGGTGGGAAGTGGGATGGCCGCAAAGCGTACCGAGCTGCTAGTACGCTAGCACGGAACATTCAGGAAGACCGAATCTAAATTGTAACGCTACCTCTACATAGAGCAGAAGGATCGGCGACATGCGCAGTCAGGACATATTGCACGGCCTCAAACCATACCGAGATGGAGACGTTGGTGCACAGGCGAATAGTGCTGTCAATGTCTATGTCGGTGTCGGTGTCGACGTCAAAGCAGAAGGAGGCCCTCTGCACACCATTAGATGTCCGAAAAGGGCAACCGGCAAGGGGTTCCTGGCGGGTCTGTTGCATGATGTGCACGGCGGCAGTAGGACGGTGACGGTGACGGTGAGGGAGTTTGTTTCCGTTGTTTCCGGTACATCGTGCAATTGCGCTGTCTCTGGGAGATGCAGCTTGATGTGAGGCGGTCATGCCGTGGTGCGCTAATTCTCGGCTAGAAGACAGAGGGCATCAGATCGGAAGGGAACAGAGCCTTCTTAGAACCAACCTTGTCTCAGTGTCGATGTAGTTGTAGATGCTCCTTTTTGTATTGTCAAACAAAGCGTAATAGAAGTACAAATAGCACGAAGCAGCAATTACGAACGGAAACAATTCCAGAAACAGGAAGCCAAAAACGTCAGAAACGCCCGGTAAAGCCATCTCCGCAGCCGTTTCACCCAATTACTTAACTGTAAAGCGCCTTGTGTTGACGATTTACCGCATTCTGCCACATTATTGCTCCCGGACTCTGGCCATGGCCGGCCTGCCCGTTCCGTCTTTCTCGGCATGTTGCGTTCTTTTCCTCTTTTTGGTCAGCACAGCTGAGACCTTGCTCCTATTCTGGAACCACCCTGCTCCCACCAAATCTCCCCGTTCCATTTTACTATAAAAACAGAATCGGTCGCCTTCTTCTGGGACAAACCTTCCTGCTGCCAGACTCTCCCCGTCCTTCTGTTCCCCGCTTCCCTTTATTCCCTTATTTCTCTTCTCTTTATTCCTTCTCCTTT
This sequence comes from Pichia manshurica, assembly GCA_005406165.1. NCBI lineage: Eukaryota > Fungi > Ascomycota > Pichiomycetes > Pichiales > Pichiaceae > Pichia > Pichia manshurica. Next base: position 352,071 of record BJFO01000001.1, on the reverse strand, counting down.
CATCAAGAGATTAATTCACTTCTAATCACATAGAAAAGAACAAAAAAAGATCCACACAGCACAATGTCTGAACAAGTCTTTGAAAAGAAATACGTATACACCGTCTTGCCTCCAAGAACCGGTCTTTTGAGAAACTCTTGGTACAAGAGATCCAACGAATGGAGACCATACCCATCCTCCTGTTCCGTTGGTCTTGCCTTTATCGCCGTTTCCCTCTTTGTTTTGGGTTTAGTCTTGTGTCACGCAAGAAAGGTCGAATCTCCAGCTATCTTGACTGGTATGTTCTTCTTCGGTAACGGTTTGATCCAAATCATTATGGGTATCTGGGCCATTGTCGATGACAACTTATTCGGTTCCGCCTTGTTGCTCTGTTACGGTGGTTTCATCATGTCATACGGTGCTGCTGCATCCGACTTGTTTGGTGTCATCTCCGCATACCCAACTACCGCCAACTACACTTCTGCAATTGTCTTGTTCCTTTCCGGTTGGGTTGTTTTCGACTTCTTGTTGTTCTTGTCCACCTTCAAGTCCACCATCCCATTATTCGTCTTGACTTTCTGTAAATGGTTCTTCATGTTGTTGTTGACCATTGCTGAATCCGGTAACCACTCTGCTGTTAGAGTTGTTTCTGGTATTTTCTGTTTCATTACCTCCATCTGTGCTTTCTACGCATTCTACGATGGTATGCAAACCACTGCTTCATCTTACTTGCCAATTAACGAACCATCATGGTTGAGAATGCCAGCTGGCCACAAGGAACCAGATGATGAAGACTTGATTGCTGTCATCTAATTTAATTAGCAGCATCAAATTTAATCCAAATGCAAATGCAACTGCAAATTCAGAACCAGAACCAAATTCCATCATTCCTTTTGTCACTATAATAACTGCACAGCTTCATTTCATTTGTTACAAGAAAAATAAAAAAAAAGATATAAGATAAGAATAAAAAACTAAAAAGAGAATCACAATCATATATCATTAATATTTATCTACAATTACAATGATCAAACATATACACCAAGTGTATATACACATCTCTGCCAAAATTATGACTTTATGATTTCATGCTTTTATTTCTTAATCATCATTAATTTAATTTCCTTTAATTTCTAATCGTTTATTCTTGTTTTCTGTGTGTTATTGATACCTAGCAACTACTCCTACTTTAATATAATATAATTTCATAAAATCTATAAATAAATTTGGTTTAGATAATTTTAATATAGCCCTCTATACATCGTATTCAAATATTCTCCTAACTCCGCAGATTCTGTTTTCTCTTTTTTTTTTTCCATCACTTCCGGTGTAGACCAGCATCGCAGCAAACGGCAATTGCGCGAAGGATATGCCGGAAATGGCGGGTTCTTGAACTGGATGGAGAAGAACCGTTCTGTTTACTACATTTCTTTTATTTGACAGTTAGGCTTGTTTGTTTAGGATTATACGGATATTCCTATTATATACAGAGTTAGAAGATGTATGTGCACCCTAACCGAATAGGGAGCAGACAGTTACATAAGGAGAGGGAAGACGGGGACATGCGAGAGAAAGGGATTTGTGGGTCTGGATATGAACCAGTACATGAATCAGTTTGTATTGTACATAAATTTTTTCTCAGTTAAATTCATGTCGTGTCTGAGACGCCCTTATTGTATTTTTGTCCGTGAATACTCGATATCGGCGATTGGTGTATATTTTGAGGAGTGAAATGCGAGACCTGCGAGACGGCTCATCATTGTAGTGGTTGAGAAGAAGGAGAAGAAGAAGATGATAATGATAATGAAGATAAAGGAAGATGATGCATGGAAGGAAGCGTAGCAGTCACTGCTAGATCTATCATTTCTTCTCCTGCTTGTGGATCTTTGGTAAGAGTCTAGCAGCGTGGTAGTTGAGCGTTGGCTTTGGTGGAGGTGGCACCTTGATACCCTTTGCCATGCAACCTTTCAACTCCTGTTCTAATCCTTTGCAGGCCACGTTACCTTCTCCGTTAGACGCCCAACAGTTCAACATCTGTGACATTATGACCAAGCATGGGTTCGCCTGCTGTTTTGCGACCTGATTCTTCACCCTGAGTCGTGGAAGAGGTGGTACCGCTGGTCTGTGTTTTGCTGGCATTTTGATTGTTAATATTAGAGGTAGCTGTCGTAGTTTGATAGAGGTGCCGCAGTTTTTTTGTAAGTAATACCTCTGGCTCTCTTGCAATTTCTCGTCAACATTTTCGTCCTCGATACGTCTCGTCGAGAGAGGTTTCTCTAGTTTTTTTTTAAAAAAAAAGACTAAGTGAGATTACGTAAGAGATGTGTTGAAAGTAAGCAGTCGATCGACGTAGAGTTTTTGTATTTAACACTTTGTGCTATCCGGAGGCAGGTACTCACTTTGATACTGAAGAGAGTGCTTCTTATTTCTTCACAGAGTTAACACGAGTCAAACGGAGAGGCAAGCTTCGCAGTACTCATCTGTACCTCCTGCAGAAATACCTGGAACGTTGAATACATACAAACTATGAAAAGGGAACTTGAAAGTTCAGGTTCTGAAAAATTGGATGTGGATACAAGCGCAAATGCATCAACGTCAACATCGGCAGCAGGCTCCAGGTCAGGTTCTGAACAGCAGTCTGCGAAACGTCAACACACAGAATCATTAAATCCTGAGGATGGTATATCTGTCGGTGGGGTTGCTGGTACCCTTGATATAGGCGGCCGAAGCAAAAGCTCAACAGAAACGCATACAATTGAATTTCGAAATGAAAACGGTCAAACGATTGAACTTGAAGTGATTAACAGCTCAAGCTCTCAGGCAAGTTCAGAAGACGAAAATGGAAACTCAAAAAGACAGATTAATTCAGGAAAAAATTACGAAAATTCTCCGGGAGAGGAGGAATACGAGGACGAGGACGATGAATTCGATGACGATTCTGATGGGAATGAGAGCGATATAAGTGAATTCCAATTTGAAGAAACGACATCTTCGGAAGACGACTTAGATTTTGATTTGTATGATCCAGACTTGAAGCTTCCACCTTTAAACGAGATCAAAGTAACTAAGAAGGTGTGTTCGCAAGTCCGCAAGTATCTCAAAAGTGAGGGACATGTTGCATTTCTAGACCTGTTCTTGCCTTCGGGTCCCACTCCTGAAGATATTATCACTCTTACAAGATTACTCGGATTCGAACCGAAAAGGGCGAAAAGGATTTTCACATCATCGTCCAATCCACTACATTCTGCAATCTTTTTCCTTCGAGAAGCAATCAATAGAGTGCTGAAGTCAAGGACTCGACTACAAGATTTTCATACGATTCAAAGCGTCTGTGATGCTCTCAACAAGGCTCAAAACATACTGGTTCTTACAGGGGCAGGAATTTCGACCTCCTTAGGTATACCAGATTTTAGATCATCGCAAGGGTTTTACTCCAAGATGAAGAATTTGGGTCTAGATGATCCACAAGATGTGTTCAGTCTCGAACTGTTCAGAAGAGACCCTTCTATATTTTATTCCATTGCATACATGATCCTACCACCCGAGCATTCATTCACACCCTTACATGGCTTCATAAAATTGTTGCAAGATAAAGGGAAACTACTAAGAAATTATACCCAAAATATCGACAATCTCGAGGCAAATGCGGGAGTCACACCTGAGAATCTGGTGCAATGTCATGGCTCTTTTGCAACAGCTAGTTGTGTTACATGTAAATATAAAATACCGGGTGAAACTCTATATCCTAATCTACGATCCAAGAAAATCGCCTATTGCCCATTCTGCGAGAATGAAAGAAAGAACATGTTAAGAAAATTTGAAAAATTAGAAGATGAGGGTGGATTTTCCTCTAGGTTTAACGATATCCAATCATTCGGAGTGATGAAGCCAGATATTACCTTTTTTGGAGAGAACTTACCAGATAGGTATCATAACACAATCAAAGAAGATGTCAGGAAATGCGACTTGTTGATATGTATTGGAACATCCTTAAAAGTTGCGCCTGTTAGTGAAATTGTCAACAGGGTTCCAAATGAAGTCCCTCAAATCCTCATCAACCGAGACCCAATAAACCATTGCGAGTTTGACGTGGAACTGTTGGGATATTGTGACCAAGCAATCACTTGGCTTTGTGGGGAGAAACTGAATTGGGAAATAAACCACAAGGATTTCCAGCAAATTCTACATTCCGGATTAGAGTTGCAAGTTCTTGATGAGGAGTTCGGACGGTACAGGATTACCGATGCAAACGAACGTGTGCAATTATCCCTTAAAAAGCTTGAAGCTGCAAAGGCCGAGGCTAAGTTAAAGGAAGAGGAAGCTGCTCGAAATTCAGACAAGGAAACTGAGGCCAAATCTGGGGTGCCCGAGGAGACGGAGCTTGTTGCGTAGATCGATGTAATCATAGATAGATAGATCATAATGGAGTAATACTGCTGTTTCGAAGAGAAAGAAGTTTTCGATTTTGAAGTTAGTGCGACGATCGACGATCTGATTAGCTGCGAAATGTTCCGATGTAGGCCATAGCGATGATTTGTTTGTGTAGACTACCCTTACTGTTGGAGAGGGTCAAATCACTTATAAAAGATAAACAACTGTTAGAAGATAAGGTTACTTCAATTGAGGGCAGTGAAACCAAAAATGTCGCATTCGATGTCTCCAGTGACCAACTCACAACGTACAATGGGGTCATTTCAGCCTGGACATCGTCCAATGAATTCGATGGATCTAGCCAAGCAATATGAGATAGACATGAAAAAAATTAACGACTCTTTATTCCAGGAAGTTGATTCTACGAACCAGAAAATAGAAACCTATCTTGCCCATGTGAGAATCATTGAAGATGCCAAATCCCCAAGTTCAAGGCCTCCTCCAAATAGTCCGCAATCGAATAAAAAAAACAGATTTCTGCTTCTTTCTGTGAAGGCATCTGGAAGAATGAGATTGCACAAAGCTAAAGAATCATCCTCTGGAATGATCCAAATTGGGAGATCGTGGGATTTTGATGAATTAGTTTCTCTAGAACTAGATGATCAAGTTCCTACGGGATTCATATGTCAAATGGGTAAGAAGTATTACTGGGAAGTTCACACACCTAAAGAAAGGAGAGTGTGGTGCACTACTTTAGTTGACAACTACATCAGATACACCCATGGAGAATTACCTCAGTTGATAAATTGTTCCGTCGATTATTTTCATTTGGAGAATTTGTATGATTCTTTCCATGGTGGTAATGGCGTTGTTCCTCCTCAAGTTAGAAACTCCAATTCGCAGGATCTTAATAGAACCCCTGTTATGTCACCGAAACGTTCCTCCAACACATTTGCAAATTCCCAAAGATCTCCTAGTAAATCCAACTCTCAAGATCTGACATCCTTGAAGAAAAACCTGGCGGGCAGTAATTCTGCACACTCTTCGATGGCGGCGGCTGTTAGAGGTGCCAGTGGTTCGACCCTACCCGGAGGACCAATTCCAAGGAGTCCAGATTTGGATAGTAAACAAAAACTTGAACAAGAAAGGAGGTTGTGGGAGGAACAGAAACAGAAAGATGCAATAAGAAAACAGCAAGAGGAGAAGAAGCGTCTTTTAGAAGCCCAAAAACATGCTGAAGAACAGGAACGCCAAAAGCAACTAGTTCTTGAGCAGAGAAGAAAAGAGGAAATAGAAAAACGAAGACAGCAAGAATTGGAAAGACGCAAACAAAAGGAGCTCGAAAGGCGGAAGCAAGAAGAATTGGAACGAGTAAGACAACAAGAAGAATTAGAGAGGGCTAAACAACAAGAAGAGTTGGAGCAAGCTAGACAACAAGAAGAATTGGAGAGAGCTCGGATACAGGAAGAGGAAGCGAGAAGAAGAAGACTGGAGCAGGAAGAAGCAGAGAGGAGTAGACAACAACAATTAGAGAATGAAAGAGTTGAGAGAGAGAAGTTTCAACAAGCACAACGTGCTGAATCCATAATTAAGGCTCTTGTTCCCGGTTCTTATAAAAAACAGAACACACTGTACGCTACTGCAATTGGTAACAAGAGCTCTGGGCTCGATGAGATAGCCAAAAGAGGCCCTCCATCAGGAATGCTTTCCAACGAAACAAGTCAACTGAGTTTTGAAGTAGGCGACGAGTACAGGTTCCAAAACGTTAATGCGTCGATAGAAAGTGATATCAGTCTTGGGATTGATAATTACATTGATGGTTATGCCAGTACGGGTGAGGAAGAAGCTCAAACTGCACCACTAAATCTTGCGAAGCCAAGGGCCAGATCTGTTGCTGCAACCGACCCTACTGGGAAATTAGCTGTCCCTACAATAACAACAACACTTGATGAAGTTCCAAAACCTAAGTTTAGCAACATGTCTAACATATCGATTGATTCAGAACTCAACAAGCTTTTGACTCCAGTGAACCATTTGGAGTCTATGGAAGATGAGATTGATAAATCTTTTGGTGAAGACAATAGACATCATGCAAGGTCAAGGGCCTTTTCTCGTGTATCGGAAACAACCCCTGATGGTAATGATCTTTTGGAAATTTTGGAGGAAGTAGGGTATGATCCAATTGAAGATGATTCGGCTACTTTGCAGAAGAAGCTTTTAAAAGAACTTGATAAGTTGCAGTATGATAAAATTAAAACTTTAATCAATGTTACAGGTGTCTCCTCAGCATTGAAACAATCAATTTCAACTGCCTTTCAGAACTGTGATCATATTGACCCTATTTTGGCTTTATTTGGTGTGCAATTGTCAACTTTCAAAGATGATGTTGATTTTATTGAAGACCAAGGCCATGGATTACAAGTTGAAGCGACTAATGAGAAACTTTTAATGAACGAACTTAATGAAATTGTGCATTCTGTCGAAATTTCGGATAACAAGCTACGAAAACTTTTGGGTACAAAGATAAGTTTGGGCTACCAAAATTATGAGTTGGAAAAAATTTTGGATGAGTTGTACTCTGCTCTTTTAAAAGTTGGAGGCGATCAAGAAAAAGCTGAGGATGACCATGGACTTTCAAAAATGAAGGCTTTGCAGGAGAAGAAGAAAAGCTACGAAAACGTTAGAGATACATTTGTTTCTAGATTCAAAAAGCAAGCTGCAAAGATATTTGAATCTGTTTCGTTGAGTTTATCTTCAAAACTTGAGAATGTCAGTTCTGATAATTTTGAATCAAGTTTTCTTAAGACCATTTTTCTTGACAAAATGTCTTATATGCTCACGTTGGAAGGATTTATTGCATTTGTGAAGTCAGTTTCCATTAAAGATTATTATGAAATTATCGACTCATATGTCTCTGCAATGAGACCTTTCTTTGAGAATCTGGCGGTTATTTTGATGAGAAAATTGGATCAGCGGGTGGGTGTATTAGACGTGCAAAAATTTTCATTTAATTCAGATCCCGCAGTTTTGATTGATAGTGTATACATGAATGCCAGAAATAAGAAAGAATTTGGATCCGGTCGATCTAATGTTTTCAGCAAAAGTCAATCTTCGCATTCTGATTCTAAAAATGCTGAAAATGAGTTAATAAAATTGATTAATATTTATTTTTCTCAGGCGGTAAATGTCATGTCAGTTGAACAGGAATTAATGAAAAAGCTTTTTAGTTTGGGTTCATCTCCTGAGTTTTTGTTTGAAAATATCGTGAAAAAACCATTAGAAACCAGATGTCAGGAGTTCATGACCACTACGAATTTCTTAAATGTTTCTATCGAAGCTGATCGTGAGATAGGTGATTATATTTTTGATATAATGAGACAGGTTTTTGACTCGACGTTTGGCTCAATTTTAAAAATACTCTTATCTATATCGAAGAGCAACATACTTCAAACACCTGGCATTCTCTGCTTATTAAAAAGTTTTTCTCAATCATTAGCTCCTACAAGCCATGAATATTTATATGGGAATTTCACAAAGCTTGAGACTAAGGTGAATTCTGTTTGGATTAAAGAAATTGATCAACAATCCCAAGAAATCTTATCTTCCAAGGTTAGTTGTCATATAATGAATTATGTCAAGGCTTATGCTGTATTTTTTAGTAAGATCCATTCCATTGTGGATTCGTTGAACCTGGTGAACATAGTCGTTTTGGGCACAGATCAAAAAGTTTATGGTAATTATTACATGATTTGGGATACAATGAAAAATGCATTGATTAAAGGCGTTGAATCCATGAAAATTGAAGTAGTTTTACATGAAACAAGTGAGGATGAGCCTGACATGGATGCTGATGCTTCGATACAGAAGCATTTAACGCTATGGATAAATTATAAATGGATTTTTGAAGAGAGCAAAAATCTACTAGAGTTTCCCAAGGATCTCAGTAGGTTGATTGATGATTTGCGAGATCAAGAATTACGCTCGTTTTCTGAGTCATTTGGTCGTAGATACAAGATTGGAAATGTTATTCGCCTTGTTGAAGATCTCGAAAGCCTGCTGGGGAACAATGGAAACCCTTCTACGTTTAGCATGTACTCTGTTGATAATATAAAGAGCCTGATGGTACCATTTAAAGGTGATAGCTTCAAGCAGGAAATTTCAAATATTGCCACAGGCTTGAAAACTGTTTTGAAGGGAAGATGTTACTATGTCGGAAATAGCAAAAAGGAGAACGAATTCAGCGTTAGCATCGGTGAGCAAATTGAAAAAGAGCTTTACAATAATTGTATGTTTGCGCTTTGTCAACTTTACATTAGTACATTTACTAAATTATCTTCAATAGTGGACAAATACTATGATAATTTTGAGGTTCCAGTAGACAAATACATCATTAACTTCAATTTCAAGAAAAATTACATTTCTTGAAAGAATAGTGATGTAAAGGTCTGTTGAAGTTGGGATTTTAGTTTAATTCCAATAAGTTGAACTCTTAATGATAAGTAGCTTATATATTAAGATGGTTAGTTTTACAGTGGTTTCGATAAGAGTTTAGAAAATGCTACAAGTTTTAGGATACATGATACATGGGTCTGTTGTTTGCGATTCTGGCTCTAGTGATAAGATTATTGAACATGTAGACCAATTTTTAAAAGTTCTTCTATCACCTTTTCTTTTTTTTTTTACGGTGAAGTCGATTCTGTTATGCTTCTACCTGTTGCAACCTCTCTATGATTTTGCTGAATACTGCATTTTCTACGTTAGACGACCATAGGGTATCCATATGTTCATAGCCATCTAAACCCAAAGTCTCAACGTCGCAGCTTAGGTTTTCTATTGTTTTTTCGATGTCTATAAGCATGTCGGATTTTCCGTAGATTAGATAACATGGTGTTGTAATTGTCTGAGTAGGAAAAGATGCAACTCTGTTGGTTTTTTTACTTGTACCGCTCAGGTATACCAATTTAGAACCCGAAGCTCCTCCCTCGTCAAACATTTGGAATCGCTTGCTATCTATTATTTGAAACCAGTGAACGACCGACTTTACCGATGAAGGGGAGAACATATGTGGGTATCCTACTTTTTTTTGAGAAGAAGTTATATTACCAGATTTCCAGTTGAAAAGGAATACTAATGAACGATCAACGACTTCTTCGTAAAATGCTGGTCCCATTATTTTTTGCCAAAAAACTACCGAAGGGAGAATAGCTCTCTTTCCGAATATTCTGTAAAGTAAGGCTGGTGCCGAACTAACTAGGAAAGAACATATTGGATTGTTCAATCCGTGTGGAATCATGGCAGGGGATAATCCTATGAAAAGGTTTATTTTGTTGTTTAAATCGTGGTTAAGTGATAAAGCGGCAAGGCATTGTGCAGATCCTTGGCTGAAGCCTATATATGTGAGATTTTCATTTTTTGTAATTTGAAGTATGTAGTCTATAGTGTTTGGGATATCAAACATTGCGAATTCATCCAAAGAATAATTCCAGAACTTTTCATCTGTTGAGGACAGAATTAGGTGTTTTCTTGAATATTTGTTGCCTCGGTTATTTCCTAACCAAACGTCGTATCCCCTGTCTACAAGAAGAAATGGTAAGCATTTGTTTGTTGTTTCGCCTAGAAGGAACAATTCACTGTTTGTTAACAATCCATGATGCATATATATTGTTTTTGCTGTTTTTGGTATCTCGCCGGATGGTGGTAGTATTCTATGGATGGATAAAAGGTATCCATCTTTTGTTTGTACAATGTGTTCATGAACTTTGTAACCGTGTGCATGTACTATGTCAACGATATCCACCGCTCCTATTATGGTTTGGTGAAGTTTTTTTATAGGATCAGTTTTATCATCGAAAGTGGAGTATGTGGATGAAGTGTTACCAGAGGTGAAAGAAGTGTTTTTTGGTGTTGAAATATTATCTGGTGTGTTAAAAATTGGGTGGAAAGTAGACAAATATTGTTCTATACCGAATTTGTGAAATAGCAGTAGTGGGAGTTGGAGTAGTACGGCTAAGAAGTTTAAGGATAGGTTTAACAGACCCATGCTTTGTTTTGGTTTTAAAGCGTTATATAACGGGTGGTTTGTAGGTGTTTTGAGTTTCAGTGTTATAGGAAAATAAGGTATTCGTATCACTTTAAAAAGTTGTTTCCTATTTGGGGAAGGGAGCGTGTAGTGTGTTTTCAGTTTTCTTTTTTTTATGTCAGAACTTTTGTGATATTTTAGGAATGTGCTCTAGATTAATTGATGAAAATAAGGTAAGATTTACTTTTATATTATATTAAGAATGAGACCGTATGGGCTTTTAGAAGGGCATTGTGGAAGAAGTTGTTGTTAATTGAGGTATTTACTAATGATATTAAAAGATGTTTACTTGGTTCAAAGGGAAGATTCTTTTTTTTTTAGGGGGTTTATTTTGTAAAGATAAAAAATGGTGTTATTTTGGTTTTAAATAAGGGATTTTGTTGGCGGGTGAGTGATAAATAGTATGAGGATATATGGGAGAAAGATAAGTTTTTGAATTGGATATTTGTATTTTTTGTTTTATATATTTAGTATGCTTGTTATGGTCTCATTTGTTTTCAGTTGAATTAGTGAAATGGAAATAGTAGCAGTAGGATAACATTTGAAGGAATTGAATGTATATTTGGCTTTTTTAGTACTGAATGGAGAAGTGTGGTATATTAAGATTATTGTGATACGGAATTTATTGGTACTGAATTTTGTATTGATATGTTTTTAGAAACTTTGTGTTGAGAGGTTGCTTTTACTTCGTATGGTAGACGGTTAAAATATTGTATGTGTAGTTATTGGGAATACGATGGGAATGCCTTCCGTGGTGAGAAAATGTAAACGCATAAGTGAGATGTGTTATAGTTGGCTAATTAAAAAATGCTTTTGAGGATTAAGCATGATGTAATTGAAATTAAGAGAAAGGATAAGAGGTGGTGCTGATTTTAATATGAGTGATTTGGTTGCTTGATAAAGGTGCTTGGTTTTTGAAAATTCTTTAAGTTGCTTTATCAAGTAGGAATAAAGAGTGGTCAAAGTTGTGAATGGTTGGTATTTATCATGGATTAAGTAGATTAGAGGCGATAATATATAATAATTTGTTAGTTCTTTTAATAGGTAGAACTGTAAAAGTTTTTTGGCAAGGATAGTTGTATTAAGATATATGTTGTAGGTAAACGTTTGTGTTGGGAAGTTTGAGTAATGAGGAGTTGGATAAGGGAGAAGGTTGATGTTGATATTTATTACTATATATTAGGTTGAGGAATAATTGAGAGGGTTGTTAAGTGGGTTTGATACTGAGGTAGGTTGATTTGTAAAGAGAAGAGATGTGGAGGTATGATCAACTAGTATACATTTAAATGGTTGATATAAAATTTAAATAGGTTTTCTTAGTTATTAGTTTTTATTGAAGATGATTGGAAGTGTGTCCGGTTCTGAAGTGATTTGTGAAAATTGGTGATGGCTTCCTCCTTGGATAAGGGCATAGAGGGATTCTGAAGAGAGGAAAGGCATGTTTAAAGTGGTGGGTAAATAGTATTATTTAAAAGTGATTATTTTGTTTTAATGATTACGGTTTGCTGTTATAATTTGCTTTTTTTAAAGTTGTGTATTGTGTGTGTTGTAGAAGATGTAGTAAAGAAGAGCTTCGTAGTTGTAAATGGAAATTGAAGTGGAAATATTTGTGAAAAGGATGTTATATTAGTTTTGTTGGTTTATGAGGTTTAAAGGAGAGAAGGTTTTTTATTAATGTATTTTTAATTTGAAAGTATATGTAGTCAGAATTGTGTAATGTAATTGGAATAGCAGGGTATTCTATTGGTTTGTTTAGTGAGAATTTTGAAGAAGTGAAGGTTATTGAGTTTGGGTTAGATTAGGTGTGTTTTGGTTTTACTGTAGGTTATTGTGATTACATTAGAGTGTTATTGTAGTATTGTTGAAAGGGATTACAGGTAAGGTGGTTGCTGTTTGTGGTTCATTGTAGCACAACTTAAGATAGGATTGGTTGGTATTTCGATGGAAAGTATAAAGGTGTTTTGCAAGTTGTTTAGAGTTTTAAGAAGTAATGTCTTTATTCTTAGCATTGAATGTACTTTGTTAGAGGTTTGCTTGTGTTGGTGGAGATAGAAGTCAAACAGACTGGGTTTCGGTTTGATTGAAAGCTATTTGAATATTGTTTAAAAGATGGATGTATTATATTCGAGGTAAACTGGTTTAGTTTAGTACAGGCGGATATTTATTTTGGTGTTTGAGGTTTGTAAGAGATTGTATATTTCTAGGCTATTGGAGTTGTTGAATGTCTTTTAATTGAGTTTAATTGGAGTGTGTATTGGGATTGACAGTGAAAAATTCCCTATGAATAAGGGGAGGTTGGTTGAGGTATTGTTTTGCTAGTAGATTATGTTTAATTAGAACTGTCCATCTCCTTCGAGGGAGTTGCGGAAAGAAGTTCAGAATACACCTGTTTTCCTGGAAAGAATCAATGTTGTAGATAAAGTTTTAAGGAGAAGCTTTATAGTTGAAGAAAGTGAAGTTTTAGGTTGTATAAGTGATTAATCGAAGTTAATACTTATTGGCAGAAAGGAATTAAATTTAGTAGTTGGTGTTTTCACCGTTTATAAAGTTAGGAATCTACTTGTAGGAATAATTTTATTAGATAAGAATTGATAAGGATTAAAGTGATTTTGAGTTGTCAGGAAAAAAGTTGTATTGATAAGGGAAATCGATTCTAAAAAGTGAAATTTATTTCCCTTTTGGAAGGACAAAGGACTTATTTTCTGAAACACTTTTGAAGGTTCAGGTTTTTATGTTAAAAGTTTAACAAATCAATAGGTTTTGTGATATATATCATTTGTATATGATTAATATGGAAACAGCATTCGTTAGAATGCTGTTTCACCGAAGTTGCATCGGGGTTTTGTCTACAAAAATGCGTTTGTTGGCGGAGAAGAAGTTCAGAACCGGTTACCTTTTTCTACGGATGGGGTATAGAGTTGAGTAAGTAATAATATAAGAAGACCGAAGAGATGAAGAAGATAGATATATAGTGGATAGAAGAGGTATATATTCTACACGGGGCTATATACTCCTCCGACCTAATCTAGCTAACCACTCCTCCCACCTGGAGTAAATATATCCACTCGCCCGCCCCTCCTAGTTCTATATTTTATAAATTACAGATAACTGATATAGTAAATTTCCCCTGCGCGCAGAAGCTTGTCCCTCACATTAAATACTCTAAACATAAATGCCTTCAATCCAAAGGAGCGGAAAGCAGTTGTTGAGTCGTCTTCATTAGTGGGAAATCCTTCTTGCTTTTGGTCTTACTTGAGATGATATTTGTTTAAACACCTTGCAGCTAAAATCTGGGCCTCTCATATTTTTGAAATGACCATTTGGCTCTTCCACCACTGCTTTCACCGAATATGATTGTATGTTGGCACGTCATGCCTGTTTTGGTAAATTTCTATTGCTTTGAAAGATACTTCACATATTTCTCCAAATCTGATTTTCTTCTTGACCATATTGAAACTTGTTAGTACATTGCTTACTCTAAATTAAATCATGATTTAACCACCTACCATTGAAGATAATTTTTAAGATCAATGAAAGATCCAGCCCTTAGCCTTTTGTAATATAAGATGCTTAAACAAGCTACGGAGAATCATAAAAATATTTCTCGGTTTTTTTTAACTAACTCCATTGAGGACTTCCTGATTTTTCTAATTGTCATTGATTACAGTCCAGATAACGAGTTTCACTATGTCTGTAAACTCAAAGGAAACGGGTTTAAGTGTATGTCTTCCGACATATCTAATGTATTATGTGTCTCTTAAATTCTAAAAATATACATAGCTTGTAGGTTGGAAATGAGAAAATCAAATGATATCTTAGAAGCTTGTTCCTGAGACCAAAGTTCAGAACCCCCCCCCTATCGTAGACGCGCGAGGCGTCTATAATTTTGTTTCATATTTTTTGGAACGAGAAATATAAATAACTGGTTTCAGAAGCAGCTCAAGTTGCACAGCCGTCCTTCTTAAAATTACACCTACTGCCATATCTCGCACTCTCAGATTACAATAATGACAAGAAGTGAGAGAAAAAAAAAAGTTGAATGTAAACGTATGAGAGTCAACAAGCAACGGCCTACTAATGGTACTCCTCCCACCTATTCTAACTTCATTGGTAAACCGACCCCAACTTACCACATGCCTTCGAGTTTAAAGAAATTTCTTGACAAGTATGCCACAAATAATTTACTAAATAAAAATTCCGTGACGAACGTCAGAAAAAAGAAGGAGCTTGAAAGAAAGACTATAGTTAACGGTTTTACTGCTTTTCGAATATATTATTCTAAATTTGGAAAAACATACAAAGATCAAGAAAATCTTTCTAAGGAATTAGCAACCTTTTGGAAAAGTGATAAATCAATACAACATACTTGGCATGGCTACTCTGAAGAATACAAAGCGTCAGATACCAAATTATCTTTTGTAAAATGGTTTGACACTTATAAATCTGCGATCAAAGTTCAAACACCTCCTGAAGAATCTCTTACGCAATGCACAAAAATATCACATCTTATCGTTGAAGACGTATATAATCTATAGAGCTATACATTAGACTATTCGTCATCTCTGTAACTGAATTTTCTAATTTCACCCAATCTTTTTCTCGCCGAATTCAACGCGTTTTCTAGTTTTAGGATTTCGACCTGTTGCTCCATCTCCGCCGTTTTGGTCTCATGGATGGAAAGCTTGCTGTAGTCCACTTCTTCCAATTCATTCTTACTCGAAATCATTTGATTGACTTGGCTCACCAATTGCTTACACGCAAAATTGACCTTCTTCGAAGCTTCTTCCAACTTATCCTGCGTCTTCGACATGAATTGCGACTTCACTCTCGCAGCAGAAACCAACTGCGCCGTCGACGCCGCCACCTCCCTCGACGCCACAATCAACTCCTCGTCGCTATGTTTGTTCTGGAGCACCCCGTCCGCAATCCCGATCAGCGTCGTCGTCGTCGACGCTATCGACTTCGCCGCCGAGATGAGGCCCTCCGTCCACTTGTTGTTCTTCTTGTAGAACGACGTTCTCGTGTTCGAGCCCCGCCCGTTGTTCACAATCTCCTGCTGCGCCTCGATCGACGCCTCGATCAGGTACTTGATCGCCGTGATGATCGCAGACGCCGCCGCCAGAATCGACTTGTTCACCTCCACGTCCACCGTCCCCGTCGACGGCTCGTTCAGCAACGAGATCAGGTGCGACGACGCCTCCTCGATCACCTTCGATGCATGCGCCATCTCCCTGTCCACAACCTCGCTCAACTCCCCGCTCACCTTGTCCAAGTCCACCTTCGACGATGGCGTCCTCAGCGACTCCACCAGCTGTGTGAGCGTCTGTAGCATCTCCTGCACGTCGATGTTCCCGTTGATCACCGCCTCCGTCTTCGCCTCGAGCCCCAGCCCACCCAGGTTCCGCTCAAACAACGACTCCAGGTACACCTGCGAGATCTCCGCCACGTCTCTCGCCGTGTCGATCAGATCGTCCTGGAACTCGTCCGCCTTCGCCAACCTTGCCAGGCCCTTCGTTCCGAGCAACACGTCCCCGATCGACGTCGTGAAGTTCGTCACACTCCCGATCACCGCCGCCGCATCTCCCTCCGCCCCGTCCGCCAAGAACGCGTTGAAGCTCGACGCAAAGTCTGTCGCCAGACCGGACGTCTTTTCGATCACCGTCGACACATACTCAGGCGACGAGTTCACGTTCCCCGCCTGCATTGGCGAGTCCAGCTCAAACACCGCGTCCTGGATCCGGTCGATCCCCGACTTCAACACCGCGTCGATCAGCTCAGACACCTTCCGCAGTCCTGGGCCTGCCGCCGCCGCCGCCGCCGCAGCCTGCTTCTTCTGCTGTGCCACAAGCTCCTTAATCGTCTCGTCCATCGTTTGCTGCATCATTTCAAGCTCCATGTCCTTCTCCTGGAGCTTTTCCCGCAGCGCTTCCAGCTCCTCGTTCGAGGGGCCACCTGCCAGCGTAGCCTGCTTCAGTTTCTGCTCGAGTTGTTCTACCTCGTTTTTGTGTTGGTTGAAGACGGCCGTCAAGTTGGCCGACTGCGCCCTCTCGAGCGTTGCCAGCTTCTGCTCCAGATCGTCTTTTTCCAACCGCAGATTCTCCAGCTCTCCTTTCGACCCGGCCTTTGCTCTCTCTAACTCCAACTTCGCCCTGTCCCTCTCCTTTATTAAGTCTGCAAGCTCAACGTTTTTGGCCTTCATCTCTCTCTCCATCTTCTCTCTTTTCTCCACCGCCTCTTGCGCCGAGGCAGCCTTCTGCTGTATTTTCTTCGACCTCGCAAGCAGGTTCAAGTGTTCCGTCCGCAATTGCGAATAGAGCTTCGCAAGAGACTCGTACTTGTTTTTCCAGTACCCAATTTGCTCTTGTAAATATGTTATCTGGCTCTCCTTAGAGGCGAGCTGCTCCTGCGCCGTTTCCGTACTAGCCCTTAGCTCGTTCTCCAAAGCTTGCATTTTTTCATCGTAGCTTTTAATCATTAATTGATCGTTGTCGTATTGCCCCTTCAATGTTAAAATGTCTCTTTCCAGCTCCGCAACTCGGCCCTGTGCCTGCCTTTGTGATTGATCGAGCAATAACTGCTGTTGTGCTAACTGTTGGGCCTCCAATTGTTTCCTTTGTTGCTCCTCCCAGTACTTTTGCTGTTGCTCTAATTGCTGCTGTTGTTGCTGCATCTGCGCTTGCTGTTGCCGCTCTAATTGTTGCTGTTGCAGTTGATAAGCTTGCTGTTGGGCTGCAAATGCGTTGGTAACCGCCCCAGTAGGCTGAGCTAACACTGCCGGCTGCTGGAAGCTATCGCTCCGTTCATGTTCACGTGATGGCCCTCTTTCAGGTTCAGTTTGGTCCGAAAATGCCGTTGCAGCAGTTCTTTGTTCGACTAGCCTCGGCAAATTTTCATCGTCTTCATCTGTTAAAGAAGGCGCATCAAATGGTAATTTTGGAATAGTGATGAGTGTGGAAAGATACCTAATCGTCGCACATTGTGCATAAAAGTCGTACAGCCGCTCATGTTGATCAATAAACTTGACTCTTAATGGTTCCAACACCTCCGGGGAAGCAGCACTTTTGTACAAGCCCCTCAACATTGAGATCAAAAACTTATATATCCCGTACGTCTCCGAGACAATGGGAACAAGAGAACTAGTAATGCACTCCGAAGGTCTCTTACGGATCAGCCCCAACACGTCTCTGCCCAGTTTATCTAGTGTTTCTTGCAACAGAAGCAAATCCAGCACGGCGTCGTATCCTTCATTTGGATCTGAGACCGACATTAACGAGGTATACTCCTCATATTCAAACATTCCGTTGAATCCCCTGTGATTATGGTGGAACTGCAATTTCCGTAAAAGATACTGCACATATCTCGGAATAAGGATCTGGTAGCTTTTCTCCGGAAAATGTCCTTGGTCTAAATTTGAGATCCAATTCATATTCTTGAAGCCTCCAATCAAGCACGAGGGATGGCCCTCTTGTAAAACTTTGTGCACAAGAATCAGTGCCTTGTAGGTTTGTGTCTCGCTCTCCTTCAGAGGTAATAACTTTAGATTTTCCCAAAACTCCTTTGAGCTCTTGTGCTCCCAGGTGTACACAATACAAGCCCTAACATGCTTTCTCTTTGGAGCTGTATCCTCGGCACTGCACGCCTTCTTGATGCTCGTCTGTATGTCTTCAATACGCCGCATACTTCCAAACATGCTCTCACAGCTCAATGCCTTCTGTTCTACACCTACCTCCCAATCTCTTTTCTTCTTCTTCTTCTTCCTTCTCTACCACTCTTCATCTGGCCACCTATCCGTCCCCTCTCTTCAGCTTTTCCTCACTCCTCCCTCTGCCGATTCTCGTCGCCGCGAAAAGGATGCCAGCCACCAGCGTCGATCGACGCACCGCATCGCCTTACTCGCCACAGGAAAAAAAAAAAACGACATCGAAAAAGAAAACGGGAAAAGACAAAGAAGAAGAGGGACCGACACTAGTGGAATACTTTCCAGCTGCTACTTGCCCTTCTCCGTTACGCCCAGTCACTGAAGAGAGTCCAGTAAGGTTTTTTGCTGTCCCACAACTACTGCTATTCCTGAGTATCGTTAAAATTTTATGAGTAATATCGAAAACCTCAAGTCCTTTGGTACGTGTGCCCTTCCACAGTGAAATTCCTTTTTTTTCCAGCCAGCATTTCATTCCGCTACTAACACGCTTGTCTCGTCCGAGGTGGACAAGAGCCTCACTTTTTCCACAGATCCTTTTGCCGACACTGGCGATGATGAAACTGAATTAACCAACTACATCCATATTCGTATCCAGCAGAGAAATGGTAGAAAAACGTTGACTACTGTCCAGGGCCTTCCAGACGAGTACGACTCAAAGAAGATCCTCAAAGTCATCAAGAAGGAGTTTGCCTGCAACGGGAACATCGTCAAGGACGACGAGTTGGGAGAGGTCATCCAGTTGCAAGGTGACCAGCGTTTGAAGGTCATGGAATTCATGGTCCAGACCCTCGGCTTGAAGAAGAAGAACATCAAGATCCACGGTTTCTAAGCGCTCCGTGGGTGCTGTCTCTTCGACGCCTTCTTCCCGTTCTTTGTTTCTTTCCTTACAGCCGGCGCCGTGGCACCCTCTCTGTATAGCATATAGCGATATGTATGTCCAGCCGGAAGTGTGTATCTTTGTATACCGCTTACAATAAGTATTCCCCTTTCTACTATTATTTTCACTTTTCTATCCGCCGCATGAAAAAAAGGCAGAGGAAAAAAATAAGATAGCCCAAAAAGTATATTTTCTTCTTGCCTTGCTAACCTATCAGCTCGTATTAATTTGAAATTGGCCGTATCTAAACATCTTCCGGGAAGCATCTACAGCAATGCCTTCAGACCTCAACTTGAAGAAGTCATGGAACCCGAAGCTCCTCAAAAATAGAGAAAAGATCTGGGAGAGAGAACACCAGATCTTCGAAGAGTACAAAAAGAATCAGCAGCACCAGGCAAAGCTACAGGAAACGAAGGAGAAGGACGATCTTCTTTCACTGGCAGCCAATACAAAGCCCGGAAAGCCAAAGACAAAAACAGACTGGATGTACCAATCCCCAGTTTCCGCTTTAGAGGATTCCTCAGCAAAACTTGATGAAGACATCCTTCTTGGCAGAACCAGATTGCATAACGCTAAACTTGACAGCGTCGATTCTAACAATACCCCTAAGTCCAAAATAGACAAAGTTCTACAGACGGGGATTGATGCTGGATCAAAAGCGGTTTCCGAAGAACGCTCAAAATTGTCGAAATCCGATCCTCTCTATGCTATCAAACTTCAACAACTGAGACGCAAAGAACTGATGGAAAAACAACGAAAAATTGAGAAATACAAAAAGAAAGAGTCTGAAAGGATGGGAAAGCACAGACACAGTAGTAGCCACCGCCACCATCATAGGGACAAATATAGATCAAGCGATAAAACCAGAGAGTCTCGTTAATGATATACTAATAGCGTATGACACAGTAGATAGTGTCCCCAGTGTCCACACCTAAATTACAGAGATAATTATCCTCGCCTCGCAGCAACTTCCCCTTCTTGCTGTAGAAGTCCAAGTTTTCAGGCAAGACATCTTCGATATCCTGTTTGTGATGATGGTACACCTCCGAGGTCAAGAACCACTTGTGCACCTTCTCCCGGATGAACTTCAAATCCGTACCATATTCCTCATGCGCATATTCTTCTGGACTAAACTCAAAGTGGTACACAATAGGATATTTGAGTAAATACTCTGGCTTGTCCTCTTCCTCATCTTTTTCCCCGTCATCGACATCTTTCAAAAGGTTGATAGATACGTAGACATGGGCACAGTGGACCGGTATTTCCTTGAAAACCTCGTCTGCTGGATTCCTCCAAAGATTTAAAGCTACACCCGTATGTAACACAATTTCATATAATGCAAGTAAAATTCCACCATATATCAACACCGCTGTAACGAATCTTGAAGACTTGCTTTCAATTAAATGTGACGTGAACTCAGTTTTCGAAAGCGGACTTAGTAGGTATTGATTTGTGAATGCACTAAACAATACCACGGCATCATTTTTCAATGCAAGTTGGTACACATTCTTTAGACAGTTCATGTTTTGTTCACGATGAAAAGCAGCAGATGATTTCTAAAGAATCAATAAGCCATGTAGAACATCAACTCAATAACATACTTCAGACCTCGGCAAATACTCATGAAATTCAAACTCGCTCGTATCGGCGCTCGTTTAATGAAAACGCCTCGGACATGAAAAACCACTCTTTTTTCACTACACCCTACCCTATGGAAGTTCCATTTCCAGTTTTAGGCCTACTTATGAGCATGAATCAAGACTAAATGTCTGAAAAATCACTTTTTTACATACTGGCACTCGTTGCTAGTAGCTCGTATCTCACCTATACTATCGTGAAGTCATCTTCAACATTAGACACACCTAAAAGAAAAAAAAATGTGGCAGACTTAATAGGAAACACCCCAATGGTAAGAATATCATCTCTTTCTGAAGAAACAGGATGCGAAATATATGCAAAACTTGAGCTTGCAAATCCAGGCGGGTCTGCAAAAGATAGAGTTGCATTGTCCGTAATAAGACATTTTGAACAAATAGGAGAATTGGTACCCGGGAGAGGGGACGTTCTTTTTGAAGGAACGTCAGGCTCTACAGGGATATCTTTCGCTATGCTATGTAACGCTTTAGGATACACCGCTCACATCTGTCTTCCAGATGATACCTCAAATGAGAAGCTACAATTATTGGAGAGTTATGGGGCTCAAATCGAGAAAGTTAAACCAGCATCGATAGTCGATCCTAATCAATATGTTAATGCTGCAAGAAAGGGTGCGTTGCAACTCAAATTGGATAAAACAACAAACGCAAACGGTGTCTTTGCAGATCAGTTTGAAAATGATAACAATTGGAGAGTACATTATTCTACAACGGGTCCAGAAATATGGGAACAAATGGACTACGACATTGATTTTTTCATCACCGGCTCTGGAACAGGTGGTACCATCGCAGGTTGCTCCAGGTTTCTCAAAACAGTCTCCAACAAAGTTAAAGTCATTCTTGCAGATCCTCAAGGATCAGGAATGTATAATAGAGTCAAATACGGAGTCATGTACGACAGCGTCGAAAAGGAAGGGACTAGGCGAAGACATCAAGTAGATACCATAGTGGAGGGTATTGGACTGAACAGGGTGACACACAATTTTTTACAGGGTGAACACTGTGTAGACGACGCTGTGCGTGTGACCGATGAACAAGCTGTTCGTATGGCTAGATATTTGAGCTCAAACGACGGTCTTTTTGTTGGATCAAGCACCAGCATCAACGCAGTTGCGGCAGCTAAAGTGGCAAAGAATGCAAAGAAGGGATCCAAGATTGTCATAATTGCTTGCGATTCAGGTACACGTCACCTCTCCAAATTTTGGAAAGAAGCTCTTAAAGTGGATAAAAACATTTCTTTGGAAGATATCATCAAATAACTCCGCTTCTATCTATATTTTTAAGGCTCTATAGACAAAACTAACATTAATACTACAATTCGTCAAAAAATCCTTGACTTTCTTTATTTGAATTCTTTTGCTTTTTATTAGCACGAACTAAATCTTTCCAATCAACCTCAACCTGTTCATCTTCGCTATCGGCTTCTTGTCTTTGTCTTTTCATTTCCGCTTCAACAGCTTCCCTTCTTTTCAACACTCTTTCTCGTCTTTCCTGTTTGGTTTCCTTGAGCTCAACCTTTTTACTCCACGAAGAGTTTTTCTCTTTTGTTTCTTTCTTTCTTATGGCTTTCTCTTTTCTCTCTTTTTTCCTCTTTTCGGTCTTGAGTTCAGCTAATCGAGCCTTTTCCTTCAGCTCATCTTTGTACGCATAGTGGTCAAAATCAATGGAATGATCAAACCAACCATCTTCTGGAAAATCTTTGATATACTTGTTTTCAGGCATTTTTGGATACCTACACAGTCCGTGTAATTTAGCAAGTTTAAGATAATCAAGCTCTGAAAGTCTGAAAATAGAAGACGCCACATGCTTAGAATAATATCTTACAAAACCCACATAACATCTCAATGCATGATCATAGTTTAGCCTATCATTTAGCAACCACTGTTTCATTTGCTCATCGTACCACTTTTTGTCAGATTCGTTCAAGTTTGGGATTTCCATACGCCTGAGATTTATGTTTTTCACATTTAAAAAATTCACGTACTCCTCCTCTCTGCCTTCACTTAACATTGTGATTGCAGTACCAATTTTATTTGCTCGTCCAGTTCTCCCACATCTGTGCAAATATACATCTGGATCTGTTGGAGGATCTAGTTGAATAACTAAATCAACGTCAGGTATATCTAAGCCTCTAGCCGATACGTCAGTAGTGAACAAGACTGCTTTTGAAGCATAAGAGTCAGAAAACTTGCCTAAAGCCTTAATTCTAGGCTTGGCTTCCAATTTTCCATGAAGAGAAAAAATTTCAACCTCTCCTTCTGATATGTCGTCAGATTTTGACACAAGATAAGTAAACAAAGAGTAGAAATATGTCACTGCAAAATTTGTTGGAAAATACACAATTACCTTTTTGTACCTATATTTCTTAATCATTTCAAATAGTACTTTCGTTTTTATTTCCGGATCAACGACCATATAGGCTAAATTGAGACTTTCTGGTGCTGTATTTGTTTTGATCGATGAAGACTTCACAGTCACTTTGACTGGATTAGTCATTCCTGTCTTAAAAATGTCATTACCAGCTCCTGATATAGTTGCTGAAAATAAACCTGTTCTTCTCTGGGTTGGTAATAGTCTAACAATTGACTGGGTATCATTCAAAAATCCGACATCAAGTAATTTGTCCGCTTCGTCTAAAATAAGAATTTCGCATTTGTTTGTCTTCACTGCGTTATTTGAAAGAAAATCTAGCACTCTTCCCGGTGTTCCAATTAAAAGCTGAGGCTTTTCTGATAAGAAAGTGCTTAGATCCTCTCTCAAACTCTGAATAGAACCAACCAAGAGTTGTGACCGTATCTGGATCCCATCTTCAGGTTGCAGCTTGAGAATAGACTGGATAACGGTATCAATCTGATTGGCGAGCTCCCTGGTAGGTGAGATAATAATCGCACCAAAAAAGCCCTTTTTCAACTCTCCATCATCCAAGGCCTTCATTATCTTCTCAAGCACAGGAATCACAAAAGCTAATGTTTTCCCAGATCCAGTCACAGCTTCAACCACAACATCCTTATGCTGTGAAAGAAGAGGTATAGTGGATGCTTGTACTGGCGTCATTGTATCGAATCCAAGAGATACCATTGCATCACGAAGCCATGGTTTGATCTGGTAAGAAAGTGAATCCCACGCCACTGATGAATTTTCTGTCTTCATCTTTATCCAACTGTCAAAAATAATAAAGTCTTATTCTGCTAAGTTTTTTGTGTAGCCAAGAAATAAGGTACATATAACGATAGTTAGATTTTTTTTTTCATGAACAAAATAAATTTCCTTTTCTGGATGCCTTCTGTGCACCGACGTGAAAAAATTTCATCTCCGATACATTTTCGATTAGAGCCAACATCGTTAATACACCTATCTACAACGGAGTTGAAAGACAACAGAAAATGCAACGTTGGCGGTGGATCACACAACCGAAGCAATTTGTTCGATTCACAGCAAACAGAAATATGTCGGTTCATCATGAAGGAAATAAGAGTAATATGACAGACTATACCAATTGGTCAAAGAAACAGTTACTGCTACGAATTCACGAACTGGAGGGAAACAAGGTTACATCAGATGATCCATCTCTTGACAAATCCGAAAACAAGGAAACTGAAATCACTTTACCAAAACAGAAAAAACAAAAATGTTTTGACTTTTCCAAGTACGCAAAAAGAAAAATCGCCTTAAAATTTGCGTATTTAGGATGGAACTATCAGGGCCTCGCACTACAAGGGGAAGAAACCGAATTACCTACCGTTGAAGCCAAAATAATGGAGGCATTATATAAGGTAAAACTGATTGGATCTTTGGACCAAAACGAATGTGATTTCAGTCGATGCGGACGAACAGATAGGGGTGTGAGTGCCATGAATCAAGTTATATCCTTGAAGGTAAGGTCTAAGCTATCCGAAGAAGAGCTCAACGACAGTGCAAACGACAGAAAAGAAATAGATTATATAAAAACTTTGAACCAAGCGCTTCCTGATGATATTAGAATACACAGCATCTGTTTACGACCACCTTCCGATTTTGATGCAAGGTTTAGCTGCACTTACAGGCATTACAAGTATATTTTCAATGGAGAAGGATTAGATATTGAGTCAATGAACCGTGCTGCCAAATACTTCTTGGGGGAAAATGACTTTAGGAACTTTTGTAAGATTGATGCTTCAAAACAGATACATAATTTTAAGCGGACAATTTTACAGTCCCAAATTGACAAAATTAATGGACAAGAAAATTTCTATGTTTTCAACTTGAAGGGAACGGCATTCTTGTGGCATCAGGTAAGATGCATGATTGCAGTACTGTTAACAGTTGCACAAAAGCACGAAGAACCTACTATAGTGCAAGCTCTTTTAAACATTGAACAATTTCCTTCCAGACCTGTGTACAAGATGGCTCATGATATCCCATTAGTTTTATATGACTGTGGTTTTGATGAAAACTTGGTTAAATGGACTAAAGGTCCACAACGGACATTCAATGTCAACAAAGTAGTAGACGGGCTTTGGAACGACTATAAAGTTAAATCTCTTGTCGTCGACTTCATGAAAGGCTTCACAGAAGATATAGAATCTGAGAAAAATTCAAGCAAAATTTACGTTAATTTAGGTGATGGTATAGGACAGACAATGAACAGTTACATAAAATACGCAAAGAGAAGTCGCCTTGAAACCGCCGCTGAAATCAATGCCAAATGGAAAGGTAGAAGAGGCAATGCTGGGACAAGTCAGAAAAGTGGCCATTCAGAGATCGAGACCGGGGATCATGAGAATGGTATGTAATTAGACACCGTGTACATTCTATAATATAAATACAACGCATACTCGTTCTTAATTTTGTATATACTTTGTATTTTGGTCCGCAAACATCGACAGCACCCTGGGCTCATAAACGGAGATGACGCGGAAGATGAGATCTACATATGCTCATTTTAGATGCCAGCTGAACTTTTATCTGACAGTAATCTGCGACTTTATTATATCAGATGCCAAGACCGGATAGCAATTACAATGGATCAATTACTATCAAAGGCAGGAAGCACATTGGTAACATTTGCCGTAAGATCGGGGGTGCAAGTTGCTTCAAGCTATGTCATAAAGTCAGTGTCCACCTTGATGGATCACGTTCCTGAACAGCAAAAAAAGAAACTAGATAGAAAAAGGAATCAATTAGAGAACACAATTGAAACCGTCACATACTCTATTGAGGTCATAAGGCTGATGGCGGCTAAGGGCAACTCTAACTTAAACTATGTTTTAAAATTAGCCGATTATTTAAAGGAAGACATTGATGAATTTTCGAAAGATATCGAAATATTAACTGCGGATCTAAAGAAGAGAAATTTGAGCTCGGAATTTCTAAAAGTAATCGAGAAAACAATAGATGAATTAGTAGAAAAGATAGATAATATAGTTCCGATATTAAATTTGGTGTTAACTACTTACGGATCATCCACCATAAATAATTTTCAAGACTACGTTTCGCCCGGACGCCTGCTAAATGCCACCGTTCTAGTTACCCAATCGAACGCCCAATTCGAAGAGAAAGGAGCAAAAACAGAAGTAAATGTGGGGCCTGAGTTTTCCTTGACGTTTTACAATATATTTTACAATCACACTGCAGGCTCTAACGGTGGGCATCAGATAATATGGAGGGAAAAATATTCACGCTGCAAGTTCCAAGTTGTAAGGGTCCCAAATGCATATGTAGAATACTGCTACAAATTACGAATAGTTGAGGATTTTGATGATGAAAGATACCACGATGAGGAAGAAAAAGAGGAGAGCAAAGTTTATGATATTCGCCAGATTAGCAAACTCTTTTTTAGTGCATCAGGGAGACTTTTGAAACTTGAGGACAGATCTTCTCCAGTGTTAGTTTTGAAGACCAAGCAAATATCAGAGGAAGAATTAGACAAAGAGACGTTGAACGGTGCGGATGAGAAGGAACAAGACGAAAAAGCTATCGAATGGCTTGCGGTTGGAGATTATGAAGCTGGCGACGAAACTGAGAGCGATGAGAGTGAAGACGAAGAAGATGAGGAGGAACAGGAAGAAAAAAGAAATGCCTCTGATTCCAAGAAAGAAATTGAGGCAAAAGCAACGGACAAGGCAAAGGTCAACACCACTGTCGGAAGTAGTTCACCTTTGTCCCTATTAGAATACTTGATTAGACTATGCACATTGCAAGCAAACGACCAGATTTCTCTTCTAGATGTGAAGGATGAGAGACTACGTTTGTACTTGGCTGACGAGAACCAAATGAATAAACCTTCTAACAAACTTTCATCTTTAAATAAAAAAATGGAGGGGCTCAAAATATAATTGGCCTTTTTTGTAACTAAATTTATAGTGTAATATGCATCTTCCATGTATACCCAAAAAATGAAGCGAACCTCATCATCTGCTGAAAAATATTTATCTCTTTTTTCGAATGAGTAAACTGATTGCGTCGACATTCTTCTACCAAAACATTCCTACAAACTGCAGGACATTACTTTATTTCTAAGCATCAAACAAAAGCAATATGGTTGACATTGTAGGAAAAATCAAAGAAATCCAAGATGAGATGGCCCGTACTCAAAAAAATAAGGCCACTGAGTACCATTTGGGACTCTTAAAGGGTAAGCTTGCAAAGTACAGAAGAATGCTACTCGAGCCCGAAGCCGGAAGTGGAGGCGCCAGCAAAGGCCAAGGTTTTGAAGTTCAGAAAAGTGGTGATGCCCGTGTTTGTCTTATTGGATACCCTTCTGTTGGTAAATCATCATTTTTATCCAAAGTGACCAAAACCAAATCCGAGGCTGCAGCATATGAATTCACAACTCTGACGTCCGTTCCTGGTGTGCTTGAATATGAGGGAGCAGAAATTCAGATCGTCGACTTGCCTGGTATCATTAGAGGTGCAAGTGAAGGTAGGGGCAGAGGTAGACAAGTTGTGGCAACCGCAAAAACTGCCGATTTGATCATGATTATTTTAGATGCTACAAAGTCACATCAGCAACGTGAACACTTAGAAAGAGAGTTAGAAGCCATTGGCATTCGCTTGAACAAAGAAAAGCCTAACATGAATATTAAGATAAAAAAGACAGGAGGAATTAAATTGAACTGTCTGACACCCCCAAAGCACATTGACGAGAAGTTAGTGGCAACAATACTGAAAGACTACAAAATCCACAATGCTGACGTGATGATAAGAGACGAAAATATAACAGTTGATGACTTAATAGACGTGATAAACGAGCAGCACGTCGTATATACACCATGTCTCTACGTTTACAACAAAGTCGATTCAGTTTCGCTTGAAGAAGTTGACAGAATTGCGAGAGAACCAAATACAGTTGTCATGTCTTGCGAATTGGATTTAGGTATTCAGGACGTTGTCGAAGAGATATGGTACAGGTTAGATCTTTTGAGGTTATATACAAAGAGAAGGGGAACCGCCCCTGACTTCAAAGAACCTATGGTTGTGAGACACGATTCATCCATTGAAGATGTTTGTAATTCCATTCACAGAGACTTTAAGTTTCAGTTCAAATACGCTTTGGTATGGGGCTCTTCATCAAAATTCGGGAATGCACCTCAAAAATGTGGATTAAATCATAAGGTGCATGATCAAGACGTGGTCTCTATCTTCACCAAATGAGTACCTGTGTTAACGTAATTGTATCCGCATGCGATAATGTAAGGTTTATATAATACCTCTAATTTTCAATTCTTGCTCTTATATTCAGCCAAGATCTTCGTTGCTTCGTCAAACTTTTTTCTGTCACAGTCTAGTTGCGCACTGAGAACATCAATGTTTTGATCCCATGAATCTAAACGATGTTCTATATTGCTGAATTCCCCTTCCAATCCCTGTAGAAAATTCACGCTAGCCGAGGTCCTCATTATCAATTGATTTAAAAATTTGAATCGCTCAAGCAATACTTCCAAAAATGAGGGAAAGTCAGGTACTGACTTCACCTTTTCATATAAGTGACATAATTTTTTGTCCGTTAAAGGTATAATTTCCGATTTGTCTCTGATCCTTTTTGAGTCTTTAATGTAAATCTCGCAATTGGTAATTAGTTTGTTTAATTCATCCTCTATAGATTTGAGAGAGGATCCACCATCTAAGACTAGATTTACTCGCGTATACAAATCGTCTATGCTGTCTTGTATTGAAGGTGCATTACCTTGAGATGGCTCAAACCCTAAAATACTTTCAAGATTGGATATTCTTGATTCAAGTTCTAGCAACATAGTATCTGGTTCATTAGATGTGCTTACAGGTTCGAGCGTAATCATCTTTTCCTCCTCAGACTCATTTTCAATGTCATCTCTCTCTTTAGTGGGTGCCTGCTCCGTAAGTTTTTTGTCCCAATAGTCTAAAAATGTTTTCTGTTTTCCCAATTTAAAACATTCGATGTCAGACACAAGCTGGTCTATTTTTTTCTTTAAACTTAAATCTGTATTTTCTGAATCATTATCCATCTCAACCATTAGTGCACGCAATTCGCTCTCCAACATCGTGAATTTCAGTAACCTGTTTTTTTTCCTGACTTCAGAAGATTGACTATCTGGTGTTTTCCTGAATCCCTTGTTGGCGACATTATTTGTGAAATTGTACAATAGCTGAGCTTTCACTTTTGACTCAAAATCGCTGTGTATGGACTTTAAGTGAACTTGTGTGTCCTCCTCAATGACAAAGTCAGGATCAGCCTGCTCCTCTTTATTGGTGGTTTCACCTAATCCTGGATCGTTCACTACGGGGAGAGATTCTAGCACTTCGGGTTCATCTTTTGCGGCAGGAACATCTTGAGAATAATAATCTGTGGCCATAACTGACTTTTTTAAGACTCTGCTTATTGCCCTTATCAAAAGTATATCCGATTTGTCGGAGTATATAAAATATCGCAGAGCCTTGATGAAATCATGTAGATAGGTAATCACAGTACGCGAATAAGTGATTTTTTTCTATAAAAGGCGATTTTAAAAATAATTGATTAGTTGACAAGAGAATGTATTTATACACGAAAAAGGACCTGAACGCAATGTTCTGATTAAAACTTGAAGGAAAGAAGGCCTGAGAAAAGGGTGAATGTAAGGTTGTAGATATATACAATACTATTAGAAATGAACATATATATGTTGACCTGCTGAACGGACATGTCACAAGAGGAAGATAGTTGGAATAAGTTCGAGGGATGTATCTATCTAAGCAAGTGAGGAAGCGATTTTCTGGAACGTGTCCTCATCAATGGCCCCAATCTTGTATAGGTAAGTGACCAAACTCTGGATTAAGACGATAATCTCTTGTGGCTCCAAATTGACGATTATTGACTGTAGCATATTTCCTACGTTGACGTTATGAGTGGAGATAAAAGTTTCGTAGTACAAATAGGAGAAAGAACCCATGAGAAACTGGCAGTCCATTCTGTCTGTAATACCACCATGGCCTGGGATTGTGTGACCGAAATCTTTAATCTTGAAAGCTCTTTTCAAGCCAGAAGCAAAAAATCCACCAAATGGAGCAATCAATGATGCAAACATCGAGATAACCATTGTGTGGAAATAGACTGGTTTCACTTGTATGTATTCTTTATGAAGGATATCCACCAAGAAGCTTGGCAGAGTGTAGATTTGAGGAATGAAAACTGGGTTAGGGACACATTCCACGACGGAGAAGAAGTTTGTATAGATGTTGTCGAATACCGGACAGATGAAGTAATTCAAATTAGAAAAGATGTATGTGAAAAGGAATGAGGAAAACGTTGTGCAGATCCATGCTCCCACAAACCCTTCAACTGTTTTCTTTGGGGAGATGGAGATCAATTGTGTTTTTCCGAATGTGATACCGCATAAGTATGCAAAGATATCATTGATCACCACCAATCCTGCAGGCACGATGAACCAGAACATGCCGTGCAGGATATTGTTAACAATACAGTGCCCCTGTAGAATGACCAAGAGTAAGGTCATGTGTGTTACACACAATTGGGCAAACTGGAACTTGAGGGAGCCTTTCCGTAACGAGGCGACAAATCCAACAAACCCTGTGACGTACATGCAGTAGCTAATGAACTTGTGGTGCATGACAAGCTTGATGGCAATGACACTAGTGTAGTCTGATACCACGAAATTGGTTAAAAAATACTTGATCAGATTTCTACCGTCAAGGTAGAAGATGGTAGTCACCAAGAACCACCAGTTCAAAGGCTGTGTATATTTCAATTCCTCTAGCTTTGCTCTATGCGTGGTGATATTTATGCACTCTCTGAAAACCGCAATCTGAATGAGCAACACCACAACAATCGTCCAAAACTGTCCTGCTGTCAATGTTGCAAACAAAAGAACCGTCATGATCAACGTCCATATGGTACGCACAATGAATGTTTGTTTCTTCCGCTCCTTTTCGTTTACCACTCCAGACTGACTCGACTGGCTCGTGGCTGAAGCTGTCTGTGTTGGGCTATCAAGTTTGACTTCACTTTCCGATTGTCGAGATGTTTCAGGCTTAAGATCAGTATCTCTGCTTTTGTCTGTCTCTTCCGAGCGTGGCACTGCCGCAGGGCCCTCTGTAGGCTTTTCCTTTCCGCTTTCCACGTTGATAGTACCCATTTCTTGCTGCTATTACTGCGATACGGTTGTCGGCTTTTTCTCTTGAGACCACTTGGCTAATCCAGCACACAATCTGTCCTCCCAGTCTTTTATTTCTGTCCGCTAAAAGCACTTGCTTAATCAAAAAATACAAAATAATCGGAAAAAAAAGTCCTGTCGTCCAGAGACGGCCCTTCTGTCAGCTTACTATATTATTCTCACTATTCGCACTACGTATTACAGACATTGGCATTATCACATGCTACTTGCAAAAGACAAAAAAAAAAAAGGTCACGTGTACTTAACGTGTAATAGCACGTGACTCTGCCAATTAGGATATAGTGCCATTTGGAGGAGTTTTCCGTCGGAGAATTTAAAGTTTGAACAGGGAATAAGTGGAAGTAAAGAGTAGAATAATGGTAAAAACGACTCGGAATTAGGCTTCTGACTGGCCTTAGAGCGTGGAAAACAGTAGAAATGGGCACAGAAGAGATACTGAAGAGCTCTGACTCCCGGGTGTCAAAAACACTCGAAATGGGGAAGTATCAGAACCTCGACAAGGCCAAGTTGTTGGAAAAGATAGACGATGACATACAGGAGTTGAATCTACTCAAAAGCAGAATACGACAGTTGGATAATAGTGACAGCAATAGCGCCAGTGAAAACGGTAAAATACAAATAGAGCTGCGTTTGAACAAAGTCGAGTCAAAAAGCAGCGGAGAAGTAGCCGAAGAAGAAAAGGCAGAAGACAAGGAAGACAAAGGTGTTTTGATCAAGAGGCCGGAAACAGCCCAAAGCTGGAAAGACAACTCCAAGTCTACAGTGTTGGATTCGGCAAGAAGCAGACAGTATAGGCAATATGAGCTTGCCTTTGACCGTGTGAAACTGTTTTATCAAGAACAGCATGAAAAACAGACCGTTGCATATAACATTCAAGCCCGAATAAACTTCAAAACAAAGGTGAGGGATCGCATGACAATATGGGATGCTCTCATAAAGTTGAACAAGTTACTTGATGAGTCTGACCCAGACACAGAACTGTCCCAGATAGATCACGCTCTTCAGACAGCAGAAGCGATAAGGAAAGACAACAAGCCACGATGGTTTCAGTTGGTCGGCTTGATTCACGATTTGGGCAAATTGCTATACTTCTTTGACTCACAGGGACAGTGGGATGTGGTTGGAGACACTTTCCCTGTCGGCTGCAAGTTTTCAAAGAAAATCATTTACTATGAGTTTTTCAAGAATAATCCAGACACAAACAACCCGTTGTATAGAACAAAGTACGGCCTATACTCTCCGCATTGTGGGCTTGATAACGTCATGTTGAGTTGGGGACACGACGAGTACATGTACCATTTGGCAAAAGAGCAAACCACGCTTCCCCCGGAAGCATTGGCCATGATAAGATACCATTCATTTTACCCATGGCACTCGGAAGGTGCTTACAAATATTTGATGGACGAGAAGGACAAAGAAATGTTAGAATGCGTGCAAGCTTTCAATCCCTATGATTTATATTCAAAAACAGACGTGCGTTACGACATCCAAGAGTTGAAACCCTACTACTTGGAATTGATTGATGA
Source organism: Pichia manshurica (assembly GCA_005406165.1). Classification (NCBI taxonomy): domain Eukaryota; kingdom Fungi; phylum Ascomycota; class Pichiomycetes; order Pichiales; family Pichiaceae; genus Pichia; species Pichia manshurica. The sequence goes on along the minus strand of BJFO01000001.1, from coordinate 319,257 downwards.
GTTCTTTCCTAATAAAATTGTTGAATTTTAAGTCCCTCCATTACTGTTAATTTACCCTTCTTAACCTTTTCTTAATACAGATCTATCAGTATATAGTGCAGAAATATATAAGAATAGACGGCTACACCACTTTAAGGTTTTGTCAGATTTTAAATGTTTGGCTTTTAGTATACAATTATAGAGCAGAGGAATGTAAATGGAAACAAAGAACGAAAATGAACTGTAAAAAATATATATGACTGGGATTGCACTTTAACATTCCAAAATTCGAAGTGCCAAAAAAATTAAAAGAACCTGTCATCATACTACTATAAAAATCTTTAGAAAGATCTTTTATAGTTAGGCTCAAAATGATAACGGTGATGCATTTGGACATGAGAAAAAAATAACATAGAAGAAAAAAAAAGCTGGTAATATACATGGTTGAACTAGGATTATGGAAGAATCTGTATTATTCCAAAATGTTGTTCAATGTTATAATCACCAGGACTTTTCCACATATCTTCGAAGGTCGTTAGGATTGTGACATCCACACCGACATTGTCCAAAATAGATTGCACAGCGGCTAGTTGGTTTGCAGGGCTTGGTACATTGTTACCATTTGTGTCACCTGCATTTGGATATCCGGTTTCAGTGACGACAATATCCATGCTTCCACAAACTCCTTGCACAATCTCTATTTGGCCCGATACAAACGTACCAGCTTCACTAGCATAGCAATTGGCGTCAAAATATGAATGTGGATTGATACCAACAAAATCAATTTCCGAGCTTGTACATAGCTCAGGGTGGTTTTCGAAAGAAACAGGAGGCTCAGAAGTGGTAACTTTTCCGGTGTAACCGGCACTTTGCAATTTACTCTTGACTTCAGAAATTTTGGAGATCAAATCAGAAACAGAACAGTATCCACTGTTAATTGCCTCGTTACCAATCGTGATGTAAGAAAAGACTTCCCAACCATATCCCCCAGATCCGGCAGTAACATAAGAAATTAGGTCACTAACGGCAGTGTCAATTGAATCGACACCTGCGTCACTGATCCAGAAACCTTGGTTGACCACAAGTCCAATTTTCTTTGCAACCACCAAAACTGTGCTTAAGTAGTTACAGTCGTTACCATAAATTCTCAACTCGTTGATACCCTTAGATTGAATCAATTGGAGATCGCTCAAAACGGTAGAGTATGCCTTGCATGAACCATCATTGTTGTAAGGCGAATAAACAATGGAATGTGGCACTTTGGTTAAATAGCCAGATGAAGTTGCAGTTGCAGCAGAGGATGTAGAGCTGGAAGTAGATGAAGATGTAGCTTCAGCTCCGACTTGGGCAGCAGAAGAAGTGGTAACATTTTGTTCAGGAGTTTGTGTGGACGACGAAGTAGAAGATGTAGTTTCTGCTGCTTGTGTATTTGCGGCAGTAGTCACAGCATTCTGGGTGTTGTTGGCTTCAGTCGAAGTAGCAGCTGGAGCACTGGTAGTCTGTGCGGTGGTTGCAGTATTTGGAGCAACATTGATAGCACTTACCATAGTTTCAGGTAATACGGAGTAGAATACCTCACCATTTGGCCATGTAGTAACGTAAAATGATTGAGAAGTCGACGTAGCAGTTGTGGCTGTAGCTGCAGCTTCAGTAGTAACATCATCTTGCAGCGTCGAACCGTTGCCGTCTACAATGACAGTTTGTTGGACTGTGACGACAACCTGGCCAGCGGCGTCGCCCGTAACAGTGGTGGAGCAGTCTGCATTGTCTGAAGAAGTATAGTCATCAGCAAGGAGAAAGTCTCTTTTGTCAAGAATTTCGGTTGTGGCAGTGGCAGCAGGACTCAGCTCTAATGTAGTGACGATACTTTTAGGAATAGAGACCTCTGCAGCTGCGGAAATGCCAGTTGCATAGTTTGTTGACTCCACAGTGACGGCTGCAGGCTCTGCAATAGGGAGTGGAATTGGAGCCGCAAGAATAGCGTTTATTATTGTTAGAAAGGAAAAAATTAGTTGGTGATTCATTTTGTGTAATTTTTTTATTTGATTTGTTGGTTAACAAGTATTTGAAGAAGTAATAGTTGTTTTTCAGAATTGTTTGAAACTAAAGAATGTAAAGAGTGGGAGTTCTATTTTGTAAAAGAGTGAAAATAGTTGGACTTCTGTTTATGTTTAAAGAGAGTAGAAAGTTGGTTTAGTAGGACGAGGACGAACGAGCGAATGAACAAATGCTGAACTAGTTGATATTTTTTCCTTTCTAATATACCATGTGAAGATAAATGAATGTGACTTGGTTAAAAGAGCTCACAGAGGAAAAAGAGAAAAGAGGAAGCAAAAGGGACGGAAAAAGTTAGAGCATTTAGTCTGCTTTTATCGAGAGTTCTGCTCTAATTTCAAGACTAGGGAAATGGGCATCGAGTTTTATAATGTAGGAACAGAACTCTAACGAGCCATCGTGTCCACCCGGCTGACTCTTGCTGGGTTGCCGGGCTGCACAAATGCAGCATAGATACGTGCAGTATCCTTCCTAGCTGGGCAGCGGCGGGTGCCAAGAGACATCTCCGAGGAAAGTGCAAGGTTCTGATGGCTGGGTTATCAGCAGCTGAATTTCCTTTTTGGGAACATCGTTCTTTTTTTCGGAGCTTCTCGCCAGACATTTACTGCCGGATCGGAGAGGGGGGGCGGGGTCACAGCAAATAATTCGAGTTCCCTCTATTGCAACAGATACCTTGGACAAGACCTGGGTCCTGTTCTATCGTTTGAACCGGTTCAAACCTTACACAAGACGACATCAGGGAATAATAGGACCCACTGGATCAGGCTTTCAAACGTCTCCTACACACGAGAAAAGGTCGGCGACGCGAGCTAGAAAGACAGAAGGAGCCTAAAAAAACAGACGAGGAGCCGTCGCCGCCTAAAGCATGAAGATGCAGCCCAGCCACCTGGAGGGGAAGGGAAGAGTGGTTAATGAAGAGACGATGCCAAGAGAGTCGATGGCAGAACAGGACTAAGGTAGTCTGTTGCAGAATAATGGTAGTGTGTTTTTCGGCAACTGCGGTTGCTAGTACTGTATAATGGATGGCCCGCTGGCTGGAAATGCCGATCCACCTCGATTGCGTCAGCAGAAGGGCTGGCGAGAGGGAGAAAGAGAGCAGAGCATGCTTGTTTGCATCACCAGCCGATGGTACTGTACACATGGCAGTTGCCCCATAAGGGATCCGAGGAGTCTGCGCCATGCTGGTGTCTCCTAGAGCACTTGTACTAGTGCTGGTGATCGACAATACGTGCAGCAAGCCAAGCCATGAATAGTCTTGTGGAGATTCCTCCCGAACCGCTAGACAAGTTCCTGCAAGGGAACAAGAGGGAGCAGGATTCAGGGAGACAAGTAACTGAAAAGGGAGAGGCAGACGAACACGCCTTCGTAGAGGACAATCAAAACTGTAATAACGACAATAGTAATAGTGACTATGTTCGGAAGGACAGCAGTGCCAGTAAACATCGTAAGCGTATCTCCGAGGGACATGGGGAAGCCATTGTCAACTTCAACGAGGAAGAGGAATATGTGTCTTCATATTTACCTATCACCTGCTACTCTCTATTGATCGCACTGGGGGGGCTCATCTTTGGCTACGACATCGGAACCATTGGAGGGTTAGTGGATCTACCATCTTTGAATTCTCGGTATGGTGACAACGTTCAAATCAATCCGGCAAACTTCACTCCTATTGTCAAGGGAGCATTGGTAAGCGTTTCCTGCTTGGGTGGTTTCACCAGTGGGATTCTTGCTGCCAAGCTTATCCCCGCCATTGGTATGCGTTCCACGGTTTTTGTATCGATGCTCATGTACATCACTGGTAACACGTTAATCTTGTTTGCCGACTCTTGGGAAATGATTCTCTGTGCCAGAGTGTTTAACGGGATCTGTATCGGCTTAACAACCATCACATGTCCAATGTACATCAGTGAGATCACGCCAATTAAGGAGAGGGGATTGTTCACGAGTTTGAACCAGCTCTTCACCACTATCGGAATCGTCATTGGTGCGTTGAGCGTTTTGTTTTCAGCTACCCGATACTATCCAGATGACCCTTCCCAATACCAGTATCCCTTGCTGCAAGGAATTCTATTAGCCACGATTGGCGGGTTAGCTATTTGGTTAGTGCCGGAGTCACCAAACTGGTTGGTGAAGAGCTCCAAGCCAATCAAGAAGGTAAAGAAATCATTGAGTAAATTGCGTAGCTTGCCTCCAGATGATGAGATTATAATCAATGCAACAGCCAAACTTTTTGACTACAATTTCCAGATGAATAATATTCATCATCTAGAGAGCAAGAATTCAACGTCTATTTTAAAGGGTAAACCAAAATACCTCCAAAGAACGCTAACCGGGGTCATCTTGTTAGGTTTCCAGCAGTTTACAGGTATCAACTACTTCTTCTTCTACGGCATTACAATATTTGAGAATGTCGAGTTAAAAACTCCATATTTGGTTCCGGTAATCTTCGGAGTCGTCAACTTGATATTCTCTTGTTTGTCAGTATACACCATTTCCATTTTCGAAAGAAAGGTCTTGTTAATCTTTGGCTCAGTCTGTTTGACTTTGCTTATGGCCACTTTCACTGCTGTGGGAACCTTCTGTGACATCAATTTCCACATAACGATTTTACTCATCGTGCTATCATGTATGTTCATCTCCATATTCAGTCTAACGTGGGGTCCGGTTGCTGCTGTAATGATTTCCGAATTATACCCACCAAGTATTAAAGTAAAGGCTATGTCTATATGTGGGTCCAGTGGCTGGATTTTCAGTTTCACCATCTCGTTGGTGATTCCGACCTTGACGGCAAAAATTGGCTTTGCCTTAGGCGGAGTGTTTGCTTTTGTTACGTTTCTGAGCGTGTTTTTCGTGCACTACATTGTCCCCGAGACAAAGAATGTTTCGAGTACCCGCTTGGACAGAAGCTACGAGACAAATACCAGCAAATATGGGCTAGTGCTACACAAATGAACAGGCGTCATGCAGTGGCAGAAAAATAATAAGGTAGACGATGAAAAGGAGAAAAAAAAAACATAATAAAAATGCCCCGAGCTCGGTGACATCTGTAATTGCTCAAATGTTAGCCCCTGGATAACCTGTTTCATTTCTTGGTGATATTTTGCTATCAAAACAGAGGAAAAATGGTTGATGTTGTTTTTTATATTTTTATAGTATATTTAATTAAACTAAATTAAAAAAGTTGATATTCACAATGTGTAACTAACATGACAGACAAAGCATCAAGAAAAAGGACATTGCAGGACACAGCTTCTGGCTAACTTAATTCAACTTAACGGGAAGTAGCATGGACCTTTTGGAAAGCACCCTTAGCTTGTTGCTTGGAGATCTTAGCACCAGAAGCAACTTGCTTGGCCTTTTCTGCCTTTCTCTTTTCCTTGTCAGCCTTCTTCTTTTCCTTGGCAGCAGCAATAGCTTCTGTTCTCTTGGCCTTTCTTTGTTCTGGCTTCAAAGATCTTCTTTCCTTGATCAAGTCTAAGGAAGCACCGACAATGGCTCTTTGGTGCTTGACGGCCTTTCTGGATCTCTTCTTGGAGACTTCTTCAGTGATACCCTTCTTGTGGTGTCTTCTGTATAACACAGTCCATGCGATTCTTCTTGGGTTCTTTCTTTGGTTGAACAAGGAGGCGGACTTTGAGGATTGGAATCTGAAAATCTTGGAGTCACCTCTGATGAAGAGGGTACCTCTGCCTGGGTAGATCTTGGAACCTGAAAAGGAGTCAACTTCGACCTTCATTTCTGGATGATGTTAACGCTGTCTGGCTGTTTCAAATACAGTATTGTACACGTCAAGATGTGAGCCCGAGAGAAGCAACAAATGTACAATCTTCACCACGGCACTAATCAGTGTCCCTCTCTCTCTCACCCTCTGGGCCCAAGCTCCAGCATTCCTCACAGTCCTCCCTCTCAGTCTCCGCCCTCCCTCTCTCTCTCTCTTTCCAGATTCTCTCGCTCACAGAAAAAAATTTTGGCTGTCCTATCGAATCCCAGCGTGCGGTGCCCGGGGTATATAAGGCCAGTCACGCGCGGTATATGCGTAACCCTTGCACCGCACAATGCGCTTGGCCAAAGGTGAAAAATTCAGAATTTCGGTGAAAAAAAAAATTGGAGTCCCGCGAGGAGTATAAAAGCAGACCGGTCGCTGTCTTCGAAAGTGCATGGTGTAGAATGTACGGGAGTGGGTGTACTCTTGAAGTGGCTTCCTTTAGCATCCTGAGACCGGAGTGAAATAATTAATACACAGAGATGGTCAGTATATCTTTTGTTTTCCCTGCCAGTCAGTTTTGACTGGACTGACATGAACGGACTGGGAGGAAGGGACGATGCTGTTGCTGCTGGACGGCGGCCAGTGCCCTTGCTATCCAGTTCTTCTATTCACCAGCCCATGTGTTGCATGGTTTATTCTTTCCCCATGTGGGTTCGACACTGTTTGTTGTCCGTCAGCGGTCTTTTCCCTGGCGGGCACCGTGTAGCAGTCTGTCGAACTCACGTGTGCAACTCCACAGGGCTGGCCATAGACATGTCGATAAGTTTTGTGAACCCCGTATACTAACTCCGTAGCGACTCGTGTCCTTCCACTTTTGTTGCTGTTGTCTTGCAGGCCCCAAAGAGCAAGAAGAATTCCGACCTTATGAACGCCAAGTTGGCCTTGGCCATCAAGTCTGGTAAGTACACCTTGGGTTACAAGTCTACCATCAAGTCTATCAGACAGAACAAGGCTAAGATGATCATCATTGCTGCCAACACCCCTGTCTTGAGAAAGTCCGAATTGGAATACTACGCCATGTTGTCCAAGACCTCTGTCTACTACTTCCAAGGTGGTAACAACGAGTTGGGTACTGCTTGTGGTAAGTTGTTCAGAGTCGGTGTCTTGGCTATCTTGGATGCTGGTGACTCTGACATTTTGTCTGTTGTCCAAGCTTAATTCTGATGTGTTTCACGTGTATATATATATCTATACTAGTCTGTATACTCTTCTAACACGGAATTTCTCCTCGGATAAATTTCTTCCTCCGCTCCCTCTCCGCTTCAGCCGCTCGCCTCATTTTCCCCAGGGAGAACACGGTGGTAGTTGTGAATCCACCACTTGTTTCTGACGGCGTTTCTTCGTTCGTTCTCCCGTCTTTCTCCTCCTATTAGCTCCAATCCGACCCTAAGACTGTCTAGACCCGCTGCAAACGACACAAAGCAATGGCAGATACAGAAGAAACAAAGCTCACTTTGGAAGATGGCTTTTTCGATGTCTATATCCGTATGAAGCAGTCGCCAGAAGATGACTTCTGTTTCGAAGTCAACAACAAAACGACCTTCAGAGACCTCTTCGACATTTTCACTACCATTCCTGTTGTATTTTCCCCTTCAATCTTCTACGACAGAATTCCCATCGGGTTTGCAGTTTCCTATTTCCCAGGTGTTCTCACCAGAACAGGAAGTTTTATATACGACATTGAGGCGGACAATAGCAAGTATCTCACCGAAGTTACGAATCTTGACGAAACTGTGAAAAGCAAGTGCCTTCCAGGCCAGCTTATTGTTCCTCTATTCAGAAAGCGTAGATTGTTACACCTTTCGGTACTTGCTTTTCTCGCTGCATGGCTCTACACCGATTTGCCGGATTTTATCTCCCCGACCCCAGGCATCTGTCTTACAAACTATATGACTGATGCTATCTGTTACCTTTTGACAAATGTTATAGACAAGCCGGAACAGGCACAGAAATTTTACAATGACGTTCATGAACCTGTTACCGCCATTGGACAGTGCTTCTATTTCGTTTTCCACATTTTCAAGATCGCTTTGTTCTATCTCATCCTCTGGGCAGGATTGTTCAACCCATACTCCTGGAAGAAACCTTCTCTTAACCTTGAAAGAGAAGATTTAATCAGGCTTGGTTGGACTGGTGTGAAAAGAGTGAGGAAACAAGGGTATCAGGATGAATTTAGAAAGCTCATGCTGGCCAAATATGGTGGCATCATGAACACGTATAAGAATGGCAAATTGTCCTACATCAGTCAGTGCTTTGTCAATTTGGAAGAGGGCGAAGGTTATGACAGTCTCAAGCATCCAATATCCTTGGAGGGGCAAAATCCATCTTCCCCAACCTTTGTGCTCTCTCGTGAACTTCTTCTCAAAGAGCGTGCATTTCTCAGTGCAAACCTTTCAAAAATGCCATACGACAAAGCATATGCTGAATTGAAGAAATATAGACAGGTTGGACCATTGCATCCTTCCCCAGAAATCCAAGCTCTTACCGACGCAAGATTCAAAGAAATCAACGAAAAGATTGCTGAAAAGGAAGCCAGCACGAACTCTGCCCTTAAAAGAGTCTTGGAATCCAAAAAGACGGACTGATTGTGCCTAATTTGCTCATCTACGTTATTTTTTCCACTATGGCTCATGTACTCTACTCCTCCCGTTGATCACTATCTTCAACTACTGTCTAAGCTTTCCTTATGCGAAATTATATTAACTTTTTCTTTTCTTTATAATTTATACATGTATGCATAATAATAACCAATCATCTATAGCAAACCTAATCATACCCTAATTCCTTTGACAAATCCCTGAATTCGTCAAAAAATGGCAGGTTCAGAAGCTCTTTGGCATCTAAACGATCACAAGGATTCAACACCATACTTTTCTTTAATACCGTAATCGCCTGTGCATACTCTCTGCCGACTTCGTTATCCTGAATAACTCCCTTCTTGTCAATGGCAGAAAGCAATTCCCATGCCGGCGAATCCTCACCAAAGGTGTCACCCTCTTTACAATCCATCAGCACTGCATTAGCAATCAACGCTTCTAAACTTATCTTATCCTTGATCTTTGGGATGTTACAATCAAACTCAAGCCCGTGAAATAATGCACATTCTTTCATTTCATTTATTCCAAATATATTCGTGATTTCCATTATGGCCTCTATGTCATCGGTGGAATTAAAGAACGGAAATCGGCGTGACAACAATGTTAAGAGCATCACACCAGCAGACCAGATATCAATTTTTTTGGACTGATTATTACATTTGAACAGAACTTCAGGGGCACGAAAACCTCTAGTTCCCGCCCTATTGGCACGACGACCAGGCCTCTGATCATCTTTCAGGTACCCATTTTTTGGAAACTGTCCGGCATAGTCAACATTCAGTTGACGTAAGGTGTTGCTGTTATATCCTCCGAAGGAGCAGGGGCATTTGTTGGTAATTGGTTCGGTGTCGATTTCAGCTAACCCAAAGTCAACCAAAACCCCTCTCCTAGTGAATGGATCGTATAAGAAGTTGGTAGGTTTGATATCTCTATGAATAATATCTTTGGAATGGATGAAATCCAGAGCTTTCAATAAATCAAACATATACGCCTTGATCCCAAATAATGGTAAATCCCGGTAAAAATCACGAAAATCCGAATGCTCGTAGTATGGTAAAACTGCAACCACTTGATCTTCATGACGTAGCACATCTAACAATGGAGCAACATTTCTATGGCCACGTAAAGTGTATAGCAATTTTAGCTCATTGTATATTCTCTGTGGCGATGATGTGACGTAAATTCGTTTCAATGCTACAGTTGATTTGATTCCCTTCGATAGCATGTTTTTGGCCACAGGTTTAGCCAAATAGACGCTAGAAAACGTACCTTCGCCAATTTTCTGTAAGACCTTGTATGAATCCTCTAAGCCAGGGAAATTGCTGATAAACGAGTACAATTCTTGATTTTCACTCGGTGTAAGCGCATACTTTGCTTCAGTCTCAGAGATATCTTGATCATCTGAAATTTTCGATATTGTACTTACACCTGCATCTGTTCCCGTTGTCGTTCCTGTCCTGCTCCTCTTTGCTGTCGTCGCGTTATCGGAGTCATTAACGATCATCTCCTCAACCCTTCTCTTCTTGGACACTTTTTTAGTCTTCTCGTTATGAGCTTGTTCCAAGATGGATTCGTTGGGGTGCAAATCCTTTGCCAGCAGTTTCTTTACCTGAGGTTTCACTCGTCCCCTTTCATTCTCTTTGTCCTTTTCTTTGTCCTTCGAAGATCCCTTTCTCGGTACAAGGAACACGTTATCTTCTTCTATCATGGACTCCTTGATGTTTTGCCTCTGCGTCCTGCTCGACTCCCTGACATTATCGTAAGATCGCCTCATTTTCCTTCTACTTCACAATACTGGATAGGAACAACAAAAATCATCAACCTCCGGTGCTTTCGGTGCCTTGTGTAGTTTTTATACTCTGAAAAAACAAGAGCCTCAAATATGCCTCCCGGAAAGTCTCATTCATGTCAACACGATTCCACGCAAATCTTTCCGCACCACTGAGAGCATTACGCGTATTCACACTACAGCAGATATAAACATTGCCTACGTTCCCTTTAATATGATCAATCTACAATCAAGACTTGTTAGCTGTCAATCAGCAACTATTAAACCTAATCTATGAAATTTACCCGTTACCATCGTTAGATGAATCATTCAGGGGGTAAGTTTTCGCTTGGAACAGGAGATTCGGGCGTGGAGCTTCTGCCGTCTTTAGAATTTGACGGTTTTAACGTACACAAAAACAGACTATCCTTTGCTATCTCTGTAGCTAAAGCCAACTTCTCAGCATTCTCTTCTGTCCAGCTTTCATCTTTCACATGGATATCTTCATCATTAGCACCCTTTTCAACCTTGTACTTGAACGTCTTGCATAATTCTTGCAATCGTAGCATTTCTCTAGTGTCCCCGTTTTCAGAACAAACGACCAGCATCGAGTTCGGTGACAAGTTGTCATAAATTCGTTTCAATCTATCATTAACTTTTGTGTACATTTCTTCTTCTGTAAAAGATAACTCTAAATTCTCCACAGAGTTGTTAGGAGAAAACTTTTTAAACCATTCTAATTCCCTTAGTTTCATAACAATTAAATCAAATTTAGGTTGGTGTTCAATAAACTCGTCTATGACTGCATCATCCGACTTGCATTGTATCTGAAGCTCATGATGGCCAAAATCTTTCACATTAGAATACCCAATAACAACAGAACTTTTAGGAATTTTCTCACCATTAGCAGTCTTGACCAGTTTGTAATTTTGCGAAATTCGTTTAAACAATGATTCCATATTATAAGATTTTCCATAAAGGTAGCCTTTGGAGAGTTTTAACTTCACAAGTTCCATACAACTAATGCAATCTTCGACAGAGTCATGACCCGAAAACCCTTTTTGAATAGAAGTGTCAAGATGGGAAGACATAAGCATTTTTAATGAAGCCTTTGCAGGAGGTCCCCGCGGATGATCAAAACAAATTGATGTATCAACAATCTTAGGATGCTTTATTTTGAGCATGTTTAAATCGGACTCTAACGAATGTCCTATTAAGGTATCGTTCGAAGAAACAATCGAAAGTATCTTGTCTTGAATTTCTTCCACAGTTGTCTTAGCCTCTGCTATCTTCTCTTCAGTGATACCAGACCATTGAGTCAAATAATCCACAATAGGCTCAGTTGGTATTATCAATTCGTCAATCAAAACGTTGTTATCAAAATCAGTCAAGGACACTCTCGTTAAAACTCTGTTATGTTCTGATCGGCACATCTCACAATCCAACGCAAAAGTCTTGGATCCTTCATGTTTGAAATCTTTGGTGCTTTTGTAATCACTAGTTCTATCTATCATCTCCTGTGTTGCACCATCAACATCCTTGTGTATAGGGTAATTATTAAAAAGCAACTCTTCTAATTTCAAGTACAAATCCGGCAATATAATTTTCCTATTTTCATTTTCCTTCTGAATTGCCAGTCTCTGTTTTTTGGATAAAGAGTAGGATACTAATGATGAATATGTCGAATAAATGCATTTATTAGAACCCGGTGAGACCATCGGTACAACCTCCTTAAAAATTTTTGGGAAGTTGTCAAGGTTTGGATTAACTTGGTATTTGGAAAGTAGCAAAGGGTTAGTTTCATCCTTCAGATTTGGCATTCCAAATTCTTCGTTTGTAAGGCCACGAAGAAATACGATAACAAACTTATCAACGCACTTTCTATTCTCTAGCTTGCACCATCTAGGTTTGAGATCCATATCTGTTAGGGAATATAGAAGCAAATCTCGGATCGATGATATTGATGCCTTTTTCTCTCTATCACCATAAATAAATAGTTGAGGTTCAGACTCTAAAAATTTCTTCTTCCTTACGATCACATTCTGAGCTACGGAAGATCTTCTTCTTTTTGCGCCTCTAGTGCTTTTAGCCGGCAATGTTGAAATTTCATTGGACTCAGCAATGGCAGAGTCAGTGAGTGATTCCAAGGAGTTGGAATTGGAGTTCGAAACATCCTGGAGTTTCATTTCCCTTCTCTTCAGTTTTTTAAGTTCTTTTCTCTTTTTAGTTCGTTCTTTCCTACTGTTAGCTCTAGAAGTTGCCTTTTCGTTTTCCGGCTCAGCTTCTCCATCCATGTTAGTTTCCTTGTCTTCTATATCTTCACTTGAGCCATGTGTGGAGTGATCTTTTAATGAAGATAAAAATTTTTGGCGTTCATCAAAGGAATCGTCGCCAACGGAAATGCTCAGTCTAGCAACATGACGATGAACATTATTATCATCATCTCCATCGTTATTATTATTTGCACTTCCAGCTTGTTTTTCCATAAGTGCCTGGTTCATCTTAATTTCAGTTTCACTCTCGGGTTTCTCTTTGAAGAAACCTAAAAGTGGTATGGTAGCAAAACTTCAAAATGCAATATGAAAGTGGATCAACAGCACAGATATTCTAAAAAACGCAAAGATAGACAATAGTTTAGACCCACTATTAGATTTTCTTCCTTTCTGAAAAACGTTTAGTAACTTTTGTGCCTTGTTCAGTTCATTGTCTGTCAATTGCGTCTTCGACAGAAAGGGCAGCAGGAGTATTTTTTTTTCGGGGAATAATGGGAAACGAGATTACGTAACTGGAGTTAAATTTTTAAGAAATTTGGAGATTTGATAACATAAAAGAAGACAAACAATACTCTATCATTTATTAAACATTGCTATTCCAATACGACATCCAAAGTGACCAGTCAAAAGAATCATCTAATAGGCTAATATTACGAAAAGTGTCTTCCCGTGAATCAGTGAAAATATCATTGTATTTTATCGGAGTTTCGGAGAATGTAGCATCTGCCAAAGGTTGCAGAGATGTTGATTTATCCAACGGCATTAAATTAGTCCAAATCTGTCTCATCTTCTCTTTGCTGTCTGCTATCTCAAAAGGAAAGTATATTAAGAATCCCATTCTGGATGTTTCCGAATTTGAGAAAGATTCGAGAAGTAAAGAACGTAGAAATTGCTGTAAAAAATCTATTACGGAAATTGTCATCGCTTTATAAATCCATTTGGAAACGTTAGTTACCAAAACAGTGCAAGATTTCCATTGATAAACATTATCGTTTAAATCAAAGAAGGGATCGACTAAACGGTGCAATTGAGGGATTAAACGATTTTTTTTAATTTCTTCATCTGTATCAGAATCATCGTCGATTGCTGAATTAACTATTTGAGCCAGATTGTCCTCCATAGAATCAATGAAGATTAGAACGTCAATATCTGATGCATCATCGTCCAAAAGAGATAAAAGATCCTTAGTTTGTGATAAATCTTCCAAAGCTGGATCATATATTGTGTAGATCTCAAAACATCCTTCAACTGGCTCTTCTTCTTCATCTTGTTTTATATATGTATAATTTAAAACATTCTTATTTAACTCACTTTGCTTCAAATCCACAGGAGGTTCATATTGCAAATAGTTATATATGGATTCCAGCGTTTGAATGTAGTCCTTATCTGACGGGCGAACAAGAAGTAAAATATGATTTCGCTGCTGTTTTACCGGAGTTTCTAGGGCATGAAGGAAAGATTCGAGAGATTGGCTTGGAGGCATAATTGACCTACCCTAATAAATGCGTTCCAAGGTGTAGATATCCATTTCGGGGAAGAATTCATGTGCCTGTAACTTAGATCCGGCGTTTGTGGATGTAAACACCTCGAATTTCGTGTTAGCGACTTTTTCACCTTTGACGGGAAAACAAGTATTTCTACGCAAACGGCGGTCGAAATTATGCGGTTTGGTTGGATTGGGACTTTTATATATATATATATATGCATAAAGAAACAGATGTAACTAGAATGCTTGATGCATAATGGGAAAAGAATTTTACTTAGAATTGTCGTTGTAATCGACTGACTTCCGGGCGGCAGGACCTGCAGTATGTCTTTTCACTCTGTTATACATTGTGACGTCGTAGTTGATAATAAAATCGACGATCACCCAACACCAGCTTTTGTGCTGCGGCAAGTTATCATAAAATTCTGGTGCTTCTCTTCTCAAAGTAGGTAATTTAGACCATGCAATAAAAGGAAAGTCGTGGTGTTCCGTATGATAACCGACGTTCCATGTGAAAAAATTAAGGGGTCCATAGTAAGAGTAAGTCTCTTTCGGAGGCTTGGTCTCAAAAGGGGTGAACAGCTTCGGAGGATCGAAGATATAATGCTCGGCAACAAAGTGGCCCGCTGTTGGATGCAGGGAACCCGCAAAGAAAGAAGACAACAAAAAGTATAAGAGAGAGTACCAACCCCAGTGTGTCACCATCAAATAGTCCACAAAAAACTGGACAATAACATTTAGCAAATGGATCGATGTAAACTCAATCGAAGTGATAAACATAGGTCTGAACGCGTAGAAAAAGATTTGGAAAGTGGCAAAAAAAGCCTTACCCAAGACGTTTGAAAGAAGCATTGCTTCCAAATACGTTGGCAGGTCGGTGTCATACACCTCGTCACCGAGGAACTTGTGATGTAGTTGGTGGTATGGCTGAAAAGAAGCGGAGTAAGGTATTCCGATCGGAAGGTTTGCGATAATGGAAAAGAGTCTATTGTGGATAGGTTTCTTAAAGCCGAGGTTGTGTGAGAGTTCGTGGATGCAGAGGAAGCAGTTCTGACTTGCAAATCCGCCGATCCAGTAAGCTGTGAGTAGAAAGGGCCAGGACAGTGGGTAGGTGTTGCGTAGCAAATAAGCGATGGTGAACTGTAAGAACACGACACCGAGGGAGATCCACTTCGTCAGAGGCTCGTGTCCGGTCAGTTTCGTAACGTGAGGATACTTCTTCAAAATCTGCTTCCTTCTTTCGACATGGGGATCCTTCTCATTTGTCCAGAAGAACTCGTGGTACTGCGTCATTGTGGTCTCTATATCAGCGTCGGTGTCAATGGTCTCTGTTGAAACACTCGGCGGTGATACCCTCTGCTTCATTTGAGGGGCGGACATGGCAACAGGCGTGAGTATCTAAGCGGTGAAGATTGATCTGTGTTCTGACAGATTCACTTGGCCCCAAACACGACACGGAGATCGTGTTGACACCAGTCAAACTCTATTCCACAACTACCTCCGGAAAGCATGCCACTTTGGTAAGCCTTTGGTTCCTCGGGTTACGTAAGCCATGTTACCCGGCGAAAGCGGGCTCGGCGAGAAGCTTCCTCGAAGAAGAGGAGGACAGAGGTGAACGAAAAGACGGGATGGTGGAAAGTTAGAGGCAGAATGAAGAATGGGTAGGATAATCTGGGAGGATAGATCAGATTCAAAGTGCATAGTTGATTCAACACGATTCCCTAAAGCGGTGTTTCTTCGAAAAACAAAAGAACGAAGCAGAAATAAAAGTTCCCCGTCGTTTTTTGGCACCCGGTTACCCGTTTTTCACTTCTCCACCTGATATTTACACACCAGACAGAGAGACACCACGTTAGAATAGACTGACAGCTCAACCAATAAATCAGGCACTAGCTTCATCAAACCAAATAGTTTTAATACGCATTCTACGTGCTTTTTTCTCTTTCATCCCGAACTCGACTTAAGATTCCAGAATGCTTTCCTACTCTAGACTGACCGTGAAAAGTTCGAGAGCTATTGCGATCCCTGCCCTCAGAACAATGGCTACCACGGCATCGAAGGAAAACCTCGTGGAGTTCAACGTCCACGGGAATGCAAGGACCGTTACTTTGAACAGACCAAAGAAATTGAATGCGCTCAACACGGAAATGTGCTCTGAGATCATTCCAAGACTTGTTGAGTACTCCAAATCCAAGGCTGCAAATTTGGTCTTGATAAAATCCAACTCTGAAAAAGCATTCTGTTCCGGTGGTGACGTCGTCCAATGTGCAAAGAATAACCTTGTCGGTGAATCCCTCAAATCAATCGAATTCTTCCAGAACGAATATAACTTGAACTACTTGCTTTCGATCTACGGTAAACCTATTGTTTCCCTCGTCAACGGCATAGTGATGGGAGGTGGTGTAGGGCTATCTGTCCATGGTGCTTTCCGTGTGGTCACTGAAACAACAAGGTTTGCTATGCCTGAAACTTCAATTGGTTTCGTAAGTGATGTTGGTACATCCTATTGGCTACCAAAGCTAGATGCAAACCTTGGCTACTACCTCTCTTTGACCGGTGATGAATTGACCGGCTATGACACGTTATTGCTGGGTTTCGGAACTCATTACGTTCCGGCCAACAGATTCCCAGAATTGCTCAACAGGTTGTCGGAAATCGAATTACCTGACTTGTCCATAGATAGAAGAAACTCTAAGATTTTCAACCACAACAGTAGTTCGCAACTGTTTGCAATTGTCAACTCTGCGATCGAAGAGTTTGTCGAAGAAATTCCAAGAAACCACAAATTTAAATACTCCCCAGATCAGTTGAACACCATTGAAAAATGCTTTGATCCAAAGAAAAACAAGTTTGTCGAAGACATCATCAACTCACTTAATGAAGATGGATCTGAGTTTGCACTCGAGACTATTAAAAAATTGAACTCCAAGTCTCCGCTTTCTTTAAGCCTTAACTGGAATTTATTGTCAAGAAACAAAAATGCCACCATACAGGAATCCTTGACTAGAGAATTAAGATTGGCCGCCAAGTTGATGACTCAATATCGTAACAATGATTTCAACGATTTTATAAACAATAAGTTAATTGAAAAGAAGTCCGAGATAATACCATCGAAGTATTACCCAAGTATCAAAGATGTGCCAGCTTCCATTGTTGACGATTTGGTCTCATTAGATGTCTACAACCCACAGTTAGCCGAAGCTTCAACTGATGAATCCGAAAATAAGGAGGCTTTAGAGAAGTTAATCGAAACCTTGAACAATTTGAAGATTAATAACTTCTCTGAATTGGGCGAGAGCGTTTCCAACTACTCCAAAGCCCCTCATCATATGGGTTTACCAACACAGTATGAAATTGAGAACTATGTGAAAGGCTCTAAAAATTCCTCCAACCTCCCACCGGTGACCTTTGCTGAAACTGTGAATTATTTCAGAACGAAATACAATGAGAAAGCGGGTGTTACTAAGAAGGTCAAGATGGTCTTGAACAGAAAAACGCATCCTAGTCCTGTCGATGAGGGCTGTATCGAGTGGACTGATTAGGTCTATTAGTGTTTGCTCGGCATTATATGCAGTTATAGAATAGTAGGTTTTGTAGAGAACGTACTGAACATGTAAATAGTGATAAATCTATCAAAAGCCATCAGAAGCGAGGGAAAAAACTAAAATGGTTTAATTCGTGTAGGGGAGGGTTCAAGCCAAGAGCTGTAACCCAAGGGAAATCGAATGAGCTAGTCAGGCCATGCTTTCACCACTGCATACTAGCGATAAAAGGATTTGATAGAATGAATGATGAGATGGAAGTGCCGAATAATAAAAGATTGAAAAAAGATAATCCCGAATTGTACGGAGTTATATTGTACGTGATACCTCTTTCCGATCGGTGGAAAATGGCTATAACATCAAAAGCCGAAAGATTTTACATTGATGAAAAGGGAGGACAATCCGTATGGCAGATGCCACGATTAAACGATGATACTGATGATGATTTGAGAATTGCTTATAAGAGGTTGTCGGATATTAAGAACTTAATCTTATGTCTCTTAGGAATGATCCGTGGTGTTCGTGTTAACAACGTTTTATCAGAAAGAATTCGAGAACTGCTTGGCGTACCTGCTCCTATTGAGGTGCATCATAGCGATAAAAATTCTCAACATGGAGAAATAATTGATTCAAAAAAAGGAAAGCAAGAACAGCTCCATCGAAAAGAAGATGAGAGATATGAGCAGATTGATAATAATGATCATGATGATGATGATGATGATGATGATGATGATGATGACGAAAACGAATTTGCGTTAGGACTGTCAGATCTTGAAGCTTTGGTTGATGAAGATGATCATGAAAGTGAGCCTGAAATTGAAGTAAGCAAGAAATGTTTTTCGCTAGATGAAAGTTCTGATCCTGAAATTTTAGGGTACTTCCAACAGTATAACAATCTTACGAAAATCATTGAAACCGAGCTAGCACGAGATAATGTGGAAGGTGTTTCCGCTTCTACCGCTATTGGATTCCTTAAACTTTTGGAAGAATTACGAATAGATGCCTTTTCTTCATACGATCTCGAAATTGACGATATTATAGAAAACCCCAATTATGTTATTCGGGGATGTCACCGATTAGGTTCAAGAATGCGTAGATCTCTTTGGGACGAGTATTGTCGAGTACAAGGAACGATAAGTCCCAATGCGAAGTCTGATTCATCTGGAGGGGGAAAACTTTTCGAAGCAGACACCCCGGAAGTGCAATTTGCCCTTTGTTTGAAGACCTACCAGATTGCCAAACTTCCAAAATTTTACACAGATTACAATAGGCAACGTTTAAGAAAAGCTAAAGATGATAAAAATGATGCATATCCTAAATTGTGCAAGCAACTTTCACTTGCTGTGCGACAAAGTCTCTACAATAAGTGGTTTGAGTCAACAAAATTGTCTCAGGAGGAATGTGAAAATAAAGTGCTGAAGGGGTTGAAAAAAGTACAGAAGCCTGGTATGAGGCTCCAAGAACTGTTAGACGTCATCAAAGAGAAGAAGCTAATCGAAAGTTTCGACTGCTTTTTCATGGATAGTGTAGAATTAGGAAAACTTGAATCGAAGTTATAGTTAGATAGGTATACTGTAATACTGCTTTGCGTGCATATATAAGGATTGTTAACTATAAAACAGCAGTCAAGTGTACAAAGAAGGAATACACAGTGAAAAGGAAAATGAAAACTAATGGGAAAACTAGGAACAGAAGTATGAATGTGGAATGAAAATGAAAATGAAAATGAAATGAATTTTTAGAAGCCTTTTGTGTTGCAAGTATGAGAAGAAAAGAGAAAAATAGTGCCTTAAACCAAATGTGAACCGATTATGAACGAAGAAGGGATTAATATATAATCAAGAAACTTAATTATCTGCAGTTAATTAACTTTTATAATGTTTAACTTAATCTTTTTGTTTGTTGTGTTTGTTTATGAAGTTGCTTATTAGCTTTTTGCTTGCTCAAGAGCATCCAGTTAAGTTGTTCTTCGGCACAGTGTAACCTGTTTCATTCCATAAGGTGTAATTCCAAATATTGTATGCTTTAGGGTGAGCTTCGATATAATCGTAAGTTGGGTAGTCATCCGGGTCACAGGTGATACTGACACTGTCATTTGGCTGGTAGACCCTGACATAATCAATTTCAAAAGTAGCTGGGAATTTAATCGAAGGGAAGTCGATATAAGCCCAATTTTGGGAGATACCTAAATTCATAACCATTGACATTGGTTCCTTGGAAATTCTACGCCATCCGATGTTACCGTTTGGAGCCAGCGCATTAGCGTAGACAGTGAAAGTTGGGTTATCACCAACGAACCAACGCAGGTAACCATCTTCATCATCATTCAAGTATTCATAACTGTACTTCTGGAAGTGGCCAGTAGTGTTACCCAGCTCGTACCAGGTTGTGTTCAACGTAGTAGTTGCAGAGACTGCCTGTTGGAATGGCCCTCCTGCATAGGTATTCATTGATGTGATAGTGTTATTGTGAACAACGATCCAATTGTAGTCAGGCATGTACCAGATGTCCATTGGGGCAATTTGCATCGATTGAGAGGCAACACCGACTCTGATGTTGGTATCGACTTCACCTTCAATAATATCTATTTCAGGAGCACCTCTACCGGTACCTCTGTTTGGATGCTCGTCACCTTCACAAGTACAAGAATTCAACCTCTGACCAGGCAAATAGTTGATCCCATCTGGGGAAGACTGGTTTGGAGTAATACCTGCATCACATGCATCATAAGAATATGGCCAAACACCGTCGGTGGTGGCCATGTAACCAGGACGACCCAAATTACCCATAGACCACAAACCTGGCCACAGACCGGTAATGTTACCATAGTTCGGTAGTCTAGCAGACACTTCCATGATACCTTGAGTGAAACACATTCTGTTCCAAGAGTGCAGCATACCGGACCGGTAGTATAAATCATGGTTTTTAAAGGCATCCATTCTCAACCTAACGGTACCATTTTGCGTTGAGACAGCATCAGGATCATACCATTCCAAATCCTTGGTAGCATCGTAGTGGAAATCAGGCGCATACCAAAACTGGTCATCACCATCATAGAAAGTACGTCCATCAACAGCGAATTCGTCCGAAAAGACCAATTTCCAGTAGGAGCCATCTTTGGCCTTTCTCGAAAGGTATTTATCCGGTGTATCAGGATCTATCAGCTCGGTTCTGATTGCAGATAGTTTAGGATAAATGTAATCTGACAAGATGACAGCGCCCGTGGAGCTATACGAAGTAGTGCTGTTTGTGGGTGGCTTGTTGTGGTGAACGGAGACATTCGTGAAGGTGACTATAGGTAAAACAACGAACAATGCGGCACCACCAAATAAGAAGAAGAGTAAACCCAAAAGAGCCAGGGAGTATCTCTTGTCCATCGACTTGAAATCGTACCATATACGGTGCTTTTCGTATTCTGCATCCTGTATTGGGTCGGGGTTATGTAAGTAATCGTCGTCTTCCTTTTCATCGATCAAGAGAGGGAAGGAAGATGCAGGATAGCCTCCAAACGGGGAGAAATCTGTGTCCACTAAGAATGGGTTTGAGGATCTGTCGCTTGAGTTCGAGAAGGAGTCGGAGTCCATGTTGCTCTTGTTCAAGTATGAAGGCGTTTTCGAGTTTGAGGAGTGTATCGAGCTCACCCTGGAGCCCGACAGCCTCTTGGGGTACCTGTCGTACTCCGAGGCTTTGGAGTTGTCATTGTAGAGAGAGTTCAACTTGTTGGTGGACGAGAAGGGGTTCACCAACGACGACGTGGACGAGTTGTGGAAGGACGAGTTGTAGTTCAGCAGATGCTGCTTTATTTCCGGTGTGGACGAGCCTGTGTGTTTGAGGTTGGCGTTGAGGTTTGACTGGGAGTTTGCGAAGGAGGACGACTCGTCGTAGCTCTGCGACTCGTATTCGTTTGTGTCCTGGCTGAACGGGTCTTCCATGTTCAGGTTTTCATCGCTGGAGGAGTTTGTGTTCGACCCTATGTGCGGGGACACCGAGGTCAAGTTTCTAGGAGGCATGTCGGTGGGGACGTTGCACTACAGAACGAGAACGAGGGGAGAATGTATCAGACGGGGAGTATCCTTCTTTTCAGTGGGGGGGAGCTGGACTGTGTTGAGTAAACGAATGACAGGGGTGTGTTGCTTGTCTTGCAGGGTGCGAGATGCTGGATATGCCCACGAAGACGACGTATGCTGTGTTTGAGGTGTGTGTGTGTGTGTGTGTGATCCGCAAGACGCAGGAGCCTACCAGTTTGTCTGTGTGTTTGTGTGCTGAGAGAGGGGTGTCTGTGTGTGTCTCAGTGGCGTGGAGATGTACGTGCTGGGGGCGGGGGGCAAGTGAGTGTGTGATTCAGAAACGCAGCAGCAGCTCTAGCGGCAAAGACAGGACGACTAGCTCCAGACACGGTGTAGCAGGCTGGCAGGTTGGCTGGCTGTCTGTTTGCCGAACATGCAAACAAACAAACAACACGAGCACAAGGAATGAGCCAGGTCCAACCGCAGGACAGCCTCTGTCTGCCAGAGAGGCCTCCCCTCCGCCCCAACAGCCAGACGGCCGGCTGAACAATCAGGTAGAAAAAAAAAGGCAAAGTCTGGCAACTGGCAACAGCCAAACAGCCAAACAGTACACGCTGGCTGGCACGCGCTCTGCAAAAGCCGGGCTGAGAGGCCCGACCGCGACGGTCTGGATCGAGGCGCAGCAGAATGTGGCTGGTGAAAAAAAGGGAAAATAAGGGGGACAGGCAGAAAAAAAGGTCACGTGACCGGATCGGGGGGGATGTAAGAGACATGTAGCTATAAATAAATACATACATAGACGTTTGGGGGGTAAGGGGGGTGGTGTATATACAAGGATACAGGGCTGCTGCAGAGACTACGTCATGGATCAGGGCGTGCTGGGTTCGGAAGCGTCGTGTTTGTTGAGTTCGGCAATCTTCTCCTGGTCGATGGCGTAGTTGAGCATGGAGAACCCGAGCACGCTGAAGAGAAGCATGTTCGTCATGAGCTTGAACACAAACTCAGACGCATTCATCACGGTGGAGTCCCGGGCACCCCACTTGCCGTACGCAATGTAGTATATGGCACGTTTTTCGTCGGGCGAGAGGTACTTCCAGTCGAACTCCTGCTTGACGTTGAGGTAGCTGATGATGTCCTGCTGGGCCTCGAAAGCGAGCGACGTCCATCTCTTGTCCAGGTTGCTCACGTCCACGTAGTACTCGTCCTCGTCTGCGTCTGCGTCCGCAGCGGGCTCCTTCGCCGGCTGCTTGGTCTCCGTGCTGTAGAACAGTCGCATGCCGGCGGCACCCGTGCTGCTGCGCAACAGCGCCGTCTTTCTAACCTCGTGGCCCGCAATCCGGGCGCACCGGCCCTGCAATCCCAGCACCTTCTTGATACTGCTTCCGTAAAACGACATTTCTGGTGTTCCGGGTCTTGGCTGCAAGCTCCGTCGGTCTGGACTGGCGCAGAACACCGACTGAACGAAAACATGTCTGCGTAGCTGTCCCCTCTTGTCTGCTTCGCCTGCGACAATTGAAAGATATATGCAAAATTTATCTACAGAGCTTACGTAACGTGCCGTGGATGAGGATCTCTTCGACTTTCGAGATTATTTTTTCTTTTCAGGACTTACTTTTTTTTTTCACCTGCTCCCGCCAAAAGAATAAATGATTGCACCAGCAAACACACAGGCTGCCCCGACGTACCCGACAAAGCTCACCGGGTTGTCGAAGAGGTAGATGCTGAGCATCAGCGAGAGAAACCGGCGCACCAGCAGCACTATCGTGAGGCTCAGGGCGCTGATCCGAAACACAAGAGCGTTGACTCCGAGGATACAACACAATTGTGTGATCCAATTCATCAGGAACGTCGCTGCCGTGTAGCCTATTTGGGAAGTATCGGGTGCACCAGCTATCGCCGCCGTCAGCTTGCCGAACTCGCTCACAACCTGCGGTAGCAACAGAACATAGATGATGAGGCCGTAGAAGTAGTTGTAGTACAGCACCTCTTTCCATTCGGGCCTCCTGCCCCCGCTCCCGCTCTGGTACCACTGTTCCTTGCACAGCGACGTCACGCTTCCGATTATCGTCGTCAACAGGAGAATGGAAATCCCAATCATCCGTGTGATCTTCTTTGAGCCGTCGCCGTTGCTGGCGCCGTCGACAACAGCCTCGGCAGCTGCGTCGGATGCACTCCTGGTGTCAAGAGTAAATACCACCGTTCCAACGGCAATCAGACTGGACCCAACGATCTTCTCAAAACTGTAGTGTTTGCCCCAGAAGGCCCATCCGAGGAGCAACGTCATTGCTGTGCCAGATGACCGGAATATGATGTGTGTAGGCATCGATAGATCGAAGTGGAAAACGAGGTTCCCAAGGTATCCGGTAACCACTTGTGACAAGACCGGAATAAAGAACTGGTACCCGAACCCCGAAGCGGCGTCTAGATCCTTTTCTTTGCTCTTTTTCTGTTCTTCAATCTCCTTGCGCTTTGTCCAATATGATGTGTGTCTCAAATAGAGAGAGACACACCCGAAAATAAATAAATACTGGCTGAAAGTGATGAGGGTGGTGATCTCTGAGCTGTAGTGGATCAGTTTTTCAAATGTAATAACATTGGAGCAACATCCTGAAACAGTGAAACCAATGAAAGCAGGTACTCGCTCTAACAGTAGGGGTCTAATCGACATCGCAAAGATTTTTGAAATGCCGAAGAATCCTATCAAGAGATTGCTATTTCACAAGTAATTTTTCCGTTTCTCCACAAACCGTTCCTTATGCACAATGTCAGATATGAAGCCTTAGCGAGCAAATCTAAATTTTTCTGGCTCTTCTCGCATTTAACGCACACTAACCGACTGTGATAAGACAAAAAACGTCAATCTCGAGAGATACAAATGGGGCAATAGGCAGATGAAGATATTCTTCGAATAGGCTCCTCTTTCTGGATATACTTTTCCTTTGTGGATCTCAATGGAATAAGTATTGCTGCTTCACATTCACATCAGTGCAGTTATCTAAGGGAACTTCCATTGAGGGAGGAGAGAGGGGCGAACGGCAGACAGCCATACTCGTAAACTAAGGGACAACATACAATGGTACGAAAAACTCCCAAAACCGAATTGCCTGCAGAACATCATTTCTCTTTATCACACATTCTCACACACTTGCCAACAGGTGCACGGGATCTACAGAACGTCAACGATAGCATCAACACCACCGTGGCTGCATACGCAAGCGACATAACCGAACAGCTAACGTCGTTGGCAAACGTGGAAAACGAACTACTACAGAAGCTACAGCGTGTGAATGATGTTTACGACGTAGTGCACAACATCAGGCTCCAGAATATTGGGAATCCACAGCCGCCAGATGTAGAGGATAAACCAAATGATTCTAAAAAGAAGAAGAATAAGGGGATGAAGATCGGTCTTAGCAAGTCAATGTTTAGGATATCTGCAAATAAAAGTGCAGAAACGAGACTGCAACAGTACAGCAAAATTGATAGCAGCTTTGTCGAACTACTTGATGAAACTGTCGTACAAAAAAAAAGAATTAATTCTTTACTATCGAGATTGAAAACACTCGAAAAGAATTTCTCACGACGTGAACGGTTGTTTGATGAGAAAAGTCCCCATCAAAAGCACTATTCTAAACTGTACAACTACGGCATGACCGATACTAGCCAGCGATCTAAAAATTCCGAAAAAAAGAGCAAAGAGGTCAAGAAAAACAGCGGGGATATTGAGTCGTTGCCTGCCCCAAAACAAACACAACTTACTGCTACCGCTACGAATAAAATAGACATCCCGAAAAAAATACACAGGTCAGACTCTTCTGTTAAATCAGAGATCTCTCAACAAAAATTAAAGCAATATCTAGACATTGAAAATGAGCTCGATGAGATACAAAAAGTGCAATCTAACAAATTATCCGATGCAGGCTCAGAAGTCACGTTCAACCCGGTGACTTTAATCTCAAAAAGAGCTCCGACGTGCAAGATCAGCGACGAAGTGGTCACAATACGATCCCCCAACAAAGACTCTACTATTAGATCTCCCGTCGGTGGCCAGACAGACTCTCTTGTTGACGAGTTAAAAAAGTTGTACAAATAGTGCGTCTCCAACTAGTTTCCCTTAGTGGTGCTTCTGTATACCGATGTAATGTTACATATAAAATTTCCGGGCGATTTCGAACATAGACACATTTTCAATGTAAAATCTGCTCCACAACAGACTTGAATAGTGGGTACATATTGGACTGCTGGTATAACTCCACCAAAGTCTTGCCCTGTTCACTTTTGATCGTTCCTTGTCGTTCGATCAAATCGACAAACGTGGGGTCGATCGGGATGGCGCCCAAGAAGGGCAAGCCCAAATCCTGGGCCAGTTTCTCACCTCCACCTTTGCTGAAAATGTTGGTACATTCTGCGCAATATGGACACACAAATCCGGACATGTTCTCGACTATGCCTAGCACTCTGAAGTTTGCCTTCTCGCAGAAATTGATTTCTTTCCGCACGTCATTGATAGACACCAACTGAGGGGTCGTCACTATCACTGCTCCATCAATTAGCTCGGGGCATTTGTTCAATTCTTCGGCGATCGCAATATGCTCGTCGGATGTTCCTGGCGGCGTATCAATCAAAAGATAGTCAAGATCGCCCCAAATCACGTCCCGCAAAAACTGGCGAATCATTCCCGTCTTCTTTGGACCCCGCCAGACGATCGAGTCGCCCCTGTTGTTCAACAAGAAGCCCAAAGACATCAACTTCAAGTTCGAGTCGTGGCTATTGCTGGACACGGGCGTGTGGACGGGGATCCAGCCCTGTTCCGACTGATGGATCTTGCAGTCTTCAATACCAAACATGCGTGGCAACGACGGCCCTGTGAGATCGATATCAAGAACCCCAACCTTCAAATTGGCACTCGCCAAGTATAACGCTATCTGCGTCGTCACTGACGACTTTCCTACTCCTCCCTTCCCCGACAAAATGAGTATAATGTGTTTCACCCTTTTCAATGAACGCGGCTTCTCTGTATCAGACATTAACTCTATTTTCAGTCCTTCTTTCACCCTTTTCCCTCGGAATGATCCTCAAAACCCAAAAAAAAATAGTCATTTGTCATACTTTTTGCAAACAGATCTTTCCGATTCATGTAGCCATCGTCCCAATCTTGCTTCCTCTCTCCGTACCCACGACAAATATCGTGTCGCAAGCAAAGAAACTAAAAAAATTCTTTTACCGCGCGTCGGCACGTGACATGAGGCTTCTTCGGCAAATATCTACGGCTGAAGCTTGTTGCGCAATTGCACGTGACATGAAGCGTTCTCAGAATGGATGAATTCGTCAATACGAGCTCCACCGTCCTACAAATCCTGTTCTATCGGGTTTAGCCGTCGGTGTCAGCCCCCCCTAGGCATGCAGTCCAGCGGGGGTCCCTCGGTGTTTTCGAGCTGATCTTATGATCTTTGGGCGGAGAGGAGCCGGTGTCCATATATAGGGTGGAGAATTTTTTTATCTGTGAAAAAAGTGCTACTGCAGAGAGTGTCAAATTTTTCAGTTTCCGAAAGAAAATGTATTCGACTTAGTAATTCGGTTTCTGGCCTTTGTCCATTGACACACATATATATAACATTAGGGTCTTCTTGCCCTGTTTTCTTCCTCTCCTTCTCGCAGAGTTTCTTTCCGCTTCCTCTCTCTTCTTTATCTCTCTTTGATCCCCTTTTTCCTATTCTGTTCATATTCTAGCTTCTGCTCTCTGTCGGTGATAAGCTTCAGCGGGAAAAAGACGCTTACATAATCCCTCCTTACCTTTCTTCAACTTAGGAAAGCCAGCTAACGAGAAACACGCCATAATCAATGAGTGGTGTTCCAAAGATTGCAATTATAGGTGCCGGGCCATTGGGTCTCGGTTTCGCCAAAGCCATTGCCGCAGAGCCAAACGCAAAGAATATTTTCCAGACTATCGATGTCTACGAAAGACGTCCTCAGGCCGGTGGATTATGGAATCACACTGGTGATAAGTCGAACGTGACGTTTGCACTTTCTGAGTCTAACGTTAACAAGAACGCTTTAAAGGTCACCGACAATGACCCAAACCTTTCCCCAATGTACAAACATACCGAGACAAACATTATAAAGGACATGATGAGATACAAGGACTATCCTCTCCCTGAAAAATCAAACATATTCCCAAACAGAAGCGAGGTGCTTGACTATTTGTTGAACTATCAGAAGACAATTCCAGATTTTGTCAACTTCAAGTTCAACACCAAAGTCTCCTCTCTGTTGAAGAACACAGACAACAACCAATGGGAGTTGAAGACAAAGGATTCAAGCGAAACTCAAAACTACGATAAGGTCATTCTGGCACACGGTCACTTCGACACTCCTTTCGTGCCAAAGGCAGAAGGTCTCTTAGATTGGTTTAAGAAGGACCCAACTTCTGTATCCCACGCAAAATATTATAACGATGTTGAAAAGTACAAAAACCAGAAAGTGCTGATCATCGGTAACTCCGCCTCTGGTATTGACATCTCAACTCAATTGCTGACTGTTGCCAACGGTATCGTGATGTCTTGTGTCGGTGAACCAATGTTTAAAGACGTCATTGAAGACTCAACAGAGCAAGTAGACCGTGTCGTCAAATACGATTTCGACAACAACAGATCCGTGGTAACCCAATCTGGTAAGGTTGTGTCTGGTATTGACAAGATCTTATTCTGTACAGGTTACCTCTACGAAGTCCCATTCCTCAAGTCTTACATTACTGGTCCAAAGTCCCTCATAACTGACGGTTCCCACCTTCGTTATTTGTACAAGCAACTCTTTTACATCCCAGATCCTTCTCTCATCCTCGCAGGTTTGCCAAAATCTATCATTCCTTTCCCATTCGCTGAAGCTCAAGGTCAATATGTTGCTAGAATCTTATCTGGCAGATTACAATTACCTTCTACCAAAGAAATGTACGCAGATTACGAGCATGAGGTCGAAACTCGTGGTAACGGATCCACTTTCCACATCATGGGTAACTTGAAGGACGCGCAATATTGCAATGATATGTATGAACTCATAAAGGGTACTGAAAATGAGGGTTTTGTAGCCAATTTCTGGGATGATCACATGATGGAACTCAGAAAGAAGACTGCTGAAATCAAGAAAAACAGATTTAATGTTTTGGTCAAATACGCTCATGATTTGAGAGCAAAAGGCAAACCTTTTGTGTGCCTCAAGCAGAACTAAATTCGGTTCACGTTAGCTCACCGATTTAGTTTATCGATCTGAAAAGTTCGATGTTAGCCTGACTTTATTTAATTTCAGTTCAAGATGTACGATTTAATGTCTTTGTTTGGTGTGGTAATATATCTTTTCTCCTTTAATTCATTTCTATATAAATTTGAATAAATTTTTCAAAGCTTTTATATCCTTTTTCTTATCAATTCCCATAGTTTTCTATTCTTTAATTTTTAAGGTAATAACTATGCTATGCAGTTCATTAAATATTGTACAGGGCAAAATTGACACATGTTAATGCGTGCTATACAGATGAGAACTTTCGAATATCTCCCCCTTCGTGAATCAAACATTGAAATTTTCTGCGATTCTCCTGGTATTCAAAATACGCAATTCCGTGGAGTAACGAATCCGCTAAATCATCTCCCTTTTTTACACCCCAAACCTCATCTGAAACTCTGAAATCTTCATCATTTGCTTCATTGATAATTCTCACAACTTCCCATAGGCGTCTACTCTGGGATTTGAAGCTCCAGGCTGCATCCCACCTTTTATTCCCTTCAGAACTCTCCAAAAATGTGGACAAGCCGTAAACAAGTTGCTCAGAAAGCATGAATTTAGGCTTGGTACCTTTCATTTCAACGAAGGTGTTTCTAAGGGCATGTTCCTTCACATTCTTGGGATTAAGTTGTAAACGTTCCAATGTTAACAACAGCAAATTCAAGACAAGCTCGACTCTGAACAGTTTGCTTTCCTTTTCACTTGCCTTCTCGTTCGTTCGGAACAATCGATGCCAGTATTTAACCATTGCCCCCGGTGGACTTGATACTGTATTTATTTCTGTACCATTTTTCCCCCTGGATCTATTATGCGTAACAATTCCCATACAAAGCATGGCTTCCAAAGTATTTGTTTTCAACGTGGACTCCAAAACTGCCGATGAACCGGCCGTTCTAAATCGCTGTCGTTCCAAAATTACAGATACTGGCGATTCGGCCTTGTTGAGCTTATCGTTAATGATATGGTCATATAAAAAATCTAGGGTTATATTCGAATAGTTGATTGGATTGAATGTACATTCGGTCTGGTCCAGGTCCATCTTAAACCACTGATACAGTGTGGGCACTTTTTGATGACCATGTAAACAAAATCTTGCCATTGACATATTTTTCAAACCCATATCTAAAGAAAATATTGTTTCTTTTGCCGCTTGTAGAACTTCTCTACAAGAATCATCCTCTTTCGCTATATTTACTTCCAAGGACTCAAGAAGATCATCCTTACGCGTAACATGCGGTAACTGAAAGCCTAATTTGCAGAAAAGAGGGAGGATGTCCGCCTTGGTCAACTTTTGGGCCGTCGCCAAGGACCTCAAGGTAGTCATAGTCCTTTTCCTCATGACTAGAAAAGTTCTGCCGTTTTTGACCACTCATATGATAAAAATGGCTTTGAAACACGATTGTTTGGAAGTTATTTTCGGCGTTTCTTTTTCGGTCGACCACTCATATGATAAAAATGGCTTTGAAACACGATTGTTTGGAAGTTATTTTCGGCGTTTCTTTTTCGGTCGAGCGAACATGAATATTCGCCAGTACTATGTTTGACTACAACGAAGCTTTACTATCGGGTGAATATGTTTATGAAAACCCTCGGTCTAACTGACTAGTTACCGGTGCTCGTTCTGTCTTTATAGTTACCTGGCATTTCTTCATGGTTATTTCCGAGAGGTATAAGAAAAAGCCGAGTAATTGATGTTAAAATTCATCTCTTGACGAGTTTTGACAACAAAAAGGCTTTCTTTGCTCTGGAAAGACATCACAGCGGGTCAGCGTTGTAGTATTCGGTTGTTTAATATGGAGAAAACCCTTTAGGTATCCTGAAGAACCAGTCCCGAAGACCTTAGAAACAGAGGCTGCCACTCACCGCTACCCCAGCGAAAGGTGTATATACTTTTCTCACCGGTCGAACATTTTCACGATAGACAGATGCATCACCCGGGTGTTGATCTGATCCTCAAGTTTTGTACGGCGCCTCGTTCTGGCTTTGTTCGTTTGGACACGAGAGGTGGGGATAGGACAGGTAATTACTAGTAAGCCTGGCATTCTGTCCTTCAACATCAAACTCATTAACCTATAGACAACCAGAGTAAAGGAAAAAAGGGCAAGCATGGCTTACATCGTGATATCCCCTGAGTTCTTACCCTATGTGTCAACGGCAGTGAACATGATAATCTCGTTCACTCCGTTGCTCTCCTATGGGTCGACCGTATTGAGTATTCGCAGGAAGCAGTCTTCACAGGGATTTTCCATTGATATCTGTGGGACAATGCTTGTAGCTTCCATATTGCGGATTTTCTACTACTTCAATGACCCATTCGAGGTAACCTTGTTGAGACAATGTTTTGTAATGGTTTTCATCCAGGTAATATTGCTCAGGGTGGCTTTGAAGTATCGAAGTGACGACGCAGTTCATTTTGAAACATATCATGGAAACTGGGAAAGGCTGTTCAACCAATTCATCACATCGTACAGAGAAGCTATAGAAGATACATTTGAACAATACAACAGCAACTACGAAACCTTCGAACCTTCATCGATGATTCTTGAACTCTTCGTTGTAATACTAAAATGTCTTAGAGTTAGCGTTGGGATAATATTTGCATGTGCCCTACAAATTGTCAGAGACGTCATTCGCTTGTTTGACTATCACTACACTAGACCCTTTCATTACTGGCAGTGGAGACAAGCTATAACGTTTTGGAAGTTTCTTGTTGGTTTTGTCACATTTTTGTCCCTTGTTCAGATCATATTCAATGGAAATGAATATCTAGGGATTACTTTTGGTTCACTCTCGTTCATGATTGAATCATCACTACCGTTACCGCAGATACTCTTGTTTCAAAGATTAAAGCATGTCGAGAACTTTAAGGTGATTTTACTTCTATCGTGGCTTGGGGGTGACTTGACAAAAATAAGCTATCTTTTCTATGGTACAGATAATGTAGGCATGATTTTCATAATTGCTGCATTTTTTCAAATGAGTTTGAACTGCGTCATTACTTATCAATTTTTCTACTACAAATTCAACCCATCTACATTACCCAACGAATATCAGATGAGCTACCTGCCAGTGTCTCACAACGGCCAATTATCACCATCGCCATATTCCAGCAGATCCCATACAGATACATCAACCTACCCTTCTGTTTCGCTTGGCTCTTCGTTTGCAGATAAGACTTCACCAATTTTCTCAGGAGTGCCCGTAGGACGGGCATCCATGAGCAGAGCTTCTTCTGTATCGCTGACAGGAATGCTTGGTAGTAACTCTAAGACGAACGTGGTACCTCAGCAGCAACATTTTCAACATAAAAAATCGTTATCGCATGTAGACGAGGAGAAAATGGACGATTTGCTAGCTTATGGGGACTCAAAGCGAAAGGGTTCATTAAATGGACGTTCTCGAAGCATGGATTCCAAGATGGCTCGAACAGAGGATGAAGCGAAGTTAATAGGCGGAAATGTTGACGAAGATGGTGATGAGGATGATGGGATTGATCTTGCTGAGGGAGTGGATGTGAGTGACTTGGTTTCAAAGCTGGGTGGTGAAAAGAAAGCTCCTGGATTTAAGAAATTCAACGATAAGTCTATCCGGCGTTCTACTAGCGTTGACGCTACCAATATGATTAAGAACACAGAAGGTGAGATTGAGTTGTCTCTTGAAAACGGGGTGGTGGAGACGGTAAGGTCTAGAGCCAGCACCCTTCACACGTCACCGGGAAGACATGTTGGAGATGTGTTTCCTGTTGCTGGTGTTATTCATGAGGAGAAAAAGGGAGTAGACGATGGTAGCTCTGTATGATTACCCTGTGTATTATAATATTATAAATATAATCGGATAGATGCAACAAGTAAGGGACTTGTAGAAAGCACAGTAGAAAAGTTGGAAAGGAACTAAGAAAAGAAACAAAAGAGCACTAAAGCATCAGTGTGAATATAGATCATGTAGACAAGTTAATAGAAAAGTTCGGAGAGGGCAGAGAGATATGTACAACAAAGATAAAAACAAAATCAGAAGCGGCAAACGGGGGGTGATGGGTCAGAGTCCATTGAGTAGGCGCAAACGCTCTTCATTTTCGTTCCACCACAAATGAAAAGTTCCTGATTCGTCATTGTAGGATCTATCGACATCCCAAGGCTTTGGGGAAAGGATGAAGTGGATGTTTTTTATTTTGGAGAGGTCCCATAGTTGCGGGTGGCAGTACTTGTACGTTTTCAAACAGTTGTAGTTGTGGGAAAGAGAGAGCCAATTCCTGTAGAAGACGTCAGCCAAGAGGTCCTGGTCTGGAAACAGGTACGACTGGGTTTTGTCGCCATCTTCCAAGGCCGAGAGGATTGCATTGAAAGACTCTATGGAGGGTTCGACAATCAATAGGCCGGAGTTGCACTTTGAGAGCCCGAGCTTACAGTTTGGACCGTAGACGTCCGGGAGCGGTTCGTTGTCGCTGCCAGGGACGAGTCTGGAGAAGACGCAGTTCTCGCCAGTCCAAGAGGACGGATAGTGTGCCTTCTTCAGCGGGTTGCACACACACGCGTGGGTCGAGGCGAAGTTGTGGTCTCCGAGCGGCAACGTCATGAGTTCGTCCATGTTCTGCAGTATGAGCATGTCTGAGTCTAGCTGGATGATTCGCTTGAACTGCGTGAGCTTGAAGAAGTACAACTTCGACCACGTGTCCGTGAACCGTTTATCGTAGACGAGGTTCGGGTTTGCAGCCGGAGATAAGTTTTCGATTTGCAACGTGGGTATTCCGTCATCGTGTAGGGCCTGCAACGACCTGCTGTCCAATTTGTCCGTGTAGAGCGCAATGAGCGGGTACTTTGACTTCAACTTCTTCAAAGAGTAGTTCAAGGTCAAGGCGCCTGGAAGATAGCCCGAGTTGGTGATTAGAGTGGCCCATATGTACGGGTTGGCATTCGGATCGGGAAGGGTCATGATGTTTCCTTTCGTTGCGTTTGTCCTCTGTTTCTGCAAGCTGTGGCGGCGAAGGGGATAGGCCTTGGGAGATCCAGCAGTGAAGTAGACTAGTGGGAGAGAAGAGGTGCATTGCATTGGCAACGGAAAAACCTGAGTCCACGTCCTGCCAGCCAAGTCTATTATTAATGTGTGCAGACCGGGCCTCTCCCTTCTATTTTTTTCTCTCCGCGGAGGATAGAAGAAAAGTGTGGAGATAAGCCGTTATCGGGTACTTCTCCCGATGGGGAAACAGAGACCGGGTCACCGACAGTCACGTGGCTGTGGCGCAGCCGTCCGCGGCATGATTACTCGGTGCACGGGTGTTTCTGTTGTTTTTTTTCCGGCACGGTTTACGTAATTGCCTCACCATTTTCTTTTTCTCTTCTTTTTTTTCTCCCCCATCCCCCGCAGTCGATCGACGCAGCGTGTGGCGAGAGTTCTGCCTTCTTTTTGCTCGATTTTTGCCACTCCAACAGTTTTCGCCTTTTCTCTCCTTGCAGGCGGCCGTGCAGAATACTGGTAAACAGGCTGGCGAGCGAGAGGGAGAGGGGGAATGGGAGACGGGGAGGGTGTTGCACGTCTGGTTTTATCTGTGGACGTGCCTGGCTGTCTCAGAGAGAGTCCGAAGAGTGTTTCCGTGGTGCAGGCTGTCGTCGTTATTCTACGCTAGCCCTTCCGTTGCCCTGTGCATCTTCGCCATCCGCAGAATTCTCCGTGTCCCCGTTTCCCAGGCTCATCTTTTCCTACTCGAATAGAAAAGAGTAACCGCTGGCGTCCTCGGCTTTCCTGTGTTTAGCCACGTTTCCTTCGATCCAGCAACCGGAACCATCACTCCCAGAGGGACCCCGACTCGTCTCTGTTATTATGTCTTGCTGTTTGGTATAGCAGAATCACAAAGTCTTTGAAATTATTGGAGCCTTCGCAACTGCAGCCTTCATTCAGCACCCAGCTTGAGCGTCTAATACCAGCACAAAATCAATCCAAGCCACTCCACCGGTATACGGATACTCCCCTCTCTCTATTCTACACATATATCCTACACTAAACATACTCGTGTCAACTTCAGCTTCTGCTCTACTATCGTCCCCGTCTTTGTAATTCCAAGCTGCGACAACTTGGATAGCCATCCAGAACAACCAACCAGCTTTACCCCCCAAAACTTTCCGTTCCATTTACCTGGTTTCCCTCCTGACCAGATCAACTAGAATCAATACAACACAACAACAGAACAACCAACAATGGTATTAATCAACGGTGTCAAATACGCCTGTGAGCGTTGCATAAGAGGCCATAGAGTCACCACATGTACCCACACGGATCAGCCTCTCATGATGATCAAGCCAAAGGGGCGACCTTCGACGCAATGCGCGTATTGCAAAGAGCAGCGCAGGATCAGAAACTCCCATGTCAACTGCAACTGCTCGAAGAAGATCAACTCAAAAGTACAGCACGATCCGAGCTGTCCCTGTCATGTGGCTGGCGAGTGTTCCTGTTGCTCCAAATCAAAGAAGTCATCTAAAAAGAAAGATAAGGATGATCCTTCCTCCGCCACAGCAACAACCTCGAAGCAAAAGTTGTCTAAAAAGTCTGTGGAAAAAGAAAAATTGATTCTTCCACCTGGTGAAAATTCCCCAAGCATCAAGACACAGGCGTCTGCACCTCTGCTCTCGCCGGCAAACTCTGGAATGAATCAGCCTCTAGAAATCCATATGGATCTAAAACACTTGTCGAACTTCCCCGATGACATTTCTTCGCAGCCTCTAGAATCGTCCAACAATAATCAGACCCTGTATTCAAACAATGATTCGGTCAACGGCTTAACCACGCCTTCTTCTAATGTTCCATATTCAAGCGATATGAAATTCAGTGACAGGGATAGTATAAACAGTCTATTACAGTCTTGGGATATGTCTTCACCCCCAATGGGCTATTCTGAGAGTTTGGGCTCGATGTTGCCAGAAAATTCACTAAGTCACCAAAATAACTACAACAACGCAAACAGTAGCAACGGCTTCGGTAATAAATACATAAAAAGACAGGTGGGTTTAGATCCTTTGCAGAACTTTAGATCATCTTCAACAAGCAAGCCACAACAATATCCTCAACCTTTACATTTGAAGCAGCAGCAGCAGCAGCAATTACAACCACAGCAACACCAGCAACAACAACAACAACAACAACAGCAACACCAGCAACACCAGCAGCAGCAGCAGCAGCAGCAGCAATTGCAACAACAAAAGGGCTTAGGAGAGATATCGATACCTGTCGATGAATATATCAAGCCTTTGAATAAAATGAATGTACATTTCAACAACTTCCTGACCAATCTATCAGATTCCTCTCCAATTGATAACTCCCTTGCCAGTCCAAATAGTATCAGTCCAGGTCAACTGTCAAATGCAGACCTGAACATAGCTAATTTTTCTAGTAATAACACAAATGCTAATCATGTCAACAATAGTAGTAACAATAATAATATTAATATTAATAATATCAACAACACGAATCCTAATAATCTTAACTTTAATACCAGCAATTCTAATACTTTTAACAACGGAGGTTCAAACCACAATATCGGCAATCCGGATGTAAATAACAACAAAATTTCGGTTCTTTATAACAATGTGTTACCACCAACTCCTGGTAATGGTTTGTTAGATATCTTTGAAGATAACGTGCCGACTCATAAGATATATCAAAATTTACAGAACGGATCTAACCTTTCAGTGAGGGATTCCCAGGACAATGAACCTGATTCTTTGTTCCCCCTTTTCCCTTTAATAGGTCCTAGTTATTCTCAAAGTGCCGCATCCAGTGTCCATGATGATGATGGCTCAATATATGCTAATAGAAATGCAAATGGTTCGGCCTATGCCAATGCCAATATCCATAATGATGATAATACGGCTACAATGGCTGATATAAATCACAATGGCGCTAAGCTCTCACAAACAAACTTGCACAACTTCAACATGAGGCCGTCCTCTTCGATGAACAACTTATCGCAGAATCAACATTCACAACAAAACTTACTCCAACAGGCTGCTTTCAATCAAGCCGTGAGCAAAAATCAGCAGTATCCAGCGCCGCTATATAGGGAGTCAACTGGTTCTTCGTCACATTCAACAAACTCTCACCAATCCTACCATTCTTTACAATCTCTTCAATCCAGTGGGCACGGACACCACCAACATCATCATCATGGCGCTTCTCATGGTCACTCTCACCAATCACACTTCCAACCTTATCCGTCTCCCCAACCACGTCGTTCAAGCTCATTTTTATCGGTTTCATCGGCACATACGATAGCTTCATCTGCCGGATCTCCTGTCTCTATTGCTGAACGTCCTAAGCTGTTGACGGCAGAATCATCGGATTCAATTCATGCATATACCGGACCTCAACTTTCAAACGCAAAAACCAACACAACTTTGATGGATGACATATATCAGACAAAGACTTACACTGATTCGCAATCGATAGCAACAAAACGTCCATCAATGTCTGGTCCTCAGAGCACCCAGCCTAGATCTAGTGAGCAGTTTATTGAGAACGACGTCAACGGTATCTCCAACTCTAATGGAGTTCAGCATATAGATAATTTCGGCTCACACGATGATTACATCGAGAACATGGGCCAGCTGGATCCTAGTCTTGACATGTCATTGATTGGAACTGTTCCGGTGACGAGCTCGACATTTCTGCTGGACAATAATAACGCGAACAAAAATGAGGTAATAAACAATAGCAGACGACAACAACAACAGGTGAATAATTACCCAATTGACCAGTATGATGAACAATTGTTTGAATCTTTGCTTCATAATAATATTTGATTATTCCATGACTTATTTTCTTCTGTATTTGCTTACAAGTGTTAGATTAACACTTTTCACTACACATTTAATGATAATTTTACTCTCTTCTTTCAATCTAATTTATTTCTATCGACTTATGGATTTTATCTTTTTTTCTTACACATATATACTTTTTCTTAAACATTTTATCCTATTTTATTTTCAGCAAGCTCTGCTATCATGATACTATTCTTTAACCCGCTTGGGCATATATAAACGTTTTCTGTTTCAATTTATTTTATAACTAAAACTTTCCAACTATTATTTAATATCGGTTTAGTAAGTTCTTTTTTACTATGCGAAATATCTTCTAATCAATTTTCGCTGGTGCGTGCATTTTTCCTCGTTTACATATGCCAAACATGAATTCCCCTGTGGTTCAGATCGAACTTGTACTGTCCTACTGAAATCTAGATAAGTCATCTATGTCCAAAAGTATATACATCCCACATTTGCAGTAACAGCCATTAACTTGCATTATGAGCACGCATCGAAAATACATTCCCGATCTTTTGATCATGACAAAAGACACAGATCCGGATCTTCGGTTTATGGCATTAAACGATCTTGAAAAGGAAATAGCCAACACTTCGGTCAGCGTAAGTCGCAACCAATTACTGACTTATTCAGAGATACTTCTAAGATGCCTAGATGATGAATTTTCTGAGGTTAGGACTCAATCGCTCAAATGTTTTGAATCAGTCTCCTTCAGATTACGTCAAGATGTTTTGCCATTGATCAGAGAGCTATCAAAGAAAAAACCAAAGAAAATATCAATAACTTCTACAATTTATACCATGGCATTACACAATATATTAAAGAATCTACCACCCATTGAGGAAGTTTACACATCTGTTATAGATATTCTCCTTCCTGAATTACTAGCAGATAAACGATTGTTTTTCACAGAAATCGATTACATTGAAATTTTGAACGATCTTGCTACATACATAGGTAATTACATGACCAAAGAGCAAATTTCCCATGCATTGGTCTTTTTGAATGATGCTGCGTTTAACGCAGATACAATCATTGCTAAAAAGTCAATTTTGGCCTGCAATGCCTTGATAAAAAACATTGATGAGGACAGTGCTATATCTGCATTCATTGATAATTTAATTGAGTTTTACAAGAATGCCAAGGATCCATTAGAGGGAAAAATAACATTTTTATCAATATTTGCTTCAGCTATTTCTGGAAACCCGGCGTTGATGTCTAATCACATTTCTCAAATATGGGAGTTTCTTGTTCAATGTTTGCGGATCAATGAGATCCAGAAAGTTGATGACGACTATGACACACAACAGAAACTGGATATGCTAAGGCTTGAAGCCATAACAGTTCTAGTTAAAGTCTTTACATTTTGTAGAGGCAGCGGGGTTGAAGCATTCGTCGTTGATGCTCTATCAATTTGCCAAGTATTTATTGCCTACAATCCTTATAACACCGGTGAAGCAGATTCTGATGATGACGAATCGTTGAATGATGGGTATGATGATGCTAGTGACGGCAGTGATGATGATTATAGCGATTATGAACAAGATGAAGACGATGATGACAATGATGATTTTTCATGGAAATTGAGATCGGAGTCCTTGTCGCTTTTAACTTCTATCATCCAGCATTTCCCAATAAAGTTACCTCTTGTGTTCAAGTACAATTTTAGTTCACTTTTAAACAGATTAATTCAAGAAAAGAATAAAAGTGTTTTGATTACTTTGATGGAGTCATTGGCGTATATTTTTGAGTCAGCGAGTAGTGATGGTGTATATTACGGTCTATTATCTTCAAAAGCTATGGCAGAGACCACCTCAGGTCGAAGACAAAGTGATGTGAGCATGCAAACTGATGATGACCCGTACACAATTCTAATGAGTCAAAGTAAGCAAATTTGTGATACCATCGTAGAGTTTATTGAAAAGTCACAAAATGTTGTCATAGAAAGAGTAGATTTAATGCTGAAATTACTTGCAAATTTGGCGAATGCGTTAGGCGGATTTGAGCCTAAATATATCCAGTCATATGTTGTTTCTTTGAATAAAGTATGGAACAGTCCAGTAGGAACTCCCGAAGCTTTTGCCTTTTTCTCAGCATTACTAGAAAATGATTCCCTTGAAAATTTTGGCAATGGTTTACCATACTTGATTGGCTACCTCAAGTTTTGTCTTTCAAATGATACCAACCATAGACTCGTTATTGACGCATTAACTTTAGTGAATGAAATCTTTGATAAGTATATGTCAGGTGAATCTACTAAAGTTGAAGTTATTGAGGATTTAGTTAATTCATTTACCACTGAATTGCTGGAAAAGATAACTAACAAAAATTTGTCTACTGAGATCAGATTACAATCTTTGCACGCAGTAGTTTCATTGAGTTGCAAATTCTCTATGGATTTGAGAAAAAAACAAGAAATTTTGAAAATGTTCACCGAAACTATTTCAACTGAAGTCCTTGCTTATAATACTTTGAATGCGATCGCAAAAGTAACCAAAGCAGGGAAAATAGTAGATGCCGTTACATCGGGCTGGATAAAATCGATTTTGGATTATGCACTAGATTATTTGAATATATCAGAATTGAACGGTGCTGCTTTAAAAGTCATCAAAGAATTTTCTCAGGCACAACTTTTGGATTTGGAAGATGGACAAAGAGTATTACTTTACTTAAACAAACTTCACTTGGAGAAAATGGTCAACTCAACAAATTGTGTTGGGATCGGGATAATTATGGCGCAAGTGCTAAAACGGGTTAACGTTACAAACGATTTGCAAACAATCGTTTCACTTACTGTTGACCTTTCTGCATATGACAATTTTGATGATGTATTACCTGCTCTCATGAATCAACTCTTGAAGCAAACCACGGAAGAAAATCTCACCCAGTTAATTCAGCAATTTGGCAAGGTCACTGACCTCAAAATTTCCAAAATGTTAGCAGTGTTAACAGTTGCTTCTCGAAACGACGTTTCAATTGGTAACATCCTTGAAAATTTGAACAATGGTAAAGACGTGTATTTCTCTCTCATATTTCTAAACCAGGTCTCCAAATCTATTGATCTGAATGTCGGGTTGGAACCATTTTTGTTACAGTTTTCATCGCAAAAACAAAATGTAGTAAATATGTCTGTCAAAGCTGTCTCTACCATAGTTTCCAAATATCCTCAAAAATATTTGCAAGAATTCATAAATTATTTGAAGCAAACATCGATTTTGACTCCCACCTTCAAGTGCTTATCTATTATTCTGAATAACCTACGTGTGAGTAGAGAAGAAGCAGCAGAAATATTCCAAATCATCATTGAAATAGAAAAAAATTTAACTGTGAAAGTTGAAGAGAATACTGGATATGAAAATGCTGCAAGCTGTCTAGGGAATTTGGTTGTCGAATATGGTATGCTTGATATCATGCTTTCCATTTTATCTGAATCTACATTATCCATGGAGAATTTGGCCATTACGATTGGGAATACTCCTAAATTTACATTTATCAATGAAACATTTTTAGAAGAGACAAGCCTACAATTATTGGTGAAATACGCAGAGCAGACGACTAATAATTATATTTTCAATACAAGTCTCAGATTTAAAGAAACCGGAATATTCAACCTGAATTTATTGATAAGTAAGAAACCTAATATTGCGATCTCATTGATGAACAAGATGATGCCTAGTATCATGGAAAGTGAAATAAAGCCTAACAAAAATTATGTTCGAACACAATACATAGGACCATACAAACACAAAATTGATGATGGATTGAATTATAGGAAACAGGTTTTCGAATCAATTTATTATCTTTTCAAAACCTTAGAAGATAATAAAAATCTTGTCTTTTTAAGTAGTATAAAATGGGCCTTATACTTCAACAAATTTTTTGATTGTGGTATCAAAGATGATCAGTCCATTGCGTCTGTGTGCCTACTTACAGCGCTCAAGCTTTTCGAAAGAGACCCTTACATCTTTGGCCAGGATATAGGTGATGTTGACATATTTGAGAGCTTTCTCAACAGGTGTCGTAAAGCACTAAACAAAAAAATTGCAGATAATGCGGTGAAACAAGATATTGAGAAGCAAAATAATTTGATCAAAATGATAATAAGATTTTTAAAAAAGGCAGATGTGCTAGTTGAAAATAACAAACTTGTCTTAAACGGTAATCAAACTGCTAATTGGAACGCGTTTATTAATGAAACTAAATCAAAGTTCCCAATTTTCAATGCTGAAGATTAGTGATAGCTACCCCTTAAGGTGGCTTAATTTTCTAAAAACTTTAACCGTGAACAGATTTAGTGTCTATTTCATTAACAGTAAAAATTTTTAAATAAAAGGAGTTATAATTTAACTTGAATAGTAAATAGTAGTTTTTCGTGTGAGACACCCCAAATTATGTGCAATATATTCTAATAAAAAGAAAAAAAAAAATCTTTAAAAAACAAAAAAATATTTGTGGGCTAAGAGGTTCGAACTCTTGCATCTTACGATATCACGGCCTAAACGTGACGCCTTAGACCACTCGGCCAAACCCACAAATGTTACTTTTTATGTTTCGCGCTTCACTATATGGATTTTATATCATGTGACAATTTATATTAACAGTTACGTAAGTTTTTCTATTTTTAGTAGCGGGTTCGATTCTGTTTTGTCTTAGGATTAGTTTAATTTATCTATTGAATCAAATTTGAACGTAACATTATAGATTGTAATCAGTCTAAATACAATAAACTCTTTTGCATGAATATTAGAAAGACTTCTTGAATCTTGACTATTCTTGTTCGATTTTTTGTTCTAATTTACCCTAGTTACGCGTGAACAGTATCACCATTAGATAGTATCAATTCAATACTTAATAACCCATGTCTGCCTGATGGGGTTAGGAGAAAGGTGGAAAAAATTAAACAGGGATGGAACTATTTAGGTTTGAAAGAATGATTTTGTTGCTATACCAGGCACCATGACAGTTCAATACGAACCTATAATATTGACCTAACAGCATGACTTTACTCAGTGGACTCGACTCGTCTGCGGTGACTTTGACCAAAAATCCATACTTATAGCAATTAGTCCCGTGATTATGTCGGGTATAAAACACCAAAATACAAATGATCGCAATTCTTAGGCTAAAAAACAGAGATTATTTCACAGTCCAATTCAGCAGCAAGAGCTAAATCTATCCAATGCTTCTTGGAATCCGGCATCCCACTGCCATAAAAAGTTACTCTTCCCTCTTGCTTTAATATGCTCCGTTCTTCTAGCGTATTTCCAGGCTACGACTCTCCCGATTCGGGAGTTACCAAATTTTGCAAAAGCTAGTGCATCATTCCAACCGGTTACAAAACCTTCCTGATATCTCCAGCCCTCGAACTTTTCGTTTGGGTTTTGACTCTTCCAGTAGTTCATATGTCCTTGAAAATTTTCATTGAATACCTTATCAAATGTTTCTTTCGAAGGCAAGTTTACATTCACATTTCGAGGTGGTATACATCCTCTGTTCATCATTGGTATCAATCCCCATTCACCACCATCGCCATGTTGGAACTTATATGTCCAGAAATAAGATCCAGCTTTGGCCCTGTTCTTAAAAGTCTGAATCTCTCTATTACCATATTCTCTTACTTTGTCATCCCTATTTACTCCCTGGGAATTATTCCACGTCTGGGTATCCAGTACACAAGAGTATTCGCCAATTATGAAATCTGCCTCTGCAGACAAGCCGGTAAGAACAGAAGAATTCAAATCATAAATGATCTGATCCACATTTTTTTTCTTGTCGTCGTCGCTGAAGCATCGATA
The DNA here is from genome assembly GCA_005406165.1 of Pichia manshurica. NCBI lineage: Eukaryota > Fungi > Ascomycota > Pichiomycetes > Pichiales > Pichiaceae > Pichia > Pichia manshurica. The sequence goes on along the minus strand of BJFO01000001.1, from coordinate 275,910 downwards.
GACGTGATCATCAATAACTATTCCCAAACTTCCTATGTCCCCGTTCGACGTTTTTTGAAGAAATTTGACCCACTGATCTGCCCACCAACCATCGCTGATGACAATTGGAATATCTGGATTCTCCCGTCTAATGGCGTTACTTGCTTTGACATAATATTTTTCTTGTCCGACTGGGTTGTTATCAAACACAGACTCGTTGACAATCTGGATTCCGGATATATTATCGTAGCCCTTCAAATCCTTTGCGATAAAGGCCACAACGTCAACAGCGTGATTGATACATCCATTGTCCGACCAAAATCCCGCCGATTTGAAACACTCTCCGCTATGATCCCCCGTATTTGCTCCCTTTGGCAAAGCATGTAAATCTACCAAAATAGAAATCTGGTACTGCTTGGCTTTTTCAACGTAGAACTGTTTGAAGATCTTCCAGGCGTTTGAGTATACACCGCTAATCTTCTCAAAGCTTGTACCTTTTGCAAACCATCCATCGGCAACAACCCAGTACCCCAATGGAATTCTTATCGATTGGATACCTCTATCTCTTAACCATGCCCAATCGTTATCTCCGCAGTAGCTGGTCCAATGTTGCTCCATCTTATTCCGTGTCTGGTCAACTCCATTTTTCGCCACATATTTCGTAATCGCATCTAACTCGGAATTGGCACCGTCAATATACATTTCATCAAAAATGTACTTTTCCAACACAAACAAAGAACCAAAGTTGACTCCAAAGTTCTGTCTGGATTGATAGATAGATCTCTCCGAAGGCGCCTGTCCAGGTGGAGCAGCAGGTGCACTAGCTGCAATTGAGCCTTGGTCTAGCACCGTTCTCTTCAAGTCTCGTAGAAATCCCATTAGCTTTGAAGGCAGATCCCCCGAGATTGTCGCCACCCTTTATTTTAAAAAGAGAACGTCTTTTGACACCTCTTGTCATGTCCTTCTTCTCTTCGGAGTGGTTCAGCCAATTATTCCCGCCAGGTACACCGACGCGTCGATTGGCAGCGAACACGTGCGAGCGTTTCCAGCTTACAACTATCCATATCAGCTTGACAAGCCGAATAGAGGGGAGATCTGCAGGAAGGTTCGGTCAAGTAAAAGCAGTCGGGGAAGATTGTCATAGAGCAACAATAGTACATTCTTCCGGATCACAATGTTGTCCAATACTTTACAAGTATGTTAAACCACCCGATAAACTGCCACTGAGAAGAGAGGTGCCCTATCTTAAGCATGAATACTAACAGTTAGTTAACACCTCGAATGTTTTCAATCATATGCGTGGTGCAGACAGGCTTAGTAATTACTAGCACATCTCTGCTGTTTATCGTAAACAGTCGTCAAAATATTAAATGTGAAGGGCCAAAAAGATCATTTTATAATGAAGAAACACAGGTCGCAGCCGCTGTGGGCACGCCAACCGAGCCACAAGTCCCAAAGCTAGTACAAGAGGAACAGACTGCCGAGTCTTTTCTGGAGTCAAAGCTTAAGGTGGCAAGAGAAGAGCTGCTCAAGTACTTTGATCTTTCTAAACAAGTTTACATCGACAAGTCAAAAGAATACTTCGACACTGAAAGAAAAGTAATGTCGACCATAAGCTCACTGCACAATAAAAGGGAAGAGCTATTCCCAAATGCATTATATGTTCTTACTGGTGGACTTTTCGGTTCTGTTCTTGCAAGAAAGAGGAATATTTTTGTTAAGCTAATTTCTCCCCTTGCTTGCGGTTTAATTTCCTTTAGAATCTTTTTCCCACACACTTTTGACAATACGTTTGGGTATTTAAACGAAGCCGAAAAGGAAAGTTTACCTGATGTTTACACAAAGCAGACAGAGCTGATCAACAAGGCCGAAGATCTGGTTAAAAAGACATCCGAATCCTCAGAGGCAGGAGTAAAGGAGATTTCTAGCTTTTTCGGTAGAGCAAAAAGCACGATCGCTGAATACACAGGTCTCAATGTCGACCAAATCATTTCGGAGAAGAAGAAATAGTGCAATCTACCTACTGCTTCTCTCTCGGTTACAAAGGGCTGCATTCTAGTAGTTTATCTTATTTATATTCTCACATAATTCATTTCTTTTTATTTTTATAATGCCTTGGGCATTTTTTTCCTTATTTGTTAGTTAGATGATATGTTCATACGTGATAGTGTGTAACTATTCAGATTCTTCTGCCGAGTCAAAGTCGCTTTCTTCACTGTCATCTCCTTCCGATCCGGTAGTATCGTCTGAAGCGTCAGAATCGTCATCTGCTTGCTCAACGTAAACATTTTCCACATCAACAACGTATTTTTGGTCAATGAAAAATTTCTTAGTTTCATCAGCTTTTGCCGTATTACAACTAATGAAGCAGATGCTCTTTTTAGGATCAAAGAGATTGACAAAATATTTGCCGAAAATCTCAACTAACTCCTCATTTGTGATGGCGGAAAGTTTCTCCAACATAAGCTTGTTGAAGTCCGGTCCACGTTTAAGCATGACATTATCGTAGAATTGAAAAACAGCAGTTTCAAAGTAGTTAGATTGGGATGATGCCAACTTATTGACAAAAGAACTGACTGCACCTTCTCTTAAGCTATCATCTATTGGAGTTGCACCACTGGCAAATCCTTCAACAATGTTTTTGGCCACTTTATAGCAATTTTGTATATCTACTCCTCTGTAGATCGTATAGCAAAGTTCTCCCAACACTGAATTGCTGTAACAGTTGGCCCCATAAGCCAAACCGGCCCCCCTAATACCTCTCCAAAAAGGCCCCTCCACAGCTTGCAGATATTCTGCCCCAAGGAGTATTTTGAACGCATCATCCGAGGTAAAATCAAAAATCGGTATTTTCGTAATCAGTCTCATTAGGTTAGTATCAACACCAGGGGTTGATACAATGTAGCAATTTTCAGACTTCGAAGCACCAATTTTGGAGAAAACTTTTTCTTGATACGGCCAATCAGTAAGTCCGCTTTCGGGAGTGAACGATTGAACAAATTTTTGCCAGGAAGAAACAGGGGTCTTCATCCTATTAACATCACCAAAAACGAGTACTCTGATGTTGGACATTCTAAATAACTTACTTCTGATTTCATTCAATTCCTTTTCGATACTTTCAAATTCGCCTTGTTCAATCCGGTGCAGCAAATTTCTGAGATATTCTTCGTTCGTAATGGTTTCAACTGACTTCAGGTAAGATCTGTCGGTATAGTAGTGCTTGTTGTAGACGTAATTTAGCATGTAGCCCGCAGATCTCTTTAGATCAGGAAGTTGCTTCAATAATTTGTTCAAGGCAACTACAACCCTGTCTTTTGTAAACTTGGTTTTCAAGAGTAATTTTATATACCAATCAATTGCTTTCTCATAATTTTGACTTTTGACAACCATGGAGAATGACATAAGCTCCTTTAACTTCCCGTTAAAAGAATTACCAAAATGACACTCAATCGTATCTCTCTTGAGCTGTTTCACGACTTCTTCATAAGGAATTAACTTACCGTCATCACCAAGTATCGGTAATTTGGTCAATTCTTCAAAAACCCCCATCAAAGGTAAAGCGGCTTGAGGGATTTCGAAAGAGGAGAAAAGAAGATCAATCGAAATAAAATTAGACTCGTAGTTCTCGAAATGGACATATAAAGGGAAGTCATTTGGCGTGTCCTTCTCAATTTTTGTAAGAGCTTCCGAAGCCTTATTATCAATGTCTTTATTCCGTCCAGAAGCTATAGATTCTGTTTTAATAAACTTGACCTTTGAAAGATCAGGCTTACCAAAGCTTGAAAGGATTTCGTCGGGTATTTTCTTATTATTACTTTCTTGTGCTTTTTGCAACTTTTCTTCTAATTCCTTCAAGCCGGCAGAACCTAGCCTCTTTATTCGTGCTTCTAACAGATGGGCGCCTTCTTTTTTGTTTTTCTCATAAAGTTCTGCTGAAGGAGAAGCAATGACTATTGCCGAATGATTATCAACAAAATATTTTTTGAAAAACTCAACCCATTTAGAAATGTCCCACTCCATAAGCTGATCAAATTCATCAAGTGTCTTGCAATATGTGACAAGGTCTTCTTTCATATCTTTTCCATACTCAAACTCATAAATGGCAATGTCAGACAGTGGTTCTGGGCTCTTCTCGCAGCTGTGAACAAATTGCCACTTGATTTGTTCTACCATGTCTTTCAACCTGACCAAATCCATTTTCTTTTCATTGCAGTGATCTTTCAGTAAGGCTAAAACTTTTGAAGGTAGTTGCTCCTGCCTTTCAGTTGACACACTGTCAAAAGTGATCGTCATAGCTGTGCGTACATAACTTTCTGTGTAATGACTAGTGCCTGCAGCCCAAGGATCAGCAATTTCAACAAACTCCTGATTAAATAATGACACCGAAGACGATGTTAGGTAACGTAGGAGAACCTCAACAGCTTGGTCTGAAACAGTATCTCTGGAATCTGGTCCTATCCAAGAGATTGAAACATCGCCTGAACTTTCATCTTGGTCCGGAAATGGAACTGTTTTGATACAAGTTTCGGTTAAAGGTCCGTCTTGAGGTTGGTCAACAAAGGGTCTCTTGTTAGGAATTTTTGGAGCAGAGGGTAGCTGGGAATCAAATTCAGTCATAAGTTCTAACAGTTCTTTTTCTTCTACAGTACCAGTAACAATAATGCATAGATTATCTGGTCTGTAATTATCTGCATGGTATTTTCTAATAGTGTCAGCCTCCAATGTACGCAAATTTTTAGTCAATCCACCAGTCTCTGATTTATATCCCGAGTTTTTATACAAAAGCCTCTGGGAGGCTAAATTTTGAATAAACCACGACTGGTTCTCGATACCTTGCATCTCAGAGTAAACCACACCTTTCTCCTTTCCTTCTCCATCGACATGGTATACTTCAGTGTAGCAAGCAGAGTCGGTGAGAGTAGGATTAAACAGGTGATCCAGATAAATGGGTAATAGCATTTTGAAACCTTCCCAACCTGCTGTTGTGAGCGTATAGACAGTCTGGTCTGTGGCTGTCCAAGCATTTGTGGAACTACATGCCAAATTTCCAAGAATGTCTAACAAACCTTTGTATGGATATTTCTTGGATCCCATAAACACTAAGTGCTCAAGAGTATGAGGACAACCACTATCATTTAAAATTTCGGTGGCCACCGCAAAATAACCGTTAACTATTGGCGATGCTTGGTCAATCAAGGTCACTTGAAGTTTTGTTCTTGTGGATATCCATTTTTTGATTACTGCAGGGGCGTAATCAACTTTAAAGCTGCATTGCTGCTCAAAGTAAGAATGCACCATCCTTCTAAAAGTCTTTAGACCCGACGACTTCAATGTACAAAGTTCCTTGTTAAAGAAGAGCTAAATCAATAATGGCCACTTTGCCTGCCTTCAGCTCTGAAACTTTTTGATTTATAGCGATCGATTATTTTACTCGATAATGAACCTTTACTACAGCCGCAGTCATACCAAAAAGGAAATTTTCCAGAGGGGCAACATGTTCTGGGTCTTTTTTGTTTCCTTTTTGATTAACTTGTTGTTACTACAGTTTAACTCTTCATTCTATTTATCACCTTATATTGGTTCAGGTTGACAAATAAGACCATCATAAAAGAGAAAATAATGTCACCAAATGCTCATTACATACAGGCATTCGAGCTTGAAGCCCCATGTAGTAACTCGCTAAACCCTAGCCCGTTAAGTAACTCTACCACTGGCCAAGACAATCAAGCTGCACCCGATTTTAGTAGCACTAATAACGCCTTAAAATCTCTCGCAAAGAATATGGATAATTCCACTGCGATGTTTTCAAAGTTCAGGCCTCAGTTAGAGAAAATAGGGGCGGTAAGCACACATCAAGCCAGCGCTACCAATGTGAGGATAGAGATACAGAAAATGTTGAAATATATGAGACAACTCAACAAAAAACTTTTCGATACTGAGAAAGCCTTTGCTGATTGGATTAATACTTTTGAGTCAGATGAGGTTTCCGAATTTGCTTCCGAAGTTGAGAAGTTTCTGAAAGTTCATCATAAGTTTAACAGATCTGTGGCTGAGCAATTAGAGCTAGCTGCCACCGCCTTATCGACAATTTCCGGTACCGAAATTCTAAGGAACACGGAATTGACCAAATATATGAAATGTAAAAAGGAAAGAGACGAATTTAAGCGAAAAAACATGGATGCTATTGCTTTAAGCAAATATGATGATAAAGTTGCCCATTCTTATGCAACAGTTGCTAGCTCTCAATATATATGTGAAAGTAACATAAAGAAATGCTTAAAACCGGCACTGTTTGGTTATTGTCTAGCAATAAAACGAGGAGACGAAGCTATCCATGACTTGATAGCCTCTACAGCCTTAGATCTAGAATCGTATGAAAAACAAATTGCAACTAAAAATCCTGTATTTGACTATCATCAAAACTTATCGGAAATGAGTCTCAATCAAACAAAGACAGAAAGTTTTAACAACCTGTATGGCACAATGTATATTCAGCGTCCTCATCACGAGTTGACTAGTAATAATAATGCCAACAATCTAAACTTAAAGCAAGGAAAGAAAATTAAAAATTTTGAAATGAATGCACAAAACATTTCTGGTGTAAGCGATGAGCTATCTGAATATGAATCTGAAGAGGAGGGCATGCCTCGTAACGTTTTTTTTAACAGTCCATATGACTTTGATGTTGGCCATGAATCCAAGGTTCCGTTTTACCAAAGTCCATTCTATAAAAAAACCGTTTATAAACATGAGATCAAAAACAACAATCCTGAATTCCATTCAAATGAAACCCAACCTCTTGCACAAAGAGAGATACCAAATGATTCCCAAAATTTTGATTCAACCGAAAATTACCCGACCTTTGTGAATGGCAAACAACAACAACAACAAGATCAAAGAACAAAGTTTGTAGGATCGATAATCAACGATGGTTCTAGTGAGATGTGGAATTCATAAGTGAATTTTGCTATTAACCATTTTAGAATTTTAGAAATAAAACAAAAGAACCATCTGCTGTATATGCTTTTTGTTTTATATAAATAAATCTTAAGATCCAAATAATTCTGCAAAAAGGCTTTTTGTACGATTAATGTATAATATTTGATGAAAGAAAACTCATAATTTTATTTACGAATTATATTCTATGTACAAATAAGTTCAGAAACAAAATGTGTAGAAGAAAAATGAGGAAGAAGGGAATATTATCCATGCTTAGTAAATTAGTATACATACACTTCAAAAGCGCATTCAAGGCTTTCACCACACCTCGGCGAGTTGGAGCCCAATTATTGACTTAGTTCGATTTGTCTTTGAAGAATTTTTTTGTCATTTCATAGCTTGAAATCATGATGGCACATGCAGGAGCAATTTTCATACAACGTGGAACAAGACCAACATATAACGCTGAAAAGCCTTCCGTTTTGTATATCTGTGCAATGAATTTAAAAATTGAATCTTTATGTTTTTTTTTGTGCACCAAGGAATTCGGAGCTTGGTCATCTTCAAAGGAAACCTGCATTCTCGTCTTACCAACATCAAATGGGTTGGTGAAAACTGCAGCTGTAATGCCTGCCAACGAACCTCCAATGAATGATCTCAAAAACAATGCTGTGTCTGTGCCTATATGGTGATTTGAATCATTGATGAACGTTTTCGTTTTCAAAACATGAGTTATATATTCATAAGTGGACCAGTATATACCGCTGAAAGGGACATCTCGCCAAAGTGTAAGACCTAGTCCTTTGAAAATTGTCGAAATTCCGCTGCGTCTTATCTCTAATAATGAGTTTCGAAGTACCATTTTGAAAATTGATGCCGACGTCTGGGAGTTACTTCCCTTGGGAACGGCCTGTATTCTAGTCTTCACTAACTCCAGTGGAGCCACAGATGTTGCAGCCAGCACACGTGCTATCGAACCACACAATAACGGGTTGATCATAGGGTATGTAGTTTTCAGTGGGGACGAGTCTCTTAGGAATTCATATCCCGAAAAATAGACCACGTTCGAAGGTATAGCCATGACCAAAGTGAGACCTAAACCACGATATAGAGTGGAGATACCTTCCTCTGCAGCAATCTTTCGAAGTCCTTGAAATGCCCCGTCAAGTTTGGCGCCTTCATTGAGACAAGAATTTGGTTGGCAAAAGTTCCCCTTTAAGGAGCCGGCTATTTCAGTGGTGGAAAGCTCCCAAAAGACCTTTCTGCAACATGTGACATCTGCCGTTTGAATCGGATACAAAAGTTCTTGTTGCTGTAATCTGATCCTCACAACGTCAAATGGCGTCACAACAAGAGAAGTAAGTAAGGACCCCGTGCAGGCACTCAACATTCTCTGCGATAACGTCAAATCGATGGCAGATGTCTGTGGTCTCATAGACATTCTTTCCGTCTCCAACTTTCTCTCCTGCTCGAACATATTCTCATCCTCCTCAATAGCTCCTGCGATTTCTGAACTCATTCCCATGCTGTTATCTATTGATTTTCAAGGTTCTCCTCCTCTGAGACTACTTTAATGGAATATTTTTCTGATAGGAGGTGATCCGTAGATGGTCTGTGATTTTCCAGGCTGTTGTAGACCACTTCAATTCCTTCTTTCGCCTGCACACCGCCACACACAAAGACTTTACAGACAGAAGTGTCTTTTGCTTTTGGCAACGTTCTCCTCTACTGCTTACTTGTTCCTGTCCTTCCTGCGGGCCCCGCCAACAGGGCTGTCTCATTGAAAATACCGAACTGCAAAAACTTCAACCGTTCGCTGTAAACTCCACATACGGAGGTTAAGTTAGGCTGGAAAGCCTTGCCGAGCTCCGGGGGCCGGTGGGGTCAAATTGTTCTTTCAGTTTATTGCTAGGTGGGGATGTTGTCAGTTGAACCTCCATTGCCTCAGCTGCGGTAGACGAGAGCAAGAAGAAGATTCTCCGAGGGCCTTTGTAACTGGATAAGTTCAGAAGATCGGTTCCTAATCGTCATAAAAACGTCTCCCCAGGCAATCCCCGCTAACCCCGAGTGTGGATGAATTTGTCACTGCTGAACGAGCCTAAAAGGACGGTGAATGAAGTTGGAAACGATCCATAGAGATGCCATTGTACTGACTCTATACATACATAATTATACATCTTCATCTAACTGTAATCACCGATCAACTCTTCCCTGGAGTAAAACTCTTCGTTTTGGCCGTTGTTCTCACGGCACTCGTAAACCACAATCTCGGCACTTTGATTGTGGTTAGTAGCCAGCATCATCCTGTGAGGGTGCAATGCCAAGCAGCTGATGTAGCTGCTGCTACGAACAGTCCCATTCAAGGTATTTATGAACCCGCCATTGGCGATTCTGCTAACCCGCTTTCCGACGGTGCTGTATATGTCAACCTCTTTGCTGGCACAGGCGATGATTGGAGCGTGCTCATGAATAAACGCAGTAGTCATGGTTTTCTCAAACGCTCGGAACCTCAAGATTGGGTCATCATTTCGAATGTCCCAGAGTTGGACCAACCCGTTGGAACTTCCGCTAACCAATTCACGCATTCCTCCACGCTGCATGTGAACATTACGGATTGGCGACCGTTCCAGGACGCTTTTGGGTTTATAAACCTTCACCATGGAATCCTTGGCATCTAGTCTGCGATCGTAGACCCGCATAGATCCATCTTGGAATCCGGCAATAATGATGTTTCCACTTACTTGGTCCGACGTCATCGTCAAGATTTGCGATGTAGATCTCACCGGTATGTCCAAAACACATTTTTCCCTTGGTGCGTCCCACAACTTGATGACTTTGACATCTCCTGTGACCAGCAACGTACCTCTACTTTGCTGCCATTCGCTCACTAATCCAACAGATCTCGGTGTCAACATTATATCCGTAAGTGCTCTCCATGCCGTTAGTAGTTGACACTTTTCTGTTTCATGAAAGTTTTTATAGATCTTAACGACACCGTCGCTTGATCCAGTCATAAGTAGAGGAACATGGTCTTCATTGAGGAACCTGAGATCTGTAATTTTTGTTCCGAAAGGGTTCCCGTTGGATATTTTGCTTAATTCTGTCCCTTTATTCCAGTCAAATGTAGTGATGTTATCCCTTTCATCTGTTGCAGCAACCCACTTTTCAAACTGCGTAAATTGAAGAATCTTTGGCTGTGTGGTATTGTTTAACCTGGAGACAACATTTTTCCAGTTACCAGTTAAAGCCATCTCCTTCTGTGGCTGTGTAGTGGCGATGATGGCTTCATTTCTGTTTCTCCTCCAAATTCTTCTCATGTACTCTTCACTTCCGGGTTCATCGGCTTCTTTCGGTCCTAGTTGTGACTCCTGGAAGTACTCACAGCTATAATCTAAAAATCCACTGGTAAATGGCAAGATTGGGTATCCATTGTTCTTAGGTCTTGGCTTGAAACGAGGCGTGGTAGGCCTAGGATTAGTTCCAAATTCAACAGCTAGCGGCTGCTGTGTCAACAAACTACTTAATCTATGAGTGCTGGACGTATCACTTCCAGTATCATCATAAAGCCCAAATGAATGTAGCCAAGATTTGAAAGTCGCAACTTTGTCAGACATTGAGAACCCGTGAGTAGAAGAAGCACTAGATCCAGGCGGTTTTTTCTTATTCTCGAGTTCTTCATTGATTCTTGAATCAACATTGAGAGATTGCACCCTTCTTGCATTTTTACCTGCTTGTTTGAGGTTACTAGGCTGCATTTTCTTATACTTTGTATTATCACTTAATTTGACTAAAAGTCCACTGTCAATGGAGTCGGTTCTGCTTTCCCCAGTGCTCCGACTCTGTAATAGGTAATCTTCCATAGTGGCAACTACGTCACCTAATTGAGATTCATCTAGCTTCAGCATAATGTAATCAATCACCTGTTCTGCATAATTTTTGACTTCATCATGTGGATCCTCACTCGCAATTAACAACGCTTTCCAAACAGTAGAAAAAATAGACCCATAAGCTGGAGATTTCCGTCTAATTTCATCAATCATTGAGGGCTTATCGATTAACGTAATCTCCTCCTCCAACTGACTAAATGCACTTACCAAGAAGAACTCGATATACTTTACAACAAATCTGCTGAAAAAGCAAACAACTTCTCTTCTTATCAATGCCGAACCATCATTACACAGATTCAAAAGCTCTCCAGCAATTTTTAAATCCTGCTGGTTCAATTCTTCCCTCAATCCATAACTATTCTCCAGTTCATCGCCTTCATTAGATAGTAGGACAAAGTTACTCAGAGCATCAACTATGGAAGCACGGATTTCTGGGATCGGATCGTTTACCAAGCTCAAGAGCTTCCCGAATGCGCCACTTCTCATAATTATGACAACAGCTTCCAGGTGTTCCTTCACCATTCCGCTTATTAATAGAGCACTCCATTGCCTTAATAATGGGCTTTCCGATGTCTCAATATAGCTAATACAAATTTTCACCACATCAATGGAAAACGCCAGCTTTTGACCCTGCTTATGGTCCCTCACAAACATGGCTAAAACAAAGGCGCTCATAGCTTTTTGATCAGCAAAGGTAACGTTGTTATTGACAGCAGGACTCTCAATGACCAAAGGATTACCTTGTATATGTGGCTGGGAAGGACGTGGTTGGAAAGTCAACATTTGCGTGAAATAATTATAGCCCCTATCCTTGACTAATTCTTGCTGCGCATTCTGATAGTCTACGGACATAATTCTGGTCCAAATGAAAATAAGAATTGGTTTTAAATCAGGAGAAGGGCTTTGAAGAAGCTTCTGAATATAAGGGAACATCCCTACGCTCAAAGCAAGATAGACTGCCCATGGTCCTAAATCTAGGAAGTTCGATAATAAATGCAAAGCTCTTAGTCTATGAGCTTGAGATAGCAAAACTTGTAAAACAATCGGCAATTGTTGTGGAGGTTCCTTTATTGCCGAACCATACTGAAGCCATACCTCGAAAGCTGTCAAATGTTGTTGGAAGAATGAGCAATGTTGGTAATTCCACCCATTTTGCATTTGGTTGGAAGGAATTGAGGAGCTTTTACTTTTTTTCTGAGATCCATTTAAGTCGGCTTCACTTGCTGATGACGCTATTTGTAGTTGGGGAATATCTGTCATATCAACAACCGCTGGCTCTGATTCTTTCTTTTCTAGCATTTGCCCCAAAATTTGATCAATTGCAAACTCCCAGGAGTCCCACATTGGATGACTACTAACATCGGGTAGTGGAGGATCTGAGATAGGATGACAGCCGGCTTCAGGCATTAGCTTCTTAGCCAAAAGAAAATTCCTGAATAATGCAGCAATCACCAAATCTTGTCTGAATAATTTTTTGAATAGTGGCCTCGACAAAGAAGTCCAAGCAATAGTATCGGTGACTGCAATAAAAATCCAATTTAGTTCACCCAAGGGAGTTCTTCTATCCGTTAATTTACCTGGAATTTCAATAACACCGTTCTTATTTTTCAAAATATCATAATAGCCTTTTTCTCTGAGGGGAGAAAACAAAATAAACCATTTGATACTCATTTCTATGGGACGTGTTAAACAGCAAGTGAATAAATCAGCTGGTAAATCTGGATTCAGTGGTAAAATTTCGTTACTTTGACAAGCTCCCAACTGAATGCTTTCAATGTATGCGCTAACTGGAGATGGTGAGGCCATATCTGTATGATGATTGGCCTCATCGTCAATTCTCTTCTGAATAAATCTTTTGTTATTTTCGATGACATGGCCTGCCGCATTGGTGTCGACGACCATAATATATGGGGCACCCAACCAGTTTTGAAGATCATATAAACTAACAGGAATATATTGTGTATACCCTCTATTGAAAACCCAAATCTCGCCTGAGTGGGTTGGCTGTGGGACACCATGTCCATTATAATGAAATAGAATTCTTTCGTCCTTGGCGTTCCTTCGTAAAGAGGTACAAAGCCGCTTCAAATCTTCCACAGAGGGATCTAAAGATTGCTTATATTTTGCTCTTGAAGATATGGACTCATAGTTGCTCTGCAAATGTTTTCCAATTGCTTGTAGTGCCAATTTTGTGTCGGGGTATGTAGATGGATTAACAAATGCTTCTAAGTACGGGTATTCTTGAGGACGCATGATATCTGGCGGTGGGATGCCCAAATTAAGGCACATTACAAGAGCAGCCATTGTTGTCTTTTTTTTGTTTCCTGATGACTTCCAATCTGTGATTTTATAAGTATCATCCTGTGCTGAGGGATTGGCCGAAGTGGTGTTTCTCTTTAAGTCAAAATGTGAATAATAATGTGATTGTAAATTGTCCAAAAAGTAGGGATCGTTAAGGAATCCATGTCGTAATTCTGCAGTCATCGTGCCGAATTATGAAAAATTCGTTTTGATCACTTCCTGGCTGGACGTGTCTGAGACGTAAGATGACAGTCGGCTCCCTAATTATACACTTATTCTGCTGAATAATGCATAAAATCATCACTGTCTCGGTCCCGGTTGCGTCTATCAATCAGCATCTGTTCGCTTCTTGTCGTTCTCGACCGTAAAAACCAAAAAAAAACGGCCCGAGACAAGATAGAGGAGGTCACGTGATACATTATAAACATCTTTCCGTGAATTTGCTGTTGTTACAATTAATTACATAAATAAAGTAAACATTCTATATAATAGTGGTAATTATTCTTAGTCATCCTTGCTTTTATATTAAATTGCAGACGATACCCGTCTTCCCATTTCGTTCACCGTATTGCTTCGGCTTCTACTATTTTTCATGCTCTTGTCCCAAAAGTCCAGTGAGGCGACCACATCGTAGCCCTTATCGTCCTCATATGCATACAGGATCTCCTGGGAAGAAGCATGCAAAAATCTTATGTTTTCTCCCACAATGACCCTTAACAATTCGGCATTTTGTACACTTCTTATTTCAATGAAGTTAGAATCGAATGCTAAGAGGTACGGATACCAAAGAGCAAACGAGTGCGGGACGCCTTCCCATTCGATCATCCATTTCGGACGAACCCGCCAACCATTGTGGTTGATAAAAAACGAGAAGTTTGAGTAGGAAAGTAAAAAGTCACTGTTGATTCTGTCAATCTCCAATGGTTTGAGCCCTTCTTTGCTGGTAGCAAACTCCAATGATGTGTCTGCTGGATCTAGTAAAGTTTCCATGGTATTGTTGACCAATGACACTATTTGGAAGCCATTCGAACATCCTACGCATAACTTGGTCTTCAAAAAGTTGATAGAAACAGGCTCAGAGGTGAAATGAATATCTTCCTTATCATTGGTAAACTTCTTTTTCTGCTTTTTTTGCTGGACAGGATCCACAGGTTCAAAGATACGGACAATGTTTGAGGTTGACTTTGCAGCACACAATAACATCCTGCCATCGCAAACTCCGATTTTGAAGAAAGAAACATGGTTCATCAATTCCTTGGCTAACTTCGCGTTCTTCGCAGGGTCACCACCATTTAAAACGCTAGTGGGCCAGTACAACAGTTTTTTATCGCATAATGCAACCAACATTTGATATTCTTGAATGATCTCCGCCTGAATGATGTTAACCTTAGATATCACCTTATTCCTAGGCGTATTCGCTGCTAATCGATCACCAGTGTAAACACCAGAATCAGTACCATATAAAAGTTTTCTGCCGCCGTCAAAAGGCACCACACAGTTGATTCTATTCTGCGAGTCGAAGAAGTTTGAGCACAAGGGAGTCAGGGTATAAACGTCGTTATCCGCCATGATTTTTTTCGTTTGAGCTTCAATCTTACTTGCCAAGATCTTCTGTGTTGCAGGGGTGCCATATAATGTTAGCTCATAACCATGAATACCAATGTATCTGAATGAAATCGGTGACTTAAGAACGGTAGAATTTAGCGGAACCAATCCAGAATTAGAATTTAACCCCAGTTGAGAAGGTGCCGAACCAGTTTTCATCGCTGCAGACCGTATAGCTCTTATAGATGGTGGATTTTCACTTGTAGAAAAGAATAAAAGAGGTAAAGGAATAGGTCTCTGGTATACCTTATAAACTTCTCTCTTATTTAGGTAGCCCAGTTTAATGAAAAGCAAGCAATGATCAAATAAATAAACATGAATTTCTCCTTGCTTCTCCTTTTCCTGATAACCTTTCTTTTTCAAAACGCACTGATAAATGACTTTTCTATTATCTGCACTCAACTTCAGGTCAACCAGTTCACCTGGCTTGAATAATAACTTTTGTTTAATCTGAAATAAATTCATCTTGTCAGACTGCTTACCTGTTTCAAAATTAATCTTAGTCAACATCTTTTCTAAAAGCTCGATCGCAGTACCCAACTTCTTATAATCTTGAGATTCGGGATCAGTGTGATCTCTTATACTTTTCAACAACAACGGGTACCTAGCAGGTCTTGTTGTAGGCTTGGACAAAAACGAAGATAAATCCAACCTCTTAGATTCCTCCCTTTTAGCAGTATCCTCTATAAATCTTCTTAACAGAGGATTGTGCCTTCTTTGCCTATCAAACTCATATTTACCAATAACTTGTCCAGCACCGTATGTAATGAATGGTGTAAATTGAGGTATATAATCTAGAAAGATGTCAGCAATTGAATCCACAATAGGTGATTTCTGTTGCCGTCTTACCAAAGCTTCGGCAAATTTATGATTAACCTCCCAGATTTCATTGATATTATGGAAAACATTTCTAATGAACTGATCTCTTTCTTTATCTTTGATAATTTTAGTTTCAGCCAGGGGGCGCATCCAAAATTCTCTAATATACTCTAAATCTTTAATGAATGCCTTCTCTGAATTTATTGTCTCAAATATGCATTCCTGCCTCTTGATTTCTCTTTTATCTAAACCATCCATCAAACTCTTAGGAACGGTCAATTGCCAGTATTGCTTTTGGTCGTCTTGAGTAAAGGAAACATGCGAATCAGACCTAATTAAACTACTGCTGCTCTGCATTTCTGCCCGCATTTTTTGCTCAAATCTTCTTGGACACGAAACACTATAACATATCTTGTCACGTGTGCAGGTTGGAGAGTAACACTCTGTAAGTAAAGTAAACACACCAGAAATCGAATTGATCTCGGGTGATTTTTCGTTGCAATACGTTAAATTTGAGGACGAAATACTCATATTATAATCATCAGGATTATTCATATTACTTGAAACCGAGTTCTGTCTTCGGAAATCGTCGGACTGATTGTAAAGAAATTCATCACTAATGAGGTAGATTTCATTTTTGTTGTCTCTCAACCTGTGCTCGTATGTCACATCATGGAAAAGTCGTTGAGCGTCCAAGGCTCTACCAAGTATAATTGCCAAATTTCTATCACGAATCTTAGTGATGCGACAAATGACATCAATCGCTTCAGCACCTGAAAAAGAGTTTCTGTACTCAATACCATATTTGAAATGTCCCGAAAGCTTAATCTCATGCAAAAAAGCAGCCGCCACTTCTGAAATAATTGCAGGATAGATATATTTTTTCTTCAATGAAGGAGTCGGCACAAGTGTACTAGCTAAAGAACTGGAAGAGACATACCTATTTTTCTCAGCGGACGCTCTAAGCGAAGTGTTCGATGCTACTCTTTTAGTCAGCGTGCTTAATGACCTAGACTTTTTGGGCAGCTCTTGAGCATTGTAATCTATCTTTTGAGGAATAACCCTACCACTACTAGTAATCTGTTTCAAAGGAGTATGGTACTTCTCCATTTCTCTCGCCGAACTGTGACCTGCATTTCCAGGAGATTCGGGTTGATTATTAACTGATGTGGATGAGAAATTTCTGGCACTCTTGAGAAAATTGATTGATTGCCTAACAATCGGACTTTTCCTCGAAAAGTTTTGCGGAGGAGATGTCTGCTGTTGCTGAATAGAGGAAGATTGGAAGTCTTTGATATATGGTAGCGAAGGCGACCTTTTTGTACTTTCCAAGCTTGAACGAGTCTCTGTCTCAAGCGGCATTTCTGATGCGGCTCTCTCTTTCTCTCCCACAGATTTTGCAGGAAGTAGCTGTTGAGGCCTATATATCGTTGAGGTTTGTTGTGACTCGGAGAGCGCACGGGGAGTAGGAGGGAGATTGACGGAGGAAGAAGAATTCGAAGATGTCCTTATCGCCATATTGTATTCTCCGTTCGAATCATGATTTTTCAAACTACCCGGATTTCCATTAGTCGAGTAACCACCTCTCTGAAATGATACTTCACTCAATTGAGTATTAATCTGCGGTGCGTTAGGAACAGGAGGCCTGTTCAAGTTGTATCTCTTCTGCGGCAGTGGTAATGGTGCCGGGGCTGGTGCTGATTTTTGATAATTCTGTTGATAATTTTGCTGATAATACTGTTGTTGTTGCTGTTGTGAAAGTGGCGGCACAACTTGAGGATGGTTCATGTATTGTTGTTGTTGAAGTTGCTGGTGCTGATACTGGCTTGGCTGATTTGAATGGTAGTTGTTCTGATATTGTTGCTGCGGCAGCTGTTGCATTGAAGTTAAGGTAGGCTGAGAAGCCGAACGTTGATCATAGCCCGGTCCACTCTGTTGCGTGGGCATCGACTGCTGAGGTGGCTGCTGTGGACGATGGGAATACCCGTTACTTTCATTAGAAACAGACCGCACATTGTTTGGTCTCGCTTGACTGTACGGATAATAATTCTGCTGAACTTGGGATTGACTATAGGACTGAGATTGGGCCTGGTTAAGGTTCGGAATTCTGCCATTTCTCTCAGGTGTGGTAGAGGGAGTTGTCTGTGGCAAGTGAGGAATTGACCTGTACTGCATATGCGAAGGCATATTTCCCCGAGTTGGCGAAGGTGTCACAGACGTCGAGGCTGCAGACGGGAAGTTTGTCGACAGAGGGGTTGTTGGTGATTGCAATTGTTGCTGCAGCTGCTGGTGCAATTGCTCCTGCTTTTTAGGAGATGTCAGCCTTGGTGTCGGCAAGGAGGGTATGTCCGAAAGCGGATGCTCCGTCTGCAATGACGAGAACTGCGTCCTCAAGGAATCTGGTGCGTTTCCTCTTGATTTTGGATTGTGTGTCATGATGAATAGAGTCTCTTATGAAATTTTGACGAATGAGGGCACCAAATGTCGGAACTATTTCAAGAAAATGAAAGAAACTAAATCAGATTGGGTCTCGGAGGGAATGCGAAGTCTATAAAGTTAAGGATCGGAAACAAACAGGGAGACGTCAAATGATTAATGCAAGTCACTGCGTGCAGCAAAGTCGAGTTGAGAGATAACGTGCTGAAACTCCGAGCGACGTCTGTTTTTGAAATGTAAAACGTTAAACTTGAAAAGAGATGATACGTGACGTGTAACGTGTGACGAGGGGACAGGGTTCGATATCCAATACCTGTAGGCTGTGACACCAAGTGTTGCCTAGATGAAGAAAGAGGGACAATACTCCTGTCAAAAAAAAAAGACTGCGGGAGTCGAAAGATACTGTGCACAGTTGGCTTTCTCCGTCCAATTACCCACCTGAATCAATCGATGATCGTCGATATTAATAGAACAAAAAAATGGGCGTTCGAAAATGCTCACACACAAGCAAACACGAGTCCTGCTCTCCCAAAGATGACCACTCCTAAACACGGTATTATAACTATTTAACCGGCTTGTTGATGGCTTTCCTGGGCCTCCGCCCACCGTCTTCTCCTCCGAACATTGTCTTCCCAGAACAGCTTGTGCCTCTGTCTCGGACGTCACCATCCTCCTTCCTTCCTCACCACCAGTTCCACAAAAAAACATCGGCCCGACGCACCCGTGCACCTACTATGTGGTGCCTCCTGCTCGGCTCTCTGCGCTGCCCTATCGCTTCAGAACCAACTAGAGCAGAGGAAAGAAGGGATGATGATGAAGAACTAACTCCTTGGGTAGAGAAACCGGAATCTCTCAATTGGTACGGAAGATATCGCTGCACGAAGCCAATACCATGCCTGTAGGTATCCGATTCCCGCTGTTTTCTGGCTCCCTCCGTTTTGATCGACCGAACGTGAAATACTAACATACACTTTGGCTACGCCATCTTCACGACATATGTCACATGTTGGTTTCGTTGTATAGGCCTACCACTCTACCTTCCTCGCCGAAGAAGACACGAACGCAAGAATAGTGGGGAACATGGCGGTTCTGCCACTCAAAACCCGTTTCAAGGGACCTTCCCTCCCTTGCATGGATCCGTATGATATCATTGACGAGGTGCTAGACTTGTTCAGAGCCAACACTTTCTTCAAAAACTTCGAAATCAAGGGAGCATCTGACAGAACACTTATCTACGGCATACTTTTTGTATCGCAGTGCCTCAATGCACTTGGCCCAAACACCTCGCAAAACGAGGCAGTCAAGGTACTAACCAACTTGTCTTTGGAAGATTTCGCTATTCCAGGTGATATAGGGTTCCCACTTAACGCTCTCTACCTTCCTCCATCAAACAAGAACGACGCAGTGTTTCTCAGACAGTATCTTACTCAGTTCAGACAGGAATTGGCTTCCAGATTGATTCAAAGACTATACCAATCCGATTCCTCGAGGCCTAGCAAGTTCTGGTTAGCCTTCGGGAAAAAGAAGTTCATGAACAAGTCCCTATGAACTTCAGTTTATAAAAAAACATATATCGATATGTATCAGTAGACTACAGACTCTTTATAACTTAAATCTTAAAAACTTCGACATTGTGATGATCCAGCTCACTAATCATATCATTCATGTCATCGCTCTTGAAATCCCAACCAAGCATGGCGCTCAAGCCCAGCCTCTCCAAACATGGTAATCGTTCCTCGTCAACCGCAATAGTAATATCGTTAGGGGAGAGCTTCTCACACATACCCATGTAACCTGTACTTTCAATGACAATACTCTTCAAAGGCCGTTCGTATTCCTCCAACACGACTAATAACTCCTCACTGAAAAGCTCCCATGAAATATACGCAATATCAACAAAGAAGTTCTTCAAATTTGGACAGAACCAAAACGCTCGGTCTGCTCCATCATCAC
The DNA here is from genome assembly GCA_005406165.1 of Pichia manshurica. Classification (NCBI taxonomy): domain Eukaryota; kingdom Fungi; phylum Ascomycota; class Pichiomycetes; order Pichiales; family Pichiaceae; genus Pichia; species Pichia manshurica. Next base: position 255,991 of record BJFO01000001.1, on the reverse strand, counting down.
CAATCTTTGGCATTGGATACGTGATTGATAGGCGCTTCAAGTTGATACCGATATTGGACAGAATATTATCCAATCCGGCTCTTGTCAAGTGAGGACAGTGTGCGAATTCTAAATTTGTAATGGTCTCAGGGAAACGGACGTTAGCAGCAAAAAAATCAGTGATGCCCCCTTGCAATCTCAAATACCACAATTTTTGAGGCCATTCAAATTCAAATTCATCACAAGTGACAGAACTTCGAGGGAAACATAGCTGTTCTAGTTCGGGTAAGCATTGAATACTCTTGAACAACTCGGCTAAATTGACACTTTCCGAAACCAACCGTAAATCTAAAACTTTCAAATGCAAACAACTTTTGATACTGACCAAAGGAGCTGCCCCAAAGCTAGATTGAGAAGAGATAAAAACTTCTAGTGAATTACTCGTACGTCTGAGCAATTTGCTCATGTAGGAATTCTTACCTGATTGGACAACACCTGATAGGTCCAAACACTTGACCATATTCTGATACTTCCTTTTCATCAACAGTTTTAGATTTTTGGGTATAAATGCATCTGATTCTCCTGGAAGTCTTACGAACGCTGCGTTATCACCACTGATAACGTCTAGGAAGGTTAATAGATTATTTGATCTCAATTTGGGATGCTCATATATCTTCCACAGAAAGGACCAATATATGGCTCTGCATAGTAGTAGATGGTTTGTGCAGTAAGGATTTGATGTATATTCTAAAATTTTCATTATAAGCTCCAGTGGCAATTTTAATTTTTCTTCCTTCTTCTCAATTGAACATTTCTGATCGTCATCGTCCTCTTCGAGACCGCTGGAACTTGAAATAGAGACGCTCTTCTGCTTTGATCTGACAAGCTTCTTCTTGCTGCCTACATTCTCAATGGTCCAGCCTTCACTGTCTTCCCAATTTTCCTCGTAATCATCAATCTCGCCCACATCAGGGCGAGACACGCCGTAGACATACTTTTTGTAAAAAACACCACGTGTTTTCTTTGGCCTGCTTTTGTTCGCCATACGTTATTGACTCCAAGTCATATAGACGTATATGCATAAAGAGAATAGCAATGCTTTACCTGCCTGTTGTATGCACTTAGCAATGTGAAAATGAGAACATCACGGAGAAAAAAAATCATGGAACTGACCTACCGGAAAAAAGAAGAAAAGTGCATTAAGTGATACCTAATTTGAAAAATACCCGCGCATTCTTTGGACATTCATGCTGATGATCCTCCTCGTTCCTCTTAACACTACAACTGTCGGCGTCGGGAGTATCCAAAGCAGAATCTGCTTGATGTACAGTTTGAGAATGTTCAATCGGATTCTTTTCCTTCTTTTTAAGGCAAGCAACATATTGTACATCTGATTTAGTTCCTTTTGATTGATTATGTCTTTCTCTTGCACTCTTTTTTCCAAGTTATTGATTTTTTCGTTCAAGTTGTGATTGAAAGTATGGATTATGATATTTTGTTCAAGCTTATCGTTTTCTAAAATACTTACTTTTTTTTCTAGAAAAATTAGCTTCTTTTCTAATGAATTAATGTAACCAATAGATGCAGAATAGTGTTTATCAAAATAAGGGGTTTCCTTGAATGAAGAGTTAATATCAGAGTTTGCAGTGGAGCCCAGGACCGAGGAAAGGCCGAAATCTTCAAAGCTGCTAAGCTTACCAGACCCACTGCTCAGGCTATTATCACTCCCGTTGTTATTGCTGAAGTAAGTAAAGGCACGAATCATATTGTTTCCGCTACTACTGTTATTGTTGCTGATGGCAGAGACACTCGCCTCATCCAAATTATACACCCAAATGACGAAGCACCAGATTATAAAACTCACTCCTGCCTTCCAGATACTCAAGATCCACGAGACGAGTAACAATGCGATAATGCTCACCCATAGATCCACTTTGAGGTCTTTGGTCAAAATAATGATCGTTGTCACTGCTAATCTCAATTTCAATCGACACATGCTTGTAGTGAGCGGTAGATGGTGCATCACGTAATAACCCAAGACTAGCAGCAGGAACATGGCAACAACAAACGCCGCCGAAGAAACACCTGGCAGCCTCGATAATGAAATGCTCTGTAACATTGTGAAAACAATGCCTAGAAGAATTACATGTATCGTTGAGAGGTTCAATGACGGCTTTCTTTTCGTCTCTCCTTTCACCCGTCCAGCAGGGACACCAGCAAGGGCACCAGCAGGGGAGTACACTAATTTTGGATCCATTGTGGCTACTACAGTTGAAGAGAGATAGGTTAATGTGCGTTAGAACATGTTGTTCTTTCCTGTAAACATAGGTCTGTTTGCACTTGATGGGGCAAAATCCCCTCCACACATCAAAATCGGTTCCCTCTCATTTTCAGATAAGCATTTTGTTTTTCCTCGTTTTCTTTGAAGGGGCAAAAACTCCGAACGCCAAAATAAGCTGAGCCTTAACCTTATTGCTTACGTAAACGAAATGTCATTAGTCCATCACGTGCATAAAAGAAGGGTTCGCGGTGTTAGCCCTTTTCTCTTTTTTAGAAAGTTTTTAATATGCAACATATATATTTTTCACAGTCACAATTGCCCTAAATGCCGGCCTTTTCCATAGTAATTTTTTTCCTCTCGCTCTCTCCGCTTTCAGTTTTTTTTTTTTTTTCAGTGTCCCCTACACTATGGGCGTGTGAGGATTGAGGGGGGGAGACACCCTGCTAGCGACTGCCACACTGGACGTGAAGGCGGTGTGTTGGAGTGTCTTTTCAAAGTAGTAAGAGAAGGTGCAATCAAACACTGCTATATTGGTCTGCTTAACTTTTTTTTCTTTGTTTTATCTCTCCTCTGCTTCCCTTCTATTACCAGACACTTTTTGCACAGCTAGCTTACAAGAGTATACATATCGTCCAACATGGTTTTAGTTCAAGATTTGTTACACCCAAACCCAGCTTCTGAAGCTCAAAAACACAAACTTAAGACTTTAGTCCAAGGTCCAAGATCTTTCTTCATGGACGTCAAGTGTCCAGGCTGTTTGCAAATCACCACTGTCTTCTCACACTCTCAAACCGCTGTCACCTGTGACTCGTGCACCAACGTCTTGTGCACCCCAACCGGTGGTAAGTGCAAGTTGTCTGACGGTTGTGCATTCAGAAGAAAGTAAGTCAATTTACCATTCTGATTAGATGATAAATATTTGATCATTCTGCTTTATTTCATTGTGTGTGACTCTTCAACTTGTCTTATTTTTGTTTCGATGGTTTCTTCTACATAAATAGGGAAATTAGAAATCAGTCAATAAGTCATTTCTCTTTACAAGCATAAAATAAGACCAATAATACATTAAAAGTTCAAACAACGAAAAAAATGAAGGAAAAAGTATAAAGGCTTAATTTTACTTTAGCATTTAAATATTTAGGTACAACTTATATCTTCTTTTAATAAAAATATTACTGATTTAGCTTTTCAAAATCAATCAATATTTCCAAAGGAAAGTAAGATTAAAATTATACTACTCAACTTGCTTTGCTTCCTATTCATTTATCATCTATGTTTGTTCTTGTCATAATGGTCATTTTACATTTGTACAAAGGTATTGGCTACTTATAATTTCCTTCTTTTCCGTTGCACGAATCACCTTGCAAAAGTATTGCATTTGTTAGAGTTACTCACCGTGTCTTACCTGCATTTAAGATCTTTGGTTAGTTGATTCTTGTTTAATTCTATATAATATAAATACCTAATGTATGATTTAGATTTGCTCTCTTTTTCTTACTCGTAATTGCCGAATGTCCCCTAATGTCCTTAAAACATGACAATTTTTACTCTATTCTATTCCCCCTATCAAACTATTTATTTTATACACATGCAATCCTCTATTAATCTGCCTTCGGCAAACGGTTAGCAGCCTTTTTAATGATCTCTTTGGATTTCAACAAATTGACAATCCTTACTCTCTCATTGTTGAGATGCGCATTATCACTAGATTGCCCAGTTGGTATATGTGCAGCAGAACATGCAAACACTTTTTCCAGGAATCTGATGGAAGGTATACTACCTCCCTCACGGACAAATATGGGAGGAACCCCCCATTCTTCGTCCAAACATGTACTGAGGATCTGATACGCCAAATTATGGACATCTCCTAGCCAAGGCTCCGCTTCATGCATTATTTTAACCTCAACGTGGTTGGTGCTCTCCAAATCTTTGAAGCATTCATTGACATACTCTATAAATGACTCTTTCACATTCTCCAATTCCTGTCCTGGTATGATACGGATACTCAATTTGGCTTCTGCTTTCTGTGATATAACGGATCCATTATCAGGCCCAGACATTTCAATCTTATGTAAAGATAAACTTGGTAACCTCCATTTCCTTATCAACTCGTTAATATCCAAATCTGTCACCCTACGTGCAATTTCTTGATAGAGAGGAATTTCCCAATCTTCCAAATATTGCAAGTTTTCCTTTAGGTCTTCTGCTCCATCACCCTTGTTTCTCTTATAAATTTCTTCAAATCCAGGTATTAAAATTTGATCTCTATTGACCAATTTGCCCAACAACTTCACAAGGTCCATGCTTGGCTCTATAACAACACCACCATCAACACCACTGTGCCTGTCGGGCTTATCGCTCCAAACAATCACTTCTATTTCTATTCTTCCTCTGAGACCATAATTTAATGCCGGAGTTTTGTCATCCAACCAGTAACTATTACTAAGAAGTATCCAGTCAATAGGCTTGCCACCATCGCTTATCTCAAACTGGTTCTCTAATACTGCATTTTGGAAACCCCAACTACCTGCTTCTTCCTCTCCTTCAATGACAAATATAAAGTCAGAATCTAACTCACCGCGTGAATGCAGCTCTGCAATGGCAAATATGGCCACTAGCAAAGGACCCTTATTGTCAGTAACACCTCGACCATATATGTATCCATTACTTGGGGTCATAGTGAAAGGTGGGGTATCCCAAGTAGAGTGCGATGCGGGAATAACATCATAATGCCCATACCATAATATCCGAGGCGTATCTTCAAGACTTTTGGCCTTTTTGGAGTTGGCCTTAAAGACAGCGTGAACAATAGGATTACCGTTTGGAATTGGGAACATTTGAGTCTTTGAGGCTCCAAAAGATTTCAGCAAGAGAATTAGGAAATTAGCACACTTTCGACATTCTTCTTTGTAAGTATCGGGCTGTTTAGACACGGATCTAAAAGTTATCAATTCGCCTAATATTTGTAAGAATTTCTCGTTAGTTAAGTATGTCGAAAGACTCCGACGCTTACCATCAAGGGCCCTAAGATTGCCACTAGAAAGTAATTTGCCATCGAGAGACAGACTATCACTGCCCGTAATGCATGTATTACTCATACTATGCAATGACCATAGTGAAATGGTTTTATCAGAACCAGCACTGACTAAATACGATTCATTTTCTACCGCAAATGTGACCAATGTTAAGCATGGATCATCTTTCGTGACACGCACACAAGTTCCCGTATCGCTGCTTTCCATTTCGATGTCGACTTGAACGGGAGAGTTGGACAGAATCATTTTTGTGATACCGAATTCTGTTCCCATTAATAACCATTGAGGATAATTGCCGTTTGTTGATGGAGATACCGCTAGGGTGTAAACGTCATTCGCATCAATCTGGAAATTTTTTAACAATTGGAAAGTTGCTAGATCCCATATACAGACATTACCGTCAGAGGATCCGGCATACACAGTGAGTGAAGATTGTGATATTGCAAGAGAGAAAATTGAGTCGATCTTGGGATGTGATAATGAACGCAAGAAAATCAAACTGCCATTGTTTTCCTCGGAATAGCCCCATAACTTGATTTCACCATCACCACCCGCTGACACGATCACATGGCGGTAATTTTCAGCGATATTATTTGCAAATGTGCAGGTTAGAGGGTTTTCTATGGTGATAAAATCTATCGCATAAAGATATCCGTTATGTGCATAGCTAATAATATTTTCAGTTGGTACTTGAATGACTTTGATCTCATGACTTTGAGCTGAATAATATGGCTGACTGTCGCCACCGTTTATCGGTATAGTATCTGTGGGCGACAAAGGAGAAGAAAATTTCGAAATGCTTTTCTTTTTCTCCGAATCAAAGAATTTGTCGAATCTGTTGCTTGGCATGAACTGCAAGTGGTCATCGGCAGAGCCGTTCAATTCGGTATCTAGGTGAACAAAGGACATGGATGCGTTCTGTGCACCGATAAACACCGATTGGATCTCATCGATCCATGTTATGGAGAAGATATCACCGATATCTAGTAAAGAATATATGGTATGTGTTGGTATCAGTTGAATAAAAGAGTCATAGGTCGATTCTGTGGTTTGGCTCTCATTGTAAGAGGATCTACTACTATGACGAGACTGTGTATCTTTTATCTTCCATACTTTCACTAATGAGTCCGATCCACCGCTAAATAGTATATTTTCACAGTCGCTGAGATGCAGACACAACACCGAGCCAACATGGGTTGGTATCTCGAGCTTTTTCTGAAACGTCACAAGATCTAACACTAATATGGACGATTCCTGCGTTCCGCAGAAGAGTAACTTTCTCCTTGGAGATGCCACCATACATAGTATGGAGTGCTTGTAATTCCATTTGTGTAGAAGCGATCGCTTGAACTGAGAAGAGTGGTCTTTCGTCAAATTGGAGTGCAAGTCTGAAAACTCGTGATGATAGCTGAACGAACTGAGCTCCACACTCTGGTTTGAGGGACTCAAATTCGATATCGGCGTGGACGACGTCGAACGTGACTTACTCATCGATGCAGACGACCAAGCCATTTTTGTGGAGACGTAAACGCTATTCCGAGACCCTGGTGACTAGGATTGTTTACTTTTGGACGTCAATTGACAAAATCGCAGCCCTTCACAAGTCTTTATCTATGGGTTCCTGCTCAACCGTTCCATGACAAGAGAAGCCACAGTTTCCATCGAAGAGTCAACAGAGTGCCGTGTGCTACAGCATTTTTCCTGCGGAGAAGGAAAAGGTGGAGAAAAAAAAAAAAAGAAATACCAGAAGAGGCGAAAAAGTTAAAATTCGGAAGATGAGGAGATTACATCAGCAAAAAGACGTCGATAGACGGAATGGCTTACGTCAGCTCTTTTTTTGATTTTTTTCTCATCCGGCACCACGCACCTGCTACGTGTACACTAGAGAAGTGTTGTGTGTTCTCATTGGCGGTTGCACTATAGCGGCGACAGTAGGGGGGAGGCAAGATTGAGGGAGAGGGAGAGGGAGAGCTGGCGAGGCCTGGGGGAGAAGCACTGCTGGCGGTGAAGATGGCAAGGGGAGGTTGAATAAGACCGATAGCAGTATAACCCAGGTATATTCATAGCAAGGGAAAGAGAATCTTGTTTAGGCTCTATCTACACAATCATCATGTCTGTCGCAAAGTCTGCTGCTACCAAAATTGACTGGTCAAAGATCATTCCACAATTAGGCCTTACCGGCCAAACCGCTTCTTCCCTTACCGCCTTCAAGAAGAGAAACGATGAAGCCAAGTCTACTTTGTACGAATTAAAGCACCAACCTACCGAAGTCAACTTTGGTGCATACTCCAAGTTAAAGAACACTGAAATTGTCAGCAAGATCAAGGCTGATGTTTCTTCTTTCAAGGCCTCTTCCGTTGACTTATCTAAGCAATTGAACGTCATCAAGGCTTTCGAAGTTAAGGCCATTGAAAACGCAAAGAAGACCGAATCATTAGTCTTGGCTGAATTAGCAGACTTGGAAAAGACTCTTGACAACATTGAATCCGCAAGACCATTTGACCAATTGACCGTCGACGATGTTGTTAAGGCTAGACCAGATGTCGAAGACAAGGTCGCCGACATGGTTTCCAAGGGTAGATTCGAAGTTCCTGGTTACAAGGAGAAATTCGGTGACTTGGTTATCATGTAAGATTAGATTTGGAGAGTTCGGTTACGCTTATAATCTTCATTTATTTATTTATTCTTATTTATTTATTAAATGCAGCCAGTTATGTTATATTCACGATAAAAATTATTTGATTCTAAGAGAATAACACTTTTATAGCTACTTCTGACATTGGGACTCCCATGTCGACTTGTTACGTAACTAGAAAACACGTAAGGTTGTGCTTCTTCTTCATAGAGCGTGGAACGAAAACATCAACATGTTTGAGACGCCCTTTTTCCCTCAGTTTCTGTTTATTAAGCACTGAACCATATACATTTCTAATGCTATCCTTAGTTTTCAGTAATGTCTTCGGCTAATAAAGTGTTGTCCGACAGATTTCTCTCTGCACTAACTGTCGAAAAAAGGGAGGATTATGAAACCACACACGAGCTACTATCAACAACGTCTCCGAAGATTTTAGCTAGAAATGGTTTGGCAATTCTTAATCTTGTGGTAGAAAATATTAGGAAAAGTATAGGAGGAAAACTCATAATAGAACTAGCTTTAGACAGTGCAATAGCAGGCTCCACAGATTCGAAAACGAGCAAACCTGGAAAGCCAGTCAAGTCAGGGAGACCCGGAAAACCAACCCGATCCAACAAAAGCGGTTCGAAAATTTCCAAAAAAGGTTCTTCGGACAAACAAATCGATAACCAATTACCCAGTGGTGACTTTAAAGCTGGAGATATTGTCAGGATTGACACGAACCCATCTGGGAATCAAGCTTCTCTTTTGAAAAAGCTTCAAAATTCATCAAAGAAAGAAGATACTGAGGTAGTAGAAACAGAACAGACGCCATTAGAGGGAGTGGTTACTTCATCTTCGAATTCCAAGATATGTGTTGCACTTACAAACGCAGGGTCAGATGCTGGCGGAAAGGATGATATAAATACAGAGAGAGCCTGGGAATTACAAGCTTCCGGAAAGCGTGTTTGGATAGTAAAAGTTAGTAATGAATCAACGTATAGAAGAATGGAGTCTACGTTGAGAAAATTATCGGAACTTTCGTTGGAATCCATTTCTTCGAATCAAGAGTATGCTCCTCCGATTGTTCAGTACTTACTAGGCGTTAAGAAAGATCTTACACCATCGTCCAATGAACTCTCAGCCGTGGGGGAGAAGATAATCTTCAAAAACGAACACCTTAACAAATCGCAGCAAAATGCAATAACTTTCGGTCTTGTTTCACCGTTAACTATTATTCACGGTCCTCCAGGGACAGGTAAAACCTCTACTTTAGTCGAATACATTATTCAACATCTTGAACTGCACCCTGAGAAAAGAATTTTGATTACTGCCCCATCAAATATCGCTGCAGACACCATTATTGAAAGATTGTCCGACTATTTTCAGGGTGATGATAGCAAGTTGGTCAGGATTGGCCATCCTGCACGTATACTAGCATCGACGAGAAAACATTCCTTGGACTTTCTTGCTTCTCAATTAGGAGGAGAAGAACTTGAAGATTTGACCAATGATTTATCGAAGCTTGAGAAGGAGGTTCGTAAACCAAGAACAAGCAAACACTATACAGACCGAAGAGAATTATGGAAAGAAATCAAGGACCTCAACAAAGAATTCAAATTTAGAAGCAGGAAATGCGTTCGTGATTTACTTATTGCGGCCAAAGTGGTCGTGACCACGTTACATGGATCTGGATCATGGGAAATTGTTGGAAATTTATACAACTATGACAAAACAACAACAACAACCAACCTCAAAGGCTTTGGTAAGGGATTTTTTCATACGGTAATAATCGATGAAGTATCGCAGGCTTTGGAACCTGCATGTTGGATTCCAATCATTAACCACTCTCCGGAAAAATTGATTCTAGCAGGTGATAACAAACAACTTCCTCCAACCCTTCATGTTTCTGATAGAGAATCTGAGGGCAAAAGGAAGGATAACACGAGCAACAAACGTGCATATAATATTCTTTCTCAGTCATTGTTTGACAGAGTTGTTCGTATTTATGGAGGTGTTGAACAAGATATTCCTTTCATTAAATTTTTAGATACGCAGTATCGAATGTGTGAGAAATGCATGGAATTTCCTAGTAATGAGTGGTATAATGGGAAATTAAAGGCCGCTGATTCAGTGAAGAACTGCAAAGTCATTGATTTAGTGAAACAACATAGAATTGAGGACGCTAAAAAACAAACCACTTACTACCCAAGCAAACAGGGTAAGGCTAGAGAAAGAAAGAGGAAAAGCAAACCAGGTGAAGACAATCCTTCTTCGACACTTGAAAATTTGCTTGAAGATTTGGAAATCGAAGAAAGTTCGGATGAGACAGGTGACTTAGTAGAGCAAGTCATATGGTATGATACACAAGGTGGGTCGTGCCCTGAATCGGTTGAGGAATCTTCTGATGCTTCAGGTCGAATGCTGGGTATTGGAGGTTCCAAATACAACATCGGTGAATGCTATGTTGTTCAGCGGCACATTGCTTCATTAATTGGTCTAGGGGTTAGAGAGGAAGATATTGGTATAATTGCACCCTATAGTGCGCAAGTTGCAAGACTTAGATCATTAATATGGTCGGGAAGTTTGGGATTAGAAGAAGATGAAAAGGAGAACGAATTAAAAAATAAAAGTTCTGAAGAGTTGTCTGTTTTCCCAGGGATAGAAATTAGTACTGTTGATGGATTTCAGGGAAGAGAGAAGGAGATAATCATTCTATCACTTGTTAGGTCCAATTACGGGGATTTTGGTGACTCAAAACAAAGCAATTGGGAGTCTGCTGATGTTGGATTTTTGTCAGATTTCAGAAGATTAAACGTTTCTATCACACGTTGCAAGAAGCAGCTTGCCGTTGTTGGTGACATGGAGACTTTGGAACGTAGTGGTATCAAAATGCTCAAAGATTGGTCTGAGTGGTGTTCCGAGAAGGCAGATATTAGGTATCTAGATATGTAATCACCGGTATCAGTGCTATTAATGTACATTTAAAGCTATAAAATACAAATGAGCTCGTGTTTTTCAATCCTTTCTATCATATAGACTGATGACGATTTCTGTATCACCCGTAACTACGCTTCCTAATTTCGGGTTTATAGTCAAAATTCTAGGCACGATCTGTCTATTTAGCAGTTCATCATCTCGTATTCTAAGAGGAAATAATGAAGGCGTTCTGTCTTCGCTTTTGAGCAACCCATCCAAATTCCATGCCAAAATGGAACCGTCCCCACTACCCGAGAGGCACCAGCATCCGTCTGGCGTGACGTCTATACTTCCGCTCCTTGCAACATCCTCACTTTCAGAGGAGACGGCAAAATTGGTGACTCCATATAGCGTTCCTGCAACTCTTTGCTTGATCGTATCGATGACTATTTTGTCATATCCTGGTGGATCTAAGATTAGGAGTCCCTTATCGGCCCAAACTAGCTTCTCTATTCTTTTGGATGCAACATTTTCTATTTTTATTTGACCAATGATGCCGACGGGGAATGATTCCAAGGGAACAAGGTACACCGTCGAGTTGTTCTGGTTCCACACTGCAAGGATGGTACCCGATCTGTCTAATGCAATAATCGGATTATCGCCCATCTGGGAAAGACACGCGTAACATTTATCTGATCTGGAGTCCCAAGCCCTGACCGTTCCATCTGCAGCGGCAGAGTAGAACGCATCGAGGCCAAATGCTGGAGAGGGTGAGGATACAGTGGATGTGACTTGCTTTGTATGTGCCTGGAAGTACCTTATGAAGGAGTTTGTGTTTAGGTCGAGAAATCTAAGGGCATTGTTCGACACGGCTTCTGAACTCGCAGGTATTGTCGAGGCAATGACACACGAAGTGGGGACGGACTGTGTTGCAGCACGTAGAGTGAAGATGGCGTTCGAACAGCCGTACTTTTTTGAGTACGTGGTTTTATAGGACCGTGCACGCAGCGTGTCGAATAGTTGGAGCGATCCATTGGGCGACGTTGTGATGAAGAACGAGCCCTGCGGGTTGTGCGATATGCATGTGTAGGGGACCTGCGGGCTTGGCGAGGACGAGGAGGAAGACGAGGAAGACGAGAGGGAGAAGAGTTTGACTGGATGCAATGTGCTGATTGCCGTGTCATCGAGCGGTGTCTGGATAGAAGGAAGCGACGTGATGGATGATGGAAGAGCCAGCGCTGCTGCAGCGGAGGAGCCCGCAGCAGTTGCAGAGGACATGGCGGAAGCAATATTGGCTCGGGAGGTGTCGTCTGCAGACAGACAGAGACCGTGGTTGTTTCCAGAGATGTAACGATGGAGAAACATCAACGGAAGGGACTCCATGATGAAGGGCCTTCTTTTTCCAGGCTGTGCCAGCCCTCTCGTGCCTGTGATTTTCTCGAATTTGGCGAGCTAACCTTCTGCGAAAGGCAAGCAGAAGAAGGTAGGGAGATAAGGCTCGTGATGGAAGGGAAACGGTGCACGAGAGGATGAAGCACTGGCGACCCTGTTTACGTGCTGCATCGACACGACAACAGATAAAATGGGTGTATGTACATGTGTGCTGTGGGTGTGGCCACGAGGCGTGGCGGATTGGGCTGGCCTGGAGCCACGGCCTGCGGTTTTTTTTTGAAAGAGAACGGAGTACTGACTAGGATCACGTCGAAGGACACCGGCGCCGATTGTTTCGATACAGTTTCTCTCGCCAGGCAGATTGTTCCATCTGGGCATAGACTTTGTGCTTGTGTCCATGATTCTCGCCGGGGTGAAACTTGTGACCGGATACGAGCTATCGCCGAACAGCGTGGCCCACACGGACGGCAGCATCTCCTTTGTGAAGCGGTATCTCAAACTGGGCGAATGGTTGTTCCAGTACGCGTGCGACCGGGCGGTCAAGTCGTCGAGTTTCCAACGCGTCGACTGGAAGGAGATGAGCCAGTCGTTCAGCACGAACTTTCTCGGAAGCACGATGCGTCTGATGGACGACTTCCAGAAGGCGTTTGACAAGACGACGGGCGGCAAGAAGATCGAGGAGTTGGACTAGCGGGGACCGTATAGAGCTGTGTTTATAGAATCCAGTCCAGTTGAATATGAAGCTTTGTTATGCCGATGCTATTGCACGCGTCCCCTTTCATTAGGAGGCAGGAGGGGGGCCGAGCCCCCTTGTTTCTGTTTCTCATCAGTGGGGGACGCAGATCGAGTTTGCAGAGACGGACAGCGTGTCTGTCTCTGTCTCTGCTGCTTTCGTCTAATGGGGTTGCGGGGGGTCTATCTGTCTCCCGGAACCTAAGGCGACGAGGCACACGCGGCGCAGTGTAGAACGTAAATGTTAAGAATGGAGTAGAAATATGGAAAAGAGGTGTGTTTCTATAAAGGGCGGCCGGTTCGACCGCCGTATATATACAGGGAGGGGGCCCTACTTGCTCTCCTTGTCGTGCTCCAGAGGAATCAAGGCGTGGGCAGAGTCCAGGAGCTCGGCAAGCTCGCCCGTCTGGCTCATGTTGGTGATGATGTCGCAGCCGCCGACAAACTCGTTGTTCACGTAGAGCTGCGGGATAGTTGGCCACTCGGAGTACTCCTTGATGCCCTGTCTGAGCTCGGGGTCCTCCAACACGTTGTAGGCCGCAAACTTCGCCGGGTCAACGCCCTGCTGGCCCAACAGCTGGATCGTGGCTCTCGAGAACCCACACGCAGGCGCCTCGGGCGTGCCCTTCATGAAGAGCACCACTGGTGCCGAGTGCACGGCCTCGTCAATGGCCTTGCGGGTCTCCTCCGACAGAAACCGCAGCTGCTGGCCCAACACACCCTGGCGGAGGGCAAACGCAGGCCGGACAGAGGTGCTGGCACGCACGGACTTGGACAACATCTGGAAACGGGACGCAAACATGTTTGTGGTGGGATGTGAGGTATTGTTTTCGCTGTAGACCCTGCTGTGCCCTCTTTTGCCCTCTTGCCCCGTTGCCCTTTTTCTCCTCGTCGTCTTCCTCCTGTCTTCTTCACCACCTGTCTGGTCCTGGCCTCCTCCCCTCCCACTCCTCCCGCTTCCGATTCATGCTCGCCGTCTCCGCGTCTGCACCGCCACATCCACTGTCACCGCCACCGCCACCGCCACAATCGTCCCTTCGCCACTTCTGATTACGTAATACAGCAAGAAACAGATTACATCAGCAGATTAAGCAGATTACATAAGCACAATGCAAGTAAGATTCTTTCCTCCCCCCACCAAATACGCGGCCGTGCATGGCACCAGCCCCCCCAGGTCTTTTTTCCGCATATTTGCATTCTGCTCTCTTTTTTTTTTTGCTATCGCCACTGCGTCCGTGCGACAATCAGCGAAGAACAGAAAGAAAGAAGCAGGAGAGAGAGAGGCCGGTACGATAGGGGCAGCGGGACCTGCCCCCGCCGCCGGCACGGGATGGTGTCTCTCCCTGGTCGTGCTGACAGGCCACCGCTACGTGGTGGACACCACTCCATCAGGAACGGGCAGTAGAGTAGTAAACCTGGCGTCGGACAACACGACGGTGGAGAATAAGTAGCTTGTCCCAGCCAATTCCGCTGCCGCCCCCCACAGCAGATAGCCTATATCCTCGATATTTCCGACGCTTTTTTCAAGGCAGACAGGCCGGTAGAGGAAAAGTATCACGGTCCAAGGACATAGGAGCTACAGCTACACCCACATCCACTCCGTTAGCACATAAGGCAACGACGCTTCTTCTGCTGCACCTCGACTTGCTGTGTTTGCATTCCACGCCTCAGCAGACCTCTCGCAAGACGCAAACCCTCGTCTCCGGCTGTACTCATTCCGTTCCATTCCCACACCGTTGCGTGCTCGGGTTCGGGTACTAATAATAATTTCACCAGCTGCTCTCCGCCCCACAGTTTGGCCACCTGGTAGCCGCAGACCGTCTATCACCAGCACCAGCACCAGCAGCAGCCGAAAGCTTCTTCCAGGGCCTCCGTCCATCCATCCCCCGTCAGCACAGACCCACGTCTTGGCGTCTGTCCTGCTTCCCGCCAGTCCTTTTTCCCCCGTGCCGTCTATTTCGCCGTTGTGTGGCAGGGCATAAAAAGTCACCCCAACGTCGAAACTCCGTCCAGTACCGTGCATGGAGAAAAAAAAAGGAACAATCGGAAAAATAGAAGCATACTGAAACAGGACCACCGAACTAGCTTCAGGCCTCCTCCTTCCACCACCGTCGCCGTCTTTGCAACACCACTCTCGTTAATCAGGCCAGCCAGTCTTCCAGACACTAGCCTCTTGCAGACACCATGGACACCTCCGACTACACCGACCTTCAGGACATCACCGACATCCTCAATGCAGACCCAAACACCCTCTTGTCCTTCTCGGACGAAAACACAACCCTGAAGAGCTACAGCAACGAACAGCAATACGACCCAGGCTTCAACCGCACCATAACAGAGTTCAATTCCTTCCAGAATCTCGACTCGTCTTACGCAAACTCCTCCTCGATAGAGCCAAACAGGTTGAACAATGGCGTCCTCAACGCAAACGTGAACATCCTCTCCGACAGCTTGGCGGAGTCGAGAGAGCTCGACGAGATCTCGCAATATCTCGTCGACAACCCAAGCTTCATCAGGTACGACGAGGACAGCGCCAACCCAGCCACTTCAAACCTGCCCGCTGAGCTCAACTCGTACAAAAACATATATACTCACTCGAACAATCACATCTCATTCACAAACGAAGACCTCCCCGTCCACACATCATTAACAAACTCGCCGTCGTCTCCCAATGTGGAGCATTCAGCCGTCATTGACGAGCAGTTGCTTACTGAAATCGACAGTCTTATCAACAAGAGCGCTCTGGCTGCCGACGTCACAGACTCTCCAAATACTCCAAACGCTGACCAATTTTTCGATACACGGTCCCAACCGTTTGCCACGCCGATAATCTTCCAGTCGGACAGAGGCGTGAAGCTGGAGACACCTAAAAATCAACTTCATCACCAGCAGCAGCAGCAGCAGCAACATCACCAGCTTGTGAAAAAACCTTCAGTGAAAAGATTACCTCCCAACGTATCTCAATCACCAACAACAAAACGACTGGCGAAATCGTCGTCGAAAGTAGAGCTGTTTACAGGAATGGCTCAAACGGCTGCCGTGTTAGCCACTAACTCTTCCTCAAGCAAGAGTTTGGCTAACCTTCAGAGACATGAAAGCGCCAGAGCTGCCGCCAGAGCTGTAGGGAACACATCCAACCAGACTCCTCGCAATGCCCCTCGGAAGATCCATACCAAGTCATCCAGTAGTGGAAACCTAAATGGTAATGTCAGGACGAAATTGGTGAACGCAAGGTCGAATTCAAACTTGTCAAGCCTGAAAGCGTATTCCCCTACAAAGAGCGGAGATGGTCAAGGATATTCGGTGACGCAATACACAAAGTCACCATCGATGCCCTCAATATTCAACAACGACACTCAACCATCCGGCCCCTCCTCTTTTCTTGAGTCTCCGCTGCGCATATCGAGATTGAAGTCTTCCAAGGTTAAGCCATCGTCGTGCTCCATCTACTCGTCTGCTACATCTACATCTGTGCGCACTAACATATCAAACACCTCCAACGGATCAAACACTTCGAAATCGTCCAGAGGTTCTGGAACTTTTGACCAGTATTCGCATCTTCCTGGTTCATCGGACACATTGGAAACAATTGTGTCTATGAACACCGATGAATCAAGTGAAAGGGATAACAACTACCACCAGTTCAGTTTCTCAACCAAAGGCAGAAGCGTTTCCCAATCTAATTCTGCTCCTTATTCGACTTTGCAGTATCAACCGCCATCGATGCACACTCCTCAGTTGCATCTGCAATTCCAACCTCCTCCTCCCTCTTCTTCCTCTTCACATCAGCAAATTATTAATATCAGCCAGAGTAATACTCGGACAAGCAGCACGTTGAGCACGAAGACCGATTCGAGCACGGCAAGCCCGTCCGGAGTTATGTACACTTCGACTCCCTCACCTATTCCTGGCTCCTCAAATATCACCTTCACTCCTCCTAACATCATTAACCCAAATATCAGCAACAACTACAGCAGAATTCACCGTGCGCAGTCGATTACCTCCACTGAGATGGACTTTATGAATTCCACAGGCAGTCCTCTAACGCCTGTGTCCAAGACTGCATTGAAATTTGAACAACTTTCCACGAATTCTCCGCAGTTTTCCAACGGCGGCAAGTTCCAAAATTCGTTCGGAATGCCAATCTCAAATCTGAACTCGAACTCGAACTCGAACCATACATCCAGCCAGCCTATTAAGCAAGAAACAGATGGTGCTCCAAGACTGTCTGTGTGGAAGACCAGTCCTTCTGCTGCGGATGTGAGAAGAGAACGGGCGGGAACGGTATCGCTGAATTTTGTTGCCCAATCACAGTCGCAATTGCAGTCCCAGCCTAACCAGAATCACAAAGCATCCGATCGCAAAGCCCATAACAGGACGAAGTTTACAAATAACTTTATTGAGGAGCCAATTAGCTACAGAACAAACAGGCCACGCAACCACAGCCACGGTCACAACGGTCACACTCACTACCAAAATCAAGGCCAGACCCAGGGCCACGACAGCAACTATCAGCATGGTCACGGAACACACACTTTCAGTGTCGTACCATCCTCTAATGATGTTCCTACAAGCAACAAACCGACTTTGAGTGTTTCCACCAGCAGCATGAGAATGGCGACCCCACCCCACAACTCCGCCAGCGCAACGCCAAGCTATCCTAGCCGTATGAAGAGCCTCACGACTCTGAACCACGTGTCTAGAAACTCGATGCACTCCGTACACTCAAGCAGCTCGACGAACTCGACGATATCGAATCCATCCACGCAGGACGACAAAGATGGACGCAACGAAGAAAGCAAACGCAGTAGCGTCGACAGCAGAAGCGCTCGAGGCGACGCCAAGCCGACAAAGCACAACAACAGCAAGTCTTCAAAGGACGCAGCCTTCAAGAATCTGATTACCACGTTCAACAAGAAGGAGCCTGAGAGCTACAAGCCGAAGGTGTATTCGAACATGATGCAGGGTTTAGTGGAGTTCCAGGTGAAGATGGGCGGCAAGTCCTCCAAGGGGTCCAGCCATACCAAGCAATTACCGCCATTACTACCAACTGAACATTCTTTGTAAAATTAAGCCCACTTCTTTCACTAATAATTCTCCTGACGAATAATCATCATTTCTTCTATAAATAATAAATACTCATCACTTAATATATACTTCCGGAATTGAGATTACATAATACGAATAATTGACCTTCAAATCGACGCGTCGATAAATCAACTGTGTATTATGTAGGATATTTTCCCCTGTACCGCCGTGTTTGTGCATATTGAGTCCGGACGTTTTTATGCCGCAAGAGTAAGTGGTTAAGACGGCAGATTCCCCAAGGAGAGCCAAATCCCCGGCAGACTAGAGAGTGGCACGTCCAATGAGACTCTGTACAGTCACAGATTGCAACATTATACCCCCCGTCCCCCGCTCGTCCCGTCCCATTCTGCCGTTTCCCGTTTGGCGGTTGCTGCGCAAACAGCGGCGCAAAACAAAAAGGAAAGCGCAGAAACAACAATCGTGCTCGTCGGGGCGTTGGCCGCAGAGCCTGGTAGACGGGGACCTCTTTCAGGCACACGCTGTCAAGGTTCTTTCGTTTATTGTTCTATGGCGCAAGCGGGCGTGCTGCTGGACGGCGACGGTTGTACGATAGAGACACACAAGCTACACACAGACGCCGACGCTGGTAGAGCCCCCCTCTGAGTGATACGTACCCACAGCTACACACGCCGACAGCAGACCGATAGACACAGGCATACCGACACACACATACATAACTGCTTTCCCTTACTGCTCTCCGTCCTCATTTTTGCCCGTCTAGACATTCATATATCCACAGACGACGCACCACGACCTGATACCAGACACATAGACGTTCACCGCAAGCTCTGCTCTAAGACTCTGATGCCACCAGTGTGAGAAACATGGCACAGACAAACGCTAACCCTGAGATAGATATTACCTCGAACATGAACAGTATGCTCATGCCCACTAATGGCCACACCTCGGGCGGTGCTGGTGTGAATGCAGGTTCGACCCAGCAAGAGGACTTCCCCGATCATCAGCGGAATAATACCACGGCTACGACCACGACCACGACCACGGCTCCAGGACCTGCCGGAATGACATCGACAACCAACGCTACAGCACCGACAGCTGCCTCCGCACCGACGTCGACATCGGCAACAGCAGTAGTGCAGCAAGGCCAAAGCACCGATTTTGTGAAAAAGCTTTTCCAAATGTTGGAGGAAAATAGGTTCAGCAACATCGTGCGCTGGACAGATTCCGGCGACTCGTTCATGATCAGCGATACGAATGAATTCACCAAAGAGGTTCTTCCCTGCTATTTCAAGCACAGCAACTTCTCTAGTTTCGTTCGACAGTTGAACAAGTACGATTTCCACAAGGTCAAGCTGTCGCAGGAGATCAGGCAGCGATATCAGTTGGAAAACGTCTGGGAGTTCAAGCATCCAGACTTCAACCGGTTTGACAAGAGTTCCTTGGAAAACATCAAAAGAAAGGTTCCAGCAAAGAAAGAACAGACTGAAACTGTTTCTGCCGCAAACTGCGTCCCCATCACTTCGTACAGGAAGCTGGAAGATCGGGTCAACTTTCTCGAGAAGGAAAACGTCACCCTAAATACAAACATCAACAACATGTACGCGAGCTTGAACAAACTCAACCAAAAATATAATACCCTTGTATCTAACTTACTCACTTCAAAAGATATCAACGTGTCATTCTCAAGATCAATTCAGCTCCTTTCTAAGGGATTAACCCAGCTAGGAGTGCAACTTCCTCCCTTAGATCTCCCCCACTTAGACTATTTGGGGGACAACTCTGGCGACAACATAAGCTCTCTTAATACCCATAGCAACAACGCTACCACCAATACCCATCCGGTTGCTACCCATCGTACCAATGGACAGGTAATCAGCAACGACCTCAATAATCTCGGCAATTTCAACAATCACGGTACCGCAACATTGCACAATATCAATAGCAACGACAGCCAGTTGAGTGATTCCCACAATGGTTCAAACAGGAGGAACAGCCAAACAAATCATGCGGCGGGAAATATATTAGATGTCAAGATCAAACAGGAAGATGAGATGGCTGAATCTGAGCTGAAACCAACTCCTACGAATTCTGCATTGAATCCACAGGCAAGATTGTTGAATAGGCCGCAAGGTTCGGCGTTACACGTTTTGCTTGTTGAGGACGATGATGTCTGTATTCAATTATGTCGAAAGTTCCTCATGAAGTATGGATGCACCGTAGTTGTTGTCACAGATGGTTTGAGTGCCATATCCGCTGTTGAGCAGGTCAAATTTGATCTCGTTTTGATGGATATTGTCATGCCCAACTTAGATGGTGCTTCTGCTACCTCTGTCATCAGATCATTTGATAAAGATACCCCTATCATTGCAATGACTGGTAACTACCAAAGAAATGACCTAGTCACTTATTTGAACCATGGAATGACTGACATCTTGGCCAAACCTTTTACCAAAGATGATCTATACATGATTCTTGAAAAGCACAAGATGGATAGGAAGTTGAATTTTACAAACAAGAGTCCGGACGATGATATAACTCAACATCATACCCAACATCCTCAACATGCGCCGCATGCACAACCTTCTCTTCATCAGCATCAGAATATACCATCACTTACATCCCAAGCACCGACTGCGCAAGTCCAGATACCAACACAGCAAAATTCTTCTCAGATGCCTCAAGGCTCAGTTGATAATCATACCCTGATGCTAGCCTCTCAAGCTAACAGTGCACAAAGCAATCCGGACTCCAGCAATACCCCATCCGGAAACCTTTCCATAAACACGACCCATACGCATGTCCAGAACTTTGACAGTGGCAATAGCAATAACACCTCTGTGAATCCTCCTTCCGTTGCCCCGTCCAACAACAATAACAATAATGGAGGTAATATAATAGAAGGTAACGGAAATACCACCAACAGCACGGTTAACAATACCAATCAAAATAATAACACTGATGCCACCAATAACGGCGGCAACAACAATAACGGCACCAGTAACATGAACACCGCCAATACTGCCACTAGCAGCAGCAATGGGGTGAGCAATGGGAACTCCAATAATACAAATAATGATGGCGGAAATAAGATGGCCTCTTTAGGAGATCAGCTTCTTTCTTCGAATTTGCCATCTCTTAACGAACGGAGAATTACTCAGGCTCGAATTGCAAAGAAATATGGGAACAACCTGCTCAACTCGGCCTCCTCGATGTCTGCGGGCCAAATGGTCCAAGAGATGGAATTAAACGTCGCCAGCATTCCGAATGTTCACGATGATCTGCTTACTCCAACACTGTTAGAGTCTACGGGCCTGACTCCAGAGGCAGGGATTCCAAGCGACGTTGGAGAAACCTTTTCCGCTGCAGCAGCAGTCGCAGTTTCTGGTGTCCCCACATCCACCCACCAATCTGCATTGAGCATCGGACAACAACAACAGCACCAACAACAGCAGCACCAGCACCAGCAGAATGCAGCTGCAACGGCTTCAGATGCTCTTAGCGCTGCTGAAATGGATATAGCGGGCGTCAGCGATGCTGAGTTTGGCGATATGTTTAAAAGAAGAAGAATTCTGTAAAATTAAAAGACATGAGTTATTGTGGAATAATTATCTGCGTACTAGCTTACGTATTTTTTGTATAAGTATGAATATCCCTCTATCCACCAGTGTATAAAAGTTATGTAAATTTGACCTGTCAAGAAAAGGTTGTTATTTAATGGATGTGTCAACTCCGGGACAAGAACACCCGTGCACACCCTTTTTTCCCCGGGGCGGCTATGATCAATTGGTCGAGATACCGAGTTAGAAAAGCGAAGGTGATTATGACTCTGTAAGAATTGACGTTTTTCCACGAAGTTAATACATATTGCTGGAGACACATAAATCTTGGGAAAGTTTCATTTTCAACAGTTCCTTGCAGGCGAACAATCACTGAGAAAAAGCATGTTTGCATTTGCAAGAAGGTCGGTAAGCCACGGCTTTCCACGTTCCCTACACAGATTTTCACACACTCTAGCACTTTTGGAGACCTCAGGTTCCAAAATTACACCAGGTTCACTTTCTGCACTTACAGCAGCCAAACAAATCAAGAAGCCGATCACTGCGTTGCTCCTTGGTCCAGATGCTGCGAGCGTCGCTCCAAGCGTTGCAGAGCTCGATGGAATCGAAAAGGTTGTAATCCAATCAGACGCACGCTATGAACACTACTTGCCGGAGCAGGTTGCGCCATTAGTTGTCTCCTTGATCAAGGGTGAAAACGACAAGGTGAAAGACATTTCTTCCTTTGTTGTTCCTGCAAGTGCAATGGGTAAGGCTGTCATGCCTAGAGCTGCTGCTGTTCTAGATGTCCAACCAATCTCCGATATCACCAAAGTGATCGACCCAAACACATTTGTCAGACCAACATATGCTGGTAATGCAATACTTACTGTGAAAACCTCCGACAAGATAGTTTTGACTTCTGTACGTGGTTCTGCATTCCCTGCAACCGAGGATAAGGCTTCTTCCGCTGCTCCAATTGAAGAAATAGCGGCTATCGATACTGACTGTAAAACTACATGGGT
Organism: Pichia manshurica; assembly: GCA_005406165.1. Taxonomy (NCBI): domain Eukaryota; kingdom Fungi; phylum Ascomycota; class Pichiomycetes; order Pichiales; family Pichiaceae; genus Pichia; species Pichia manshurica. The sequence goes on along the minus strand of BJFO01000001.1, from coordinate 233,429 downwards.
CAGTGAACAGTTGATGAAGAGTGATAAGCCAGATTTGTCTTCTGCAAAGATTGTTGTCAGTGGTGGACGGGCCTTGAAGGACAAGGAACACTTTGACAGCCTGTTGAATCCACTTGCCGCCAAGCTTGGTGCTGCGATCGGGGCTTCCCGTGCTGCTGTAGATGACGGATTTTGCGATAACTCCTTGCAGGTCGGCCAAACCGGTAAGATCATTGCACCAGACCTCTACATAGCCATCGGTATCAGTGGTGCCATCCAGCACTTAGCCGGTATGAAGGACTCCAAGGTCATTGTTGCCATCAACAAGGATGAGGAGGCTCCAATCTTCAAGGTCGCCGACGTCGGCCTCGTTGGGGATCTGTATAGCATTGTTCCCGAACTCACCGAGAAGTTATAATTAGCGGTAAGGCAATACGCTGAAATATATACATGAATGAGCAGCACCGGGCCTATTCTGGGCTACTAATGTTTATGTTTATTTAATACATTGAATTTGACTATGAAAAGTTCCGTCTCTCCCCCCCGTCTGCCCCCTTCCCCCCTTCCCTCTTACCCAATCCCTTTCCCTTCGTAGTTGCCCCATTTGAGGAGCTACACCTCCTTACATATTCTTCTCTTTCTATCATCTCTTCCTACTACCGTTACTATTCTGCTGTTCTATACTCTTGTACTGTACGGTAGGATCATATCCCCATAATTGCTTAAGAAATCAACGCTAGAAGTAAAATAGTATATTTTATTAAAAGTAGAAATCATGTCCGAATCAAGAAACACTATCAAGCCGTGGTCTAGGGCCGACGAAATGGAGCAGCAACAATGGGTTGCCACCAAGTACGAGCAGAGACCGGCATTGGCTGCGTTGACGGGAATGATTGCCTCCAGCCCAATTCCGAAGATCTTTGCATCTAATGCTGTTCCCTTTTTGATGTGGAGGGAGCAAGGCCAAGAGAGGAAAGTGGAAAGCAGAAAGATCCCTGAACACTAGCCCAAGTGATTTTTCCCTTTTACTTTCTTCATTCTTTTTTCTGAAGAGTTTAACTATCACCTATATTTTTATAGTTGTTTGGGTTAAATAAAACGAATATGAATACAAATAAACGATACAAATGATACTAGCGACAGAATCGCAGACGCAATTGTTAAGTATAGTAAATGTCCTTATTTCTAAGATAGTCGTAATAAGAATTGTAACGATAAACAGAAGGATAATACAATATATATAGGGAGATCGAATATAAAGTACTGGGAGGCTCCTCTAGATTTGGTTTTAGTTGTGAGTTTCTTTTGAGTATGAAGCTGGCCCTGACGTGGTATCCGCTGTCAGTCATGGAACGCTGAAAAGAGAGAAGTTTCTGACAATGTTTGGACCATACTCGTCGTAGTCTCTCTTCGTGTGACAGTAGCTCTTGAATTCGGAGGTCTGTGCCATCAAAGAACCACCAAACCAGACGGCGTTTCTTTGTCTTTTGTGCGATATAACTTGCACCTGGACACCACTAGACTTTGCGCCACTCAATCTTTCACTAGCCTCAACTCTTTCATTCACCATGGTCTTCAAGTCTCTTTGTAAACGTCTACCGAAGTCCTTGAACATGGTCGAACCTCCACTTAGAACAATGTTCTTGTAAAGATTTTTACGCACGTCGATAGGGGAGGCCTGGATGACCTGGTCGACGATCACAGGCAATGGTGTGAGGAAATCACTGGAACAGATTTCTGGGTTGAAGAAGATTTCAGGGGCCAAGAATCTTTCATAACCTACGTCAACTTCAATCTTTTTGTGGGAAACAGTGTCAATGACGTATTTGGCAAACATCTCTGGGTCATTGTCGTATTTCCTAAACTCTTTGACGATATCTGGACAGACATAGCAGAACTTCTGCTTGATCTGCTCGGCGGTCCGAAGGGATGAGTCTGCCTCACCACGTTCTCTGAGCATCGTCTGGATGAAACTTGTGATGTCTCTACCTGCGATTGGGATGTTCTTGATCGCACTACCGATCACGTAACCTTCTGCGACCGGTATGACGTGAGTGACACCGTCACCGGAGTCGATGACTGTACCTGTCAAGGATCTGTCGACAACCTTACTGCTTGTCCAAGAAGCGGCTAGGGCCAACACGGCCTGAACGGCGATGTATAGACCGGCACAATTGAAACTTTCAAACATGATTTCTGCGGTGTTTTCTCTGTTCTCTGGCGGGTTGAGGGGAGGTTCGGTAAGGAGGAAGTAGTGATCCTCAGGTTCACATTTCAAGTACTTAAAGATCGAAGTTTCCCAGAATCTTTCCATCTGATCCCAGTTCTCGATCTGCCCGTGTCTGATTGGATAGCTCAACGAGTACGAAGGGCCCTTGGCAGCCTCCAGTGCATAGTCTCCGATGTAGAAGTCCAAGTCAGCCATGTCTCTGTTTCCGTGGATCGAGCTTGCTTTCGATCCTGCACCGCTGCCCCCGCCAATTGAGCCCGAACCACCGGCTCCTGCACCGGATCCGGACGATAAGAAGGACGGTTTGGCAGGCGCCATAGGCTTCGATCCGCCTGTGGACAGGTTTCTCGTGGCAATTGCTGTCGGGAACACCCACGATGGCGAATCGTTACCGGCAAAACCCAACTTGGTGAAACCGGTACCGTTATCCATCACCACGGCAGGCGTGTTTATGCTGGACATTGTTGCTCTAGTAGTAGTAGTAGTGGTAGAGGTGGTGGTAGTCGCCGCTGGTCTGCGTTTTGGCACAGAGAGTTGATGTGCTTGCCAATTGAAGCCCTCCTATTGTCCACCAGCCACCACCTTCGGCCACCTGCCTCTATCTCTGCACTGAATGCCCTCCCTCCACCGCTGTCTTCCCTTCATCACCCGCCTGCCTCTTTTTCTCTCTCCACGGCAGTCCGTGACAAACATGATGTCGCGAAGCGACAGAAAGCCATGTCGTGGTGCGTCGACCGACGCCGGACGTCAAATTGCCGGTTGGTTGAGAATCTGGAATAGACAGGGCCCTCCGGGGGAGACGCCGGGCCCCCTTTCTCCGCCCTCTAAGCCAGATGGACTTAGCCGTGGAGGAGAAAGACAGGTCTTTTTGCTTGTTTGCTACAGAAGAAGCAAGACGACACACAGTGGATCCAATCAGACACACATCACATAACAAATCATATAAAAAATGTCCTCTCAATTAGAACAATTAAAGGCTGCAGGCACCGTCGTCGTTGCCGACACCGGTGACTTCGAGTCCATTGCAAAGTACACTCCACAGGATGCTACCACCAACCCTTCCTTGATTTTGGCTGCAACCAAGCAACCACAATATGCCAAGCTGATCGATGTTGCGATTGACTACGCCAAGACCAAGAGCTCGAAGCCAGAAGAACAAGCCTCCATTGCCCTCGACAGATTATTGGTGGAATTCGGTAAGGAGATCTTGAAGATTGTTCCAGGCAGAGTGTCCACGGAAGTGGACGCCAGACTCTCCTTCAACACGGAAGCCACCATAAAGAAGGCGCTGGAAATCATCGACCTGTACAAGGCACAGGGCATCTCTAAGGAAAGAGTCTTGATCAAGATTGCGTCCACCTGGGAAGGTATCCAGGCCGCCAAGGAGTTGGAATCCAAGCACGGCATCCACTGTAACTTGACTCTCTTGTTCTCCTTTGTCCAAGCCGTCGCTTGTGCAGAGGCCAAGGTCACCTTGATCTCTCCATTCGTCGGCAGAATCTTGGACTGGTACAAGGCCAAGACCGGCGAAGCCTACACCTCAGAGACCGACCCTGGTGTTCTCTCCGTCAGACAGATTTTCAACTACTACAAGAAGTACAACTACAACACCATTGTTATGGGTGCCTCTTTCAGAAACACGGGCGAAATTGCTGCTCTGGCCGGCTGTGACTACTTGACCATCTCTCCAAAGTTGTTGGAAGAGCTCTCCAACTCCAAGGAATCTTTACCACAGGTCTTGGATGCAGAAAAGGCAAAGTCCCTTGATATCAAGAAGGAATCTTTCATCGACGACGAGCCTCAATTCAGATTCCTCTTGAACGAAGACGCCATGGCAACCGAGAAGTTGGCCGAAGGTATCAGAAAGTTCTCCGCCGACTGTGTCACCCTCTACAACGAATTGTTGAAGAGAACCTCTGCTTGATTCTTTTTTCTTTTTGATCTTTTGAACGAACATCACGAATGAACGAAGTAGCTTTCAGTAAAGTATATAGTTATCTATCTATCCCTCTTAATTCTAATGAACAATCCAAGGCCTACCGGGGCCCACCCCTCTTCCCGACTTAATGCAGCACCCCGTAGTGACCGATCGCGATAGTCTCAGATGGGCGACCCTACTACTCTATCAGTGAGATCTATTTAGAGAGCTGAGCTCTTTTGGCATTGTAACGAACCATCTTAACAACATAGAAGTCTGCATAGAGCTATCCGCTAGCAACCACCAACCACTCGTATAGAACAGGATAGACATGTCGCAATCCCAACAGCTCAACGCTATTGGGTTGCCAACAGGCACTTCTGTGGAGATGCAGAACTTCACCTTGGACGAGATCTTCCAGGAGTTGAAGTCGAATGACGAGATCCGCCGGCTCAAGGCCGCCAAGCACTTGCGTGTCCATTTTATCTCCATCTCCAGAGACTCGACGTCGACAGAACAGATGACTGTCTACAACAATTACATCAACAAGAAGATTTTCGATCTCACCAACTCGTCGAAAACAAACGAGCAGTTGGGTGGCATAGACGCAATCAACTCCTTGATTGAACTTCTCTCTCGTTCATCAGAAGAGTCCCAGCTTTCCCAACTTACTTCTTCGAATAACTTGGCAGGTAACGCCTCGTCAAACTCAGCTTCCGCAGACGAAAACTCCAACATGATCACCCGTTATGCGAATTACTTAAGAAGACTATTGTCCTCGAACGACATTAACGTGATGAGAGCCGCAACGGCTACAATTGGCAAGCTTGCTATTCCAGGTGTGTCAACGACGGCAGACTTTGTCGAATTTGAGGTAAAAAGATCATTAGAATGGCTTATCACAGAAAAGATAGAGGGCAAGAGACATGCGGCAATCTTGATCATCTCGTCCTTGGCAGAAAACTCTCCAGCTCTACTCTACCAGTATGTGAAACAGATATTTAACAACATATGGATTGGTTTGAGAGATTCAAAATCAACCATCAGAGAGGACTCTGCAGTATGCTTGCGTCACTGCTTGGATATCGTCTACGAAAGAGATAACGATCTACGTAATTACTGGTTCACCAAATTGTACAATGAGGCTTTCAGCGTTTTCAAAGCTGCTGGATTTGAAGCCGTTGGTTCAGACGGAAAAAATGGTTTAAATAGTAACGGAAACAGTCAGAATAGCAACAGTAACAACCATAACAGCGGCAGCGGTGGACATCACTTGAACAATAGCGGCAGTGGGAATGGAAACAATAACAATTCCGGCAACGGAAGTGGTTTCAACGGTGCAAGTAACAGTAACAACGGTGCGAACAGCAACTTGGGGTCCTCAGCAGCACAGAATTTCCAGCTTCTCAATAGCCCCCCGGAATACATCCACGGATCTCTACTTTGTTTCCGGGAATTGGTCAACCAAGGTACCTCTGTTTTAGGATCGAAAATAGACGAGATTTATGAAACCATTATGAGAGTAAAAGACTACAAATCTGTTGACGTGCGTCGAGAAGTCACGGCAATTATACCGCAGATGGCCAGGTACGACAAAATCAAGTTTGTTGATAGATACATGCATCGTGTTTTGTTGTACTACATCTCTCAACTCAAAGTGGGGAAGGACAAGGTGATGATCCTCATGAGTATTGGTGACATTGCAACAGAGGCCAAAAACAACATGGTGAATTACCTTAATGGTATTGTTTTGGAAAGTGTACGTGATGGCCTCTCGCAAAGCTCCATCAAAGTCCAACGAGAACTTTCACCCGCTTGCTGTTATTGTCTTGCCAAATTGGTACTGGCATTAGGACCACCAATGACGAAATTCATAAACGCATATCAAATTCTTAGATTATTACTCAAATCTCCTATAAATGATAACATTTTGAGTGTTCTCAAGATTTTCAGCAAGCAGCTCCCTTCATTAGAACCCATAATCAACGATCGCTTGATAAATAACGTGAGTTGCTGCTTGTCGGGCTATGAATTCCGACACCCAGGGTCTCCAGACTTTGAAAGGCTTTTTGATCCTGATTTGGCATATAATTACAGATACGACATGTTGCTAAAAGAAGGCGATGCATTTAATCAAAACACTATAAAGAAGCTACCTAAGCTGGCTGACATCCCGGCTTCAAAACATTTTGAAGATCCAGATGTGACAATTATTTTGCAAGCATTAAAGACCTTGAGATGTTTTGCATTCAAAAACTACGATCTAACCGAATTTGTCCAGTATGCAATCACTCATTATATATCTCATCAAAACCCAGAAATTAGATTACAAGCCTCTATCACCTGTGCAGAACTCTACAGAAGAAGTACTATATGCTTTGAACGTAGTGCACATTCTTTGAAAAGTGTCGACTTTGTTCTTGAAAAATTACTAACGACGTGCATTACCGACCCGGTAGCAGAAATAAGGTTGGAGGTTATAAAAAGTCTAGATGATAAATTTGACCCACACCTTTCACAGGCGGAGAATGTGAAGCTTTTATTTATGACCCTGAACGACGAAGATTTTGAGATCCGTAAAGAAAGCTACAAATTAGTTGGGCGTCTCACGTTTTTTAATCCAGCTTTCATTGTGCCCCCACTTAGGAAGATTTTGATACAGCTTATAACTAACTTGGAGTACGGCAGTCATACCACAAAAATTAAGGAGGAATCAAATATCCTCTTAGGTATTTTGATCTCTTCTACGGATGATCTAACAAAGTCTTATACCAAACAGATTATGAACGCATTGTTACCCCAAGCAGCAGATATATCACCTGTTGTTTCAGCTTCAGCAATTACCACCATTGGATGTCTAGCCGATGTCAGTGGTGAAGACATAATGCCATTTGTTCCTCAAGTTATGCCAATATTAATAGATTTCTTCCAAGAGCAAAACTCAGGGATCAAAAGGGATGCGTCGCTCAAAACTTTAGGACAAATTGCAGGATCTGCTGGTTATGTTATACAGCCTCTTTTGGACTATCCTCAACTTTTAGGTCTATTGGTTAACATTCTCAAGTCTGAAACGTCCACTATCGTGAGAAGAGACACCATACGACTTTTAGGTATCTTAGGTGCATTGGATCCTTATAAGCACAGAGAAGTTGAACGGAAAGGGCATGATGCAGAAACAGTTGCAAGACAGAACGCGCCTCCCATTGATATGGAACTTTTGATGAAAGGTAAGTCCCCAACGAATGACGATTATTTTCCAACTGTCGTTATCAGAACATTGATCAAGATTCTACGTGACAACTCTTTGGCCGCTCAACATTTAGCTGTCACGCAAACAATTATGAACATTTTCGCTGGACTAGGCATGAAATGTGTACCATTTTTAGATCAGGTCATTCCTGCATTTGAAATTGTTATGCACAACTGCCCAATATCAATGTTAAACACTTACTTTCAGCAGTTATGCGATTTGATCGATATTGTGAAACTCAACATTCGTTCGTATTTGCCACAGATATTCAAACTAATTCAAGAATTTTTTCCTAATGTCAAATTGCAGGGGAAGATCATTTGCCTCATTGAAAGAGTTTCAAAGGCGTTAGAAGATGAATTTAAGCTGTACATGTTGGATTTGATTAACATATTCTTAAGTGTTTTGGAGAAAGATCTGTCTCCCGGAAATATGTCTACCTTGAGAGTGTTGAAGGCATTTGTTATATTTGGAGGTAACTTAGAACCTTACATTTACATGGTCATCCCTTCATTGATTAAATTGTTTGAATATGCCTCAGTTAATGTTAGAAAAGCAGCAATTGAATGCGTTGGAAGACTCTCGAGAAATATTCCATTGAATGACTATTCATCAGAGATTATACAGCCATTGTTAAGATTATTAAGCACTTATGGAGGGACTGATTTACGCACTGTTGCAATGACTACAATTTGTTCTTTATTGTTACAAATGGGTTCTGATTTCAAGGTTTTTATCCCTGTCGTTTCCTCTGTTCTAATTAAAAACAAATTGCAATTTCCGTTGTATGACCAATTCGTGGATAGGCTAAACAAAGGGAGACAACTTCCTTCTGGTGTTGTTCTTTATCCTGATTTGGAGTCAACTACTTCCGAAAATGTTCCAAATGATCAAGTGCAAAAGAAACTATCAGTCAATCCACAGACGTTGCGTTTAGTATGGGATTGCAGCTCCAAGAGAACAAGAGAAGATTGGCAAGAATGGATGAGAAAGCTAAGTATTGCATTGTTAAAGGAATCACCATCGCAAGCTCTTCGTGCATGTACTTCATTAGCTTCTGTTTATCCCCAGTTGGCGAAGGATTTGTTCAATTGTGCCTTTGCAAGTTGCTGGAACGAATTACATATACAGTACCAAGGCGAACTTGCCCAGGCGTTGTGCATTGCGCTTTCTTCTGTTAATAGTTCTCCCGAAATTCATCAGGCATTATTAAACTTAACTGAATTTCTGGAACACGATGAAAAATCCCTCCCAATTAGAATACAAACTTTGGGTCAATATGCCCAGAGAAGTCATGCTTACGCCAAGGCGCTACATTACAAAGAGCTCGAGTTTATCCAGGAGCCTTCAATCCCTACTATTGAGGCATTGATTAGTATCAATAACCAACTTCAACAATCCGATGCAGCCATCGGTATTTTGAAATATGCCCAAGAGCACCATGGATTGCAACTAAAGGAAACATGGTATGAAAAATTGCAACGTTGGGATGATGCATTACATGCGTATAATGAAAGAGAAAAAGAGGAACCAAACTCAACAGAGATTACTATGGGTAAAATGCGTTGTTTGCATGCTCTTGGTGAATGGGAAACTTTAAGTATGTTGGCAAGAGAAAAGTGGGATAACAGCAGCGCTGATATTAAGCGTTCAATCGCCCCACTAGCTGCTGCTGCTGCTTGGGGATTAAGACAATGGGAGAGAATGGATACCTACATTGCCGTGATGAAGAAAGATTCTCCAGACAAAGCTTTTTTCAATGCTATTTTATCCTTGCACAATAATAACTTTGATGAAGCATCCTTGCAAATAAATAAAGCTCGTGATTTATTAGCAACAGAAGTCACTGCATTAGTTAGTGAATCTTACAACCGTGCATACGGCGTTGTTGTTCGTGTTCAGATGTTAGCAGAATTGGAAGAAATCATCAAATATAAATGCTTACCTCAGGGCAGTGAAAAGCGTATTCATATCATTGATACATGGAATAAGAGATTGCTAGGTTGTCAAAAGAATGTGGATATTTGGCAGAGAATGTTAAAGGCACGTGCGTTAGTCGTCAAGCCAAAACAAGATATGGAAATTTGGATCAAGTTTGCAAACTTATGCCGTAAAAGCGGTAGATTAAGATTGGCGGAAAAATCCTTAAATTCTTTGTTAGATGAGGGATCTGCTGGTAAGCCAGGTAACAAAGCCTCACCACACGTTGTGTATGCACAATTGAAGTATATGTGGTCTAGAGGCCAGAAATCAGAAGCTTTAAATCATTTAGTTGATTTTACTTCAAAACTTTCACGTGATCTTGGACTCAATGAAAATGAAGCGATTACTCAGCCATTACCAACCAATATACCTGGAATTACTGATGATATTGAAAAGTTTACGAAATTATTGGCCAGATGTTACCTAAAGCAAGGTGAGTGGAAGATTGCAATGGATGATACATGGATTGAAAAGGAAGCACCAAGCATTTTGGGCTCATTTTTATTGGCAACTCATTTTGACCCTAAGTGGTATAAAGCATGGCATAATTGGGCGTTGGCCAATTTCGAAGTGATATCTCCGCAGTCCAAGCACCGTCAAAACTATATCCTGAATAACAACAACAGTAACACTAACGGCAATGGAAATTCTGAGAGTAATGGTAACGGCAAGATTGACATTCAACATCATAATATCAATATGAATATGATATTAAGGTATGTTGTTCCAGCGGTTAAAGGTTTCTTTCATTCGATTGCATTATCCTTCTCTAACCCGCTTCAAGATACATTGAGATTGTTAACTCTATGGCTTGATTTTGGTGGTGTTGAGGAGGTTGCAACTGCCATGCAGGAAGGCCTTCAAATGGTTAAAGTTGACACATGGTTAGATGTTATTCCACAGTTAATTTCACATATTCATCAGCCTGATCCAGTTGTCAGCCATTCATTATTGGGCCTTCTTTCAGACCTTGGTCGTGCACACCCACAGGCATTAGTCTATCCATTGACAGTTGCTATTAAATCTGAGAGCGTATCGAGACAAAAGGCTGCATTAACAATTATCGATAAAATGAGGGCGCACTCGTCAGTATTAGTCGATCAGGCTGATATTGTAAGTAATGAATTGATTAGGGTTTCTGTTTTGTGGCACGAAATGTGGTACGAAGCATTAGAAGATGCATCAAGGGCCTACTTCAATGAACATGATGTTGAGAAAATGTTCTCCATTCTAGACCCATTAAATGAGCTAATTCAGAAGGGTCCACAAACTATTCGTGAAGTCTCATTTACGAATGCATTCGGCAAAGACTTGAACGATGCACATGGCTGGCTACACCAGTTTAAGCGTACCAAGGATGTAACGTACATCACACAAGCCTGGGATTTGTATTACACTATCTTCAGAAGAATTTCCAAGCAATTGCCGTTATTACAGAACTTAGATTTACAACATGTTTCACCAAAATTGTTGAATGCTCATGATTTGGAATTGGCAGTTCCGGGAACGTATCAAGCTGGGAAAGAGATTATCAGGATTATGAAATTCGATCCTATCTTCATTGTCATTACTTCTAAGCAAAGGCCACGTAAGTTCCATATTCATGGTAGTGACGGCAAGACATACACCTTTGTACTTAAGGCCCATGAGGATATTAGACAGGACAGTTTGGTTATGCAGTTGTTTGGATTAGTGAATACACTTCTAGCGAATGATCCCGAATGCTTCAAGAGACATGTTGATATCCAGAAGTATGCTGCCATACCGCTTTCACCATCATCTGGTTTGCTAGGTTGGGTTCCCAACTCAGATACTTTCCATGTATTAATCAAGGAATACAGAGATCCTCGAAAAATTTATTTAGATGTTGAACACAGAGTCATGTTACAAATGTCACCGGATTATGATAACTTGACTTTACTCGAGAAAGTTGAAGTTTTCACGTATGCCCTTGACATTACAAGAGGTCAAGACTTATACAAAGTATTGTGGTTCAAATCGAAGTCATCTGAGTCTTGGTTAGATAGACGTACCACGTACACGAGGTCACTGGCAGTAATGTCCATGGTTGGCTACATTCTTGGGTTAGGGGACAGGCACCCTTCTAACTTGATGATGGACCGGATTACTGGGAAGGTTGTGCATATTGATTTTGGAGATTGTTTTGAGGCTGCAATCATGCGTGACAAGTATCCAGAGAAGGTGCCATTCCGTCTTACGCGGATGCTGAGTTATGCAATGGAGGTGAGTGGTATCGAAGGATCGTTCAGGATCACAAGTGAAAACGTGATGAAGGTTTTGCGTGACAACAAGGATTCGTTGATGGCCATTTTGGAGGCGTTTGCATACGACCCATTGATCAACTGGGGGTTTGACTTTCCGATCCAGCGGGTCATTGAGCATGCAGGACTTCCAATCAAGCTTCCGGATGGAAACTACGTGGAGCTCTTGAGAAACGGCCAGATCACTGAAGAGGAGGCTGCCGTGATGGCGATGCGCTACAAGGCCGGTGTTAGAGACGCACGTGCAGCGTGCGTCTTGAAGAGGATCAACGACAAGTTGACAGGGAACGACTTCAAGCGGTTCAAGGGGTTGGATGTTCCGACACAGGTGGACAAGCTCATCCAGCAGGCCACGAGTGTGGAGAACTTGTGCCAGCATTACATTGGTTGGTGTGCGTTTTGGTGAGCCGCTGTCTGCTGTGTAAATAAGATAGATAGAAACATAGTTATCCAGACATTAATCAAAGATATATATATATATTACACGTACACTATGGGGGACCCAACTTGCAGTAGTATTGGGACCATTTGCGGATGAGAGGATGGTCTCTAGGATTTTCCATGTTCAAGTCCGAGTCGAAGTACTCCGAACTCAACACTTTGGAGATCTGCAGTTCTGCAAGGGCCTCTGCACGGGTGTCGTCATCTATTTGGCCCGTGGAGTGTCGCCAGACTGTTTCTGCAACGAGCTCACCGGTCAACCCGCCGAGCTGTGCTCCCAACGGGTATCCTGAGTCAAAACCCATCTGCAGACCGATCTCACCGCCTTTTGTAAGGCCGTCGAGGTATCCTCTGTTCTCATGGCGGCGTTTGAGAGCCGCAAGATCCCGAGAGCCCGTTTCCAGGTATCTCTCCGTATTGCTGTCGGCGTCGTCTTCGTAGTCCTGCTCATCCTCCCCCGACGTCCTCCACACGTCGGAGTCGTTATCCGAGCCGTTCTCGCTGTGGGCGGTCGAGCCGGGGTGGGATGCAATGGCCATCGGGGCGTCTTTGCTACTCCTACACACACACGTTTCTGATGAACACTCGGGCATGCCGAACAGCCAAAGGAAAGCAATTATGGTCTTGCTAACGTCTGTGTCCGCCTTCTGCTGCCTTCTTGGCCGCCCTGCTGCCGTCGGATAGGGTCCAACTCATTTTCCTCGTTTTTTTTTTTTCTCCTTTTCCCCCAGTGCGGGACAGAAGGGAAACCAGAGGAGGAGGTGATGCAGACATGTATGGGGACTAGGAGGAGGAAGAAGAGGCATCGAGAACGCTCACTAAAGCAGCAACAGACAGAAGCAGCTGCCGCCGACGACGAGAAGAGAGACGCCATGTCACACCAGGACATTGTGACGCAGGTGAACCCCGGCGAGACGGGGTTCTCGCAGGCGCAGGACGAGATTATGGACGACTACAACACCGAGATCAAGATGAACATGCGTGGACACATGTTCACCATCACGCGGGACGACTTGATGGCGTTGCCCGAGTCGATTCTCCTCTGCTTGTTTCCGAACGGGATTTTTGTCGGGATGGACGGCAACGTGATCACAAACTTGACGGAGGACGACATTGTGAGCGTGAACTTCCCGCCCGAGTGTTTCCAGTACATCTGCCGGGTGTTTGACACGGCGGTGAGAGACTTGCACGTCATGAGCCAGCTGCAGCCGCAGCAGTACTACGACATCAACGACCCGAACATCCTCAACGACAGACCGTCGATCATCGTGTTGCGGGAGGACCTCGACTACTACTGCATCCCGCCCGTGAAGAACCTCAACGTGGAGCAGATGCGACACATCAAGTATCTGGTGGGCCACAAGCTCCTGGAGCACCAGAAGATCTTCGAAGGGTTGGGCTTTGTTGCTGGCAAACAGCTGAGACCCGCCGAACAGCACTTGATGGACATGCTCTGCAGCTCCGGCTTCTCCAACGACGGAGAGTGGGGCCACCGCTCGCTGGAGCCGGGCAAGACGGTGATCTTCTCCTTGACGCTGGCACGTCTCAACAACGGCACCACGACGCACGCCTCTCCTACAGACTCTCCGCAGCTAGCACCAGCGTCGTCCAACACCTCTCTCCTCAGCGAGAAGGAGGAACGGGGCCGCAACAAGGACAAGCGCAAGTCCGCCCTCAGCACGTTGGCCCACTCTCTCTCCAGAGCAGGCTCCAAGGTGAGATCAAAGACGAATCCCAACAATACCAAGCTTCTCTTGTTCTGGCGCAAGCCGGCCCGTAAGTGCTGGTGGACTGACAACCTTGTCACCGTCGACATCGGCGACATTGGTCTCAAGGACAGCCACGGCGCCGTCATACGCAACACCAAGATCAAGGTCCACATTCGCCGGGTCTGGACGCTAGAGCTCTCCATCATCGGTCTCCAGTGACCCTCTTCTCTATATCTATCTATCTATCTATCTTTCTATCTATCTATCTATCTATCTATCTACCAACCTATCTGACCATCCCAATCGTCATCTCCTCAGGCTATGTCTAGGCGGAAGGCCTTCCGACGCTTAGACCCGCACCGGCCGGCGGAATTGCCTCTTACGGCCGCCGTCCCAGATAAGAAGGAGTTGAGGTTGTTGTACTTCCTGTTCTTCCTGTTCTTGTTCGTCTTTCTGCTCTTCTTGTGTCTCTTCCTCCTCTAGGCTGCTGTTGTTCTTGTTGCCATTGGAGACGCCTGGTAGACAATGTCGCTCGAACGCATCTCGCACGTGATAGGATGGGTCTACGTCATCGGGTGGGGGGTTGCCAACTACCCGACGGTGATCAGCAACGCCCAGCTCAAGTCCGTGCAGGGGATCTCGATCGACTACATGTACTTCAACATGATGGGATTCATCCTCTACACGCTCTACACAGGCATGATGTGGGGGTCCGCGGTCGTGAAACAGGAGTTCTTCGAGGAAAACGGCGAGTGGCCGTTGATCCGGCTCAACGACCTTGTCTTCGGCCTGCACAACCTCTTCACCAACTCGCTCATTCTCTCGCAGGCGTACTGCTGGGGGTTCAAGAAGAACGACAACCAGCGGCTGAGCAGCACCGCCAAGACCATTCTCGGGCTTGTTTCCCTCTACGTCCTCGGCGGCGGCTACTACATCTACCACACCCAGGGCTTCGTCCCCGTCGCCAACTGCTTCAACTGGATGCATCTTTTCACCTCGCTCGGGCTCGTCAAGATAGGCATGAGTGTCTGCAAGAACATCCCGCAGATCCTCTACAACTACAACAGGAAGTCCACCCACGGCTGGCCCATCCTGATGATTTGGCTCGACTTCACCGGCGCCTTCCTCTCCTTCGTCCAGCTTCTCCTCGACGCCTGGCAGGTCAACGACCTCTACGCCATCTTCGACAACAAGCCCAAGCTCTTCCTCGCCATCCAGGTCTTCATTGCAGACTTCATCTTCTTCTTCCAGCATTATTATCTCTACTACGACAGCGACGTCTCCCACTACGGACCCTTCAAGGCAGACCGCCTTTCGGACTACGCCTCGATCGTCGAGGTCGACGAGGAATTTGTCATCCAGCATGCCCATGACCACGACCACCCTCTTTCCGTCAACTGTCACACCAGTCCTACCAACAAGGACGAAATGCTCAGACTCGTGCCATAATATCCCACCACATATCTATATATCTATATACCTTTGTATTGCCGTCCGTATATTCTTCTGAAATTGATTCCGAATCTACCGTACACTACCTCCATCTCCACGAACTCTGTCAGTTTTGTCAACTTTGTCAACTTCAACATCCAAAAAAATATGTTTTTTCAAATTTCATGAAGTCACGTGCCAACGCGCAATCCAGAATTGCCCGATTGGGCTACCGCCGTCTCCGTTTCCTTCACTGTACTGGAAAAGACCCCCCCATTGTGAAGATTTCGGGGACGACGATACCGACGACGACGACGTAGGAGAACGTGAAGAAGGTGTCAACGGAGCCGGAATACACTGTTTCCAAACTGTGGAGTCTTGGATTCGATCTGCCTGCCAGAGAGAGCTGCGATACCAGAGTATTTGATAAGTCTATCCTTACGTTTTCATCTCCCTTTTCCACCAAGATGTACTCCCACACTGCCAAACGCTTCCTGCACGCCTCAGCCAAGAACAGCATCATGTCCTACAAGGTGAACCCCGCAGCCACGGTGACCGACAACGGGATCCTCTCTGCCGTCGGAAACACCCCATTGATCAAGCTGAACAAGCTTTCCGAACTCACAAAGAGAAACATCTACGGTAAGGCCGAATGGATGAACCCCGGTGGATCGGTCAAGGACCGTGCTGCTCTCTTCTTCATCGAAATGGCCGAAAAGAGGGGCCAGATCAAGGCTGGCGGTACCATCGTCGAAGGAACAGCTGGTAACACGGGTATCGGGCTTGCCCACATCTGCCGTGCCAAGGGTTACAAGTGTGTCATCTACATGCCAAACACACAGAGTCCCTCCAAGATGGAAACCTTGCGTCTGCTAGGTGCAGAGGTCCACCCGGTTCCTGTGGTGCCATTCGACAACCCAGAAAACTTCAACCACCAGGCTAGAAGACACGCAGAGCGTCTGGAAAATGCCTACTGGACAAACCAGTTCGACAACCTCGACAACAGACAGGCCCACATTGAATCCACCGGTCCTGAGATCTGGGATCAATTGAAGGGTAAGGTCGATGCCTTCACCTGCTCCTCCGGTTCCGGTGGTACCTGGTCCGGTGTCACGAGATACCTGAAAACCGTCAATCCAAACGTGAAGTCCTACATCACCGAACCTCCGGGATCCTGTCTTTACTCCTACGTGAAGACCAAGGGTAAGAGCTTGGAAAGAGAAGGAGGCTCCTTCACTGAGGGTATTGGTCAGGGCCGTGTCACTAATAACGTTGCCCAAGACATCGGACTTGCTGACGACGCTTTCCTTATCCCAGATACTGAAACCATCGTAATGCTTTACCGTCTTATTGATGAAGAAGGGATCTTCGTCGGTGGTACCGGTGCATTGAACGTCATCGGTGCTGTCAAAGCCGCAGAGTTGGCACCTGAAGGATCCAACATTGTCACCATCCTCGCAGACTCTGCTCACAAATACGCTAACAAGATCTTCTCCAAGAAGTTCTTAAAGGAAAAGAACCTGTACGACGCTATTCCAGAACACTTGAAAAAATATGCCAGCTTGGAATGAATATCTCTTTTTTACAAACCTCTATACATCTGTATATGTTATCCCAAAAGAATGAATAATGAAAAATGCCGTGTATGTATGCCTCAAATGCAAATATAAGTTTTATTCTATAAATCACTGTAAGGTAAATCCTGCGCTTTCGCTGACCGCCATCTCTAGCTTCTTCCTCAATACCTCTGCAGACTGATACTCCCAAAGGCAAATCTCGTTGAAGCATGTGTGGGATATTGGCAACCGTTCGCTGAAACCAGCGTGGTCCTCAATCAGCTTGGTCACTTTAAATTGCAGCGTTGCCAACCCCGTGGCTGGGATCCGGTCAGACCCTGTAATGAATCTCATTAAACTACGCTGTTTATCAAGACACAATTCGTCAAAATATTCCCAAAACCAGATCACTGTCTTATCATCGTTCGAACAATTGCTGAATTTGGAAACGCTTTTTAGTATCTCAATATCAAATTTCCTCGACTCACTGATATTGTCATCTCCTGTAGCCAATTTCTGGATCTCTGAAGGTGTAAACAATGAAAGCGCATTAGTACCCATAACTTGTCTGAAACCACTGGAAAATTGAGTGAACGGTTCCTCAACTATTTCGTCTAGTAAAAACCTGCTGTATCTGTTGACATAGTCCATCTTATTCAAATCATTGACAGGTATATTAGCTCCATTTGGAAGGAGCTCATGCGTGGTAATGTTACCATAGACGTCCGTAACGGATACCTCGAAATTCAAATGGAGGTCTTCAACATGTTTCATTTTAGCCAACATCTTCAAATTTTTGGCAAGGGAAGGCTCCAACTCGCCCAAGTCTTCCAGCTTTGTGTGATGTCCCAACAATTTATTGTATAGCACCTTAGGGAAACTGATGTCTAAGATAATAGAATTGTAAATGGCCATCCCTATCACGACACCCAAAAGGTAGAACAACTCACGGTTGTAATTCCCATCGTTGGAAACGGCAAAATAAGCCAGCTTAGCTTCATTGTTATATGTTACCAATCCTTTATCTGCATTGAATAAGTCCTTTGTTAATAATAGAAACCACTCTTTCTTCAAGCCCCCGGCATCTATGCCGGGTTCATCTATAAATTCTACCTTTAGCAATTTCCGAACGTCATTAGGATGGTTTTGAATCTGTCTTAAAGAGTCATTTGTTATATTGTTCCTCCTTACGCTGATTTTAAAAAAAATGTCACTATTTTTGTGGTCAATAATTGATGATATAAATGCCTGTTCTGCTTTTAAGCCCATAACGCGTTTGGCATCATGTTTGAGAATGGAAATTTTAGATCCCAAAGAGATCAGAAATGGGTATAAACAAAGTGTAAATTGAGACCTTTTGTAAACACCATTGAAGACAGTGATTCCCAGGTAGGTCTTATATTTCTCCATCAGAAGATAGTCTCCAGTTAGGGATTCAGGGTTCATGCCGAGATTCCTTTCATGCTCTATAAATGAATTGTTGAATTGCCAGATATCATAGTCTTGTCTGACGTTGATGTAGTCTACTAAATTATTGTAGAAGCAAGAATCATCCACTTTGTTCTGCTTTCTATTTGCTTGGAATAAACATGACATGAGATGACATGCGGTCCGAAGATGCCAGCACTCCGAGTAGAAATTGATGGAAATTTTCATGCCATTTTTTGTCTCCGCGTTATAATCATTATTTGAATACAGTCCTAAGGAGTTCAGTAAATTGTCATTATTCTCTTCATTCAAACTGCGGAGCATGTTTAATTCTAATTTATCCTTAAAGTTAACATCGTCCTCAGTTTCTGCCATTGGTAGATTCTTACCCAACTTATCGTAAAGCACGTGAGTGTATAGTCTGTTGATGTGGAAAGTTATGTACAAGTTGACAAAGTTTACCTTGTGCGTAAACTCATTAGTTGGTAGTCTCGACCACCAGTGAATTAGAACTCTCATCACCGGTTTATCTAATGATGTGAGCAAGCCAATGACCCTTTTCGTTAAATCGTAGCAAATATCGTTGAAATGGGTGGAGAGAGAGTTTCGGCCAACCAAAGATTCGTATAGGAGGGGTATTTCGAGTATGATGAGTAGCCAGTTCAATTGCGTATATTCCATGTCCAACGGCGGATGTTTCAAGAGATACAAGGAGTGGCAAAGAAGTTTGAAAACAGGGCGCTTAGTGGGCAACTTCATCAGCAATGAGTAGAACTTCTTTATTTCGATGAAGTTCAAATTTGGGGAATGATGATTGGCGGACTTGTGAGGATCTAGAGAAAAGCACCTGTTGAGATTCTCCATGTTTGCGAACGAATTTCCTATCAAGGCGTCCACCCTGACAAAAAGCTTGTGCATTGAGTTGACATCGGAGACGTCCAACTCGAGAGCCTTGATATGCGCTTCATCCTGGCGTATAGCCTCCCTCAACGAGGCGTACGAAGCGAGCGGGATGGCAGCATCGGACTGTGCCACATACGGGGATGGCGTCGACACCGGCGTGGATGGAGACGACTGAGAGGATGTGTCCTCGGACTTCAGAGAGACGCCGTTCAAGGAGAAGTAGGTATGGCAAGTGAGACACTTGATCCGGTTCACATGCGCCGGATAGGTCAACACGGTGCCGCAGCATCTGCAGTGGTTGACGGTTGTCGAGCCTGCCGACGATCTCGAAGGAGTGGACTGTTTGGACGAGCCGCTTTCCGAGTTGGCGACGTTTGAGTCGATCCTCAAACCGATTGGATTCTTCTTCTTGATCTGGATCTGGCTGTTCTGGACGACGTCACACGAGCCTCTTCTGTTTGTACCGGCGTGCTGCGGCGGACACTCCGAAAACGACTTCCTGCTCAGGATTCTCGACGTCCATTTCAGATACTTCTTGTTGGTGCCGTTTGCATTGCTGCTTTCCGTGCTGCTGCTGCCACTACCCGTCGTGTCTCTGGTCTTGTTGCTATTTTTGGCTTTGCTCAGCTGGTGTGAGAGTGCAGTTGACATGTTAGACCGTGCCAATTCAGTTTCCGCCAGATACCATCCAGAACCGTTCGACCGTATTTGCCAAGTACCTGAACTTTGCTGCCAAGCTCTGCTGTCTTGTGCAGCATAAAACAGAACAAAAGTGTTATTTTGACAGACCATCTCTTCCGATCACAGAAGAGCCTCCTCACTCTTTCCTCTCCCCCCACCCCCCCTTCATCTGCAGCTTCAACCTCAATCTCCCCTATATCCGATATCACAGGTCACGTGATCCATCCAATGACGTCACCGATTTTTTTCATTTTTCATTTTTTCATCACGTGCTTGTTGACCCGTGAAATATTGTGACAGGAACGCGCTTTTTTCAATTTTTTTTTTTTCTCTCTTTTTTTTTTCTTTTTTTTTTTGGGTGTCCCCCCTTTTGTCGTCTCGCTATCGCTGCCCTTCGGAGCCCTTTCGTCTTTTTTTCGCACGCACCACGACGCGTCAGCAAGATACAATGCGTGAAACAGAGATACCGCAGCTGCCAACCGTGGCGATAGCAAACTAGAGCACGGTCTCCCGGAAGGTGCTTCTCTGCATGCAGGTCTCTCTACATGTCTTGTATTATCCTGACTGTTCCTTCTTTTCTAGCGTTGTCCGCCTACTCGTGATACCGCCGAAGCAGCCCTTGCAAGTCCCTAGATCATCTCGTGGTTCTTCCTCTGAAACACCAAACCGAAGCCGCAACAACATCCCTCTTTTTCCCCGCCATCCTGCACGCAAGAGAACCAATTGAATCAATCCGGAACTCCAGGGTCTATACCAATTATCTTATCATCATAGTAGTAGCACTCGTCGTCGATCCCTCCACAGATCCCTGACACACACTGCACCGCTTTCTCCCAACTCCAATTCACACTCGCTACAGCCGATATATGGGAGACTAGAAGTTTCTGTGTTACGGACCAAACGAATTTGAAAAAGAGCAACCGACAAGTACGTTCCAAAGCGTGCCCGAAAATGTATAACGTCGACTACCACCACAACTCCCGGCCTGTGTCTGCCTCTGCAGATTACTTCGAGAACACGCAGAAAGAAAAGGACTTTTCTCTGTTGCCCGCCGCCAGTCTGACCAGTCCTTCCAAGAAGTCGCAACTAAAGACCCCGCCCCACTCCACGAGACGCATAGCTGGTCTGACGGCTGTCAATAGGGAAACCGACCACGAATACACCCGTTCCAACGCCAAACATCTCTTGAGGTCGGGCCATGCAGCCAACAAGGACACAGAGAGTAACAATATAGCTAATCTCTCCATTCTGTCCTCCAGCAGCGATATCGCTGACCCGTACAATATGAGCGGATCCACAAACTACGGTAACCAGACAACCGGTCATAATAACGGCGGTAGTGGCGTCTTGGGGACCGGAGGTATAAACCCCGAGCAACACGGCCTGCTGTCGCCAGAATTCTCTTCTCCAAATTTGTATGAAAACATCTCTTCGCAAAACAGCAACGTCTTCCAGACTGCAGATATAAACATCAAGATCATCAGCGATAGTCCCGTGTTGGAGAACGCCAGTGATAAGGAAAATCTGTCGAGTGGGAATAACCAACCGCTGGAGGCGCCTAAATTCACAAAAAAGAGATCAAGTACCAGCTCCAATAATGGCAACTCGAGTAACAAGAAATCAAGGATCTCTAAAACCCCCGAAAACTTTGTCTTGCCGGAGCCCCACGAGATGCCAGAAATTAACTTTGAATCCAACGCCAAGCCACCTTACTCTTACGCCTCTTTGATTGGAATGGCCCTATTGAGGTCTCCCGAAAGAAGGCTGACGCTAGCCGAAATCTACCAGTGGATTTCCGATAATTTCAAATATTATAAGAAGGGGGAAGTTGGATGGCAGAACTCCATCAGACACAATCTTTCCCTCAATAAGGCGTTTGAGAAGACTGAAAAGTCGAAGGAGAAAAAGGGACACTTTTGGCAAATTGTATCTGGCTATGAACACATCTACTGTAATATAAAAGAGTCGAAGAGAAGCGGAGGAACAAGCACAAGTACCGCAACGACGAATAAAGCGGCAAGCGCTTCGCATCCAAACGTCCCATCGACACCAAAATCAGTTGAAGAGAGTGATCGAAAGAATAGCACAGAGAACAGCCAAGTTCATGCTAACATCGAAACTCCAAAGACCGACGTCGACGTCCGCCAAGGGCATACTCTTGGCACCAACATCAACTATACGCACAACAAAGGTTTGAGCTACTCTCGGGGCCATAGTAGAAACCCTAGCGCCAACCTTGGATCTATTCCAGAGTTGAACGTCCAGTATTCCTCGTTTAACCAATCCTTAAACGCATCACCTATTAACCTACAATATGACATGTCTCCAGATATTGGAATTGCTCTGGATTCTTCAAGTTTAGATTTCACTTCTTCATTTAGCTGCAGGTCTAATTTTGAACTCTCGCCAATAAGGCCCTTTGATTCCGGTCCAATATTAGTTCCAATAACTCCAAATAAATCGAACCAGAGTGTTCAGTTACCTTCGATCACCAAGCAATTGCAAACTTTGCAGCCTCTTTTACCTCCAGCACAACCCCAGTCGCAGATCCAGTCACAATCACATGTCCAAAACAAACTATTTTCGGAATTGCAGAATCAACCTCAAGCTGCTTCTGCCCCTCCGAAATTCAAAACCCCACTCAAAGTGACAAGTACGCCTTTACCAAATAGCAACTCCTCAGTTGTAAGGAAGTTGTGGGCCTCGCCTTCTTATCTCGATGATTTCTACAATTCGCCAAGTTTTCCAAACAAAGACGCCTCTTCAGCATTCAATCATTCCAAACAACAGCTGCAACAACCAGCGCATTTATCATTCTCTAACAGCATATATGGCTCACCATTATCGTCCAGCAAACGAAGGTTAATTAATAAGGCAAATTCAAACATTACAAACGGGTATTCAACTAATGAGATATTCGGAATAGATATCTGTACGATTCATTCAAATGACGATGAAACCGATAATTAGCACTTTGGCACTTTGCCTTTTTTCATACCTTTCCTCATATTTTCTTCAATTTTTGTGTTTATTTTTTTTTCAGTTCATTTTCTATGATTCCATGCATAGATTCATCCATGGATTGGGGACTCCTCTTTGGCGGATCTCTTATTCACTTCTATCTTATAATTTTTAATACATTTGGGTTTACGATTAAGCGTAATATTTCGAGTCTTACTTTACGTCTTATTTTTATTATATTATTTTAAGCTGTGTTTTACATATGTTTTTTTGTAGCTTTAATATAATTTTTCTATAAAATATATACTTATAATATGTCGCCACTAGCAAAGACTCATTCCGAAAAAATTGTCATTTTCTGATTAGAAATACGTATCATGCACAGAAGATGGATCTTCCATGAACTGTTTCTTGGAAACAACAATATTGTTGAAGGTACTCAAACTGGACAGAATCGAACCACCCACGAAGGTATTGTTTCTCCTCTCTGGAGACGCGTAGATTTTCAGTTTAACCTCCTGATCAATTCCACGTAGTTCGTGCAACAATCTGGATCCAAAATTCTTCAGCATTGTGCAGCCACCGCTGAGGATGATAGTCTCGAAGAACTTCCCACGCAAGTCCACATCTGCCCGCAGAATCGAGTTATAAAGAGCATCATGTATCTTCTGCTCCTCGAATCCAAACGATTCAGGCTGGAACAGCAGTTCTGCCGGTCGGCTCAAAGAGTCTTTCTGAACTCTCAGAAACTTCCCATCCGGAAGTTGGAATTTCTCTATCTGATCCTCAGTACTGTAAGATCGTAGGTTAGTCGATGCAGAGCTGGTGTTCACAAATCCTATTCGTTCCTTCATGTTTCTCACAATTTCAAATTCCGAGGAAGAGTTCAGACAGTAGCCGTCCTTCATTATTTCCAGCTGCATTTGTCTCGTAATGTCCCGTCCAGCTATGTTGATCCGCTGCACACTCCCTGGAAGTGCAAACCCGTCAAATACAGGGGCAATACAGCAGACGCCATCGCCTACATCGACGGCAACACCTGTTGTCCTTCCTGTCGAATAGAGGGAAAGCACCGCCGGAATAGCCACGTTCACAGCCCCCAGACCAAAACTTTCAAAAAGTATCTCACACATCTTCTCCCTCTGTCGACGCAGGGAATATGGATGTTCTGTGATCAACATCGTGTGCTCCTTCAAGGAGACCTCATTCCCGTTGCTTCTGAGAGTGTTACCTTCCATCAAATCGTGGAGAAGCATTTGCTGCCAGATGAGTTCGAGCGCATTCCAGTCGTTGATCGTCCCGTGTTCAATCGGATACGTGAGTTTCAAGAGTCCCCGCCTTAGCTGCGCCTGGTTTCCAACGAAGGTGTCGTCGACGTTGATGTCGCTTGGGAGGTATTTGATCTTATGATACTTCGGACGGCCCAGAAGGTTTGAGTAGCTCACTCTTGGAACTTCGTCGGTGGAAAACCCGCATCGCACCATTCCAGACCCGTTGTCCAACACAATGGGCAGGTTATACAGTTCATCGGCGGCCTCCATGTATGCCAATTGTCGTAAAGAATGACGAGAGCCTCCAGAAACTGTTGCAGACGCAGAACAGAAATCGAAGTAAACACAAGATTCATGTCAGCACTACTTAACAGCCATTTTCTCACGTGCTACGCGCAGATAACTTTACGATGATGTAGGATCGTCCCTTCACCGCAAATGTTCTTACTATTTCTTGACGGTTTGCAAGCATGTTGTATATCTATAAATATAAATAAGAGTGCCCGAACACGGAGACAGACACGGACATGTAATCATCACGGAAAACGGGTCTAAATACAGTAGTATCTGTCGCCGAAGTCGCCAATACCAGGGACGACGTATTTCTTGTCGTCCAATCCCTTGTCGATCATTCCTGTAATGATCTTAACCTGCGGATACTTCTCCTTGAAGACCTGGATACCTTCTGGACTTGCAAGGACGTTCAAAAACAAGATTCTCTCTGGCTTGACACCCTTTTCGACCAACACGTCGATGGCCATGCTTGCCGAACCTCCTGTGGCTAAAAGAGGATCCAACAGCAGAACGTATCTCTCGCTGATGTCGTCTGGCAACTTCACGTAGAAGAGCTTAGGGGTGGCAGTCTCCTCGTCTCTCTGGATCAAGATCTTCCCGAGACGGACGGATCTGCAGCAGTCCCTCAAGCCCTGTTCCATGGACTCGCCCGCTCTGATGATGGAGACACCGCAGATCTTCCCCTGGAACTTGTGTCCATCGTAGGTGACACCAAGAGGGGTCTCGATCTTGATAGGCTCGACGGGTAACTGGTTCAATCCTTCCTCGACAAGAAGACGGATGATTCTGTCCGAATAGAAGACAAAGTCGCCACGACTAGTGGTTCTATCACGGATGATTCTGCAGCAAAGAATAAACCAGCGGATGCAGAGGTTGCATCACGAATGGGGTAAAGCCTCTGTTAGTATTCGTCGGCCCAAGGAAATACCAAACCCGGTGAAAGATAAGAAAAGATAAGGAAAAAAGGACATGCACACTTACGTATACAAACTCTTGAGCTGGTTCGTCTGTCTTAGCTTGATGACGTTGTCGTACTCGGACATGTTGCACAGGATACGTTGGACAAAATCTATACAGGACTATAAACCCATCATCTCTCTTCTCTGCCATGCACATCGCAGAGACACTCTTGGCCAGACCCTCCTCCATTTATAGCGACGGCCGTCAAGACTTTTCTTTTTCCGTCTCGCGGGCTCTCGCAAGACGGGCCGTTGCTGTTATCTTTCGAGGTCTTCTCCAGGCGGAAATAGAAGGCATTAGACGGCGGGAGAGCCGTGCCGGGGCCCTTATCGGGTCTTATCATTGTCTGGAGGGGGGTCAATACATCGTATCGTCAAGGAAAGTGAAGCTGACGTCCATGGCGATGCCCCTGCGGATCCGGAAGAACAAGTCGGAGAGCGTTGCGGGAGAGTCGGTTCCTGCGGGCCGGCTGTCCACGAGAAGAGTGTACATAGACGACGATTTTGACCGCAATTCGTCGTCCCGAAGGAGCTCCTTGTCGTAGGCGTTAATGCACCTGATGAGTGCCACGAGGTCCTCGATGTCGAAGACGTTCTTGTTGAGGTTGTTGTAGACCAGCAGGAGCAGACCGCACTTGTAATAGCCGGGCAGGTATCTAAACTCAAGGAGGGCCAGGAGTCGGGCGGACCAGCTCTTGTCGTGAGGCCTGTCTTTGATGAGGAGCTCGTTGAGAACGTACAACGGCGACAGACTCTGTCTGAGGATGGCGTTGTTCTTGCTAACATCGCTGTCAAAGAGCTGAGCTGCAAGCTCTGGGTCGAGCCCGTCGTTGAGCATGGCATCCTCAAAGAGTCTCCATACGGTGGAGACAACCTTCTCCGGCAGACTCGACTCTGCAAAACAGGCCAGGGCATTTGGAATGAGCTGTTTCTCGTAGAACTTCTCTCCCTGCATCTGCTGGATAGTCCTCATTGTTTTAGTAAGCTTCAGCTTCGAACAGACTGAGAGAACCCACTCTAAATCATCCGAGTCCTTAATTTCGTAGGTAGGCAACAGCTCGGAGAGTATCTCTCTGCTCTTGCTACTCCCCGTGCTAATAAGAATTCCAACGCCAATCGCAAAAAGCTTCTGGTCGTTCAAATAGGTCAAAGATAGATCCTCCACCATCTGGTCGATGTTGTGTCTGATTCCGTTGCCTGCAACCGTCTTGTTGATGAGGTCTTCATCCGGAATATCCCTTGTGTACTTCTCCAACAGACCTGCAGCCTCCATAAGGACAGCAACATAGGTTCCAATCGATTTGTCTAACGCCTCGATGGACGCAATCACCGTCAAATACTTTTCCTTAAAAAGGTCAACACAAATCGAATCCCACGACTCAATACCTGGCAATGGCTTTTCGTATGTGTCGACCTGCAACGCACTGTTAATATATTCTGGAATTAACTTCTTGCTAGGCATTTGGTAGAGAAAATGTCCCATGAAGCACTCATACCATGAGCTTGAGCTATCCTCGATGGTCTTCGAAGAGCCAGACAGAATACTTAAAAGCTCTAGAATCTCACTGTGGATCATACCGTTTTTTGCAGAGACACCGTTAGCAGCTTCTCTCAGCTCAACAGCAACTTTCTTCCATCTCAAAAAAGCTGAAACATCATATGAAAATAGAACAGGATCGTACGACTCAATGAGACTGAGGAAATTCTCAATGAGCATGTAAAGCTCGTTGTCACTATTTTCAAGCTCCTCGTACTGTGAGACTTTCAAATCATCAACTAGCTGGGGGAAAGAACATCTTAAAAGTAGCTTCTTAACGTAAACGGACCAGAAAGCAAAGTTCTGATACGGCTTATCAGAATCTTTAAAAACGGCTTCTAAAAGCTCATCATCGGGTTGGATGTCAATTCTCTCTATCCATTGCTGAAACAATACGATGGTTTCATCTTCATTTCCAAAATGAAGTGCATTCAATAGATACAAAACATTGATTACCTCTTCATAGTTGACGACCCATTGATCACTAAATTTGCCAAAATCAATGTTCATTTTTTCTTTTATCAAAGTTTGCAAGTAGCTTAAAGTGAATGACATGAGTTTCCGTAAGAATAACTGGCGTTCTTCTCTGTTTTGCTTGATTTTAGAGACCACCCCAATTTTCATGTACTCATCGTTTTCCGGTTCTAGATAGTGTTTGTATTTTCTGTTTAACAATAATGGCTCAAATTCCTGATACAAGTTGTTGAGAAATGTCCTATATTCTGAAGACTGGTCTTGCTGAGGAATGAGATCAAAAGGAAACAACTCTGTTTTCTTCTCCTTTGGAACTTTTCTCTTTTCATTTTTGCTTGTCGCTTGGTCCTTGGCCTGGTCTTCGGACTCTGTCACAAATAAAATTCCCTGCTCAGTCCTATTTGATACAGCAAATTTAAGGTGTTCATCTTTACTCAAAAGAGATTTGGCATCATCTTCATAATTCAATTTTCTGATCGGCAAACTAGTCTTTTCATCGACCTCCATGTCATAAAACTCTCCATCATCTTCGTCACTGTAGTCTTCCTCTCCAGTTTTCTCATCATCATGTAAAAGACTTTCCATTGAAGGTGCTTTATAGTTTTTCATAAACGCATCCTCTTCTTTCTTGAGCTTCACTTCATCTCCATCAGCGTCAACGGTCTTAATCTCCTCCTTTGGAGTTTTATCATTGGCTGTAGCAGTTGAATTACTTCGCTTCACTTCTTCATCCGGTTTTGAATCGCCAGATTTTAACGTAGATGAACTTTCAGTTTTTGTTCTAACTTTAGGGGATACAGCTCCAAAGCTGAATGTAGAGGGTGTATGGGACTGTGCAGATTTATCCGTGTCGATAGGTTTCAATCCGAAACTGAATCCTTGTGGAGATGAGTTCGCTATAGGTGACTTGCTAGAAGATCCAAAGTTGGCTCCATTAAAGCTAAAACCACCCTTTTTCTCATTTTCTGCTTTCTTTTGAGCTGAACCAAATGAAAAAGATGGAGGCTTGCCGTTTGTTGGGGCTTGACTAGTGAATGAAAATGATGGCTGTGACTTGCTATCAGTTTTCCCAAAACTGAAAGAGAAAGCTCCCCCGTTGTCTTTATCTGTCATCTTATACCTCTTATAGAGTGAGAGTTGGTACTACTATACTTAAGATAAACAATTGCGATCGTAATTGGACCTCCTCCGTCCTTGATATTGTTAGCAACAAAAATATCAAACAAAACATGAAAGAAAATTCAGATCGTTTCGAGGAAAAATATTTTTTTCTTTATTTTCAAAAAAACAGTTTACCATCTCTTCTTGCACGTTTAAGAAAGAAATAAATAAATATTTGAATGAAGATTAATCCCCTACTTTTATAAACTGTTGTTGTTTTCTCACTGAAAATGATGGATACAAAAAACTCGCAAAATACAGAGTCAATTACTCGATTTTTGAGAAATAAAGACACAGAAGTGTCTGATATATACATATTTGTAACTGAAAAGTTATACCACAATTCAAATGATACCCCTGTTTACTTACCCCAGAAAGAGAAGTTTATCCTAGAATTGCTGGTGGACAGAATTTCACAGTCAAACAAGCTATTTCAAAAATTTTTATATTCAAGTGAAACATGGAAGCTTTTCAATTACATATGGGAAATCTGCAAAGGTGATCCTAGACTTTCCAAAACTAGGGCGAAAATTTTATCAAAACTCAAATTTGGAGACATTTTCACAAAGGTCTTGAAAGAAGTTTATAATCAAAAACTATATAGTGATGGTGTTCTTATCGAAGAGCTTACTACTTTCCTATTCTACCTGGTTCACAATATGAGAATACATCTTTCAGATGAGCAAAATCTTACACTTATCAAGTATCTATTACTACTGCTAGAAAACTCAGACTCATATTCCTATAAGATGACGCAGAGGATTCTTTACCTGACGTTTTCCATATTCAAGTTGAATAATACTAACTCAATATCATATGATACGAAGCACAAATCGGAGTTTGCACGAACTTGTCTTGCACCCTCAATAATCGCCATTCATAGACATACCACCGACTTAAAACTAAAACAAAATTTCAAATACATGCTTTGTAAAATCCTTTTTTCTGACGAAGACAAAAAGCAGACACTCTCTTTTATCGAGCAATTTGCAAGCGTTGAGTCGAATAATGTTTTAAGCAGTGAGGAAGTTCTCTATCTGCTAAAATTGGTGACGCCGAAAATTGATGTTTCACAGCTCGAAAAAATCGTTCAAATCCTCATACAGTTTTTCCCTTCCTATTCTACTCAACTACTAAAGTATGTTACAGATATGAACAAAACACTCTCGACAGAGTTTCTCTCCTCTTTGGTTGAAAAAGAATTGCAACGTGAGAATGATGCATCTTACGAGGTTATAATACACTGTATAAAGAGAAATTCGGATGTGACATTCAAATATAGCAACGAAATATGCCGGTTGTGTTCAAAACAGAATATACATTCCTTAGACCTATTCAAAGAAGTTTTTGACTCCTACATGAAAGCCAGAGAAGTCGAAACATTCGTCAAATTATGGTCCGGACTTGTTGACGCGTATCCAGGAAAGCTTTTTGAATCTGACGACATAATCGATTACACTTCACTGCAAATATCGACTCTATCTTATTCTCAGTTGAGCCAACTTTTTGACGCCGAAGGAAGACGTTTTATCTCACAACCAAACAAAACACCGGTATTTATTTTGGCTGCGAGCAAAGGGATGCTAAAAGCAGTATCTGGCTCCATTCAAAATGCATTAAGTAAAACTTTAATTCAAAACATGTATCAACTTCAACCAATGTTCAAGGAATTGCTTGAAGTAGAAAGTGAAGCAAGTTGGAAATTAAAGTTCTATATTTTGAGTTTATTTGACGTTGAGGAATTTGAGGGCATTGGTAAATTACTATTTGCTCAAAAGCATGCGATAGGTGACTACTATTACTTCACACTTCTAAGACTAATAGAGCAAGATGTTTTATTTTCAACAAAAATATTTTTGCAAAGTTTTCTTTCCTACTTCAAAAACAAGTCATCTACTAGTTTTAAGAAGACGATTTTTTGCAGGTGGTTTAGGCTTGTTGAAGTACTTTTGAACAAAGCTGAGATTATGGAGCTTGTCGGTACGTTTATCAAGCAGAATAGCGAAGACGATATAGTTGAAGTCTTGCAGGTAAGTACACTACAAACACAGCCACTTATTACGACGGGATTCGTTGACACTTTCTTAGCTTCAGACTCACTAAAATTTTTTCAATACACATCAGTCTATGCGTTAAATAGAAGACAAAGAGCAGATATTATGGACACTTTATTAGAGAAGCTGGATGATTTGCCCAATGCTAAAATAATACTAGCTAATCTTATTGAATTGCCAACCTACAAATCGAAGCTTGAAACTCATTTCAAAACTTTGCCACGTTTAGCAAAATACTGCGATCCTAAGCTTAACGAAATCATCAAGATTATCTTATCGAACCATTTTAGGCAACCAATTGAATCTGCCGCGTACCTCGATGGGTTATTCACCTTTTTATTTGAAAAAATCAACTCATTGAACATAAAAAATTGTGGAAAAAACCTAAAATATCTATCCGTTATTTCGATTTTAGTGCAAGAATGTGACAAGCCGAACTTTCAAGAAAAAAGAGACAATCTCATTTCCAAATCAATAGGCAGAGTTATCACTATACTATCAGAAACTTCTGATCTTTCAATTGAAAATACCTCTGTTATGATTAAATTCCTAACCGACGTTAATTTCCAAACAAGCAATTCCTTATTTCCAGATAATATCAAGGAAGTGATCTCAACTATAGGTTTGAGGCACCTTGAGAACAAACCTGTACGGTCTCTTTTATTTGGGCTTGTTTGCTCTTTAGGACAGTTGTACAAGCCAGAATATATTATTGCATTATATGTTGTCCTCAATGATGACAGCAATCTTAAGTATTTGGAACTTTTTATATCCAGGTTGACAGAAAGGGAAAGTATTTTTATTGAATCATGGTTTTGTACATGTGACTCTATCAAATTGTCCTGTGACCAAGACTTTAAAAGATATCTTGAGCTTGGTGTGACATTCATTTCCAATGCCAAAAAAACTGCTGATAATGCAAGAGTAAGGTTGATGCACATTTTGTTTGTGCGCACTATATCGGAGCTTTTCACCAAAGGTATGAAAACAAAGTTATTTGCGAATGTGTATCCTTTAAACTGTTTGAAGACAGTTGTCTCTTCAAAAGGCTGGTTATTTACACAATATGGGACGGAACTTACAATGGCACTCATCCCCTACATTTCCTCTGGTCTTCAGAAGGCTGAAATTATCTCGGATGAAATGACTAGAGAGCTTTACTATGATTTGTGTCAGATCTGCTCGTCGATTATCCTATACCAGAGGAGAAGACTATCTAACAGACACCATTTGATTATTTCAGTCTTAACTTCATTAATGAAAACGCTTTTTTCAACTTCCACGGTATTAGGCTGCGACGCAGCATTAAGTTTTGAAAGACTCATAAGTAACTTGTGTGAACCTAGCATTAGTAGCATCCACGTCAAACACATTAGCGAGTCTGAGAAAGATGCCGATGCTAGTAATGCATTGGCACAGACTAAAGCTGGGCTTAGAAAGCATATACCTATTTTGGTTCTCAACTATATTAAATTTTATTTGCAGTATAAAGTTGACACAAGCGTGAAAGCATCCTTGGACAATGCAGTATACATAATGCTTGATTTGCTCACCTTAAATGAGCTTAACTACATCAACAAATCGTTGGACAGTCAAGGCCGTGTTATTTTCAAAAGCTTGTACGAAGATTACAAGAAGTTCTACAGATGGAATACAGAGTAATGATGGAAGCACTTGGCTTTTCTTGTCCATGATTGAAAATAACAAAATTAGACGCATTTATATAAACGCCGACTTTTATTCTTAGATAGGAATTCAGAGATTTATAGTTTTCCTGTGCGCTGTAAATTGGTCTTAATAAGAATGTTCGACAGTTTAAGTCTCAGTGAGTTACTCGCAGGTCTGTTTACTGTCTTCTCGTAGTTGTTTGTCATGCTTGATTTTTTCATAACCTACTATAGGTTCTTCTACGTTAAACTAGGGTATTTTTTTTTTTTATCAATTTATCACGTGACCATATAAACTTTTTCATGATGTTTTTCAGTGCATAATACGGAGTGAGATTTTTTTTAGTTTTTCAGAAGCTACTTTCTACAGATCAGAATTTAAGCCTAAAGATTGGAATAACCGAACGAAAAACGAGTAGAGCAACCATGGTTGAGATCACAGAACTTGAAAATGATGCGGCAGTTGATGCTCTTGTGGATGAGTGGGAAAAAAAGCAGAAACTAGAGGAAACACGTACGGAACCGAAGAAAGAAGAAGTTAAAA
The DNA here is from genome assembly GCA_005406165.1 of Pichia manshurica. Classification (NCBI taxonomy): domain Eukaryota; kingdom Fungi; phylum Ascomycota; class Pichiomycetes; order Pichiales; family Pichiaceae; genus Pichia; species Pichia manshurica. Next base: position 200,716 of record BJFO01000001.1, on the reverse strand, counting down.
CGACTAACAATGGGAATCCAAAATTACCACCACAACTAGCTGAGGTTTCCTCCAAATCTACTGAAGAGATTATGGCAGAACTTAACAAGCTTCCTTTCTTTATGAACGATTTGGAGAGTGGAGAAGACGGTGAAGAGAGACCTGAAGTTGAAGCCTTAAAAGCATTGGCTTACGAAGGTGAGCCAGATGAAATTGCAGAAAACTTCAAAAGACAAGGCAACGATTGCTATAAAAGTAAAAAATACAAGGACGCCATTGAGTTTTACACCAAAGGCCTGAACGTATGCTGTGATGTCAAATATGTTGATGCGGCATTATATTTGAATAGGGCGGCGTGCAATCTTGAGCTAAAGAATTATAGGAGGTGCATTAATGATTGCAAAGAATGCCTTATGAGACAGCCAAAGAATGTTAAAGCGCTTTTCAGAGCTGCTAAGGCTTATTTTGCCATCGAGCACTATTCTGAGGCAGTGGATGTGTTGACTTATGCGGTTTCAATTGATGATAAAAACCTGGCCGTGAATACTCTCTTGGAAAAATGTAAGGCTAAGATAGCGTACGTTGAGGAATTGAAAGAGAGAAAAAGGAAACGAGAAGAAGAGAAGTTGAAGGTTGAACAGGATTTACAGAAGGCGCTACAAGTTAGGGGTATAACGTCCATACACTCCTCCTATGGTACTGATAAAATTGGGGACGCCAGTATCCATTTGGAAGAAGCACATGACATAGAAACACAGCTAATCATTCCTGCCATAATAATATATCCAACAGTCGATGAATTTGACGTTGTGTCAGAAGTAAGTGAACTCACAACTCCAATGGAGCTAATGGAAATGATCATGGATAGACCTGAGGAATTTTTCCAGGATGGCAAGCATGATAATTTTAAGCCTAAAAAGCTTGAAGCATACATGGAGACAGAAGATGGAGGTTTGGTCAAAATTCCTAAAAAGAGTGCAATTAACCAAGTGTTGATGTCGCCCAATCCTAAAGTTCCTCTCTTCGACAACATTCTACGTCTCTACTTTGTGCCTAAAGTTGACTCTGCCGAATGGATTTCTAAATGGAAGAAGCAGGATGCTCTTGCCAAGAGAACATAGGAATAGTGTAGTGTATTTGTAAGGATATAATAGAGTATTGTCCCAGCATACAACGACAGCATTCATGTTAGCGTCGATAGACGCTATCATTTTTTTTTTTTTTGAGGCGCCTCTTCTGGATCTGAATAATTTTTTTCTCGGTTGTTACAAAAAAGAAAAGGCCTAATCCATTATGTCAATGTAAAGGAAACACCATTGTTGAAAGGATGAACAATATACAAACCTCATTTTAACTCCTAGATAACAAAAAGTAATGTCAACTTCAGTTAAGAGGAAGAGATTACCCTCCGGTTTAACGGTCACCCAAAAAGTTTTTGTGAGATCTAGAAACGGAAATGCAACGAAGATTGTTAGAGAACATTATATAAGAGATGACATTCCCTGCTTTTCCAGAGCTTGTGAAACATGCACAGAGTGTTACAAACCGGGTCCATCCGGTGAAATTCCGCATCCAATTTTGTCTGAGACTCCACTCACTTTGCACAAAGGAAAAATTGGTAAGCACTATGTTGTCATTGACACCAATATTGTCTTGAATGCTATTGATATTTTGGAGAATGAAAAAGTTTTCTACGATGTCATCGTTCCACAAACAGTTCTCAATGAGGTTCGTAATCAGAGCTATCCGATTTACATGAGATTGAGAACATTGACGAAAAATGAGGAAAAAAGGTTTATTGTGTTTCATAATGAATTCAAAGCAGAGACTTACGTACCAAGAAAGCATGGCGAAATCATCAATGACTATAATGACAGATTGATAAGACAAACAGCCAAATATTACAATAATCATCTTACTTCCGCCGGAATATCTGTTTTACTTATCACTGGTGATAAAGCAAATAAAGAGCTAGCAGTACAGGATGGCGTTTTATCTTATACTGTCCATGAATATATCAAGCTATTGCCGGATTCGGAGGAATTGAATGATTTGTTACCATCGACCGAAAGTTTTGATAAGCAAGTCAACGAAATCAAATACCCAGAATATTATTCTTCTGCCAGGTTGATGGGAGGAATCAAGAACGGAAGTTTATATCAAGGTACTATAAGCATATCTTCTTACAACTTCTTAGAAGGTAGTGTCTCGGCTTCTGGAATCCCTAAGCCTTTGCTGATTTTGGGCAGGGAGAATTTGAACAGGGCTTTTAATGGTGACAGCGTCGTTGTTGAGCTCTTGCCTAAAAGTAAATGGAAGAAACCTTCTACTCAAATTATTGATGAAGAAACGATAAATAAAGATGGATTAGGTGACGATGACGATAACGAAGTCATTATTTCTGATAAGGAAAGGAAGCTGTTGACACAGGAGGCAATAAAAGCACAGACAAATGAAAATGATGAGGAAAAGGTTTATCCTACTGGTAGAGTTGTTGGAATAGTTAAAAGAAGTTGGAGATTATATGTTGGTCAGCTTTCTCCAAACGCTGTCAACAAAGATGAGGTTGTCAGTAATTCGGCTAAAAACTGCTTTGTGATTTTGATGGATAGATCGTTGCCCAAGATCAGAATTAGAACGAGGCGTGCTAAAGAGTTGATGGGAAAAAGAATAGTTGTTGCTATTGATAGCTGGAATTCAAACTCCAAGTTTCCAAGCGGACATTTTGTTAGAACATTGGGTGAAATTGAAGATAAAGATGCCGAACAAGAGGCGTTGTTATTGGAGCATGATGTGGAATACAGGCCATTTTCTAAAAATGTTCTCGCTTGTTTGCCAAAGGAGGGGCATGATTGGAATGTCTCAGACGTCATGAAAAGTGGTGACCCATTGTTGAAGAAAAGGAGAGATCTGAGAGATAGATTAATCTGCTCTATTGATCCCCCTGGATGTGTTGATATTGATGACGCCTTACATGCAAGAAAGTTGCCTAACGGAAATTACGAGGTTGGTGTCCATATTGCAGATGTCACTCATTTCGTTAAAGCAAGTACTCCGTTGGATCAAGAAGGTGCTTCAAGAGGTACCTCTGTTTATCTTGTTGACAAAAGAATTGATATGTTGCCAATGTTATTAGGTACTGATCTTTGTTCCTTAAAACCCTACGTTGATAGGTTTGCTTTCTCAGTGCTGTGGGAAATGGACGAAGACGCAAATATTATAAATGTTGATTATACCAAATCAATAATCAAATCAAGGGAAGCCTTTGCTTATGAACAAGCGCAATTACGTATTGATGACCAATCTCAGCAAGATGACTTGACTTTAGGAATGAGAATCTTGCTCAAACTTTCTAAAAAACTGAAGCAGAAAAGATTAGATGCTGGTGCTTTGAATTTGGCCTCACCAGAAGTCAAAGTTCATACTGACAGTGAAACTTCGGATCCAAACGAAGTTGAAATTAAGAAATTGCTCGATACCAACTCTCTAGTGGAGGAATTCATGTTATGTGCCAACATATCTGTTGCAAGGAAAATTTACGATGCTTTCCCTCAAGTTGCGATGTTACGTCGTCATGGTGAGCCACCAGCTACAAACTTTGAACAATTGAACGATATGTTGAGAGTCAGAAAAGGTTTATCGATTTCTACAGAAAGCAGCAAATCTTTGGCTGATTCTTTGGATAGATGCGTTGATCCTAAGGATCCATATTTTAATACGTTGATCAGAATCATGGCTACAAGATGTATGATGGCAGCTGAGTATTTTGCAGCTGGTAATTTCAGTTATGCCGAATTTAGACATTATGGTTTGGCCGTTGACATTTACACGCACTTCACATCTCCTATTCGTAGATATTGTGATGTTGTTGCTCACCGACAACTTGCAGCTGCTATCGATTATGAGCCATTACATGAGATTCATATGGATAAAAGCAAGATGGATTTGGTTGTGAAAAATATCAACAAGCGTCATAGAAATGCACAATTTGCGGGTAGAGCAAGTATAGAATACTACGTGGGGCAAGTGATGAAGAACAACCAAAGCGACCAAGAAGGTTACATCATCAAAGTCTTTTCAAATGGTGTTGTTGTCTTAGTCCCTAAATTTGGTGTGGAAAGTTTAATCAAGTTGGAGTTTCTTGGTGATGTTAATTCTGCCCAGTTTGATGAGGAAAACTACAACTTAACATTTGTTGACAAGACTGGCAAACGCAGAAGCATTTCTGTGTTTGACAAAGTGGAAGTTTCGATCCAGTCTATTCTCGATGACTACACAGGAAAGAGGAGAGTCCAGCTTTTGCTAAAATGATTTCAATTAGACTATTGTTTTATAAAGGTTTATAAGTAATAATGTATAATAATTATTCATGAAAAGAAAAAATTTTGCGCGTGAAGAAAAGTATAGTGCCGGACGATTTTTTCGCTGTGAAAAATGGATGGTTCATGAAATGAAAAACGATAAAGTCAGGATGCAATAGGAAAATTAACAGTTTTCGAAACTAACAGATCAGAACACAACGAACAGCTCAAGACCAAAATGTCTAATTTAGGTTTACAAGTGAGGCAAGCCGCAGGTTCCATTGACAGCGTTGTCGCAGATTATGCGGTGGGGTACATGCAGCATATTTTGCACTCTACCGAAGATGCAGTTCTAGCTCGTCAGCTCGATATTTCTAAAGAGATCTCATTTATTGAAGAGCTGCTTGTAAGTGCAGGTGGTAATTCTGAAAAAGTAAAGCAACTTGGGGAAAAATTGCAACAGAATTTGGAAAAACAATTGAAGGACAATATGTCGAAATTAGAAATTACAGGGGATACCTCCAAGAGATTATTGGACATTAGCTTACTCAACAGTAAGCAAAGAGAATTGGATTCATCTCTGGCTTTATTACAGTCTACAGATATTGAACACACCGGTAGAACTATTGAAAGTAGAGTTGATAAGAAGAAGTTGCAAAAGGCTGAAGCAAAGATTGCCAAGAAGGTTGCGAAGAGAAATAACAAATTTGTCAAATACGAAGCTTCTAAACTTATCAATGAGCAGCAGAAGGACGATTATGATTCTTTCTTCTTGAAGGTTAACCCTATTGAATTTGGCGCTGGTGCAGGTAAATCTAAGGATATCAAGATTGACACTTTTGACTTATATGTTGGTGAGGGTCAAAGAATTTTGAGTAATGCATCGTTAACACTAGCATTTGGTAGAAGATACGGTTTAGTTGGTCAGAACGGTATCGGTAAATCCACTCTTTTGCGTGCTTTATCCAGAAGAGAGTTGGATATTCCGAAGCACATCACGATTTTGCATGTTGAGCAAGAACTTAGAGGAGATGACACTATAGCACTTCAGTCCGTCTTGGATGCCGATGTTTGGAGAAAGCAATTATTGAACGAACAGGAGAGGATAGATGAGAGAATTGATGAAATTGAGAAGTTGAAGGAAGAGTTTGATGAAGAGTCGTTGGAGATGAAAAAGTTAGAGAATGAACAAGCTGATCTTGTAGAGAAATTGGAAGAGGTGCATGACAAGTTAGGTGAGATAGAGAGTGATAAGGCAGAAGCCAGAGCTTCTTCCATCTTATATGGGTTGGGCTTTAGTCAGGAAGCGCAACAGAGACAAACAAAATCGTTTTCTGGTGGTTGGAGAATGAGATTATCGTTAGCTAGAGCACTTTTCTGCAAGCCAGATCTTTTACTATTGGATGAACCTACCAACATGTTGGATGTTCCCTCAAGTGCATATTTGGGTGACTATCTCCAGACGTACCCAGCAACCGTTTTGGTTGTTTCTCACGATCGTGCATTCTTGAACGAAGTTGCAACCGATATAATCCACCAGCATTCTGAGAGATTGGACTATTACAGAGGAGCCAATTTCGACTCGTTCTACGCGACGAGAGAAGAGAGACTCAAGAACCAGAAGAGAGAGTACGAAAACCAGATGGCATACAGGGTCCATTTACAACAGTTTATTGACAAGTTCAGATACAATGCTGCTAAATCTTCGGAAGCACAATCGAGAATCAAGAAGTTGGAGAAACTACCTGTTCTAGAGCCTCCAGAGGAAGAAAAGCAAATCACGTTCAAGTTCCCAGATCCTGAGAAGTTATCACCTCCGATCTTGCAGTTGTTGGACGTGAGCTTTGGTTACGACCCGAAGAATCTTTTGTTGAACCATGTGGATCTTGACATCCAGATGAACTCGAGAATTGCCCTTGTTGGTGCCAACGGGTGTGGTAAGACGACGTTGTTGAAGGTTTTGATGGGCACAAACTCGCCGTTAGATGGCTCTGTTTCGAAGAACTCGAGGTTGCGGATCGGATACTTTGCACAGCACCATGTTGATGGAATGGACTTGACGAAGAACGCCGTGGAATGGATGAGTGAGAAGTATCCGGGGAAGACCGACGAAGAATACAGACGACATCTAGGATCTTTTGGTATCACGGGACCGTTGGCACTACAGAGAATGCAACTTCTCTCTGGTGGTCAGAAATCCAGAGTTGCCTTTGCAGCGTTGTGCTTGACAAACCCACACATCCTTATTATGGATGAACCTTCGAACCATTTGGACACATCTGGGTTGGACGCGCTTTCGGGAGCATTGCAGAGGTTCCAGGGAGGAGTGTTGATGGTTTCGCATGACGTGACGATGATCAAGCAGGTGTGCAAAGAGATCTGGGTCAGCGAGGACGGAAAGGTGTTCCGCTTCGACGGCACCATCGACGATTACAAGAAATACATTCTCAGCAAGGCGGGTGCTTCCGGTGTTGTCAAGAAACACTGAAAGCATTGTCTTCCGTGTCTACTGCAGGTATCCATCCCTCTTATTGCCGCTGCAGCGCCTAAGGGCATGTCATCATCGATGCTATCCGACTTGCCCTGTGTTCCTACGTCTTTGTAATTTGTGTATATGCATTCGTGTAACCAATCAGAATACAGGCATCACGATGGTACATCTCGAAGAAGGTATCTGCCTGTCGCTTTGGCCGCTCTTCTCCTGCAGCAGAGATCTCCTTTCCCGATCAACTTACAGAAGCTCTGACGTGGGCCCTCGGTTATGACCCCGGTTATGACCCTCGCCGCATAGAGAGTCGGCTTTCTCCGTTTTGGGGAGGAACCCTCGAGGGCACTTACGTCATTGTCGAATGCTGCTGGGCAACCCTCGGCCGTTTTTCTGGGGAGCACCTCACTTGTTGCTAAAAAAAGCCAACGGCTGTTTACATCTCCCCATGTGGGGCGACTTGCCAATCACAGGCCGAGAGACGGGCACTAGCGATTGTCCACAGACGACAGTGGGGCATACGGACGAGAAACGCATAAATACGTCGGATATTCTGCCCTTTTTCTGGATAGTTGGTTAATCAATTTTTTTTTGCTTCTTACCTTCCTTCTGTTTTGAATTATCACACAACCAAAAACAAAACACACACACACACACACACACACAATGCTTTTCAAGAACCTCTTAACTGTTGCTGCTACCGCTGCTGTTGCCTCTGCCGAGGACGTCTACTTGTACGTCAAGTCCGACGATGCTTCAATCGATGGTAACTCCCTCGGTTACCCACACGAAGGTGCAGGTATCAACTACTTCTTCCTCGGTACCGGTGCTGCTTCCGCTTTGACCTATGACAGCGAAAACAAGACCATCACCTACCCTATCGGTAGTGGTTTCTATGAATTTTTCACCACCTACGGCAATTACGTCGGTCTTATGGTTACTGGTCCAGGTGCCGATATCACCTTTGACGACGACAACACCTTGTTATACAATGGTACCTCCGAGAACTTCTACGCTTGCAAGGACACCAACGACCCATACCAATACTCCAAGGAACAGTACGAAGTCATGTACTACACCTCCGACGCTCCATCTGGTTGTATCTCTTTGACTATTGTCAACGAGCCAAACGCTTCCTCATCCGCCTCTCCATCTAGCTCTACTGCAACCACCACCACCGAGTCCACCTCCTCTTCCGCTACCGACTCTTCCACTCCATCTGCAAGCACCTACACTGGCGCTGCCAACCACTACGCTCCAGCAGGTGCTGCTGCCATCTTAGCTGGTGCTGCTGCTGCTTTATTCTAAGTCAATTGACCTAGAATGAAAAAAAAAAACAGAACCTTTATTCAAACTCCTACTTCACGTAGCATCTGTTTAAATCTATGTAACTCTTAATTTTTCTCTTCTATTATTTAAGTCTCTAATTATTAATACATCAACGATACCCAGAATAAAAATTAGTCCTGCTCAATATTTTTCCAACTCCACCTCCAACCCCACTCACATGGTTCACAAACACACTTGATGTGGAAAACTTTCCCTCTCTATCATCAGATGCCAATGAAACTATCATTCGCAAATAGTGTCCGTTACCCCACTTACCATTTTTGGAAAATTACTCACTGGCTTTCTTAGCCACCTCTTAGCGATCCTCCATCGGCAATGCGCTTCTATGTGCCATTTGTTTCATGCAATTCTTTTCAATTTCACGGCCGGATGTGCTCTCCACTCTCTGTGTCATTCCATGCCCACTTACGGCGGCCAATAATATCACACATGTCCCCATATGCCACAACCAGCCATCCCCGAGTGGCTCGCCACCACAGCCGGAAAATTTGCAGGAAAAATTTCGACCCCGCAGAGCCCAGCACGCATGTCGGACAACGTCCCAATCTGGAGTGCCCGCAACCAAGTTTCTTGCCATTTTAGTCACCGCCAGTTGGCTTACGTCCAGCCGTTTCTCGGATCTGCCCGTTTGGTGCCTTTTCGGGAAAATGCTGGTTCGACGCGGGACGATGGGCTGCAGTGGGGCAGGGCGTTCCTGGAGCTAATGGGGCTTTTCCTTTCTTCTCGTGCATGGCGCATCAGCCAGCCAAAAACGGTTCCTAGGCCTCATGCAGCCAATTATTGCTTTTCTTTCGACCTAATGTAAGCAAGATCTTCGTGTGTTGAGGATGGCATGTCAAAAAGTATCGCTTCGGAGAACACGTAGAATTTGCCGCAGTTTTAGCCCTGGTTTCCCTGACAGCAGCGATGTTCCCGTCTACTATAAAAGGAGAGACAAACTCCTCCCCGTTATGACAATCGCAGACTCTGCTTATAATTCAGTTCTGTTTAAACTACTTCTTTCTCCATCAGACAAGCAATCACTATTAAGAAATACCAACTTACTACTAAAATGAATTTCAGAAACATCATTGCTCTTCTTGCATCCTCCGCCATCGCTTCCGCAGACGACATCTTCTTAGTTGCCAAGTCCAACAGTAGCGACATTAACGGTAACAGTCTCGTATTTATTCACGAAGGCGCCGGCATCAACTATGGTTTCTTGAGTACCGCCAGCGAAGGTACTTCTTTCACCTACGACGCCAACAATGAGACCCTTTCCACATCAGAATCTGGTTTCTTGCAGTACTTCAGAGTCTCTGGTGGTTATGTTGCATCCAGTGTTGAAGGTCCAGACGCTGCACTCACGTTTAGCTCCAACGACTACTTGTTGGTCAATGGTACCTCCGATTACTTTTACGCTTGCAAAAATACCAACGACCCATACAGATTTTCTTCAAACGGGTATGAAGTCATGTACTACCCCCAAAACGCTCCATCTGATTGTCTCCCATTAATCCTGCAAAAGAAGGCAGCTTCCTCTTCTTCTTCCTCTTCCAGTGATTCAAGCAGTATCATCACTTCAACTTTCTCTAACACTTCCACTCCAATCACCACTACCACCTTGAGCACCTCCGCATCTACCTTCACCAATTCTTACATTAACTCCACCACTACCTATACTGGTGCTGCCGTGCATTACGGTCCAGTCGGCTCCTTTGCTGCTCTATTTGGTCTTGCTGCTGCTTTGATATAAGGTTCTTATCATTCGCTTCTTCCCATTTTAACTTCCTTCGCATGTATCTACTATTCTAGCCAATTGGACTTCTTTTTGTATTTTAATAGTCACATTTTACCCAATGTTGCTTCCCACTTCTAATTTTCCTCTTTGTAATTCCTACTATATTTTACCTACATAAAAAGTTTCGATATGATATCCTATATGTACATAAAGCCAAGCTACTGTAGAATATTTATTAGACGAGGTTTATTCCTTACTTGCTAAGGCCTTCAATTCCTCTCTCCATTCTTTGAATTCGTCAAGTAGCATTCCCCCGTTTTCACCATCGTAAGGAGCCTGTAACTTCTGGGTGGTCTCTGCATCATTTTCTTTCAAGCTTAAAAACATGCTGTTTTTACTTGGATCGAACTCTAATTGATAAGTCTTTGTTTCGTCATCGGTCGGTATGCTTTCTTCTAACCAGCTAAGGACACCACTCAAAAACTTAATTGATTGCATTGATTTGTTGACAATTCTTAAGTTTGGATTCTGCTGCTGTCTTTGAACGGAGATAGGGTTATTTTTGATCATCAAAGGTATATCTTCTGTTTTAAATTCCTCGATGCTACGAATTTTCAAAGATGCATCCCTGAAGGCGTAAATTATTCTCGGTATTCCAACCAAAAAGCATTGTGCCCAAGTTTTTAACAGTTTATTCTCAAAATTGAAGACTTTGCCTGGATCATTTAATGGACCGGTTGTCTTCAATTCAACGTAATGGGACAAAGCTGATGAGCCATCAGTAGGTTTGTAGTCCCAAACACAATCCACTTCGGCACCAAGAAGTAAAGGAGTAGACCCAATGGTGGTTTTCACAATTATACCATACTGTTCGATATTGTTCACTTCGAGTTTGTTCCTCTTTTCAATCTCTTTTCTGGTGCACTGCGCCCATGGTTTCGGAAGTGTGGCTATTTTTTCAAATTTGTACCCAGAGTAAATGAACTTTTTTTGGATATCGTTAGAGGGTACGCTTTCAACTTCTCTTCTAAAATCAATATCAGACTGCATAAAAAGTTGGCCATCAAACACAACTATATTGTAAACGAGCTTGTCCCTATTTTCATAAGGTAAAAGCATCAAAGTTTTCAGTAATCCTCTCCACGTAATAAGTTTTGCTGAAGCTTTTTTGTTATGTTCTTTTTCATACTTCATGATGCATCTTAGCAAGCCTGAAAAATCGCCATAGTCTAGCTTAGGGTTTTTTATAAAGGTAGCAAATCCTCCATTCAAATCCACGCCGTCTGGAGTGTTCAAATCTGCGTCCGGAAAGTAATAATAACTGAGCTGCGAGTCATCTATAGTAATATTATTGTTGATATCCCTGGAAAAACAACCTAACTCTTTCGGCCTTTTAACAGTCGAGTTTTCTGAAAATTTCCTGATTGAGTATTTGGACTCCATTTCTTCGTTGTGGCACCTTTATCAAATGTTATTTGTTGGAACCCCGTTATCAAGTGTTTTCGTATGTAAAGAAATCTGGAAAAACATGAAATTTACAGAAAAAAATTAGCATCATAAAAATCGTCGCGTCGATTTAAACCTAGCTGATAGTGTTTGATAGTGTTACAAGGGTGACATCAAAGTAAATACTTTCATCATCTTTCTTTGGAAATATGGAATCTACTGATAGGGGTTTTAATAAAATTTGACGATTTTTGTGTCACAATAACTTTTGTACAAATTTTTTTTAGAATTCTTTGACAAACATAGGACAAAATTATATATATAAGGTGTACATTTTTCGATTGAGTTTTGAAGAGTTTCTGCTAAAAAAACTGGAACTTATTATCAGAGTATTTGGAACAGCCAGATTACCTTTTTTTAACATCTTTTGGCAAAATATTGATTCGGTATGTGCTGCTAAGCGTCAATAATATCTTATTAATATCCTCTTTCACCATGTCACTGCCGCTGTCATAGCTTACCTAATCATAGCATTCAGATATTTTCTTAGCGGCTAATTGCATTAGCCGCTAAAATGAGGACCATGAATCTCAATTTTTTCCTCTAGAGACGGACGGACATGTCACAAGGCCAGTTGGAAAAAAATAAAAGTAGCAGGTAAGTCAAAAGCTCTATCTTTTTTTTTGAGTCTGACTTGATTTGCTTTCTTCTGTCCTTTCCCTTCTCCAAAGTTATCATACAATCGCTAACGATGAGTTACGTTTTGAATATTGCTGGTAAGGCACCAGCTGTCGATTATGCACTTTTGACAGCGGCTGCCTTCGTTAACACCACTTCTGAAGGTGACATTAAGCTCAACTTCATTGATGGTAAGACTGTCTCGGCGGAAGTAGCAACTTCAGCTCAACTCTTGAAGGGTGAAGAGTCTGTTGCTACTGACTCCTTTGAAATTTTGAACTATTTGGCCACTGAATTCCCAACTGTCATCTTAGCCAAGAAAGAATCCGAAGAATGGATCAAATTCTCTTACGAAAAATTACTTGTGAAGGACTTCAAGAAGTTATCCGTCGATTTGGAAAAACTTGAATCTCATTTGAACCTCAGATCCTTTGTTATTGGTTACAAGATCACTGCTGCCGATATTGCACTTTGGGGTGCTTTAAGAGCAAACCCAGTCATGGGTTCGGTCATCAAGAACTCCGTTTACATTAACATCACCAGATGGTATCAATTTTTGGAATCTGACAAGAGATTCGGTGAGATGCCAACTTTATTATCCACTTCTCTTGCTGAAATGAAGAAGTTGGCAAAGAATGGTAAGAAGGAAATCCACAAGGCCAACTTCGAAATCGATCTTATTGACGCAAAAGATGGTGAAGTTGTCACCAGATTCCCACCTGAGCCATCTGGATACTTGCATATTGGACATGCAAAGGCTGCCGTTTTAAACCAATACTTTGCCAATGCCTACCATGGTAAGTTAATCATCAGATTCGATGATACCAATCCTTCTAAGGAGAAGACTGAATTCCAAGATTCCATTATCGAAGATTTGAGATTATTAGGTATCAAGGGTGACAGAATCACATACTCCTCCGACTACTTCCAAGAAATGTACGACTTGGCTGTTAAGATGATTAAGGAAGGCAAAGCTTACTGTGATGATACTCCATTGGAGAAAATGAGAGCTGAAAGAATGGATGGTATTAAATCAGCAAGAAGAGACAGAACAGTTGAAGAGAACTTGAAGATTTTCACTGAAGATATGAAGAACGGTACCGAAGAAGGTCTGAAGAACTGTTTAAGAGCTAAAATTGATTACACTGCTCTGAACAAGACTTTAAGAGATCCAGTCATCTACAGATGTAACTTGACTCCACATCACAGGACTGGTACCGCTTGGAAGATGTACCCAACTTATGACTTCTGTGTTCCAATCGTTGATTCCTTAGAAGGTGTTACCCACGCATTGAGAACTATTGAATACAGAGACAGAAATGCTCAATACGATTGGATGTTGAATGCGTTAGGCCTAAGAAAAGTCCATATCTGGGATTTCGCTAGAGTTAACTTCGTTAGAACTTTGTTATCAAAGAGAAAGTTGCAATGGTTCGTCGACAAAGGATATGTCTCTAACTGGGATGACCCAAGATTCCCAACAGTCAGAGGTATTAGAAGAAGAGGTATGACCGTTGAAGGTCTGAAAAACTTCATCATTTCTCAAGGTCCATCGAAGAATATCATTAACTTGGACTGGAGTATTATTTGGGCTGCAAACAAGAAGATTATTGATCCAATTGCTCCAAGACATACTGCTTTGGATTCCAAGGACTTAGTCACCGTCAATATTGTTGACGGTCCTGAGCTTCACTCTGAAAAGAAAGCTAAGCACAAGAAGAACCCTGCCGTTGGTGAAAAGGATGTTTATTACTCATCCAAGGTTTTGATTGAACAAGTCGATGCTGCTGCAATCAAAGATGGTGAAGAAGTCACTTTCATGGACTGGGGTAACATCATTTGTACTAAGGTCCACAAAGATGCTGACGGTAAGGTTACTTCCATTGATGCCAAGTTGAACTTGGATGGTGACTTCAGGAAGACCGAAAAGAAATTGACTTGGTTGGCTTCCGAGAAGAACGTTCCAGTCGAATTAGTTGATTTCGATCACCTGATTACCAAGGACAAGTTAGAGGAAGGTGACAACTTCGAAGACTTCCTAACCCCAAATACCAAGTTCACCACTGAGGCAATTGCTGATGTCAACGTTGAACAAATGAAAGTTGGTGACATTATCCAGTTCGAAAGAAAGGGCTACTACATTTTGGACTCCAACAAGGATGGCAAATATGTTTTCTTCACTGTTCCAGATGGTAAGCAAAAGAAATAAATCTTGTGTGGTTAATAGCCCTCGGCATTTTTGTTTCGTTTGATTCGTTCTATAATAACTTATATAGTTTATATATAAGTAAACGAGATCCTCTTTTAACTCGCACTACTTACTGGTAAACTTTGAGATGATCAGATAACGAACAAAAATTTCGACCATTGAAACTAAGACACTTAGACCTATTGCAGCAATCAACATTTTGGTAATTTTGGTCATTTTACGTTCAGCCAATGAGTCGGACAATATATCGAAAAAGTCCAAAAAGACTTTGCATCGATCGTTAATGACTTCTACCCTTTGTTCAATTTCCAAATAATCTCGCACAGCTGTATACAGTGGATGCAATCCAGGCTCTATTGACCAAAAATATTCCGGAGTGTCAAGCACATTTGATAATAAGTTTACCTCACTACGTAACTGGAACAAGCGTCCAGTTTTTGTTAGTAACCGTTTCGTAGTATAGTTCTGCAATTTACCTGTCAAAGCCAAGGCTTTCGGAAGTTTTGAAATGGAGTTCAAAATCGTGGACATTTTATCCTCAAATAGGGACAACTTTGTCGACTGCGCAATTGCGTGAGACATGGTTAGTTTAATCAAATGATCTCCCGATTTTAAAGTTATCATGTCGTTGTATATACGGGGGGTGGGGACATCCCTATTGTACTCAAAGTGAAACTCTTCAGTTTCAATGTCGTGTTCGGGAACTGGTTTGATAATCAAAGAGAGCTCTTCTTCCTCTTCATCTGATTCATGCTCATTTTCGTGGTTATCGTCATTAGCGTCCTCGTCCGAGCTGCTTTGGCTTCGGAAGTTACGACTTCGTCTGGTAGCGACCGCGATGTCGTCGTCATCGTCTTCATCTTCATCTTCCTCGTCATCATCTCCGTTCTCATTGTCTTCGTCATCGTCGTCATCATCTTCATCTAAATCAAACTCACCAGGTTGAATTTTAGCAAAGACTAGATCGGCAAGAATATTTTTCTCGTGAATCTCACTGAAGTTCCAAAATACGACAACACCATAATCAAGAATAAACATTTCTGCAATTTTATTCAAATCAGGAAGATGTGGATGTTTGGATTTGCTACTTGAATATCGTCTCGTAGCTGGTTCCTTGTTTACATTCTCCTTGTCTGAACCATCAGCTGATTTATCTGACGTCTCACTGTCTTGCTGGGAGCTCTGATCCGAGCCGGTTGGAGCAGGATTGCTCTCCTGACTATTGGTCTGCTGTTGACTGGTGTTGGATCCTGTTTGCATCGATTCATCAGCCGACTGTGTAGAACCTGTAGAGTTCGAGCGGTCTTCATTTATACTATCTCGTATTTCCCGCTCAATGACACTCTCTGTTGGACTAGAACTAACAAAGAATTGGGGTTCGGAAGGGTCAAAATCACTGTTTGCGTTGGGAGAGTTTGTTATTGTTGTGCCATTATCTATATTACTCATATTATTCTCATTATCTGCGCCCGAATAGAATTCGTAATGATGATCTCTTTCTTCTGACTTGTTTATAAAATGCTCCATTAATTTGATTCCGCGTTGCATTTTTAAGGTGTTGTTGGATTGGACCCTATACCCGTTTTCACCAGGAAGTAGGGGCAGGGAGTATGGTATGTACAACACCTCATCGTACAATCTAGGTAACACCATGTGATATTTGGCCAAGAATTTGGATGTGAGCTTCAAGTTGAAACCCTCAGCAATTAAGTAGGCCGTCACACGTGGGTATTCGTGCTCCCGTTGTTCCTTCGTCAGTTTTTCAGCCTTTGTTCGGTTGCAAACATCCTGGAATATGTTATCAGTGGTCGATTTTTCTCGGGAATCTCCTGAGCTGACAGATCCGTTTTCTGGAATAAGAACCAACTTCTGCGTGATCTTCGAAGTTCTGCTTGGCAAGTTCTTTACGTATTGTGGGATTCTCTGATAATATTGATTGGAGTTCAGGAGCTCAGTGGGGGCGAATCGAGGCGTTTCTCTCTGTCTCGAGGAGGGAATATCACTGATATTGGATGTCAAGTTTGACACCGAGATATTCGAATACTTCGAATTCGACGACCTCCTCATACTCTGCACCAGATTCGACACACGTTCGCTCGACTTTTCCTTTTTCTTTTTTAACTGCTCCAGCTTGTGCCCTGCAAACGGAGCTTTGATCTGGTTCTTTCGAACATCTGTGACCAAGATGGACGGTGACCTTTTGGCCGTGGATACCTGTGGGTTTGCCGGTCCCGCCGTGTTTTTCTTCGGATTTGACACAGAAGACAGCATCCTTGAGCTTGTATTGGGGTTGCTACACTCTCAGCAGACTCCTGTTCCCCCGTTCTGTCCCTCTGGGGCTCCTAGCGAAAGCAACATATACCAGCAAGAAGAGATGGATCCTGAATGGGGCAGCAAGCAGACATGCATGTGCGAGGGACGAGAGTCCGTCTATGAATTCCCCAATTGGGCAGCTATTGAGGGCCGGCGCGGATGGTGACGAAGACAAGGTCGATGGAGAAGAAATATCAGGAAGACGGCAAGAAAGAAGAGGAAGAGAGACAGAAGAATAGGGAGAGAAGACGGTCAAAAGAGACAGACGTCAAGAGAAACAGCATGAGTGACAGTGACGATGACCTTTTGGAGTTGGCCGGAATTGGATCCGACGAGGAGAGCGACTATGAGCCAAAGGTGTCGGCAGGAAGACGCAAGACGTCAAAGAGGACAATCGAAGAGGATTCTGAAAACGAAGACGATGACGACGAGGAGCTGAATCCCGAGGAGGACCCATATCCGCTTGAAGGAAAGTACAAGGATGAGGAGGATAAGGCGAGGTTGATGCAGATGGACGAGGTCTCGAGAGAAGGTATTCTTTACGACCGTATCCAGGAGAAGGAGACTTTCAGAGAAAGACGATTTTTGGCGTTGAGAGCAAGACAGAGCAAGGCGGAGTCAAAGACGATTGAAAAGGGCTCGTCGTCGAAGAAGCTGAGAACAAGCAAGCTTTCTGAGTTGAAGAGACAGAGAGAAAAGAAGTCCGTCAGGGAGGACAGGAGAAGAAAAGGAGAGGATGATTACATGGATGTCGACGAAGACGAGGAGGAAGACGAGGAAGACGACGACGCCGATCTCAAAGAGCTTGCCGGCTATGGGGATGAAGACGAGGAGGACGAATACTATTCTGACGAGTACGGCTCGTCCAGAAAGAGCACTTCGAGAACAAAGTCAGAGTTCGATCAGTCTCAATACCAGGACGCCACGTTGGATGATATCAACAATAAGATCAGATCGACGAGGTCTGTTCTCGAAAAGTTCTTGTACCGTGACGAGTTCGACAAGTGTGTTCCAGGAACTCTGGTCAGAGTCAACATCGGTCCTTCCAAAATGACAGGCAGACCGCAGTACAGAATGGCGTTGGTGGAAGAAGTCAGAAGAGGTGGCAAGCCGTACAAATTGTTTGGCAAACCTTGCAACACGTATCTGAAGGTGTCACAGGGTGATTCAGCAACTGTGGTGGAGTTATCTTGTTTGTCGAATTCCCCCTTCACCGAGGAAGACTTCGAGGCTTACAAAAAAAGACTTTCGTCATCTACGACACACTCACTTCCGACTGTTGGATATGTTGAGGATAAATTTGCAGAATTGAGGAATATGTCCACCAGAAGGCTTACCGACGAGGATATTAACAGGATGATGGCTAGAAAAGAGGAATTATCCGTCTACGAAATGAATACCGCGGCCAGAGTGAGAAAGTTGGGTAGATTAAGAGAAGAACTCCAAGTTGCATTGGAACAAGGCGATCAACAAAGAACAAAGTCTCTTCAGGGCGAGATCGATCAGTTGAGCAAATTTTTCAAGGGCACTCAGAACACTTCTAAATTGGAACAGATTAATATAAGAAATCAAAAGTCTAACCAAGAGTTCATTAGAAAAGCTGAAAAGAAGTTAGTTGAGACGAAG
Source organism: Pichia manshurica (assembly GCA_005406165.1). Taxonomy (NCBI): domain Eukaryota; kingdom Fungi; phylum Ascomycota; class Pichiomycetes; order Pichiales; family Pichiaceae; genus Pichia; species Pichia manshurica. The sequence continues at coordinate 182,609 of BJFO01000001.1, read as the reverse complement.
CGGAAGCAGCTGCAGAACAATGATTTTAATGATCCTTTTAGTAGATTGAGAACAAACCCAAAGGTCTTTTACAAATCTGCGGATAAAAAGGATGAAAACACCCAGAAAAACGAGGAGAAGGTTACGGATGAAAAGGATGAAAAGAATAGAATTAAAAATAGTATATTTAGGAGAGAGGGTATTGACGCTTTGATCAAAGATATAAACATTGATCTAGATTTCAATATATAGGTGCTTTGTTTTCTTTCTATTTTACAATTAGGTTTTGTACTTGTAACTTTTTATTTGATGTATGATAATAAATTAACCTGGACTCTATGTAAATGCCAAGTTCTCCGACAAAAACGCCTTTTGTGATTCAGACAAGTAAGTATTATAGATGTGTTCGAAGTTTGAAATGTTCTTGGTCGTGCATTCCTTGAAGAACTGGATCAAAAGCTGTCTCAGATCGTGGTCTGTACCATCGCTTCCCCTCTTGGCGGTACCGTCTTCATCAATATAAGATTTAAGCTGGGCAAAAGTAGGTTCTCCTCCTCCTTCTAAGTCCTCCCAATCATCGTCATCTTCAGCTTCTCCAAACTCATGAGTGTCCTCGTGATGCTCGTGGTGGTGTTCAAGGCCATGGACATCGACATGTCTGTGCTTCAACATATTTTCCATATTCTTTCCTGCTGCTACTTCATTTTTAAGCTCATCAATGAGAAGCTTGATGATTTTCGCATCTGCTGGTATTTGCTCATATTTCACCGGCATTTTCTTCGCCATAGATCTAGTTATGATAAGACCTTCAGGTATGTCTGATTGTATGGCATCTCCATCAACAGTAAGATGTTGGACAACCTCATTGTTCAATTTGAATATTTCCATAAATGCCCGGGCATTGGATAATATAGAGTTATAACCACGCATCACCTCGTATGCTTGGAACCAAATTGGTAAAACCTTAGATAAAGCAGGCTGGCTCTCGACCGTAAAGCTATTCAAAAAGTTGATTGTAGCCTGGGGCTGTGAAACTGTTAACATATTAAAAATCAAAATCATGTTTTCGATAGTTGGCACTTCTTTTGCCCTGGTCAACCTGATGGTCAATGCTTTAAGAATATCTTCCAAGTATTCGTGAATTGAGTCACTGAAGTGTTCCAAAAGAACAGTCACCAAGTCCCCAAGCTTGACGATGGCCCTGTCAGACATGGAAGGAGAAAGAAGTTTGGAAACACTTTTCAGAAGAATCTGCACTCCAGTTTCATGGGTTTCACTGTCAACATAAGTTGAGCATAATGAGACAGAATTTTTAACAAGTTCGATCAAACATTCAGATCCCGACTGCAAAAGAGCGTCATCATCACAAGCGAATATGAATTTGGTCAATACTGCAAAGGTCGATTGGAAAACCTCAAGCGCAATTTCATGGTTACTTTGGTCTTTTAGGAAGACGGTTATAACTTGGAGTGATAAATCAATCTGTGAATTGTACTCACCATCAAATTCTGATATTTTACTTATAAGTAACGGAAAAACTGATGATATCATGGTTGAATAACTCGTTTGTGGTATATCCTTAATTAAATCTTCGATGCATTCAAACAAAGAGGTATTCAGGGCAAAATTAGAGTCATTTTTGAACCCTATGCTTAGAATCAATCGAATTGAATCTGCATTTTGTGATAATGACTTATTGTCAATACAAATGATAATGCTCATCACTTCCAAAAGCATCATATTCGTATCTTCTTCCGAATCTTCCCTCAGCTGGTCAATCAAAGCAAGCAGTTGATGTTGGATGTCAATGCTAAACTCCCTGGCTCTAATGAAATAATTGTAATACTGGAGTGAAATTAAAATAGCAGATTTAACAATCAAATAGTCATCGGCTCCTCCCAGATTTGGAATGATGGACGTGATTCTTTCAAAGGAAGGAATGCCAAAGGGCTTGCAGATGGTAGCATATTTGAAGATAAACTTAGGTATCATGAGAATCAATCTGGCAACTAAAAATTGAAACTCTTCAGTTAATAATGAGTTATCTGTCGCAAGATCGACAACATTATTTAAAAAGTGACTAACGTCAAATGGTGGTGGGGAAACGATTGTATCATCATTATCAAAACAGCAAGCAAGCAGGAAAACCAGGGCTTCTACTATGAGGCGATCCGTGTTAGAACCCTGTATGGTACCGAATTTTTGAATCAACAATTCAATGAATATTGAATTATCTTTTGCATTCATGTCACTTAGCAATTCTCTGGCGGAGTCTCTCACAGTGATTTGACCATCGAGCCCGGATTCGTCTGTTACAAACTGATTGAAGTCTGAATTGTAATCGTCTATTTTAGAAGCCGATAAGGTAGAAAGAGGCAACAAAAGATCACAAATCTTCGAAATTTTTTCCACATTTTTCAAGCTATGAAGCTCGATCAAAGTCTGTGCTAGTTCTATCTTCTTTGCAATAGTCATGGTCAAAACTTGGAATGGCTCTTTGCGTTCTCTCTGCGAGGCATAGAAATGGTCTAAATCAATGAAGACAGATTTGAATGCGTCCATCGTTGGCTCGATTGCTAAAAGCTGTGTGTAAATTGTCCTTTCAAAGGACAGATCAAGCAATACTAATTCCAGTGTATCGGTAACAAATTTGTCTAGCAGTTCAGAATATGAATTCATCAAATGGTTGAGAATGGTGTAGATCTGGTGCTTGAAATCCCATGCTATCAATTGACTGACATAATGGCCGCCTTCGTTTGATACGTTTTTGGATAGACCCAGAAGAAGCTGGTAGATTTGCGGAACCACGGCTTCGCAAAAACTCTCTCTGTTTGGAACTTCAAAATCCACATCGACCAAAGAATCACATATTACTTGCAGTAAGCGTAGCGTTTCCACTTTGATTTCTAGGTTATAGTTGGCATTTTCAAGCAACATTTCGCAAGTTTTCAGAACTTGGACTGCTACCCCATTTTCAAAAAACTGTTCGTCTGTGACAACATCGTCAAAGATCTCTTGTAGCACGCACAAAGAGCCTATTATCTCGTAAATGGAATACTGAGGGCTGGTGGTGGCATTGTATAAATGGTCTAGCAAGTTTGGCCATTCATCGGGATAATCGACTGCGGCTATCTGCACAATCGCATAGCCTGAACTGCTTCTTATCTTCGAGTCCGGGTCTCCAAGTAGCTTCAACAAGGATTCCCGGAGCGTCTTTTTAACTTCCTGGTTGACAGTGTTTGGACCTTTATAATTGTCAAATGCAGGAGACCAATAGAGCGGCACGATTCTCTTCAGATGGAGAAGAGATGCCTGTCTCACAGACAATTCCAAAGTATCATTCAATGCTATCTGAATAAGCGAGAATAAAAAAGCATCCGGGTTTGCTTCCAGAAGGTGCTTAAAGGTAAGCTCCGCTCTAATTCTGGTGTTGTTATCAGAGCTCATCAAGTTCTGCAACAAAAAATGCATATTTTCAGCATCGTTTGTCTGCGCTGGTACCGAAGCCATGGTGAAAACAATGCCTCTTTCGCCAGAAAACCAGTTATCACTCTTTGTAGGTCTTTCTAATGGACAAACCGCAGCAAGCTTCGATCTCTGTGCCTCTTTTTGGTCTTGTTCAGACCCGTTTCCAAGGGAATCAGATTCGCATCCGTTTGAAACGGGAACGCGTCCCAAAAAAAAAAAAAAAAAATGAAAAAATGAAAAATGAAAAAATAAAAAAAAATAAAAAATTGCTCACGTGACTTTTTTTCTGGAAATCTCCAGCTGCAACGAGACATTTGTCGCGTCACGACAAAGATTGCTGACGCACCGTCGCTGTCAAGATTCGCCGACGTGCCAACGATCACGAGAAAAGGGAAAGAGCGCTGGCCCTGCATGGATTGGATCTTCTTCTTCTTTGTGACGCCCTGGGAGTATGTTCATAGCAGATTGTTTGACGTATGTCCCTCTGCAACCAAGTAATAGAAGCAACATTTGCATATTGAGAAGCACCAGACTACATAGAACATACAACCACAGACAATGTCCTTTGAAAATAACAGCGATTCCTTCTTGTCTGAAGACGAAGATGATTTCTGTCCACTTTGTGTGGAGGAAATGGACATCACCGATAAGAACTTCAAGCCATGTCCGTGCGGATACCAAATCTGCCAGTTCTGCTACAACAATATAAGAACTAACCCTGAGTTGAACGGGAAGTGTCCAGCGTGTCGTAGGCCGTACGAGGATAAAAATATAGAATACAGGAATATCACAGCTGAGGAATGGAAGTTGCAGAAGGCCAAGATCGAGAAGAGAAAGAAGGAGAAGAAGATAATAGAAAAGGAGAAGAAGGACGCCGAGCAGGCGAAGAGACACCACTTGGCGGGAATGAGAGTGATCCAGAAGAATTTGGTCTACGTCGTTGGGCTAAACCCGCCCTGTTCTTACGACGACTTGATTCCAGTGTTAAAGTCGGAGAAATACTTTGGCCAGTATGGTAAGATCAACAAGATTGTTATCAACAAAAGAGCACCTAATCCGAATAACCCCCACCATTTGAGTTCCAGCCCGGGGTACGGGGTCTACGTCACCTTTGCTAGAAAAGAAGATGCAACGAAATGTATTGCCTCCGTTGATGGTTCCATCAGCGACGGCAAATTGTTGAGAGCCGCCCACGGCACTACCAAGTACTGTTCGTCCTATTTGAGGGGCCAACACTGTCCAAACCCAAACTGCATGTTTCTACACGAACCAGGCGAAGAGGCAGACTCCTACTCCAGACAAGACTTGTCGTCAAGATCTGTTAACAACAAGCTGCAATCAGACAAATATGGCGGTCATGGCTTGGGTAATACTCTTGATGATCTAACAGATTCCACGCACAACTCCCCTCAAATTGCAACCACACAGCTCCAGTCGGCATCTGGTTCCATCTCGAGCTCAAACTCCGCCTCAAACTTATTTGCATCCTCAGTTTCAAATCACTTCAACGAACAGGAAGGTCCAGCATTACCTGCAACAGTGTCATGGGCAAAGACGAAGACACAGCACACGTTCAACCAATCTTCGAACGATCCTGTCTTGTCTTCTTTCCCTACTTTGAGTGACGTCATCCAGCAAAACAAACAGAATAATTCTCAATCCGATCTTCAACAGCAAGTTTCTCAACAACAACAACAGCAGCAGCAGCAATTACAGCAATTGCTTCAAAAATCGCAACTGCTTCAAAAGCAGCAGCAACAACAACAAGATCAGCAACACATTCAAGATCAAATTTCACAAGGTACTTCTAACAAAAAGAAAGACAAGAAAGATAAGGACCAACAGCACCCTGTCGTTCTGGACAGTGCAGCAATATCGTTCAAGTCTATTTGTGATTCGTTCAAGGAAATCAATAATTCTGAAATTGAATATTCCATTGACCCTAAATTCAAATCTCCACAATTCACTGTTGTCTCCTCGGACATTAAATTTTTCCACACCGTTGACTCTCTTGATTCTCCATCCACATTTACTGACAAGTCATTTGGCTTTTTCAACAGCGAAGAAAACAAGACACGCATTGCCCATTTGACTGAATCCCTCCTGTTTGCTCCTTACACAAGGAATTTCAATTATAAGGCATACGTACAAGCTCTTCAAGCATCCCAGGCGCAGGCAGCACAAGCTGCACAAGCTGCACAAGCTGCCAGATTAGCCCAGACTGTTGCAGCAAATTCTCCAGAGCAGGCGAAGTTGAATGTCAACATGACTCCATCTCAAATGAACGCGCAATTGCAGAATCAGTATACTCAAGCTCAGCTCAAGCAAGCTCTGCTGTCCCAAGGACAGAATGGTAATGTTAGCTCCACACAAGCATTCCTTCAACAGAGGCTTCTGCAACAGCAACAGCAAATGAAACTGCAACAACAAAACTCCCTCAATGGCTCTAACAGTACAGGAACCAGTTCCACTGGTACTCCAATTCAACCACCTCCGGGCTTGTTCAGTAATGCTGTTGGCGGGAACGACACAAAGTCGAACAGTCAGGAACTACTAAGCCAGTTGATGGGCAAAAAGGTGGCAGCTTGAGCTGGACATCAGAACCATAAATATATCTGTAACTTATAGTCATTTATATCATTGTACAATAAAAATGTAAACATTTTTTTCTTTTGTTCCCCATTTATTGTACTTTTAGAAGAATGAAGAAAAGTTTTACTCAGTAAACATACATGGTAATATACAATTTTTTTGTCTGGCCTTATATGGATTGAGTCAATCCTCCTCTAGAAGAATTCGTTGATTGGCCGGCAGATTTTCATCGTCCTCATCGTCCTCATCGTCCTCATCATTTCCATCGTACTTGTCCTTGTTGACAGCATTGCTGTCTCTGTCGGGACTGCCCTTGTCGTTATTGTCATCTTCGTATTCGTACATACTATAACTCACATTAGGGTTGAATCTTACAGATCCAGAAATATTCCCGTTGTTGTGGCTATCGTTGTTAATAGTCGATTTTTTAACCTTGTCAGGGCTAGGTGTTGAAAAGCTACTGTTGCCAGTCGGTCGAGATACTCTCTGAGGTTCGTCACCATTAGCTATTTTTAGTGGAGAGGAAGTTTGAATGCTTAACATATCGCTATTATTGTGTTCATTATTGTTGTTATAGTAATTCTGATGAATGGTCGTTGAACGGAATTTTGAGAACAAAATATTGGGCACAATTATGCAGAATAGCATTAAACATCCTATTCCCAGCAAGGATTTCATGGAAACATTGTGAAAGAAGGCATTCATGCAGTCTGCGAGCACTTCAAAATATGCCATTGAGGTGATAACAGACTGTGGGTCTTGACTCATGCATGTATCCCATTCGTTGCACTTGTATTCTAAAGCGGGCACACGCATCTCCGGTGCACAATTATTTCGCAAGTATTCTCTTTTACACAAATTGATCTTGTGGATTACGTCGTTCACATAGGATGCAATCTTGTGGTCGACATCCCTCTTAATGGCGAAAAAAGCTACCATACTGAAGCCGAGAAAGACCAATACCATCAGTGTGTTCAAGAAAATCTGGATGAGAAGAGTAAGATTCGAGATGCATTGAGGGTCGGAGATAATTGAGTGTAGGTATTGGTACCTGGACATTGGCATTCGCTGCTGCTTCAGCATGGGGGACGATGTTTTGTTCCGTGAGAGGTTTGAATTGGACATTGTGATGGAATCGTTGGCAATTTTCCTGCTGTTTGGGAACGTAAGTCTGCTAGAGTTGTTGCTGAGATCGAAGGAAAGATCACTCATGTTGGCGCTTCTGAGTCTCTTCTTCGTTCGTCTTAGGGAGCGTGACCCCAGTGACGAGTTGTTTCCGGAGGCGAAGGATGCCGTTTTGTCGAAAAGGTTGAAGGCACCCTTGACCGGGTTGATGGTGCCGTCGTTGTTTGTCGAAAGCTTCAAGGCGGGTTGGTGAGAAACAAACTCCGGACTCAGATTGAAGATATTTCTAGGGAGGTTTTGTGAGAGCTGAAACTGAGTCGGCTTCCCGTCCTGCGGGTCGGGTTGCTTGCCCTTTAGAGGCGTCGAGGCATTGTAGTCAAATCTTGGCGGAAGGTTTCTGAACAGGGGGGTATTGTGCGTGGAGGTGGCATTTCTGTCCACCGACTCGGGAAAAAACGTGTCTCCACGACTCGCCTTGCTAATGACGGTGTCCAGATAGTCTTTGTCGTGGTACTTGAGTGTTTGCAGGTCCTCTATCGGGGTCAATTGCTTGATGTTGTCCGGGAAATGCGACGAGGCTTCCGATATGGCTGTCACGTTCTCCACGCCGTTGGGTTCTTCAGCAGCGGGCATGATGAACGGGGAAAGAGGTATAACAAGAACTCTCTTTTCGACGGAAGAGTGGGCAGCGTAGAGTGGTGTGTCTGGTGGGTCAAACGGCAGACTGTCCTGCTGGTTCTCCTCTTGTGAACCGTCTCCTACCTATACTTGTTGATCGTACGTCTGTCTACGCTTTGCCATTTCATCGCGATTTCCTTTTTGGGGTGTTACAAATAAAACTGATAGGTCGTTACATATGTTTCTTCGAGGCCGTCTACTGCTTGGCAAGACTCACCTTGTGCCAGAGAAAGCGGAACTGGTCCTCGACGACGGCGAAGAGAGCAGAGATGTGGCCGCCGACATAGCTACCGAAAGACTTGACGAGTCCGACGACGGAGCCCCGGACGGCATGGCCGTAGACTGCGAGTCTGTAGGCGACGGTCTCTCTCTCTGCCCGGACGGCCTTTTCGAAGTGGATTCTGGCGATACGGAGCACATCGGACGTGCATGCCGTGTCCACAAGCAGGATGTTCCGTGCGAAGAGACACAATGCTCTGTATCTGGCACCCTCGTCGTCCGGGCTGAGCGGAGCCAGGTCCGAGGAAAGATGCATCACGTCAGCGATGAACTGGTCTGGGTTCGCAATGAACGCCTCCTCGACCTCCCGCTGGTGGAACGTGAACGGGCCAACCTGGATGTAGCTCTCGGTTGGCAGCACTGAAGCGTTTGCCGACAATGGGACGGCGGAGACGGCGTCTGTGGTCTGCTGCTCCGTGTTGCGTCTCGACATGAACAGCAGCGTGCCGAGAAGGAGCACTCCGGGGATTGTGTACTTGACGAGGTTTTCTGTAGAGATGCCGCCGCCAGAATGCTGTTGTGGCCATTTGCTGCCTGTCTGGGTGCTGTATTTCCTGGCGACATGCCATGTTCTTTTCGAGGCTGTCGTTCTGGTTGTCAAAGAAGGAGTACGGAGACTAAAAGCCCTTCTGCACAGCCCGGTTCCGATTCTGCCTGTACCGAAGATGCTATTCATGATGAAGAAAGAGGTGTTGATGGAGATGGAGATGGATGGGAAGTTGGAATAGTTGACGTTGAGAAGCAGGCAAGAGGTCAAGAAACAGGGAAGACGCAGAAGAAGAGAAACATTAAAGGAGCAAGAGCCAGAGAGAGGGAGAGGGAGAAGGAGAGAGAGGCCAGGAACGATCCGGCTGCCCCACACGGTAAACAAAGCGAAGCCGTCTGGCGGATCGTGCCACTTGACCTCTGGGACGTTTCGGAGAACAGAGTCGGCCAGGGCTGGCGTCTGGGACGTTTCCGGATGCCAGATGGACCGTGGTGCAGCCACAGATGGGCCCGCAGGGCAGGGGTATTCGATGTATTCGGTGTACATACGATAAAGCTATAGAGAAGTTCTAAAGAAGGGATGGAGCGAGAGCGGCTGCTCTAGTAATGCAAGGCGACCTTCATGGTGTACGTGGCTGTGAAGGGAAGACACACGACCAAGAAGACGTAGTGGAAGATGTAGATCAATGCAAGAATGTCCATCTGGATGTGGTTTTTCCCGTCGGCCGGGGTATAGAATGCGGTGATGTAAAGCAAAGACGTTGCCGGCGGCAAGCAGAAGTCGATGTTCGAGACAAAGTAGAGGATGTCGTTGTTGTAGAAAAGACCGTCTCTGTTGATTTTCGAGTTGAAGGCGCAGCCGATGATGGGGAAGACAAAGAGACGCAGGAAGGTTACGGCTATGGGCACTCTGACGAGACGTTTTGGGAAGTCGTTAATCCGCAAACGGCCAATTGTGCCGCCAAGAAGTAGCAATCCAAACGGCACCTGGGCAGCGCCGATGTAGCTGGCAAAGTCCATGATGAAGGAAAGGGGTGGCTGCTTGTCCGGCGCCGATGGCAACGTTGTTTGGGACGACACGACAAAGAGGGCCTGCACCCAGGGGATCATGGCGACGGCGACGGATATGACGAGGACAACGGAAGCCGGCTGCTGCAGGGAGTCCTTCCAGACAGCCAACATCGAAAGAGAGAAAGCCTTCCAGTCGACGGACGAGACCGAGTGGACCATCCTTTGGAACACGTTCCTGCGCTGCTGTTGCTGCTGCTCCTTCTCCTCTTCGGCAATTGACGCAAGGCTCTGTTCCTCAACGAGCTGGTCGTACCTCGAGTAGACCCGGATGATGTCCTGGATGCCCTCTGCCGGCTGGCCCGTCTGCGTATTCCGGAGAAGGTTCCCGGGGAGGGACGCCCTGCTGGAAAACCTCGAGAGCTCCTCCATACGAGACGTGTTTGTATGTGTCCGTGTCGGTCTGGGGCATGCGACGGCAGACACTTCATGTGTGCCATCCGACGCAATTGACTCGCCCAGATCGTCGTCCGTGTTCTCCTCGTCCAGCACCGGCGGCCTGTACCGTGCGAGGCTGCTGCTGTGGTGATCTGCTTCTTCGTCTTCTGCTTCTTTGTCCTGTTCCGCCATCCTCCTCGATTTGACGCTGCTCACAGAGGATGCATTTTCACTCTCCGTGCTTCCCTGTTCAATGTCGCCCGGTCTGGCACCGCTACCCTGCTGCTCGAGCTCCGCCAGCAGGTCAACCTTGAAGTCGTGCTCGATAAGCTTGTACGAGCCAAAGGTGAACTGCAAGAGCAGCTGGAGGCCCATGTAGATCATCACGAAGGACACCCCGAGGTCGACGTCGGGGAAAATGTCCGCCGTCTCCATCGTCTGCAAGTAGGCGATGGGCAAGTCGGAGATGTTCGGAAGCAGTCCGCAGAGAATCAATCCACCCCACCAGTTGCGGGGACATCCGACGGCGACCCCGACGGCAAAGACAACCAATGCCTGGGAGAACATCATGAAGTAGGCGACAATGACAATTGTGGCGATCTCGTGGATGAGGGTGTTGTTGATGTTCGTGACGATCTTCTGGAACGTCAAGCACGGGATGAGCACCCGGATCGCTATCGTGCTGATGTTCCTGGACGTGTCCACCGTGAGGATGTTCTTCCGGGCCAGGTAGAACCCGACGCCGATGATGAGGTAGATCTTGAATATCGGCTTCACCGCAATGTAGATGAGCTCTCCGAGCGGTGTGTTTCCCGACATGACTGGCTGTTTTCGACACGCCTGTGCTTATTGACTCCTCGGATCTCTTCGGTCGTCTTCTGAACCACCTTTTCCTGTCTTTTCCGTCAGCAAACACCTCTTATACACCCAGGAGACTGTGGAGTCAGTCATCTTCCGTCTTGGCAAGACGAAAAGAAAAAGAAAAACGAAAAAAGATAAGCGCCCGGTGGAGGGAGTGGGGGGAGCGTGAAGATGTCCGTCGAGTCGACGACGGAAGAGTCATTTGACGGGACAGAGTAGAAGAGTAGGGCAGAAAGAAGCAAGCGGTGGGTGGGCAGGCCGTGGGCACAGTCTCAGACGTTATCTGTGGTGGGCAGGTGCGGTTACAAACGTGGGATGGCGATTACATAGAAGGGGTACGTGGTGCTATGCTATGCTATGTTATGCTACGCTACTCGTCACTGTAGATGTGGCCCTTGGAGGTGAGTAGTCTGCCGCCATTCCTGGCGGACACTTCGCCAAGCTTCTAAACAGACCCCACTGTGAAAAGGTACATCCCAAATACCTTGTCGCCAAAAATGTTCCTGAAGTCTTGTCAGCTAATGGAGTTCGACGCCTCTGCTAGCTTGTCCAGCGGCTTCCCCGGCGTGAATATAACCTTGTTCTGTCCGGAGAAGTCGACGTGCTTGTAGTGGCTGTTGATGTGCTCGACAAGACGCTGGTTCAAGGCCTCGTCCCCAACGTCGCAGCAGAATGTCGTGATCGTCGCCATAGGGCCAGTCTCCCGCTTCGTCTGCTCGCAGAGGGCCGCCGTCTCCTTCAGCCCGTCCTGGAAGACCTCTACGACGGCCATGTCGACCCGTTGGCCACCGACCCTTGGCAGATTACCTGGTCAATGCCCGACTCGTCGTCCGTGACGGCCGTCAGTCTCCCGGGCATCTCGTAGATGCTGTCGATAGTGAACGCCGACATGTTCGTCTGCCAGCCTTTTGACTGTCAGCCTTTTGATAACAAGCTAGCCAAGAAACAGCTACAGACACTCCATGCAAAGCCCTTTTGGCCCACTACCTCCCATTCATGCCCGTTCTACGGAGCAAGATAGTAGACATCCGGTGCTCTTATCGGCGGCACCCTCGACGGACCTTCCGCAAAGATCGGCCGAGGGTGTTGAACGGCGTCGGATAGCAGTAGATATAAAAAAGAGGTTATTGCTCTTCTGCTCAGGGCCGATAATGATGGCGTCTGGAGGGGTGTGCCAAAAAGAGAGAGTGCAGCTTGCAGATACCAAGCATGAAGTTTGTTAACTTGGGAGATTCCGGGGTCAAGGTGTCCCAGATCATTGTCGGATGCATGAGTTTTGGCTCGAAGGCGGAGTATGGGAACTGGGTGTTGGAGGACGAAGACAAGGTAATGGAGATCCTGAAAAGGTGCTATGACTTGGGTCTACGCACATACGACACCGCAGATATGTACTCGAACGGGGTGTCCGAGAAGCTTGTGGGGAAGTTTCTCAAGAAATACAGCATTCCCCGGTATACGGTGGTGATTCTGTCCAAATGCTACTACCCCGTGGACGCAGACACGCCGGGCTTTGTTATCGACGGGCTCGCAAACAAGGACCCAAACAACATGAAGTTTGTCAACGCAAGCGGGTTGTCTCGGAAGCACATCTTCGATGCTGTTGCAGCGTCCACCGAGCGGTTGGGCACGTACATCGACGTACTGCAGATCCACCGGTACGACAGCGGCACCCCGAAGGAGGAGACGATGAGAGCGTTGAACGATATCATCAACACAGGCTCTGTCAGATATATTGGGGCCTCTTCGATGAGAGCGACCCAATTTGCCCAATTGCAGTTTGTTGCCGAGAAAAACGGCTGGCACAAGTTCATCTCCATGCAGAACTTCTACAATTTGCTCTACAGAGAAGAGGAAAGAGAGATGATCCCGTTTTGCAGGGAAACAGGCGTCGGTTTGGTCCACTGGTCGCCTATTGCTAGAGGCATCTTGTCGAGACCGCTCGACGAAATGAAAGACTCGGAAAGAGTAAGGTCGGACATGGCGATGTCATACATTTTGAAGGACTTGTCCGCAGCCGACGAAGAGATCATTACTAGGGTTGAGAAGGTTGCACAAGAGTTGGGCTGTAAGATGTCGCAGGTTGCCACTGCGTGGGTCATCAGCAAGGGAGGATGTCCCATTCTAGGCCTTTCCAGTGTGGCCAGAGTTGAAGAGGCTGCGGCTGCTCTAGACATTGTCTTGACTCCGGAGCATGTGGCATTCCTGGAAGAGCCTTATAAGGCGAAAGAAGTGAGAGGATTTTGAGTTCGTAGTCACATGTGTATTCTAAAGTACTTTTTTGTTTATGCAGACCATTTCCTTTTGCCAATGTCGACAACTGTCTTTGATGATGTGATACCACGTTATCGAATTTCTGCTAGGAATAAGAGGCTGGAGATTGCGATAGCAAAGGCAGTTGCAGCGGTAGTAGCAGTACATCAGTGCGAAGCGGTGTTGGAGTTACAAATGTTTCTAGACAAGACGTAATAAGTTATTTAGAGCTTTTTTCTGCGGCAATGATCTTTTCACCCAAATCAAGCAAGCCTCCGGCTATGATGTCTGGGGTTCCAAAGACGTCGACGCCCGGATACTTCTCGTAGACGTTGGTCCAGGCTGTACGAAACCCAACGCTCTTTGCTGCGCAGCAGTCCCACATGTGTGCTGCCGCAAACCAGGAATCGGCTCCGTGGTCTGGAAGCTTGTTCAACATGTACTTGTACACAGCTGGGGCCGGCTTGCCGACGCCGATCATGTCGCATGAAATGATGTTTTCCTCGGGCATTTCCAGTCCAGAGTTGCGGAAGTATCCCTGCACTCTCTGGACATCACCGTTGGTCAAACACCAGATTGTGAACCCGTTGTCCCTCAACATTTTCCAGAGTGCTGGAAGCTCTGGTCTGGCCTTGAGCTTGAACCACTCGGCGAACAAAAAATCCAAGTCTTCCTCTGATGCAAACGCCTTAGGGTCCTCGATTCCAGCGTGGAATAATGTCCGGTAGAACGACTCCCGCATGATATTCTTCGTCGGTTGATATTGGCCGATCTGCGATAGGTAAGAAAAGTCTCTCTCGCATGCTGTCCCCCAAGCATTATAGAAGAGTTCGGCATTGCAATTGTGCTCCAATAGTCTTTCACCGAATCTCTTCGAGATTGCATCAATCATCACATCGTACCCGATACAGGTGCCAATGATATCGAAAACAACGTCAGGCATTTTCAAGTTTTGCTCTGCTGTGTTAGTCTCTCCCTGGTCTTGTTCACAGCGTGTACTGGCTTATCCGAACCCAGCCCATGACGACTTTCCTGCTCTCTTTTATCTTCCTCGGGGGAACTTCTTCTCGCATCGGTTCTGCCGTGAACGCGATCCGAGAAGTTGGCGGATCGGAATAACGATAAGGCTAGAGCAGGACGACGACATCTGATGACTCTTACGGGGGGTGTCTATCGCGTAGGGAAGGCAGTGATTGGCGAATGGGCGGTCTAATTGTATGAGAATTGTTGACTGGAGCTATACATGGTAAAAGGCGCTACAACTTTAAGAAGCTGGTGTCTCTGAGAAGGGTATTTCTCGCATTTCTCAGCCTCGATCTGCTGTCAGCAGGAACGGGACAGGAACATCAGGGAGCTGGACGGGAACACTATTGAGCAACATCTGTGCTATTGCCTTAGCGCTTAGGAAGATGTGTGGCATTCCATGGCCGTGAAACCCGCCGATGCTGTATTTGTTCGCAAAGTCCGACATCTCGCCGATCCCCGGCATGGCGTTGGCGGAGTACCCGAGGATGTCTGTCCACCTCGGTCTGGGTGCCCTTCCATGTATAGAAAAGGTTCTGCATCAACGTCTCGTACCAGCCGCTCACGTCGCCCTGGACAAGCGTCGGGTCGTTGACGTTCTTGTCCTTCAAGTAGAACGGTTTAGCACCACCAACAATGACGGTGCTGATCGGCCTGTTGATAAGGGACTCGTGGTTGGTAAAATCACGGCAGATATCGTAGGGGTTAGAGAGGTAAGAAGAAGCAGGCTGGGCATTGTCCTTCGCCTTTATGTGCGGACAGGTGCCATTAACAGAAACGATCTCGTCCTCAAACTCTGGTGTAAGGAAAGTCATGTACCCGTTTGTGGCAAGCAGAACTTTCTCGGTCCAGACACTGCCACGATTGGTGTGCACAATGTAGTATCGTCCTGCTGTTTCTCGATGCAAGTGACGGTGGTGTAAATCCTTCTTTATACGCTAAGCCAGCAACCCTTTCATGGCCACAGGTGGCCCGCAGTAAAGCCAAAGAAAGTGGAGAATCCTTGCAATTTCGGCAGTCTTAAATTAGATTAAATTATATTAGATTAGATGGGATAGAGTAGGTTAAAAATCCCCAATTTAGGCAGCCTTTTTCAGACCAAATCGTTTCTTGAAGCTCAAGTACTGTCTGTAGTCGTCAGGCTTCCAGCGGCCGCCGTGTTGCGCCAGATCCAATTGCACCCTCACATGTCCTCCACTGGTAATGAGAACGTCTGTTTCCGGGGGAAGATCAGATGTCGTCCTCGTGTTTTGAAACGAGTCTTCCTCCGAACGCCAAAATGGCAAGGTCGGGCTTGCAACAGAGAAGTACTTTGGAGTGGAAGTCATTATTTCCTGCCTAGCAGATGCCACAGGATGGCAGCAACGGCTTTGATAGTATGTGAACGCCTCTGTCCTTCAGAGGACGCCAAACGAACAGTTTATATCTTTCCAATAGTACTCCAATAAGATATGCGGCTGCTACCGAGGCCTTTCTACTGCCCCAGTAAGCGACATTTCTTCGGGGATGTTCGCGTTCAAAGCGGACAATGAAATGTACCGAGACCTAAACCTATCCATCTCTGTGTAGATAGACCTTTTCTAGAAAGCTGAACAGTGTTGTTCAATACAGCAGACAATATTGGCAAGCTCTTATGTGATTTAGCGCTTCATTTACACTCACAAACGCAATTGTTTGGCTTGTAGGCAGAACGAATTATCAATGCTACGATAATAGCTGTAACGCAGTAATGTATTGTTTGAATATACCTTAGATTCTGTTCAGCAGTATAAGTGGGAACAGTGCTGGCCTCCATATTTCCTAATTTATTCTTCACTAAATCAGATATTACGTATCTCAATATATATGAGATCCACTTAGCTGTAAAATCTACATATATGCCATCCCCAAAGTTGGAAGAAGAAGTCAGGTATAGGGAATCATTACGCCTATTTATACCTTTGAGGAAGTCGCGGTCTTTTTTTTTTTTTGTGATAATTTTATATTTTATACTCTTGTTTTTATCCTTCAGGTCATTAAAAACTCCGTCTCATTGTGCCCGCTGGTTCCTTGTAAGACAAATAGTCGCTAATGTAGGCGATTTCTACATGCATTTTCCTGTAAAAATGGAGAAGTACGTAAGTAGTCGAGGACTATGAAGTAGAAACCAAAGACGGTGTGCTTCTCCTATTCGCCATAAGAAAAAGAGAAATTAGATTCGCGGTAATTAATTATATTACTAATGATAACAGAGTTCAAGATGTAGATTAAGCCAGGCCACAACCCACTCATTACCGTATAAAGAGAAGTAAACGTTCCCTTTGATATATAACCCTCTCGCCAATATCCAAAATCTTCTGTTTCGAACGCATCACAAGAATTAATCAGATCAATTCATAACGGACTGTCATTGCGCGAGTACCCTATATACGCCAACGCAATGTATTCATATTCCTCGGGCATGTCCAATCTGTAGTTGCGGAAGTAGCTTTGTGCTCTTGCATATTTCAGACACCAATTGGTAAACCCGTTATGCCTCAATATTTTCTAGAGTGCTGGGGGGTTTTGTCTGGCTTTGGGGCCTTCGAAAAATACAAACTAGATTAAAAAAAAAATGGAGTATGCATTTTTTTTTGGACTATGTCTTTACTTGATAATACAGGCAATGTCATTACTAATAATATTGTTGTAAATAGCTGCTTCTGAGCTGGGGGAATTGCGAGCGGTTGACCCGTTATTCCAAGATCCCAGTCGCCAGAACGGTTGTTACAGAACATCACGCCGTGGATCTATCTTTTGCAGAAGTGGCCCTGATTTCGCAAATCGGGCAGGAGAATAAGCAGCGCTTTACCAATGCTTCTTGGCACACAATCTCAGGTAATGATTAATACAGCTACGATGTAACAGTCTCCGTACTTTCGACACCAATGCGTACCGCAGGACTAACCTTGGCAGCGGGAACGGCCTTCCACCTTCAAACGGCCGATTCGGAAAACGGCAGAGGCTACTTCCAAAAAAGGAAATTCTGATGCGGTTATGCGACAGCGATAAGACTCTCCGCGGCTGTTGAAAGATGGAAGACGTCAACGAGAGTCAGTCTGGCGGAGAATAGGAGTTCTCTTATAAGTGTCAGGTTGGCACGCCAGCTGGAATGGGCCAATTCTTTTTTTATAGATCGGTCGCCATGGTTATCCAATTGACATTGTTTTTTTTTGATGTAAGGTGAAAAACAGAGGGAAAGATGTCTTGCGAATGTTGCTCTAGTCTCTGTTCAGGTGGATCAGCAGCTCCGACCCCCAAATCGAAAGCAGAGTATGAAAGAATTGAGAATCTCAGAAAACGTCTAGCAGAACCATTTTATGTTCATTGCTCAACTGCTTTTGATCCAAAAACGATGAGGTGTATGGAAAATGTTTCGTTCAAGGTTGATCCGGGTGTTGGTCTGATCGTGGAAGTACTACAGAGGGCCTCCAAAGACTGCAAAATGGGTGCCAATGATATTGATCTGAGAGACAAATTTGTCATGCCAGGCTTTGTCGATGCACATACTCATATTTTTTTGCATTCTTATGATGAGAAAGACTGTGCCAGACAGGTTAGAGATGAAAGTTTTGTAGAGAGAATTATTAGAGCAACTAATCATTGTAAAACTGCGCTCTTGTGTGGCTATACAACGTACAGAGACCTCGGTTCTGAAGGTATGGAGGATGCTGATGCAAATGTGAGAGATGCAATCAATCGAGGAATAGCAATTGGACCTCGTCTCTTTGTTGCCACAAAAGCTTTGGCCTCCACCAACGGTTTCAAGACGCACACGGAGAATACGGTGGGCGGGACTCGAATCCCAGAAATGAGTGAAGCGTGCGATGGTGAAGTTGAGATTAGAAAAGCTGTAAGAAAACGCTTGGGCATTGGTTGCGATGTAATCAAATTTTATGCGGATTACAGGAAGCGTATAATGAGGTTTCCTCCGGCTACGCCGCATCCATATCTTTCCTCCGTTCAGTTCCCACCAGATATCCCCAACCCCGATGTCATCCTTTATACTCAGCATGAGATGGATGTTTTGGTAGAGGAAGGTAAAAATGCAGAATGTCCAGTTGCTGCACACTGTGCTACGAATAGAGCAGTCAAAATGGCAGCAACCGCCGGCGTATCCACAGTTGAACATGCTTTCTGGTGTGATGATGAAACCCTGGAAATTGTGAAGAAAAATAACTGTATTCTCGTTCCAACGTTGACAATTGCAGAAAGACTATACGGCTCAAATTTTCAATATATATTGGACAAGACATATAGGGCTTGGAAACTAGGAATCAAACAAGCTTGTGGGGGTGACACTGGAACGTTCAATCACGGCGAAAATATTCGTGAGGCCGAGCTATTCATAAAGTCCGGTATTCCGATAGAGGAGACGTTAAAGTCACTTACTTACAATGGATGGTTAGCTTGCGGAGGACATAGATGTGGAAGATTGTTTGGTTGGTTTGGTGAAGGAACTGCAGCAGATATTGTCGCCTTAGATGAAAGTCCTTTTGACTCTTTTTCAACATTGAGAAAGCCTTCTTTTGTCATGAAAGATGCCAAAGTTTATAAAAAAGATGGTAAATCTACTATTTTTTAAATTTTCTAATCCTACATTGTTTACAATAAGTCTCGAATAAACTCTTTCGTACATAATGCATCAATTGTTTTTGAGTGGATTATGTTTTATTTCAACAAATACTATTATTTCGAATTTTGGCCTATACAAATCACGCAACGCCTAGTATAGGGCCCTCAATGCTGTTGAGAGCTCTAACGCAGTCAGCAAATATTTTGACACCCCGTGCAATATCATCTGTACTAATTGTTGCTGGTGGACATAATCTGATTCTTGTACCGCCAGCGGCAGCATTTAATATTAGTCCGTTGGCTACACATAGTGCTGCTAACCTAGCCGCAGTAAATGATTTAGTAATGGACTTGGGATTGAGCACTGCAGCTAGTAACACACCTTCTCCGCTCACTGACAAAATTTGTTCAAGTTTCTCTTCTGCAATAAGCTTTTTCAAGAGAGCACCTTTTTCTGTTGCTTGTTCCGAAATCTTCTCATCAATCAAAATATCTAAGGCGGCAACTGCTGCAGAAGTTGCTGGTGGGTTGGCTGCCATAGTTGAGCCTATATCACCACATTCTAGAACATCCATTACTTCCTCAATACCACAAACGGCTGATATTGCGGCAGCTCCCCCAGCTAAAGCTTTACCGAGACAAACAAGGTCCGGTTTAACCCCATAATCCCATGATTTCAAAACGGCACCAGCTCTTCCCAAGCCTGTTTGGACCTCATCTGCAATGAAAAGAACATTGTATTTTTTGCAAACGTCATAAGCCTTTTTTAGGTATCCTTCAGGCGGAACGATCATACCAGCGGATCCCTGAATTGGTTCAATCATAAATGCAGCAATCTTGTCATGATCCTTCTCCAACGCTTCGGTTAAGGCGTCAATGTCACCGTATTCGACCACAACTCCCGAAGGAGAAGTTGAGCCAACAAGAGGGACGTATGGACCAAAGTAGTCATTTTTTGAGGCTGCGAAGGAGTGTGTCGAGATGGTCAATCCATGATAGCACGCAGATGCAGTTAATACGAACGCTTCGTTCTTGGCGATTCCCTTCTTTAGATAACCCCATTTTCTTGCTAACTTTGTGGCTGTGTCTGAAGCATCGGCACCAGAACACATGCACACTATTCTTTTGTAGCCAAGGACTTCCTCAACCTTCTCCCCGAGTTTCGCATACCCCGGATTGATAAACGAAGTATTTGTCATTGCGCAGGTTTCAATTGCCTTACATGTTGCCTCCACAATCTTTGGATGTGAGTGTCCCATATTTGTAACTGCAAAAAAGGATAAGAAGTCAATGTACTCGTTACCATCAACATCCCAGATTGTTGCATTCTTAGCTTTAGCAAGCGCAACGGGAAATGGGAAAAACCCACCTCTTATGTGCGATTTATAGCTGGCAATAGTTTGTTGTGCCTCTTTCGAATATTCGATATCAGTTTTCATATTGTCTGGTGTTTTTATTCTTTTTCAAAAGGAATTGTGTTCAGAAATAAAAGCTGAGTTCAAATGAACAAATACTGGTGAAGATCTCTCTTTTATACCCGAGCTCCGATTGTTAGAATTACTGATAAGGTGTTCTTTTAGGCGCTAATTCCCCCGAGGAAATCGGGGAAAAAATGACATGTACCGTTTTGGCAACTTCCGCCGTCAATAGAAAACTTGCGCCCAATAGGTAACACCACTCAGAGAGGTAGCAGGAACAAAAAATAAATGAATAGTCATTGGGTCTCCAAAAACTAACAGAAGAAAAAAGGCTGGTAGTAAGAAGAAGACTGGGACAATTGATCTACTACCGTCATGTATAATTTGCGAAAAAAAAAAAAGAAAAAATGTGATTACAATATACCCTACGATGAGGGTTTAAATAGTAACAGTACTCAAGAGTACTTGAAAAGCCTTAACGTTAACATTGTAACACTTGAAAACGAGATCAACAAGGACAAAAAAAATCATCAAAAGGACATCGCATAGTAGTTTTATATCCAATAAGAAAGATAGAATCTATGAAATTATCAAACACGCTACCTCTGGAAAGGAAGAATTCTGAATTGCGCTACTTTGGGCCGTGCTCTTTGGTTTCAGTCATATATACGTGCTCAAGGATGCCAGATTTGAAGAATTCTTCCGATGAATAAATTTCTTCTTAAGATTACAAGTGGATACCCCCGATCAAAATGGCTTTCAATCATAGTTTGATAGCCAGCGATCATTCAAAAATATTGATCACCAACTACCTTACAAACATATATCTTCATTTCCCGTTGCTCTTTGCATCATTTTTTTATTTCGAATTCATGGTGGAAAACAATCGGGATAAAAAGCAACTTTTCGTCTTACTTATATTACTAGTATCATCGGCCCCGATAATGTGAAGCTGTTTGGATTTTGTACCCCATAAAAACTAAGAGTCAGCAGAGAGTCTTCAATTTAATGAAAACAAAGCTTAGCCCCAAGTATAGAGATAATTCCGTTCCTTTCGGTTACATGCATTGATTGAATGGTTTAATCTAGAGAAAGGAAAATTAGCATGGAAAATTTAGCATTTGCATGTGCTATTGTTGAACAATTACAGTTGAAAAACTAGGACAACACTATTTCACTTCTTGGAGTGATCGCTAGCACAATACCAAAAAGTATGTTTGTAAAGATACTTGTTTATTTAGAGTTCGCCGTCGCCTTTATCCATGAATTGTTAAGAATGCATGTCGTAATCCCTTTGATCCCTGCACGGAAAACAATCAAGCCCTCCCGCTAAACCGACACTGTCATTCACGAGGGTGTCGTAGTCATTTTGAATGCCCAGACTGCCGATCATGCCGAGAGCTGTTTTGGATCAACCGTCGAGTAGTTGTTCGGCCATATCTTTGAAGGACAAATCCGTTATCGTCCCACCTTACCACTTCCCGTTAAAAGCGGGCTCAAGAGCATGTACTGCCACCAATCTCTCCAACCGTAACCAGTATGTTATACTAACACAGATTTGCCTGTTTTTCAGAGTCTGGGGAGATCCAGCGGAGACGCCGGACTTCAACTACTCTCCGTATATTACCGACAAAACCGAACAAGCCTACTGGCAAAAAGCATTTGGCATCCGGTTCCAGGTAAGAGGTGATGATGTCTTGCTGGCATGTATGCAGAGGTCCCAGTCCAGATGCCAGGAAGAGCTGGGATATTCCATCGAATACAGTGTCTAGAGAGATCGGCGAAAAAAAAAACTCCAAGCATATATAAAGCCTAGGTGAATTTAATGTACCCGTAAAAGCACCTTCTTATCAGTAACCCAATGCTGTTCAATGGCACTAATAGACAGTTATAACGACTCCATGCTAGGCGAAGAGGCCCATCTTTGACTTGTCTGGCTTCCCCTCTTCAGTTGGGAATTTCACCTCGGAGTAGATTGTGTTTCGCCAAAGGAGGAGCGAAGAAATAATAAATAATGCTCAGCCCTCCGTGGAAAGGGCGATAAGCTGATGCCGGAGGAAAGAAGGATTCCTGTCTGCTCTTTCTTGTTGTTGTTGGTGTTGTTGTTGGCATAGCAGGCAGCACATCAAAGCAAGTTTGGCTACATTGTTTGGAACCGAGGTTTTGCTACACAAAAGGTGCTTTGTTGGGCAGTATTGTATTGTATCGTATCGTTTACTAAGAACTCTCCACTCCCTGATCCGGCATGACGAAGCAAAACCAGAACTATATTGATTTCAGGCTCAAGGACCCGTTTTCCACACATACAAATGTGAATGTTGCAGGGACGTTCAATAATTGGGACCCGAAAGCCGACACACTGTCGTTTGATGAGGAGACGAAGGACTGGAGCCTTGGTCTAAAGGTTGATCTCCCTGTGGGCCACAAGGTGCTGTACAAGTACGTTGTGGACGAGAACAAGTGGATCTGCGATGTTTCTGCACCCTTGGAAAAGGACGATGCTGGCAATGAAAACAACGTCACGTTTGTTATTGTGAGAAACCAGTCTAGCACTGGTGGTAAGACCGCACAGGAAGACAAAAGTGTGACGCAGCATGCGCAGACGCCAACGGAAGAAGACAAGCAAGGCAACATCACAAGCGCTCAGAAGAAGACCGAGCAGCAACAGGAGACTGAAGAAGAAGTGTTTGATCACAAGTCTTTCCATGAGAACGAGCTTTTCGATGCCTCCGAACCGTCTCATGACGAAACAGCCCCTACCAGCGGAGAGGAAAACAACCAGGAAGCAGACATTCCCATTGATGCTACTGCTGTCCACGACACTCACTTGGCGACAGGATCAAAGAAGCAGGATGACAGCAGTACCCCGAAACCTAAAGGTGAATTCGGTATTGCGACGTTGTGGGAATCGATTGCTTGGTTTTTTAAGTATTATATTCTATCGTGGTTCTATCCTGAGCATTAATAGCCCAGATCTGCACCTGTGTGGTTGGTCAGGGAAACTTCTATATCAAATAGGTTCCTAATGATAATAATAGTATTAGTATTAGTAGTTCGATTAATAAGTAAAGTGAATAATATTATACATAGATTACCGGTACATGTGTCGTGTCTGAGTAGTTATCTCATACTCACTTTTTGAAGATCCTCAATTCTAGCCATCTGGCTAATGGATAAGAGACACCTGTAAACGCAATAGCAAAGAAGGTTCCAAGATCAGCAGCGTATTCACCGACATACTTAGAAATAGGTCCGATGTAATACACTTGGTTCATTCCAACAACTGCTCCGGCAACACCGCAACAGAATCCAAAGGTGGCAGCAAAGCCGTTCGTCAACACATACTTGTCGTTCCAGGCTTCAAAGTTATAGTAAGGTACTGACTTAACTGTCGAAAATGGTGGTATAGATTGGTCAATCTGAGAAGCAGCAGTAGAGGTTGAGTCGGACGATGACGAAGACCGGACTGTGTTGTCTTCTGTGTTAAGCTCCTCGTTCTTTTCTGTCACAAGGGTATCATCCAAAGTATTTTCACAAACTTCAATATCCTTTGTCCTTGGAGCTTCTGGAACCTCAAACAACTCCTTTCTGTACAGATTAATCAGCTTTGTGGATCTAAAAATGACGTTCTCTTCGATCAATAAAGTAAAGTAGATGCTGATCCAGTAGCCTAACATCGGCAAGAAATTCGAAAGGATATCAGAAAAGTGGTCTTTACCAACTAGTGAGCATACTAGCGTTATCACAAAGATGATAATGACAATAAACCATCTGCTGAGATACCGATAAGCCAGATCGTCCAATAGTTGGACTGACAAAGCACTGGAATAGTTGTTAATGATATTGTTCGTAATTAGCGACAACCAGAAGACCACAATCAAGAATTTGCCAAAATTTCCCCATCTATCAAAGACAAGATTCAACAACCCGCCCAATGATTTGTTTGTATATGTTTCATTCCAAAGTTCATTTCCGACAGCAGCATTTCCAATCAACATTCCGACGACAGCGCCGAATACGGTTGGTAAGGAAATTCCGAAAAAGGTAAAAAAGAAAAGCTTCACTTGAGAAACGTCCTCCGGAAAGACAACATAATAATCTGCTGCGCAACCGCCCCAAGTTGCAGTAACCGAATAAGCCAAGGTGAAAAAAGATATCCGATTTCCAACCTTCGTCAAACTTGTGTCCCCCAAAGTTGGCAAGTCCTCATATTTGACATATTGGTTACCACTGATAATGTAAAGCAAAAACACAACAATTAAAACAAAGATACCAATGATACCTTCAAACTTCAAAACGTATTCGATACCGAAAAGTGCCACTACCAAGCTGACCACACTAACAATGACTATCCCGACACTCAAACTTAATCGTCCACCGCTTAGCCATTTCAATATTTCACCACCTAAAACACTATTGGTGACACTCCAACCGAGGAAACCAATGATGGTTATCAAACTGACAACACGAACCATCCATGGTCCAAATAGGTATCTTGCACTGCACATCTGTCGTAGTCCTGATCGAGGACCCATCGTAGAACAGTATGCTGCCACCAAGCATCCTGTAAGTGTTCCAAATATGCCACAAATCAGTGTGTCTTTGTAACCCAATCCGAAAATCAATGGACCCAAAAAGTACGACGACATTGATGTCAAACCTCCGCATCCTGATATCCAAAGACCTAATGTCGAGACATAGGGCCCCCAAGAATTACCGTCGTATCTTTCGGATGGTAAATATCTGTGAATACCTTTTGATTCAACACCCAGAGAGTCAATAAACTGTGAGGACTTTTTAGCATAATGTACAATCTTCTCCATCAGTGATGTTCCTTAACCCAAATCTGATGGATTACGTCTATCTTTCAAAAAAATTGTTGCTCTTAGAATAAAAGGCCCAATTATAGCGGAGGAAGTGGAACAGCTGGAGAACTTAAAGCTTCATGAGAAAAGAAGCGGTTTTCATACTTTTAAACATCCTATATACCCCTACCGTTCAAATTCCTATCCTTATTGCTCAAATGTTATGATGACTCTGAAATATCAGTTTTCATCACTTTTATTAGGGTAATCAATGTGCAAATCGGCTTCGACAAACTGACGTGCGCCTGCAAATCCGATTCTCAGCGGTAACAGTCTGGCGCTCTTTTCCCTTTTCGGAAGGCGCACACGATACTTGATACGCCGCATAGTGGTATTTCAAAGCTGATATCGATTTGAAGATAGAGACGGATGCATGTGTTACATTTAATTTATTTATTTAGGTAAACGTGTAGAAAATAACTATTTGGCACTTATAACTGTGCATTTTGCAATCTGCAGACTGAAATAGGGGCAAAAAAATAAAAGAATGAAGGAAGTATAGTAAAAGGAACTAAAATAAAGGAAGAGAAAGGAAAGAAATGGAGGTAAAAAAACAAATAGAAATTAATGATTAATTAAAAGGGTGAAAAATTGGAGAAGTTAGAAGATGAGAAACTGGAAAAGGGGTAAATGGGATAAAGTGAAATAAATTAAGATGAATTAAAATAAAATAGGGAAGTGAGAAGCTAGTAAATTTGAAAAATAATAATAAGCAAGATAGCAGAGAGAAGTAGGAAGTAAAGAAATTTACCGTGGTTGAGATGGATTTGAAGTCTCTTCGAAAGTAATTCCTAGAGGTTGAAATCTAACGGTTGCTTCATCAATGTAGCCATCATCTTCCTCATCCTCATCGGAATTAGATGAATAATTGTAGTTACCAGTACCGTTTGTGGAAGATGCATTGGGAGCACCACTAATCCCATTGGCATCATTGTTTAAGTTAGCAAAATTGTTGAAATCATTTGAAATAGTACCATTCTCAGCATCGCCATTGCCACTGAGATTGCTGCCGTTAGTATTGAGTTGGAACTGCCTTGGAGTGTTACCACATCTATCTTTACCGAAATTAATCTTGCATTTTTGATAATCAGGATTATTTCTTATACCATCGATGGCTTTAATAGCATTCGAAATATTAGTAAAATTAACAAAACAACAATGTCTTTCTTGGAAGAAGTTGATTTGCTCAATCTCACCAAACTCTTTGAAATCATAGTACAACTTTTCCTTAGTAAATTGAATCTCTGGAATTTTATCCAAGCCACCAATATAGATGTTTCTCGAGGCGCCATTACCAACAGCCAAATTGATAGAATTTGGGAGAGGGCCAGAGTGCTTCCCCCAACCGATCTTGATCTTCCGATTATGGATAATCAACCCATGTAAGGAAGACATGGCGTAAAACTGTGCTGCGGAGATTGGATCTATAAAGGTCACAAAACAAACATGTCTTTCGTTTATCAATCTGACATTTTGTAAAATGCCACCACGAACAACATTACAAATTTCCTCGATAGTAGAATCTGGGTGTAAATTTCCCAAATAGATGGTCCTATTGCCCAAATTTGATGTTCCACCAGTAGTGGTAGCTATCATTGCAGCTGCATTAGATTGCTGAACTAACGCATTGGCAATCAAATCGCGATCAACTTGACTTAAAAAGTTTTCTGTATTTGGATTCAAACCTAAATATTGAGCTGCATTATGTTGCTGAGTTTTTGTAATGAAAGCACATCTGTCTTTGCCGTAAAATATTCTACGGTCTTTATATTTTTCCATCAAAGGTAAGGACTGAACACATCTGATTGCGGCCAAAATAGAAGTAAAATGAATAAAAGCGATTTTTTTATCATGAATCATTTTTATGGTGTCAATTTCTCCGTACTCTTTAGTATCATTGGCCAATTCCGTCTCAGTGGTATTTTCTGGTAAATTCCCAATATAGACGTTTCTGGTCGCATTGTATCTGGAGACGCAAGACGCAACTATAGGCTGGACAGGATTTGGCTTACCCCATCCAATTTTGATGTCATGATTGTTTATTGTTAATCTCTTTAAGATTGCATCAGAGTGAAATAAAGTGGCAGATTTTTCATCTAAAAATGATATGAATGCACAATTTTTTGATGGAATCATTTTCAAGGATTCGACGGTACCAGATCTAACATGGTTCAACAACTCGTAAGGCGTGATACCACTCGGAATGTTACCTAAATAGACCGTTCTCGAAGGTACGGAGGAAATCTCTGCACCCAGTCCTAAACTGTTGGCAGTATTACCTACGGCAGAGCTGTTATTCAAATTTGGATCCGGAGATGGAATATCGTTGACGCCAAGTAAAGAATTGGTACTCAACTGAGGAGTCATTGATGCTGAGTTTGGAAGAATGTGAGAGGGTGCCTGTTGTGCTAGTAAAGAGTTTGCAGATGATTGGTTCAACAGTGGAATTGAATTTGGAGTAACCGAGCTCATCGTAGGGATATTTGATATGGAAGCATTGAACTGTGGGGAATCCATGTTAGGATGTAGTAGGCTATATTGGTTTGTATGCAACGATTGCCTATCATTATTATGCACGCCAAGAAGCTGGTTGTTGTATAAATTTGTATTGTTGTTGATGTTGTCGTTCTGCATTTGACTGAAAGAGTTCGAATTTTGCATTTGAGTATTATATACAGGTTGCTGACTTGGCAAAGTATGATGCGATTGGAAATTCATATCTGAATTCCAAGCATTCAGGGCTTGGCTGGAATGATTATTGTTGCCATTCTCATCCGTGATATTTATATTTGGTGCTGAGCCGTTGTTGGACTGTAGCTGTTGTACTAAGAATCTGTTAATATTGGACATTTTTTTCAGGAGAATAAGGAAGCTTTAGTTCTCGTGTAATTATTCTTAAGTTAAGTTTGGAAAAGATCAAGCTGCCAAGAAGTGAATATTAAAATAAATGAGCAAATGAACTGAAATGGGATATAGGGCTAGATGAAACTGAATGAACTGAAATGGTAGTAAAAGAAGCCAAAATAAAGAAGTGAAATAAACTATTATAGAAGTTTTCGTTTGTTGTCTTTGAAAGAAAATTAGTTAATAAAACAAATGGTATAACTTGACTTGCTGATTTTTTATCTAAATAATTTTTTTCTCTGGACAGAAAAAAAAAAAACGATATTTAATCAAGAGAGAATGAACTGAAAGGTTACTAATCTTTGTGTACCAACATATATGTCTCACTGTAGAACGCTGTATTGGTTGTTGCTTGCTGATCTTCAAAAAATCAAACGGAGAAGGCAATCTATGCAGGCTTTGGAACAACAGAATGCTGTATTTTTTTTCGACAAAGGTAGCAATCTGGCGAAAAGAAAGACGTTTTCCAAGATCCGGCAACTGTCGAAAGACTGTTTAATCGGTAAAATGCATGCGACCGACAAAGCTGTTCTTCTGATTCTCCGAAATCAGCCCCGTCAGAAGGTCCGTCCTGTCATGAGTGAGTGAAGCAGGAAAAGTCAGACAGATGCGGGCGGGAGAGCGTTCCTAGATAATTTTCGCCCTCCAAGTCTGCCGTTCGCCAGTCGATCAGTTTCGAGGCGTCACACAATAAAGGGAGGGTCAAGGTCCGTTCGGTCGATCGGCGCGTCTATCGACGCATTGGGTAACCAGGGAAATTTCAGGATGATTTCCTGGGAGGAACATGAATCTGACAAAGGAGTCTAAGATACTAGAACACTTTGGAATAACTTGGAGCCTTTTAACGGCAAAGGCTTTGGGATAGACCAGTTCAGCGTGTTAGTGTTGTAGGATGAGCAGCGGTGGTGAGCCTAACAATCTTGGCTTTGATCAGAACGGTCAAACCAACGGGCTCGGGTCGTTTATGGATCCCATGAACCAATTAGGAATGACACAGTCCCCCAATCAGTCAAGTTCGGTAGACCCCCTGGGCCAAGTGAACCAGTTGAACATTAACTCGATGAGCCAGATGAACTCAATGAATCAGGGGAATCAAATGGGGCAGATGAGCCAGATGAACTCAATGAACCAGATGAACCAGATGAACCAGATGAACCAGATGAATCAAACGAACTCTCAGATGAACGTGAATCAAATGAACTTAATGAATCAGGTAAATCCAATGGGTCAATTGAACCAGATGAGCCACGCCAATCCAATGAGTCAGATGAACCAATTGGGGCGTATGAATCAGGTTAATCCCCAGCAGTCACAGCAACATCAGGGGTCTGAAGTTCGGGGTTGGAATCCTGCCTACGTTCAGTCTCTTTTAAGAAAAATACAGCCAGGTCCAGGCATGACAAAACAACAGCGGTTCCAGCAATTGTTGCGAAGTGGGGAACTTACCAGAACAGATGTTCAAATACTCCAGAGGCATCAACAGATGTTGAGGCAAGCACAGGCTGTTCGCCAAAAGCAGTTGCACCAAAGAGCTTTACAGCAGCAACAGCAGCAACAGCAGCAACAGAGTCCTTCGTATTCTGGCAAGTCTCTCCCAGGGAAATCTGTTCCCGGGAAAACAGTACCGGGGAAAACGGTTCCAGGGAAGTCTCTACCGGGAAAAAGTGTACCAGGGAAAAGTGTGCCCGGTAAATCTGTGCCTGGTAAGTCTCTGCCTGGTAAATCTGTGCCTGGTAAAACCGTTCCTGGTAAAACCCTGCCTGGAGCCGCAAGTACACCTGAGTTCCTGCCAACCATCCCCCATACCCCAGTTGCGGGGAAGTCACTGCCTGTTACTTCTCAGCGGACAAGTGGAACAGAGACTCCGCTACAAGTTCCAGTCGGTGTGAATCTACCCGTCAATAGTCCGCTTGCGGCCAACTTGATGTCTGCCTCCCCGCTCAATAATATTCAGTCGCCTGTAACTCAGGCAGTCAATCTTTCCGTCAATCAACCCGTTAACCGGCCCGTTAACCAGCCCGTTAACCAGCCCGTTAATGTGGCCCTTAATAAACCTGTTAACTTACCTGTCAACCAATCAATTAATAAACCTATAAACCATGCTCAGAACTCTACATTACAAGCTCATCACCAAGTTGGAGTTCCGCAAGGAGGTCAAGTGAATGGAAGCGTAAACCCAACTCAATCACATCTGGAGCAGCTCAAACAACAAGAGCAACAGCGGAAGTTGTTACAGCAAAGGCAACAGCAGAAATATTTTAACTTGACTGCTGAGCAGTACGAAAAGTTGAATCCACAACAAAGGCAATTGTTGAAACTACAGTATTTGAGAAGGAAAGCTAAAACTCAACGGTTTTATGAATCAGATCAAGAGCTTTTGAAGAAATACGAAAACAATCCACCTTCACTGGACTTTCACATCCACGAAGAGCATTATAGATTTGGTCACAATGAGAATCTCATACCGAAGAATGACCCTGCAATAAAAGAGTTTCTTAAGTTTGTAGCTAAAAAGAAGATACCGGATGCTCTGATGGAAATAATAAAAGATGGAAACATTCAGCTATATGATGGCAATATTATTTTGAGGATATATGATCATCGGACGATAGAAGATTCACCTTCCCTACCACCTAAACAACAATCGCCAGCTCCGCCTAATAATTCTAAAGAATCAAATGCCACTGTTCAGAACACGGAACAAGGTGCTTCTGCTGCTAATGAGAGTTCAGATGCTAATCGGACGAATTCTTCTGCAGGTAAAACAAACATGAATGTCAACTCAGCTCCGTCGGCTCTACCCGAAAACAAAAATTCTGGAAAGTCTCCGAAAAGATTTAAGGAATATAGAACCATTCTACGCTTGACACAATCAGCACTTTATGAAGATTTCTGTTTGACCACTGATACACAGATGTTTGGTGACTCTTTTGTTTTGACGTATGAAAGTGAAATATTGACAGCCACAACTAGAAGTGTCAATTTGCAGCCCATTAATAATCCGTACCTACAAGATAAGTCTTTATGGCCAACGATGGAAATGGTTGTTCCTCAGTATGATGAAAAGGAAGATCACCTGATATTTCCACACAGAGATGACATGAGAGAATTGATTGATGCTAAACTAAATCACAGGAAAAGAGCTCTTACTTGCGAAAACTATGATTACAAGCCATTACATCAAGACGATTCCCAGTCTAACTCCAAATATGAGAAGCTCATGCTTATTATGGGTAAATCATTGCCTCATAGCAACATTTCCACTAATAAGCAAGTCGTTGAAGTTCCTAGGTTTGAGAGGCTAAGATTTATTGAGAACCTAAGACATCAAAAGCTGGTCAAGAAAGAGAATAATTTAAGAGGCGTATCAAGTATTCAAAGTCCTCCAATTGGATACACAAGCTTTGGCTCAGTAATGGGCAGTATAAACGGTCAAAAACCCTTTTCTTTCCAGAACAAAAACGGTGATAGCTCTGCCGGCGCCGGTGGAGATATAAAATCAGAAGATAAAGGTGGAAGTACATCTTCGACTGCGGCCAACTCCAAGGGTAAAGGTGGAAAGACTAGTGCCGGCAAGGCTGCTACCCCACGCAAAAAGAGCGATAAACCAAAGAAGCCTAGAAAACCTACCAAGAAGCAGCTTGCTGCACAGGCTGCAGCACAAGCAGCTGCGGATGGAAAAGTAGATGGAACTTCAGCTACAATCGCAGCAGAACCACCCAAGAAGAAACGTGCCCCACCCAAGAAAAAGACTACCGCAAACACACCGGTGACTCCGGCAAGCTAGACACCATTAGTTCTTACTTGTGGCCCAATGTTGCCGACGTGCACACTTTATAATGTATTTCTAGCCTATTCTGTTTATTTTTAGTTTTTACTCTTATCATTAAACCTATAATATATTTAATGAAATCCCAGATCATTAAAAGCGTTTCAACTTAGCTGATCTGTACAATACATTAAAAGCTGATACAAATAGTCACGGTCTTTCTTGTCAAAAATCCACAAGCCAAAGGCCTTTCCATTAAAATCCCTGACAATTATTAGTTGATCGCTTTTCTCGATCAAAAGTCCACGATCATCATCTAAATTCTCTTGTGAAAGGTATTTATCTCCCAAAAAGCCTAAGCTAAAATTTTCTGGCTGTGAACGATTGAGCACTAGCAGTCCAAATCTGTAGTACTCACCCTGTTTGGCGTTCAGTATGTCGTCGACATTCACCCTCGTAATATTGTCATCCTTTCCAGTCTTGTCCCATACACTTCGACGTGCATATACACTCACTGGTCCCATATAAGAACTTTTCACCCAATCTTCAGCTTCCTCGTCATACTGGTATATCACACAGTAAGAGGATATGTGGAGGAGTTGTGTAATCAATGGATCGTACTTAGCTATAACGTTAAACGTCAAGGCCTGCTTGTAAATTTCTATCGTTTGTGCGGAATCAGCCCCATCTGCGGCAGCCGTGTTGTCGTTTGTTGTCATGTTTGCCACTTCTGTCATTGGCTTCAACTATCCTAACCATTCTTCCTTTGTTTCTACATCCACCTCTAAGTTAGTGGCAGTTGATTTTGATGCCGAATAAGTAATTTACAAAAAACGTTAAGTCACGTGGTCATTTTTCTTGAACCTTTGTATGGCGTCGATAGTCGGTAGATCATGATTTACTGGTGGTCTTGCCTAGTGTCAATAAGCACTAGTAGAAGGCCTCCGAGGCATGATGCCAAAAGAGTGTACTCGGGACAACAGATTCAAACATCTGACATTCTTTTCTCTGATTTGTCTCTTTTAGGTATGCTATAGACAGGAGAGAGAGAGACACCCAGAGAAGAAACAGATATAATCGTAAAATTGTTCTATATACAAATAGAAAGGTACATCATTATCATTATGCCCTTCTCTGGGCTTGCGCCAAAAATAGAGAAGTGCCGGGATATCAGTAATACTGGAATGACAAGAGTCAAACGAAAATGAATCAATTTTTATCTTCCTTATCCTTTTTTTCTTCTTCCTTGATTCTATCAAATTCTGCCTTCCAGACAGTATTACCTTCCTCCTTGGTAATATCTTTGAATAACACGTCAAAAACATCTTGATACCAATCTGCTGGGACTGGCGTCATGCCTTCTTTAACGTTATCTGGAAGCTCTTTCCAATCTGCCTCGTTACCCTTCGGGAAAATGATTGTCGTAACACCTGATCTCTTGGCAGCAATTGTCTTTTCTTTTAGTCCGCCAATTCTCAAGACCTTACCTGTAAGGGTAATCTCACCAGTCATGGCGACATCTGGTCTCAGAGCTCTGTTCAGCGCAAGAGAGAGGAACGAAGAAGTGATTGTGATACCTGCAGATGGGCCATCCTTTGGTGTTGCTCCTTCAGGACAATGCAAATGAATTTGAGCCTTGTCAAAGAATTTGTTTTCTGGGAAGTTCTTAGCCAGGAACATCTTGGAAAATGAATATGCAATTCTAACCGACTCTTTCATAACATCACCTAATTGACCAGTTCTTTCTAGCTTAGGAGTTGAATCTTTGGTTATCGCATGTTCCAAAACAGATTCAATGTACAGCGCAGAACCACCCATAGAAGTCCAAGCAAGTCCCATCACAACACCTGGAACTGTGGTTTCGTATAGCCTGTCCGCAGTGAAAACTGGTGGTCCGACATAGTCCTTAAGGTTGTCAGCAGAGATTACAGATTTATAATCATCAGGGATGGTAATCTGTGGAACTTCAACTTCTTTCTTAGTTTCTTCGCTGGCTTTGTCCTTTGTAGATAACGGTTCTTCAGACGCAGAAGTCTCTTCCTCAATCTTATCTAAAACAGATTTAGGTTCTGTGGAGGATGAATCCTTTGATGCTTCATCTGCTTTTTCAGTTGCAACATCTACGATTGGGCCATCAGGTAAAACTGATTCTTTTTCTTCAGCCAGCATTTCATCGATTTCCTTATCACCGTAAGCTTCAACTGCATTCAATGCTGCCTTCCTATAAATCTTATCAATTTGCTTTTTCAAATTTCTAACACCACTCTCCCTGCAGTAGTTCTTGATCAATGCCTTGACTGCATTCTCAGTCAAATCAACATTAACATTTTCCAAACCTGCGTTCTTCTTCGCCTCTGGTGCTAAATACTTTTCGGCAATTTTAATCTTTTCATCTTCAATATAGCCTGATATTTCAATCACTTCCATACGATCAAGTAATGGACCAGGGATGGTACTCAAAGTATTCGCTGTGCAAACGAATAAGACCTTCGATAAATCAATAGGAACATCCATGTAATTATCCAAGAATGTAGAGTTCTGCTCAGGGTCCAATAATTCTAATAATGCAGCAGATGGGTCACCACCGTTAACACTATGAGAATGTGAAATTTTATCAATTTCATCAATCAATATCAATGGGTTTTCGGTCTGGGTTTTCTTTAACGCTTGAACAACCCTACCTGGAATTGCACCGACATAAGTTCTTCTATGACCTTTAATTTCCGCAACATCACTTAGACCACCAACAGAAAATCTGTAAAATTCTCTATTCAAAGATTTGGCGATAGATTTACCAATAGAAGTTTTACCGACACCAGGTGGACCAACAAAACAGATGATCTTACCATTTATCTTGTTAAGCAACTTTCCAACTGCAATAAATTCAATAATTCTATCCTTCACATTCTTCAATCCATAGTGGTCTTCATTCAATACCTTCTTTGCTCTCTTAATGTTGTAATTGTCAACAGATTGCTTACCCCATGGAATTTGTGTTAACCAGTCTAAGTAGTTTCTGGTAACTGTAAATTCAGACATGACCGTTTCTAAAGTTTGCAGTTTGTTGATTTCTTCATCATATATTTTCTTCACTTCTTCTGGCATGTTCAACTTTTTCACCCTTTCGTTATACTTAGCAATCAATTTATCCCTACCATCATCGATTCCAAGCTCCTTTTTGATCCATTTCAATTGTTCGTTCAAATGGTACTCTCTGTGTCTCTTTGCCATTCTCTCTTCAATATCTTTTTCAATTTTCTTTTGCATTTCCTTGTTCATCAACTCTTTTTTCAAAACAGTCAATGCCATCTCTAATCTTTCAGATATGTTGGTACATTCGAGAATTTTCTGTAAGTCTGCCTGGTTTCCTGCGGTGACTGCAGCTGCAAAGTCTGCCAATTTTTCAGGACAATTGAAGATATCACTGTGAAGTGAAGCACTAAAGGTTGCAAGCTGGTCACTGAAAGATTTGTTAACTAAGGACATCTCTTTGAGAACATCCAAAATAGCCGCGGTCAAAGAGGTAATGACAGGATCACTTTTTTCAAACGTTTCATCCTCGACATTTGAAACGTTTGCCAAAGTTATAGGGTACTTTTTCAAAAAGGCAGTTGGGTTATCTTCTTCTTCATGCTCGACGATTTCATTATCCTTTTGATTCACCAGATCCGAAGGTTCCAGTAGCTCTTTGTTTTTCATTTCGACAGGCTCGTCGCCCTCCTTTTCACCGGTTATTCCTTCAATAATCTGTTTCTTTGGCTTAACTTCCGCTACTGCGATCTCTGAATCGGCATCAGAGACACTGGCTTTGGATACACTGGAATTGAGAGCTTCTTGAGAAGGTGGGAATAACTCATCAATTCTGATTCTTTTATGAGGGTACAAAACGGTGGTTAAAGTTTCGACACCTGTATCCTTATCCTTGGTATAAACATTTGATGTAATTTGAGCTAAAACACCGGTTTCGAAAACCTGATCTTTCGATTCTATGATATCACTTTCCATGTTTTCATCCTTGAACAAAAAGCAACCGATAAATGGATATTTCTTATCCAAAGATTCCTTGATTGCCTTTATGACATTAACATCGGATATAATGACCGCTTTATAAAAGCCAGGGAATAATGGACGACGAGAGATTGGAAGCGCAACAATCTGTGGATACACTTCAGGAAGTTCTACCATCGTTGAGCTTTTGCTGCTTTTTGGTTTCAATGTGGCGGAAGTTATAGGGCCATCGTTGTCATCGTTTCCTGAACCTCCATCACCTCCGCTGGCAGGTGCAGAGGCTGCAGCACCGGCGGAGGAAGAAGAAGATGGAGTTTTGGATGACTTGTCCGATTTAGAAATCTCTTTATCGTCTTTGTCCTTCTTTTCCTTTGGCGTGTTGTCATTCACTTGGTCGGTTTCGTCTGAATCCTTCTTCTCTTCTGATTTTTCTTCCTTTTTACTAGTATCATCCTTGCTTTCTCCTGTAGATTTAGAATTTTTGGAGAACTTGAGGATGCTTTCGAAATTAGGATCGGAACCAAGAGAAAAAGGAGTGATGTTCTGTATATCTTGCAGTGAAGAATCTTTCCAGATATTCGATATTTTCAAGTTTTGGTGAGTTGTGTGGACGTTATTGTTGCCCGAAGATTCTCTTTTTAAAACTTGCAAAGTGTCATAATTGGATAATCTTGAAGCCGATCTGGTGGAGCTGCCAATTGGTGAGAACAAAAATGCCCTTGGCCTTGACAAGACTGTCTTTCTACAGGCCAATTTCTTGGAGTACCCAAACATATTGTGTATATGTTCCTGGTAGTTGATGGGGATTGATATGAAGCTCGTGTGCCAGCAGAGACGGGTGGCGTTCACCTACAAAGATTAATCAGCGGGAAGAAGAGCAAGCTCTGCCACATCGTGAGGGCAAAATCTATGCAGCCGGTGAGTCCTCAAGAGTGTGGAGCCGAGCATGTTTTTCGACACCGATGAGGGAAGAAGACAGAATCCAAGGGGGGAAAGCTGATGATGGAACTGTCTATCCAGAGGTGGAAGCCAAGCTGGATAGGTGAGAGTTAAACGGAGTAATAAATAGGTGATTTGATGGGTAAATAAATAAATAAGGAATAGAGACTATATTATATAATGCGAGTGGGACACAATTATTTTGGACCAATCATGTCTTCTGGTCTGACCCATTCGTTGAATTGTTCTTCAGTCAAGTAGCCCAATTCCAAAGCAGATTGCTTCAAGGTCAAACCCTTGTGGTGAGCGTTCTTGGCAATCTTGGAGGCCTTGTCGTAACCGATGTGAGGGTTCAATGCAGTGACCAACATCAAGGATTCGTGCAATAACTTGTCAATCTTGGCCTTGTTGGCAACAATACCTTCGACACAGTGGATTCTGAAGGAGTTGGAAGCATCACCAAGTAATCTGATGGAGGACAACAAGTTAGAGATCAAGACTGGCTTGAAGACGTTCAATTCGAATTGACCAGAGGCACCGGCGAAGGTGATGGCGGCGTTGTTACCGAAGACTTGGGTACAGACCATGGTCAAGGCTTCGTTTTGGGTTGGGTTGACCTTACCTGGCATGATAGAAGAACCTGGTTCGTTTTCTGGCAAGGACAATTCACCGTAACCACATCTTGGACCGGAACCCAAGTATCTAATATCCTGGGCGATCTTGAACAAGGAAGCGGCGACGGTGTTCAAAGCACCGGACATTTCGACGATAGCGTCGTGAGCAGCCAAGGCTTCGAATTTGTTTGGAGCAGTGTAGAATTGCAAGCCAGTCAACTTGGTGACTTCTTCAGCAACCTTTTCTGGGAAGCCGATTCTGGTGTTCAAACCGGTACCGACAGCAGTACCACCTTGAGCCAAGAATCTCAAGTGTTCAAGAGCGGTTTCGATTCTTTGGATACCGTTGGTACATTGTTGGACGTAACCGGAGAACTCTTGGCCCAAAGTCAAAGGAGTAGCGTCTTGCAAGTGGGTTCTACCGATCTTGATGATGTCCTTGAATTCCTCGGACTTCTTTTGGAGAGCATCTCTCAAGCCAGTCAATTCTGGCAACAAGTGAGATGAGATCTCGGTGACTGCGGCAATGTGCATCACAGTAGGGAAGGTGTCGTTGGAGGATTGGGACATGTTGACGTGGTCATTTGGGTGGACAGGCGTCTTGGAACCCAAGGTACCGCCCAAAATTTCGATGGCTCTGTTGGAGATGACTTCGTTGGCGTTCATGTTGGATTGGGTACCGGAACCGGTTTGGAAGACAACCAATGGGAAATGTTCCATCAGCTTACCCTCGTAAACCTCGGTTGCTGCCTGTTGGATGGCTTCGGACAACTTTGGGTCCAGAGCACCCAATTCGGTGTTGACCTTGGCGGCAGCCTTCTTCAAGATACCGAAGGATTTGATGACTGGCTCTGGCATTCTTTCTCTGGCACCACCGATCTTGAAGTTCTGGTATGATCTTTGTGTTTGTGCACCCCAGTACTTGTCATTTGGCACTTCGATGTCACCGAACGCATCTCTTTCGGTTCTCTTGGCGATTGGAGATGTAGAGAAGGCTCTAGCGGACATTTTTAATCTTAACGATGTTCTTGCAGCAAGCATATTAGAATCAAACTAAGAGGTTGTGTGGGGAGGGTTGAAAGAAAAAGAGGGAGAAAGTCTGCTAAAAAGGACAGATGGCGGATGCAACGTTCCTAGCCTGTGTGTGTAGCTGAACAGCACCGACCGGCCAACACGCTGCTGCACCAATTGGGCAAACAGGTGTCCGGGCATGGGTCCGACACCCACACACGCACGCACAAAACAGCAGCCGCCGGCTTGACGTGGTGGAGTCAAAGAGGTGATATCGCCTGTTAGTATTTCTGTACTGTACTGCACTGTCTTCTGCTGAGAGCGGCGTCGAAACTAGCCAATTTGCATTGTGCCGGCCGTCTTTTCCGCATACGACAGGAACAAACCTTCGACAACGGACAAA
This sequence comes from Pichia manshurica, assembly GCA_005406165.1. Classification (NCBI taxonomy): domain Eukaryota; kingdom Fungi; phylum Ascomycota; class Pichiomycetes; order Pichiales; family Pichiaceae; genus Pichia; species Pichia manshurica. The sequence goes on along the minus strand of BJFO01000001.1, from coordinate 143,898 downwards.
CACGGAAAAGTGCCGCCGGGCAACGATCCCGCCGCGGAGAAACCCGGAGCGGAGAAACGGTGTTTTCGCTATTCTCGCTGCATAGGCACCCGTGCACCGAGCAAATGCTCCGGGACACTAAATGCCGGGCCGCCGACGCGTCGGCCGACGCGTCGCTTTTTCCTCTCGCATCGGTGTAGGTAAATTTCAATTTGCGCTCAGCTGAGAGGACCATAAGCTAAGCTCAGCTAAGCTCAGCTCAGCTCAGATCGCCAGGACGCCGCCTTAAGGAGGAAGAAACATGACACGCCGCCCCGTCGCCAATTGGCCCTGGCAGCATGTCGTCTCAGACCTGGGTGTCTGTCGTCACACATACCTTTTCGTTTCTGTGTCTTGGAAACAACAGCAAGAACGGTGGCCCGCCCCCCTCCTCCCGTCGCAGAGGAAGTAGAACACACTTCCAGCTAGCCCGAAAGCAGCTCGCCCGCTATATAAAGCACCCGCCCTCCCCCACACGCGGGCCTGGAAACGTCACAGCTTCACCACTCCGCGCCGTCCGTCTGGCCGCCGACTCGGACTTCCCCTTCGAGCCGTGGCATGCTCAGCTTGCCTGCCGTTTGTTCATCTATCTGTCTACACACCTACACATGCTACTGTTGCTTGTTCTCCACGCTGTGGAAGTACTCGAGGATCTGGCCAATGCTTAGGCTCTTGATCTGCTCCTGGAACACGGCGTCCTGCGGCAGCGCCTGGAGGAAACTGTAGAGTTTTGCCGTAATGTCTGTTCCGTCGCCGTCGGAGGGCTTGCTGCTCGATGCGGGAGGGGCCGTCGAAGTAGAGGACGTCGAGGACTGCTCTTTCAACCCGTCGATGACGTTGGTGATCTCAACCTCGTCGCCCTCTCCGGCCTCGTCGTCCTCCGGTGCCTCCTGCTTGTATTCGTCACACTCCCTGATGCCGTCAAACCCGTCCTCCTTGCTTTTCAGGCCGTCCTTGATCAACTCGAATAGCGAATTCTTGCCAAAGGCAGCAGTGTATCGCTTGGAGAGATTGTTGATGGAGTTGATGTCTCCGAACTCCTGCTCCACCCGGAAGTACATCCGGTATAGAATTTTCGACGCGGCCGGGTTCTCCTTGAAGGACTCGAGCGACACCTCGATGGTCTTCTTGAAGTTGGTCATGTCCTTGATGTCAATCAAAAATTGCAGATACTTCCGCACAAAGGAGATCTCCTTGCTGAAATACTGCATCCCAAGCGCAAACGTCCGACTCGCAATCTTGGTCTCGTTGTTGTAGTGCTCAATCATCGCGTATTGATGGAACACGTTCCATCTGATGCCCTTGTACTGCCTGGCAAGCTTGAAAATAACACGAACCTCCTTGATGTTTGACATCCGTTTCACAATCCGCATCAACACAGAATAGCAATACGTGATGAGTCGGTCATCCTTTCTGCTGCTGTTCTCGACCTTCCCGATAAAATCCAGCCACGTCTCCTTCACCTTCTCGAGATCATTGCATGCTTCATAATAATTCGACAGCTGGTATCTCAAAATCAAACTATACGGATTCACCTTAAGACCATCACTTATTGTCTCCAACCCTAGTTTTGCTTGGCCGCACTCTACCAGCTGGTAATTCGAATAGTTGAACCACACCTCAGGCATAAGATAGCAATATTGGATGGATAGATTGTAAACATAATTGATTCGCTTACTCACCTCCTCCTCTTTGAGCTTCAGCTTGTTTTCCCTCTCCCAACTGATCCATGCATTCCACCTCCTGATCTGTCGCAAACTATGCTTTCTCTCGTCCACCTTCTTGATCGATTTGGTCAACTTAATGACTTCGTCATTGAGAGTCTTCAGTTTCAGATAATCACTCTTGCAATCAGATATGATCTTCCTTGACTTGCTCAAATTGAGATCGGTCTCAAATTTAGTGAAGATCTTCCAATTGTCTTCTAAGCTCAAACTTGGATAACTGATCATGTTTTTCAATGCTTTCCTTATCAAATCTTCTCGTGTGGAAACTTCATTCGGGTTAACTGTTTGCCACAGGTAAAGATATTTGAGATAATCACCCCAAATTTCATTACTGCTAAAGAAATCATGTCCAACGGTATCAATCGCAAAATTATAAGCTTTGAGAACGGTACTTCTAGCCTTCTCTCCGTTATCGGGGGTGATGGGATTGATCAATTCCACATAATGCAGATACAATCGCCATAGCTTCACGTTGAAAACTTTAGTCAACACCTTGAAAAAGGAACCTTCAATTTTCTTCTTATCCATTTTCTCAACATCATCTCCTTTCATCATCCATTTGATGTATTCTGTCCATTGATCTCCATCATTAACGTACTGAGATAAGTATAACTCAAAATATCTTTCAATCTTTTCGTCTTTTCCATCGGAAAGAGTTTTCTGAAGAAGATCCACCCATTTTTGATGTGTATAGTCACTGTAATTTTCATCTATCAAATCCTCCTCCGAGGTCTTGGCTTCATTTTCGCCAGTAGCTTCTTTCTGCTCGGCTTCAACTTCTATCTCTTCCCTATCCTCCTCAATCTCCTTTTCGACTTTCTTACTCGATGGTTGGCCCTTAAGATTGTCATTTTCGGCCTTTCTTTTCTCAACTGACATCTTTGCATAAAAGTAGAACTATATTTTACTTTTGGAGATGTCACACGAATTTATCAGCCCTTTTCTAAAAGATGGACAAGCCAAAATAATTTGAAAAGCATGTGTCTAGGGAATTCCACATCGGCCGCACCAGCAAGACTTTGACGCTCCCATGATTTTTTTCAGCCAAGGAGCTTCAAATAGAATCAGTTGCACCATCAAGTTTTCGAAGTTCACACATAAATTAAAGTATTCAGCACAAGAGTTGCCATATTTCCTAACTTATGTCAACGTACGAAATTCACGCGTGGGGAGATGGTACGGAAATAGCACCTTTTGATGTGCCTTCCACTATACTCAAACATTTGATAAATCAACATTCGTTGGATGAAACGTTCAAGATAATTCCAAATTCAAACATCTTTGACTCGGATTCTGGAAGACTACCGATCCTCAAAGGGCCAGGATCCATTCAGATTGAAGGATTTGTTGAGATCTGGAATTTCATATCATCTAACAATCCTCAAATCGGCAACGAAAAGGATGATTTCAGTTCAAGTCCTGCAACTGCGATATTGCGTAAAGCTTACATGGATGAACTTGTACGAAGTTTAGAGACCATAACCTTGTACAATTATTTTGTGGTGAAGAAAAATTACGAGGGATTTACACGTGGTTCATTCAAAGATTATCTCCCTTGGCCCACTCAATACAAGCCGCCACTCGATTTTCGTCATCGTGCTCAAGAAATATGTTTGAATGAAGGCATAATCGATGATGATCAAATTGACCTCGACTACCCTTTATTGGAATCTAACATGGAGGACGAATTACAGCAATTGAGAAAGGAAGAGAAAAATTTACGTGAAACGCCTGTTATCAATGATATGCAAAAGTTACAAATTGAGAAGCAACTGGACATAATAAGTCAGAAAAAATCTGTTATTGCTAACATGCAGTGCATTAAAAAGTTGAAAGAGGTCATTCAGAAATATGAAGAATTGAAAGATACTCTCAATAGTGAGATTTTCCAAAACATACTTTACATTTGCCTCAAATGTAACACCGTGAACCAATTACCGGAAAATTTTGTTCGTAGTTGGCTCCAGCGTGAACGCCCTCAACTGTATGAAAAGATTGTTAATTTGGACATTTCAAGCAGTGGCATCTCTCCAACCGGTAAAATCTCCTTATCGACTGCTCTTTACAGTTATGTCTCTCAAGTCATATAACCATTTATAAAACTTTTCTGTATCACTATCCTTTCTAACTACTAACACTCTTCACACCCCGATGTACATAATAGAAAAGAATTGAACCATCTGAGTCCACAATAGCCATTAGAATTTTATCTACGCTACCCAATTCCTTGTGGTCGGCCTCTTCAATCCCCATAAACACTAAATCCAAATTTTCTAGCGTTATTTTCCTCCTTTTACTAATGGCCAACACATACTCTATTTGTCCTGACTTGGGATTTTCTCCTTTCAATATGTAAGTTTTCGGACTTGGCTTTACACTGACACTGTCAGGCTCTCCCATGTTTTTTTCATTAGTTGAAGTTTCCATCTTTTGATCAACTACCACTGTAGTTATATTGGACCATAATACAGAGTATATCAAATGAAGCTTTACCTTGTTCGCTATTCCTAAGGTATTGAGCATAATAGTGGGAGTCGTAATATGCAGTATTAGTTTTCAGTAGCTTCAAGATACTAATTAATACGCCGACTTGAATTAGCTAGAGGAGAAAGGAGGAGAGGTAGATATGAGTGTCGCATTCCCAGTGAAATTTTCCGCATCTGGCTTCTTTTATGGCTCGACTTATCTGCTGCAGAACCAGCATCAAGGTTGAATGCTGATTGTAATAAATATAACATTATTTAAGGATCTATCTAATTATATTATGTATAGACGATATAAATATTTTTGAAGAAACTGGTCCTAGAAAATCAAGTTCAGACGATGTAATAACTTTCACTTGAGGAATTAATGTAAATATCAAAAGGTAAAGCATCTTGAGATTCAGAGTTGACAACGCTATCGACGCTGACTTGAATACCTTCGGAACCTGAGGCTTCAATCTTCTTCATGTCATCAAAGGTTAGTTCCATTGGGAACAAAGCCTCTTCATCATCCACATTCTTGCATAATATTTCAAAAGACCCTGTCTCGAACTTTAGGAGATCGGTCAGCTTGATATTCACACCATTATCATTGTATTCTAATGCAGCGTTATCATTATCGCTAGATTCGAACGAGGCATTTACAATCGGTATGACAATGAAAACTTCATCCACGTTCTTTGAAGTATCAACTTCGTACTCAAACGTTAAACCGATCGTACCATCGTTGTTGTTGTTAACCCACGTGGTCAACACTATTGGTAACAATCCTGAAGAGCCCTCATCATCAAAAGATTTCTTCGTTGACCTCCATCTCAAAACACCTAAGTTTTGATCGTTCGATGGGAATGGTTTCGTTGGATCTTTAAGGCCAATAATCGAAGAGGAATTAAATAGTTTCTTGTCAACATTTGGATGAGTTTTATATTGGGTAGTAATATCGTTATCGTTTTGAAGAGTCAACTTCACTTGTGCATGCGCCATGGATGGATCATTAATTCTTATTTGCAAGTCACCCTTGACTTCGGCCGAAGTTATGGTACCTTCTCTAGAGATCTGGGCAGAATATTTCTCGTTTATAGTGAGTAAAATACCATTGTTGTCGATCTGAGGCTTAGAACTTTGCTGCTGATGTTGCTGTTGTTGGTATTGTTGCTGTTGGTATTGAGATTGTTGTGGTTGTTGTGAAGGCACTCTTCTCTGTGGGGCAGGCGTGCTCACCAATAGCGGTTGGGAGTCGCCCAATGCAATAGACTTCTTGCCCAACTGCATGCCACCTCTCCTATTCTGGTTTTGTAGCGGAAGGGAGGATGATGGTTCCTCCGCGTAAGTAGTATAGTCGTCTCGATCGTTTGAAACTGGGATAGGGTTGTAGCTTTGAACAGGCTGAGAGTATTGATCTATACCTTGCATATTACTCTTTTTCATCATTTCCTTAAACTGTAATTCTACAGCCTTCTTCTTACTTGCCTCTGCTGCCTCTAGCTCCTTGTTTCTTTCAATAATTTCCTGAATTCTTTCCTCATGGGAGTCCATTTCCAAGAAGTTAATCACTTGACTTGATGTTAGGTTTTCCTTGTAGCCCAAACAGATTATTTCGTCAAAAGCGCTAAGAAGCTCAAAGCAGTTCTCATAGATTTCCTTTTCATCGACAGTTCTGAGTATCGACGTAATGGATTGCGCAAATAAATGTAACGTATCAATGTCTTGCAAAATATTAGAATGTTTGTTGGTGATGAGGACAACGTAGAACTCCTCCAACGGTTGATACATGTATCTCACATATTCATCTTCGACTGCGGTGTGTTGAGATTGTGTAGAATCCGAGAGCAATGTAGGGAAATTTGAAAGCAACGCCGTCACCCTTTCCTTGGTCAATTCTCTGAATTGTCTGGAGATAATCAACTTGCCACCATGGGTACAAACAGAAGCGGCTAACACGACCATTGTGATTCACTTAAAATTATTATACACTTTTTGATTCGGGTTAACGAGTTGAGAAATTATCAAAGGAACTTCAAGATTCTAATCCTGTGCAATCCTCTGAAGCTGAAAAATCACAGACACGTTAGCTGGTGGGAAATTCGGTTTAACTGTGCCCTAGCAATTGAAGCTACGCCCACTTGCGCCCAAGACCAACCCCTTCTTGTTCCAGGCTCACCAGATCAAAACAACGACTCTGGTGCACTCCAGCCAGCACGTATGCGTTGTCCTCGGCGAGCAGGCAAGGAGGTAAAGGGAAAAAAAACGCCAAACTCTGGCGTCGATCGACTGTGGTGCACGGGTGACTGGAATAGGATAGATTCTGGCATGAATCTATTTTCCAAATGTGATGAGAAAAGATAAGTAAGTCATGATTTTTCACAATGAAATCTCTTCAGAAATCTGTAAAAAAGTTGCTGAAATTTCCCCATATTTATTGAAGATAATATTACGGACACCACTTCATGAAGACAGATTATTATGAGCTTCTTGGAGTGGAGCAGACTGCCACTCATATAGAGCTGAAAAAGGCTTATAGGAGGAAGGCATTACAGTTGCATCCTGATAAGAATCCTGACGACGTCGAAAATACCACACGACTCTTCAATGATGTCCGGGTCGCTTATGAGACTTTAAGTGATCCACAGGAACGCTCTTGGTACGATTCCCACAAATTTCAAATTTTGATGGAGGATGGAGATCGAGACACAGGTTTTGGATGTTCCGAGGACGATGGTGATAACTACGGCACATACTATGCAGGTACTACTGTGGAAGATATTGAAAAATATTTTAACGGAAACCTTTATCAAAATTTCAATGATTCGATAAATGGGTTTTACAGCATAGTGTCAGTATTGTTGGACAAGATTGCATCAGAAGAAGTTTCAGCTGGGAAGGAGCAAAAATTACCGGGGTTCCAGAGCTTCCAGGACGATACCTCCTTTGCGAATGTTTGTGATCCAAAGGAATTACTGTACCCTCGTATGGGCAATTCCAAAACTGACTTTGAACTGACCAGAATGTTCTACAAGGTTTGGGGCAATTTCCAAACAGTGAAAACCTTCAGTTGGGCCGATGAGTACAGATACTCGACTGCCCCTGATAGGAGAACCAGAAGGATTATGGAAAAAGAGAATAGGAAGTTGAGAGATCAGGCGAGAAAGGCATACAACGATATTGTTAAAAAATTCATTTCATATATAAAAAAGCTGGACCCCAGAATGGATCCAAATATAAGGAAGAAGTATGAAAAGCAACAACTCGCACGAAAAAGGGAAGAATTGAAGAAGCAGGCTAAATTTGAGAAGGAAGAGCGACAGAGACAGCGGCAATTATTCGAAGAGCAAGACTGGCAAACTGTTGATCCAGACGATTTGGCTGAAATTGAAGCCCAACTAGATAAGATCTACGAGGAAGAGAGGAAGATAAATGGTCAAGAATCCGACGATGATGAGCAAGACGGCGATCTTTTTGAATGTATAATCTGCAATAAAGTCTTCAAGAGTGAAAAGCAGTTTGCAGATCATGAAAGGTCAAAGAAGCATTTGAAGCTTCTCAAACAGCTACAATGGGAAATGAGGAAAGAAGGAATAGAACTAGGACTAGACCACGACGGTTACATCAAGGAAAATATTAAGGAAACGGGTGCTAACAGTGATGCTGACGAAAGTTTTGATGAGTTCGACGATGCTCTGGAATCTTTGAGTGATCTGGATGACTTAACTAATGAGGAATTACAATATATTATTGATCAACAAATTCAACAGGAAAATGAGAAAAATGACATTAGTGAGGCACAAGAGGAAGAGGATGATAATCAGGACTCAAAGAGTATAGTGGATGATCAGGTTGATGATGATATATATGGGGAAAGTGAAGATTATATTAAGCCAAGCACAGCTGAGTCTCAAGGATCCAAAACGGATAAAAAACTAGAAGAGTTGTCGAAAATACTGAACGGCATGGGGTTAGAATCGGAAGATGATGATGACTGGGGAGCATCAAAGTCAAAAGTAAAAACAAAAGCAAAGAAGAATAAAGCTAAATCCAAGAAACAGATACCGAAACCGGCTTTTGACGAAGATATTTCTCATGCCTCCCACATGCTCAATGATACAGAGAAATGTTCAGTTTGTGGCGAGTCGTTTGCTAGTAGAAATAAGCTTTTCCAGCATGTAAACTCAACAGGTCATGCTGCTCCACCAGCTAAAGTCAAGAAGGGTAAAAAGAAAGACAGAAAGAAGTAATTCATATATATAGATGTACATAGCTAGTACTAAAAGAAGAATAGCATACATTATTTTAGAGAATCAACAACAATCTCGGGTGATGAAAAATTACTGCAGGTGCGCTTAAAATAAAAAAAATATGATGATTGAGGCCAACAGGAATCGAACCTGCAACCCTTCGATCTGGAGTCGAAAGCTCTACCATTGAGCCATAGCCCCATCATTGATAATGTTACGGATCCGATACAAGAAGATAATCCTGCTCCCTTGGACGACGATCCGGGAATAGCTCAGACAGCACTAGATCACGATAACTCCGGGTCACCAGAAGACCGGTAATTCCGGGAGATCCCACGATGATCAGGAGGGGTATAAAAGACAGCTTTTATTCCCCAGAGACGTGGTACGGATTGTGACCTAGATGAGGAGTACCTTAAAATAATATATAATTTAACAAGCTAACATTAATCTAAAGAAAGGTACCTGGTTTAGGTAAGAAACCTTAAATAGATTCTCTTTGACTTACGGTCTTGTAAGTTGTCTCAGATCCAACCCGTAACACTTGGTAGCACCGGTTGACGAATCTGTTAGAGAAGTGTTAGAACTCTTAAAGTGTCGACAGATCCTTTTGATTACACAGAGCTCAAAGAAGCTTTGGAAGATACAATTACACAGGGACGGACACAAAAAATGGGTGAGAAAGAGGAATGGTCGGAAAAGATGATGAAGACCATCACGGAGGTAGCGTTACAGGCTATCCGTGAGTATCATCAACCGGAACGTAGTGTGAAACCTGAAATTCAGACGTACCGGGGATCTAGGAGACCAGAGGCATTAATTGCATTCCTGTCTAAGTTGGAAAATGCATTCCAGATAAAAGGATATGTATCGGACCAGCAAAAAATCACCTATTTTGCAAGACACCTGGAGGACAGTGCACAAGTCTGGTGGAACGCATTTCAAGGAAAAGCGTTGGAATGGACTTATGAACACGTCATAGTTCTTTTCAAGGAGGCTTTCTTGGACGCCAACTATGAAATCACTTTAAAAAAGAGGCTGTTTGCGAGTAAACAAGTGGGCTCAGTGGCTAGCTATGTATCGTTCTTCCGGGAGACTTTACTCCAGCTAAAAAACGACTATGCCAGCAATGAGCTCTACAAGGACTTGTTCCTTTTCGGGTTGAAACCATTTGTGGAGAGCCAAGTCAGAGCGCAACAACCAACATCTTTGGAGTCAGCTATTACTATAGCGTTAGAGATTGGAAGCGTATCAGGCAGCACGAAAGGGACAGGGGGACATACCTCAAAAAGATTTAGAGAAACCTCTCATGGAGAACCAATGGAGGTTGACCAACTTGAAATCGATGAAGTGGATATCCAGAATGCAAGGGAGAAAAGGTATGACAAGTATAAATGTTATTATTGCCAGCAATATGGACATGTGAAGAAGGACTGTACTAAACGGTTAAAAGATCGAGGACAGTCTATGTAGGCGACCTAATGGATTGTCCGGAAAATAATTTTAAGGTCGAGGTTGCTGAACCATTAACATTACCATTGAAATTGGTTTCAGGAGATGAATTCACCGCAATGGTTGACTCTGGAGCCAGCTGCAATATGGTATCAGAAAGATTTGTGAGTAAACATCAATTGTGGGATTTTACCAAACCAATCAACAAGATAGCCATAACTGCCTCAGGTGACATATTGAAAATCATCGGTATTTTATCAGTTAGATCTCGCATTGGAATTAGGAGAAGTCATACTTTTAAATTTATAAGTTACATAGTCAGTGGTATTAACAAAGATTGTTATTTAGGATTACCATTTATTAAAAAGTATAAACATCTAATTCCCTTCGAGAAAGTGAAAATTAAGAAGGCTGGCGAGGAAATTTCGCCCGAACAGATAGAAGCGGTCACAAAGTTAAACGATGAGCCCCGAAGTGACCAGGTTGAAACAAGCTTAATTGACAGAACACACTACTTAAGACTACTTAAGAATAATGGAGGAGGTATACTTCTAGTACAAAACAAATCAAATGATCAGGACACCAAAATTGATATTCAGACTGTAATGGTGGACGTTCCCATGACAGGGATGGAACGTAAGCGGGAGAGAATTCTTCAAAGATATTCGAAGACAGTAACTAATGAGGAACCAAAGAATCTACCCCCTAGAAGAACTATTGATCACCGAATTACATTGCTAGAAGAAAAGAAACCGATTCATCGGAATCAGTATCGACTTTCCTTTGAAGAGAGAGTGGAATTGGATACACAAGTCAACCAATTATTGGCTAAAGGATTCATTAGACCTAGTGAGTCACCATTTAACGCCCCAGTGTTATTTGTTAAAAAGAAAGATGGAACACTAAGGTTATGTACCGATTTTAGGTTACTCAATGAAGCCACAGTTAAAGACCGGTTTCCATTACCTCGGATAGACGAAATATTAGATGTGGTGGGCAATGCTAAAGTATTCTCTAAATTGGACTTACTCTCGGGATACTTTCAGGTGAGAATACAACAAGATGACATATCAAAGACCGCATTCAGTACTAATACAGGGCATTTTGAGTGGGTAGTCATGCCATTTGGGTTATCCAATGCACCAGCTACTTTCCAACGATTCATGAATCGGGTATTGCAACCGTTTTTGGGAAAGTTCGTTATGGTTTATTTGGATGATATTGTAATTTACTCAAACTCCGTTTTCGAACATGAGAAACATTTGCAAATGGTCTTGGATATACTAAAGAAAAACTCGCTGGTGGCTAAAAGGAGCAAGTGTGCCTTTTTCTACAGTCAAATTAGCTTTTTAGGTTTTATCATCGGCGGAGGGAAGGTACTGACGGATCCAGAAAAGATCATTAAGGTAAGCAATTGGCCAAGACCGAGAACGGTCAAGGATTGCCAGAGTTTCGTAGGACTTACAGGATTTTACCGAAGATTCATTAAAGATTATGCCAAGATTACGGCACCTTTACAAGATTTTATTACAGGAAAAACAAAATGGGCAGAACCACAGGATGAGTCATTTCGAGTCATAAAGGAGAAAATGGTTTCAGCACCAGTTTTACAAGCACCTATATTTAAAGAGGGTTATAAATTCCGGGTCACCACGGATGCGAGCGATACCTGTCTCGGATTTGTACTAGAACAATTAGACGATAAAGGGAAGCTGCTGGGCGTCATTCAGTACGGTTCTAAGAAATTAGTTGGAGCCGAATTAAACTACCCCGTAAGGGAAAAGGAATTCTATGCGGTGATTACCGCGTTAAAGAAGTTCCGAAGTTATCTCATGTATCGGAGGTTCTTAATATGTACTGACCATCACTCGCTAATTTATTTGAAACAGCAGAAACAAGTGAATTCGGGCAGACTAGCAAGGTGGCTAGACTTCCTAAGCCAGTTCGAATTCGACATACAGTACATTCGGGGTAAAACCAATTCCGCAGCAGACGCATTATCCAGGTATCCAGACATACCTAGGATTGAAACATTATCAGTGACGGGATCTGAAACTCGTATGAGTATGAACGAGGATTTGAAAAGAAAAATCGTGGAGGGATACCCATCGGACGAAGAGTTTGGTCATATATACGAGATCTTGTTACATCGGCGAGAACCCCCTCCAGAATTACAGCACCATATTCAACATTTTACTATAGATGAAGAACTACTACTCTATAGGGCCATCAAAGGAGAGGAATTTGTCCGGATATGTATACCTGCCCAAGGGACATTGCGGAAAGACTTGATCGGTCAATGTCATGATGGTCCCACAGCCGGACATTTTGGAGCATTCAAAACATACGAGATGCTGGCTCGGTCATTCTATTGGAATCGTATGATCAAGACGGTTAAGCGGTACGTGGCTACATGTGATGTGTGTCAACGATCCAAATCCACGAACGTCGCCACACAGGGTTTGTTCAAGCCACTTCCGGTACCGATTGGTCGCTGGACCGACATTACACTAGACTTCGTTGGTGCATTACCAAAGACAAGGACAGGATTCGATACAATTATGGTCGTAGTAGATCGATTATCCAAAAGGGCTCATTTCATTCCTACCCGAAAAACACTCAAAGCATCAGGAGCAGCTGCTCTCTTTATGGACAACATTTTTCGGTTACATGGTGTACCAAGACGTATTGTATCAGATAAAGATATCAGGTTTACCGCTAAATTTTGGCGGACGGTCCATGCACAATTGGGTACTTCTATTCTCTTCAGTACTACTAACCACCCACAAACGGATGGACAATCCGAACGTACAATACGAACGCTCATCCAATATCTGCGTGCATTTTGCAAACGAGACGTACTGAATTGGGATAAGTTCCTCTTTGCGGCGGAATTCAGTTATAATTCTACATATCATGATGGCATTAAAGATGTTCCATTCCGAGTCGACCTAGGATATATTCCAGATAGCCCCAGTTATGTGTCCACCGCCAATGTACTACGGTGGAATAATTCAGCGGATGAATTTGTTAAGGAATTACGGGCGATTCTTTTGTCTACACAAGATCAGATGGTAGGTACCCAGGCACAAACAGAACGACAGGTCAATAAGCATCGGTCCCAGGCACCTTACAAGGTGGGAGACTTAGTACTTGTACACAAAGACGCGCTCATCCATGCGTCTTCTACGACCTACATGAAACTGCACCCTGCCTATTTAGGTCCATGTCGGTTAGTTAAAAAACTTAATGATAACGCATTTGAAGTGGACCTACCTTCTCATGTCAAGAAGCATAGAACCATTAACGTTCAGTGGTTTAAACCTTATAACGAGCGAGATGAGGCATACCCAAAACAGCCACCAGAGCTGGATGGCGATATTATGGCCCGGTTGACGGAGATTACTGGCATCGCAGGTTTTGACTATGCTAAACGGAAGGCTTATGTTTTCTGGCGAGATTGTCCTCCTGGAGCTAGCTCGGCGATTACTTATGAACAATTCGACTCTATCCCGACTGCCTTACGTACATCTCTTATCGAAGAGGCACGGTCGATTGGTGCTGGCCGTGAGGACACGTCCAAAGCTTTAGGGGGGGCAAATGTTACGGATCCGATACAAGAAGATAATCCTGCTCCCTTGGACGACGATCCGGGAATAGCTCAGACAGCACTAGATCACGATAACTCCGGGTCACCAGAAGACCGGTAATTCCGGGAGATCCCACGATGATCAGGAGGGGTATAAAAGACAGCTTTTATTCCCCAGAGACGTGGTACGGATTGTGACCTAGATGAGGAGTACCTTAAAATAATATATAATTTAACAAGCTAACATTAATCTAAAGAAAGGTACCTGGTTTAGGTAAGAAACCTTAAATAGATTCTCTTTGACTTACGGTCTTGTAAGTTGTCTCAGATCCAACCCGTAACAGATAAATAGAGGAGTAACTTTTGGTTGATTTTTAATTTCTCACGTGATACACACTTTACATTGATTATGTTTATAAATTTGGCCGTTAGTTTTATTTTACAAGACATTAGGGATAACGGCAAACAAATTACCCTTTTGAAAAGTAATGAGCTTTGACCTCATATTCTAATTATAATTACTTGAAGCTTCGTGTTTCTAATTCGTTTTATAGAGAGTTAGAATTAAAAGAAGATATGTAGACGAGATTGACGAATAATTAAAATTAACTAACATTAATTGTATACTAGTAAGGATTGAAAGAGATCCTTATTTAGCTTACATAATTTCCGGAGCCCTGTCGGGATCATTATATTTTTTTATCAATACGTGTTTTTTACAATAGAATCACATAAACGTTGTTTGAATAAGAATCCTACGTAGATTAATAGTGCAAAGTGTTGAGGTAAGATATCGAAAGTCATTAGGATCCAGATAAAAAATGCTGTACATGGTGAAATACGTTATCAGGATAAAAGATATGGAATCATGCGGCATTGCAAGATAAGGAAAAGATCCACATGAAAATTTGGCATCAAGTAATCTAAAACCTGTTAAGATAACAGATGTCCCGAGAATATAAATAGGAGAAAAAATCTCTCCTAAATGTTTAGATTACTAGCTATTAGATTTCATATAGGTATTTTGATTATGTAACAAGAATTTGAGATAATGAATATTTTTACTAGAATAGCTAGACTTCAACACAAAGATCATAGAATTACTATTTTAATACAAAGTTGTTGCAATGGAATACTGTAACGTAACATAGTACATAGTAAGCAACTTACAACATATATATATAAGGTGTGTGATTAGCTCAGGAAATATGGCAGGACTTCATATATTCCTTTGAAATGAAAACATTTGCATAAGGTAAATTTTCTCCAAAAACTTACGTAAGCGACACATGGAGTTCACAAACATGAAGTATTAGTTAACAATGCTCATGGTAATAAAAATTATAAACGAGCCTTATATACCCTCAATGCGGTTCAATCAATTATACTACATTTATCCAGGTAGCTTCATCAAATAATATTTCGGTATTCTGAGAACTCAAGACATAGCAGAAAGTTTTCTAACCAACAAAAGCCTGGTTAGCTCAATCGGTAGAGCGTTTGACTCTTAAGCAGTGGCAATCAAAAGGCTGCGGGTTCGAGCCCCGCATCGGGCTTTCTTTTTTAATTTTTTTTGCTTTTTTACACAGTTATTTTATAGTGAATAGAAGAAGTTCAGAAAATTGTATATCTATTAAGCATGGAAGCCGATGAGTGGTCGGAAAGAAATGAAGTCGGAATAAAAGAAAACTAAAGAGTAATTAGAAAGATAAATAAACGTAGAAATAAACATATAAAGGAAAAGTTAGGATGGCTTAATGTATCAGACCTTTTCGTCCTGAGGATAGCTAACTTCTTCGGCACTGGAAACAGCCTCAATACTTTCGTCTTCCAAATTACTTTTTGGACCATGATAGTATTTGTACTTGTAGGTAAAGAAGAAAATGATGGATAATATCCAAACACCACCTGTGATAACAACACAATAGTTCATGTCTTCCTTAGTGACGGTTTTAGTTGCAGGGAAACACACTAGCACCATAATAAAGGCCCCCCATGCACAGGCAGTCCAACCAATGATGGGTGAGAACACAGGACCAAGATAGAAACTACCTGGGTTGAACTTGTGCTTGCCGAAGGTAAGTTTGAGGAAGATCGGAGTACACCATGCAAGATAGTTACCAAGGACACCAAGAGAGAACAAAGCATTAGCAGCAGCAGAACCTGCCAAACAGAGACATCCAATGGCCAAAGAGATAAGGCAAGCCAAGATAACTGCTCTGATTGGGACTCTAAGTTTTTTGTTGACAACTTTGACGATGGAACAGAATGGTAAACCGTCATCTCTGGCAAAGGCCCAAATCTGTCTAGAAGCTGCAGTGATCAACGAGGAGCCCATCAACCACTGGCACGCAGCCATCAAAGACATGAAAGCAATAGCCCAATGTCTTCCCAAGGAGTCATAAATAACCTGAGCCATAGGAAAACCTGTGTCCGTTTCAAGCACACTGCCGACGTCTGGGTTCATGCATGCCGTCGTGCAGATTAAGATGAAGAATCCTAAGAAGCCACACGCAGTGATGGAACCACAGATACCGATTGGGACACCGTAGGATGCGTTCTTGGCTTCTTCGGACATGTGGACACATGAGTCGAAAGCTCCGATCGTCCAAACCGCCGTCATGAATGACAAGCAGAATTGCCAGCCGATAGGCCAATCTGCATAATTTTGTACTTCGCCGAAGATGAAACCTCTGCTGTTAAATTCATGTCTGTTGACTCTTGTTCCAATAGGTAAGGCAATGAAAAATAGTACTAAAAGACCAGTGTGACAGATGGAGGAAACAGACTGTAACATGGCAACGTTTTTCGAGGAAAGACAGGTGACGATAGCTCCTGTGATGACACAACCTGCAAAGACACCATAGGTTTTTCCTGTGGTTATATCGAAGTTACCATCCTGAGTGAGGTAGACAGCAGCTAGGATTTCTTCAGCATCACCATAGAAGACGGAGACGGCACCAGAACAAAGAGCCATGGTGTTTGACAACCCAATGACGAAGGAAAGGGGAACCCTCCATGCCTCTGGAGCATAATAGAAGGTCCAATAATATAAACCCCCGGATGTTGGAATAGCGGATGCTAATTCTGACATAGAAATACCGATAGTCAAGATGAAGATGGATGCTACTGCCCAGGACCAGACAGCACCTGCCGGACCTGCCGATAGAGCTGTACCCAAAAGGGAGGCCACAGAGGGAAGAATACCCATAATACTATAGGCGATACCGAAAATCTGGAAAGTAGAGAATCTTCTCTTTAACTCCTGCTTGTATCCGATTTCTGCTAACAAGTCATCGTCGTCGTCGACAACTTTGGCATCGATTGCTCTTAAATTCGAAGCTCCTGTGGCGATTTCATGTATCCTTGACTGCGCCGAAGTGATAGGGGAAAACCCCGAAGTCTTTGGGGCTAGCTTCTCAGTCATTGTTGTTTCAAATGGTACTGGTGTTTGGAAAAGACTGCTTGCAGAGAGAGAAGTAATCCAGAAAGATATAGGATAGAAGGTTTCTGTTGAACGGGGAAACCGGGGGTGTTACGAGGGGGGTATATATAATTGTCACAAAAGTAAACTTAAAAGTAGAGACCGTTGAGCCTATCAGGAAAGTAGGGCGAGACAGAGAAATGCACTAGAAGACAGATAAGGACTTGGCCATAGAGATCGTTCGTCTGCCTCCAGCGGTAGCGGCGTAGGCTGCTGCATTGTGGGGGCATAATACAAAGAAAATCGAGGACGCACCCAGGTCCAAGATAAGCAGGCAGCCGCCAGAGATGGGCAAAGATAATGCCACACGGCATCTGCCCATCGCAGACTCAGCATCTATCTTTAAGCGTCCTTGCAGGGCGTTTATCAAGAGCAATAGGAGCAATACAGTATGTTCTCCGACGCTTGCTGGGTCAAGAAAAGGGCCGGTCACATGATATGGCTGTGTACGTTTTGTGTGATATACAAAGTTAGACATGCCGCCAAAGACTTAGCGGCTACAATTGTGGTTGAGAGCAGAGTATTGGGTTCTGTGCTATCTAACGTCGACTGCAGGATGGCGTCCCTTGTTGGGTCAGTTGCCGTCAGTTGCCGTTAATTCCTGTTTTCTCTTGGCGGCCTATTGTGGTCCGTCTCTGTGTCTTCTGTTCGTTTTCATCTTGTACTGAATTTCGCTGTGCCGCCACCGTTGCCCGCCCCATCCCCAATTTCTTGCTGTTTGTGTTCGCCATCTTAGCCACGTTCTTATCTCTCGTCGCAGAGAAAAAGAGAAGGTGAAAGATAAGAGGCCGTTGTCGAGGAAGATAAGCCCTTTTAGGAAAAAATTTCCGTGATTGGGAAACTCTCCGCGGCAACCTGGAAAAGCGTCGACCGACGCAAGAAGATTACGTAATCAAAACTTTTTTTTTTTTTTGATTATTTTTCACTTTTTATTTTTATTTGTGGAAAGCTCAGCGAAATTGGCGAGGAGGTAAAAATGAAAAGGGAAGGATGGTGACGCCAACGTAAAAGGACTGACAGGGAGAAACAGGAACCATGCACGTGTAAGAAACAAGGACATATTTCAGGACCGCTAGCTAGCGCAGGGGACAAGGACAGACAAGTAACATGTCGACCAACACATTTCTCGCAGTGACGCCTGGACTGGCTGGTCAAAAGCTTCAGCAGCCGCAGCAGCAACAGGCGGCAACAACAGGTGCAGACGCCATTAAGATGTTCCCGGTGGACCCTGTCTCCACCTCGAAGCAGGAAGCGAAGTTCATTGAGAACAATAAGGTGTTGCGGAATGAGCATCAATTCACATACCACAATATCAACGGGTTGAACCACCAGGGAATCAAGCAGCTGGACCGTATCAAGATGTCGTTTGAGTCTGAGTTGATGGACGAAGTCAAGTACATTCTCAACTTGCTCATTGTGCTATCGAACAACAACCCGGCCAAGATCAACTTGAAGAAGGATTACTATTTCCTTATTGATCATCTCCTCAGGTACCTGCAGGACCCGCAGGTTGAGATTGATGTGAAGATCGACTGCTTCTTGATCATCAGGAATCTCATCCAAAACGTCGACAACTGTCAGGTCTTGAGCTTGAACATTCAGTTGAGAGAAATCATTCTTTCCTTTCTTGACATCTACCAGGATTCTATCAACCATTTGAACTTCTTCGAAAATGACCAGTTTAAAGAGTTGATCAAGTATAGTCTCGACATCATCGAAAACATCTCTTCGTACCTCAGTCCGATTCACGAGGACGACGCCATCTTCAACAAGTTGATTTTCATCTTCAAGATCAACAACGACAAGAACACTTCGATTACCATTCTCCGATCGATTAGCAGGTACATGTACGGTTCCTCGCCAAACGACGACGACTTTAACAGCACAATCGACGCAAAGGAGGCTTCTGTTGCCTCTGCAGGAGGTAATACCGGCAACGCCAACGGCAACCACAGAAACAACGATGCGAGCGTGTTGATCGACGACGAGTTCTTGAACAAGACGCTTGGATTCTTGATCCTTTCGAACAACAATAACTCCATAGACGACGAGATTATCCTAACCTCACTCGACTTCTTGATCCAGTATCTCTCAATCAAGGAGGAAAACCTTATCATGTTGATCAACAAGGACTTAAATCGGAAGCTCATTCTCGAGAAGTTGCTTCCTCTCCTCATGGTGTACAAGCAAAATTACAAGACTGAGTTCAACATCCAGAACTTGAACTACCTACGACTCTACAAACGGGTGCTTAAGAAGGAGGACCTCAACACAACGATCCCGAACGTGCAGTCTGATGAAGCTGTGTTTAAGGACTTGAATAAGCTGAAGGAGCCACAGAGAGCAACTTCCTGGCTCCGTTGTTGCTTCAAACCGAATAAATTCAGCAGCATCACGCAGATAGAGCTCTGGAGGGCGTACGAGAGCCAGTTCAACAAGAAGAAATTGCTTCCTGCCGTTGAGTTCATCAAAAATGTTCAGTTTGCCTTCCCGCAGAGCAAGGCGAAAGTCGTCCAGCTGCCGAACAACGAGGGCCGCAAGTTCATCATCGAGGGCATTGAGCCCCGCGTGGAGATCGTCAGTCTCGAAACGGGCAAAAACGACGCTTTGATCAACTACAACAATGAGTTGATCAACAACCCCTCTAAGTTCTTCAAGCCAGAGCTCGATCGCAGCGAGCAAGTCGAGATCGAGAAGTTCAACTACGGCTTCAACGACTACCTCAAGCTTAACGAGATCAACATCAGCACTTGTCTGCTCATCAAGGAGATCCTAAAGTACCCACTCGGCGTCGCTATGCTCCAGCACTACAAGTTTGAGTTCGTACAGAATTGCATCTATGTACCAGACTTGCTCAACTACATCTACCACGATATCATCGCCGTTCTATGACGCGACACATATTTTGTCGCGGTCGGCGTTTTTCGTGCTCAGCTTTTTTTGAATTTTTCCTCCCTGGCAAAAAAGCGGGTCGACTTTTCCCTCATTTTCGTGCTCAGTGGCAAGACTTTGTTTCTTCTGAAGAAGGAGAGATGAAATAGCCGTTTGTAAATGTATTCTATTGTAATCTAGACAGTCCGATTGTTCAGGCAACAAGTTGGTATTCCGCAGACAGCATGTCTTTTACGTTGCCGTCGTCGCTGGCGAAGATCAGAGTTCCTCGGGTACACCACACCTGGGCCAACACGTACCAGTGTTCGCCACAGTTCTACTTCCAGCCAAAGTGCTTGGAAGACATTCGGAACCTCGTCAATACGGCTCGCCAGTTCAACAAGAAGATCATGGTTGTAGGGTCGGGTCACTCACCGTCGGACTTGACGATTGTCTCTAACCCGATCAACGAGTGGCTTGTAAACCTGGACAAATTCAACAAGTTTCTTGATGAGAAGCCATCGCCTGATGGAAAGTACACCGATGTGACGGCACAGGCTGGAATGCGTGTTTACCAGCTGAACGAAATCTTGGAGTCGAAAGGGTTGGCAATTCAGAGTTTAGGTTCGATTTCGGAACAATCTTTGGCCGGGATCATTTCGACGGGGACGCACGGCTCATCGCAGTATCACGGGCTTGTTTCGAGTCAAGTTGTCAACCTTAAGCTTATCAACGGCATGGGTGAGTTGGTCAATTGCAACTCCCATGAAAATCCGGACGTGTTCCGGGCGGCGTGTCTTTCTCTGGGGAAAATTGGTCTCATCACTGAAGTCACTTTAAGAGTTGTTCCAAAGTTTCAACTGCGGTCTGTGCAAGAAGTGATCAATATCGAGACTCTCATAGAGAAATTCGACTCCATCTGGACATCGGACGAATTCATCCGTGTATGGTGGTTTCCTTACACAAAGAAATGTATCCTTTGGAGAGCGTCGAAAAGCACGGAACCAATTTCTCTACCCCGCAAGTCGTGGTACGGTACCTTTTTTGGTAGACTTTTCTACGAATCTCTGTTGTACATTTGTGTTCGCTTTTTGCCGAAATTGACTCCTTATGTCGAAAGATTCGTTTTCTCCAGACAATACGGCCTCATCGAGACGTTCAACAAGAACGGAGACGTTGCTGTGCAGAGCTCAGTTGACGGACTTAACATGGACTGTCTCTTCCACCAATACGTCGATGAATGGGCATGTCCGTTGATCGGCGGACCAGACATCATCAGACTGTTGGCTAACTCCATCGAAGAGGGGAAGAAGTCAAACGAGTTCTATGTGCATTCACCTATCGAGATTCGTTGCTCCAACACGACGTTGCCACCTATAGACGAATCTCAGCAAGATCTCTCAAAGAGGAAACTCATTGACAAGGGTCCTATCTACGGAAACACACTGAGACCGTTCCTAGACAACACCCCGAAATTGAATTATCTCCCGGTTGACAAGGTGACGAACTCTCAACTCACACTTTACATCAATGCCACGATCTACAGACCGTTCGATTATCCGACCGATTACAAACGCTGGTTTCACGTCTTCGAAGAAATTATGGAGGCTGCAGATGGCCAGCCACACTGGGCAAAGAACTACGATGAGACGATTGTCACAAAGGAAAAGATGATGGAATGGCATGGCGAAGATCTTGTCAAATGGCAGAAGGTAAGACAGCAGACCGACCCGGCAGGCGTTTTTCTTTCGGGAGAGGCCTGGCTCCGCCGCAATGGGATAGTCGAAGACACTTTCCTTGAACCTGTCTCTTCTACTACCTCCACAGTCTCGGCCAGGACTGAAAAGGATCGGGAGTCGGTGGAGTGAAGAAGACAGACAATAAAGACATTAACGACGCCAGAGAAGTTGAAGAAATTAATGAGGGAAAGCCGAAAAAAACATGCCGCGTTTTGTTTACTTTCTCTTTCCTCATAGAATAGACATATCTTTTGTCTCTGTAAGCTCTATAGAAACACGTATAGAAAACTAGAATATAGACCCTGTTACAGTAAGTATAGCTATAACCTGAGCATGTCATCACCGTTTGCTGCCTTGGACAGACACAAAAAGAAGCAGTCCAAGAACAGCAGCAATAGCAGCAGCGGCAAGACGCTGACACGGTCAAACTCGTCATTGTTCGACTCTGTGGGAACGCTGAAGGGAGCTAGAACTCTGTCTGCTCCTCATACGGGCCCAAAAAAAGTGTTACCTTCTTCAGAAAGTAAGGAAAATGAGCCCGAGCCTGAGCAAGTTTCAAGAAGGCCGTCAAAGGAAAAGAAGTCGTCTCTGACATCACTTTTACGAGCACAGTCGAAGTTTTCTGGCAGAACATCTGTCGTGTCTTCCAAGTCAAGATCTGTTATCACTAAGGCTAGGAAGGCCAAGTCATTAGATTCTTCTATCTCTGCAATATCATCACCCTCCACCTCTGTATCGGCGTCTTCGTCAGAGAGATTGATCAGAGCGCTGCCGTGGACAACATCGAAATCTACCAATGCCCGTCCAAGTGTCAAGCTCAGACTCTCCAATGCCGGTAACCACAAGCTTTCGCTTTCAAATGATCCAAACAGGGATCAGAAGACGCCCAGTTCCACCCATTCCTATCTTCAGGCTATTGACACTTCTTTTGACGGTCTTGATTTGAGTGCAGAACAGCAAAACGTACTCGATGCGATTTTGAACAAAAGAAAAAATGTTTTCTTCACAGGTTCAGCAGGAACAGGTAAATCGTTCCTTTTGAAACTGATTATTCGGAAACTCCAGACAAGGTACGGCAACTCGAACATTGGGATTTCTGCACCGACCGGTTTGGCAGCAGCCAATGTCGGAGGTCAGACCATCCAACGTTTGTTCGGAATAGGGCTAGGCAAAGAGCCTGCAGATGTGTTGTTAGCAAAGATAAAAAAAAACATGGATAAATACATGGTCTGGAGACGGATGGTTGTTTTGATTATCGACGAAGTCAGTATGCTCGATTCGGAGTTGTTCGACAAGTTGAACTATTTGGCAAAGAAAATTAAAAGAAACGAGGAGCCTTTTGGAGGGATTCAGGTGGTGATCAGTGGAGATTTCTTGCAGTTACCGCCAATCACAAAGTTTTCTGGTGCATCCATCAACTATTGTTTCAAGTCGAAGTCTTGGAAAGAAGTTGTTCATGAAAACATCATCCTTTCTAAAGTTTTCAGACAGCAGGGCGATACAGAGTTGGTGGATATCTTGAATTCCTTGAGGATAGGCAACATCGACTACAAGTTGGAGAGTAAGATGCGTCAGTTGAACAGGCCGATCAATTTCAACGATGGAATTGAACCTACAGAATTGTTTCCGACTAGAGAAGAAGTAGAACGCTCTAATCTGAACAAATTGAACACATTATCAGGACCCGAGCTTGTATACGACTGCAAGGATATATCCACTATTGGATTGGCCATAGATGAAAAGACAAAGAAGAGTCTTGAGCTGCTGATGTGTTCACCCAGCTTGAGACTCAAGGAAGGGGCACAGGTCATGCTTATAAAAAACGATGTTGATTATCGTCTGGTGAACGGGCAGTTGGGAATAGTGGTGGCCTTTTTGACAAGGCCAATTTTGCATAGCTTCCACGCACGATTTGGACAGCAGTATACAGCAGCAAACGTGTCCGTTTTGAAGAAAATCAGCATGATATTGCTCTACAGATGTGGAGTTACCAAAGACTCGGCAGTTGAAGACTTAACTTTGGTAGATCCGTTCACAGCAGAATTGATGGAGGAATTACTTAGAAGTTATAATCCAAAAGATCAGTTACTTCCATATGTTAGGTTCACTGTCAAGGAAGGCACCCCCCCCATCTATCTTTTAATTGAAAGAAGCGAGTTTAAACCAGATTTTGGCAGGGGAACAGACAGCGGTTTCATCAGATCGCAGCTTCCCATCATTTTGGCATGGTCAATGTCCATTCACAAGAGTCAGGGCCAGACATTGCAACGGGTTAAAGTCGATTTGCGTAAAATCTTTGAAAAAGGCCAACTATATGTGGCCATTAGTCGTTGCACTTCTTCCAAGGGGTTGCAGGTGCTCAATTTTGACCGCCGTAAAGTCTTCGTTGACGAGGAGGTCATTTCATTTTATAAATCCATATCCAAATAGCATAATCCAGTAATTTAATATATAGACCCATGCATTTACGGAAATAAACAGTATATATAATGTAGGAAAAGAAGCTCGAAAATATTCGGGAGAATCCGACATGAATTCTCACAGCCTCAGTTCTAGGTCAATACACGTCAAAGTCCGGACACATTAACCGCATTCTTTCCGTTTTCAAGCCTTGCTGTGCAAAGCCATTTCCAGCCATGTGGATTGTGGATGTTCAGTTGCCATTGGATGGCAGCGAATCTATTTCGACAGGTTCAAAGTCAATTTCGTTGAAGGAAGGGGCAACTTACACCATTGGTCGATCAGCAGATTGTGACATTGTCTTGAATTTGAAGAAAGTATCACGGCTACAAACAGAGATACAGGTGCTTGACGATCAGCATTTGAAACTTTCCAATAAAGGCCATGCCACGTGGGTGTATGGGCCAGGGAAGGAACTCAAGGGCGGCTGCAACGACTCGTTGGTTTTGACTAAGCGCACAGTCCTCAAACTTAGGTCTTCTGATTGGAAGTTCGAGCTTTTCAAAGTAGATACTTTGCAAGTTTCTCCTCTGTTGAAAAAAAAACTACATAACATAGAATTTATTCATGCGTCTAGTGAATTGAGAGATCTTAACTCAGTTTTCTTGAATGGTGAACTTAGGTATATTAAAGATCCAGAAACATGGATTAAGAAATTGAATTCAAAAAACTGGGAAAGAACAGGCGGACTTGCGAAGTTGATCATCCCTGATACTGAATCGGAAAAACCTATAATAAATATAGATGATGACTTCAATGAAGGTGGACAGAAGGTTTTGGTTCCTACCACCAAAAAAAAGGGAACAGACTTTGAAACTGTTGACATCAAACCTTTTCACTCCCAACTAACCTACAGAGAGGCCAAGCGAAATAGGAAAAGCCAATTGGAGAGAATGTTTGATGAAATGGATGACATGGATGATCTAGAAACATATACATCTCAAAGCGTACAGAAGAATGAAGTAAATGAGATTCCAAGTACTATGATTACAAATTCTCTGAAAAAGCCGAACACCACTAGCATTAACCTTCAGACGGTCAATAAGGATCTGTCAAAACTTAATCTGAAAAGGAGTCTAACACCAGAGGAAACAGCAATACCTTCTAAGAAACCGAAGTTGTCATCTACTCCCACTCTCCCCCCTTCCAATGACCATTTGGCCGAAGTGTTCAAGAAAACAAAACAGATGAAAATGGAAAAAATTTCTGAGGAGGAGAAATTGCTAAATTCCATTCAGAAAAAGGAGAACGACCCAAACGTAATTAAGATCAAAAGATTTCAAGTTAATCTGCATGGTGGCTCTAACCCCAAACTGTACTCAAACTACCGAATGGCATATGGAAGTGATCCACGATGGGAAAATCGCTTGAATTATTCCAAGTTTGTGAAAACTACAAATGGATCAGATTACAACCCCATCATGGACAGTACAATAAAAACGGTCAAATTTAAAAATTCGAACTATAGATCTAACGAACTCCAAGTGAATCTCAACCAAAACGATGATATAATTCCAGAATTGGACAGCATGTTTGGGGATACCACTACCACATCAGCTCCACCAGTACAGTTTTCAGGTCACAAGAGGAGGAGAGATACTATGTTGTTTGTGGATAGTGACGAAGAAGATTCACTTGCTATCCATACCCATGAGCCAAATCGTGGAAACTCTGCATTTAACGACGAGAACAGAAATGTCTCTGCAGTTGGCATGAGTTTTGGCAACACATTTTCGAATGATCATCCCAACTTACATGATAGCTACCAAATCAACAACGATGATGATGATACCCCCGTCTTCAAATCTCGAAGACGATAGGATTATTTCTTCCTTTCATTCTTCCATTTATATACCACTTGCCCATTTTTGACAAGTTTTTTCTTTGATCCTGGCTTCATCAATTCCCTTTGTAACTGTAATTTACTCTTTACTTCCTGCAGCTTTTTGTCTCTTTCTATTCTTTGCTTTAATATATCTAACTCCCTCCTCTTAGAAGCCAATGAATTTTCTAGGGTTTCCGAATCTTGGGAAAGATTCATATCTGTTTTGATTAACTGTGAGGTTTTTAGACGGTTTTCTCGTCTTCCAAGTAGTTCTTTGCTCGTCTGAAAGTAATCCTCGGGACGAAACTTATCAAAGTCATCTTTGCCCTCCACAAAGACGGTGTGCTTACCATTACTTCTGAAAAAATTCATATTGTTCATTGTTTTTTCAATCTTTTTACTCTCCTTAGAGGAGATAGTATTCAGGTAGTTAAGGTCTTGGCCCTTCAGTAACAAAACCTGGTCGTTGGATAAACTTTGCGAAAATTGACGTTTTTGAATTAAAATACCATCTTCATTCGTCTCCCTATTTTTCATAGCATGATAAAACTCATCTTCATTATAGTTCTTTGCCTTCTCTTTTAAGAGCTTGAGCTTTGCCTGGTTCTTGTGAAAATTTTCACTTCTTAACTTGTAATCTTTTTTCTTCTCCAAGAGACCAAAACGAGCTCTGCTGCTAATCTGCCCTCTCTCTCTGTGCTGTTTCTTCTGTACATTATGGACTAATTTACCCATAGTGATTGGCTTTTTTCCTTTAAACTTCCGATGCCCTCCTAGGAATGTGGGAAGAAATGGAAAAGAGTTCTGAAGAGGAGAAGGCCGTTGTGAACTGAAAGAAAAGAAAAGTAAAATTTTCTCCTTCCCAATCGGGAAAGCTTCTACTTCTCACCTGCGATATAGTGAATTCAGGACAGGAGTAAACAGAACCACTACAAACTGGAAATGGTTAAATGTCGAAGGGTAAGCCACAACTAAATAATGGTCCTTTTACAAGAGGTATCACTATGCGCTTTGGTCCTGGGACGCCCCATATTGGTAACTTCAGCAGACCCACATGCCACTGTGAAAAGGGTACAGAAGATACTGCAAGGTTGGCCAGTAAATTCACAGGTGACTCCAATCTCCACAGAAAATGGTGCTTCCGTGTTTTCTCTAATGGGAATGAGCTTGGATAACCAGAGAAAGCTTTATAAGGAATTACGAAAACACAAATACCCGTTGATACTGGTCTCTTCTCCGAATTTTCAGCTGGACAAGAAACTCGAAACCTTGCTGCTATTCAACTATAGGGACAATGTTAATGAGCCAGCGCAACCACAGAAACCCTTCAAATTCACAAGCTTGGACAAAGTGAAAGAACGTGTACGACATGTAACCATCACAACCGAAATGAAAACATATATTTACGATCTCATTGTTGAAATCCGATATTCAAGGTTCATCAAGGGCGGAATACCGACATATCTCATCTCTGATTTGACAGACGTTATCCAATTTAAGGCGTTTATGCTAGATATGCCCTACGTCACACCTGCTATGGTAAAAACGTGTTTCAAAATTGTGCTGCCGTTGCATCTGCACCTGATAGATCCCGAGGACGATCCTTCTTTGTTATATGGCTCTAATCCTGCTCTGGTGCAGCAGTTAGTCAAGATAATTGACGTACACGATGTTATTGACATTGCAATAAGCAATGTGAGACCACCAATATGATTTGTAAAACTATTGTACAAAATAACCGGCTTCAAACGTATGTACCTTTTTGGCATTAGTACAATTCTGGATCTAACTTTTTTTTATTATGGTTTTACTCGTAAATAATATGTAAATAGTTTATCTAGGATTCACTCGCAATTTCCAGTAACTCAGTACTTAACATCCCAATACTTGATACAGCTGTCCGAACCGGCAGAAATGATAGTATCTCCGCTTATCCATTCGACGCAGTTGACACCTTCCTTGTGTGCATTCAAAAATTTAATGTTTCTGGATGGCTTTTCAACAGAATAAATGAAAATATTTGTGTCTAACGAACCCGACAAGCAGTACTTATCATCTGGACTCCACTTGATCGAATTGATTTTGGAAGTATGGAAGGCCCATCTTGACGTAATCAATGTGTAGTCTTTCAAACTGTAAAGTAATATTTTACCTTGAATGTCACCACAAGCTAAGTACTCTTCACTGGATGAGATGCAAAGGACAGTTGGCTTGCTACGCAAGTAGTTGGACTCGTTGAGGACCTTCAAGGATAAATCGTACACATGTACTTGGAAGTTTTTAGCATCAGTTACGATAATAAACTTCTCAGAAACATCAATGCTTGAAGCATCGTAATTTAGTTTTGTTTCCTTGATTAGCTTACCACTGAAATCATAAAATCTGATTTCGTCTTCAAATAGAACAACTGCAAATTTGGAGTTAATCTTCAGGTCTATTGGCTGCTTCTTCAAATCATCTAATGTAGAAATCTCTAATCTCTCGTTGATCAATTTCAGCTTATCGTCCCAGGAAACTGACAATAAGGATTTCGAAACGTCTGGGATCTCCTTGATCGAAACGACTAAACCCTTATGTTCATCACCTGAAATTAGTATGTCTTCACTCGCATCGAAGGAATGCTTCAAAATTCTACCATCGTACGAGCCAGTGAAGATCTCGTCACTCTCCGTGAGTTTAGTCATTGAAGTGATGCTCACCTGGTGGGAATTGATCACATCAACCGGTTCTACCGATTCCTTGCTGAAAATATAGAGCGTACCCCCCAATGTCAACCCGACGAATTTGTCTTCACCTATAACAGCGCATCCTAGGAATTGGCTTTCAACTTGGTATTTTAAACTCCATTCTTTGACAACCTTACCCTCAATGTTAATTATTCTTAGATAAGCATCGGCACTTGCGATTAGGAAAGTTTCGTCATCTATCCAATCAATAGCATAAATACCACCTTTTGATAGGTCTTTGAATGACTTGACAAGTTCACCGGTGTTACCGTCGAAGAGTGCAATTATTCTGTCAACTCCGACACTTGCTGCGAGCTTGCCGCTTGGAGAATACTTCACCATTTTAACAAAGTTAGAGTGAACAGTCTTGTTACTCTGGTTGAATTTAAATGGTGGGCCTTTCAAAAAGACCACATTTGAGTCATCGCCGACAGTGAAAGCCGAGTAAGGTCTGGTTGTCTTGATCGCAACAGAGTTTATCTGACTCGAATGTCCACTAATTTCTCCAATACTATTACCGGAGTCAAAGGTGAAACAATGACCAAAAATGTCACTACCGTTACCAACAGCAATAATTCTTTTGCTATCGGCGTCCCAGGCTAAATCATTGATACGGTTGCTCAAAATTTTGAACTCACTTTTGAGAATCATCTCGGGCTGAGAACAGTCCCAGACCAACACGTTACCAGACTCATCGCCCGAAGCAACGTAAAATCCACTCGGCGAGATCTTTGCCACAGAAACAGGGTACTTATGACCATTGAATACCCAGCTTTCCCCGCCTTTGTCAAGTGAACGGAGAACAACGCATTTGCCAGAAGGGTAGATGAGCCTGTTTCTATTTTTGTCGTAAGACAATTGGGTGGTAAAGGCTCTTTTTGTAGTAGGGTTCCCCACAATGGTTTTCTTAGGTGTGATTGACATTGGATGCTGCGGCTTGAAAGATAACTGGAAGAGTTGAAGAAAGAAAAAGGAGAAAGAGTAGATGTAGTACCTCAAGACAGGAGTAGTGAAAGACATACATAGAGCGACTCAGTTTTCTCAAAATGGAAAAGGAACGTGTTACAAAGTGAAGTTACCGGATTTTTGGCTTGCCTCAGTTATCTTTACAGAAGTGGGTATATTGTGAAAATAGCTACAGCGTCCTACTGGCTGATTACTTATACTGTTTGTTCAATGCCGTTGGCCTAAAGATGCCGTCTTTTTTGGCCATGTCCAACCACCTCTCAATGACCTGCATCGGGATTCCGTGCTTATTGTACATGCTGTACAGGGATGCTGGCTCGCTTCCATCCTCTTGTACATGCTGCTCGAAGATGAAGTATGAGATTAGATAGATCAGCTTACTGACAGACATGAGAGGGTTGTTGTATTTGCGTAATTTGGCTGTTATTGTTTTCGCCAATAGGGGAGAATCTGTCTGTTCCTCTAACGAAAGGCCTGCTTCTTCTAGAATTTCCTCTCTAAGGCCGTAAAAGATATCGTTGTTCGGCACGCCATTCATAGAGACTACAGTGGACTCGATGGTGGGAAGATCGTCCCCATCCCCATCGTCGCTTTTGCTATCATCCTCCTTGTCGAGACAAAATGAATCCACAAGGGCATCCATGTCCTCCTCGAGTTTTGGATCTTTTATCTTCAAATTTAGTAAATCGGGTAGATTGACTAGTTTTTCGTCATCCTTGAAGATAGTTTCGACGAACATAAAACAACCAAAGTCAATAACACCAGTGATCTCTGACTGCTCATCGACAAACCCCTGTGGATAGAGTATCCCGTATTTGACATCTGTTCCGTTTCTTTTCACATATCTCACCATTGCGACAACATTCAGCCGTACCATGGCATACCAGAGCTCGGAATATATTGCCATGTCTTTATTGATTGTTTTTGAGCCATTCTTGACACTTCGGCTGGATGGCAAGACGATCAAGGAATCCTGGTGAAGATACCACGGCGGTATCGTTGACTTGGGCACGAAGGAAGTAATTGTCATAGACTTCAAGGAATTCAAGTTGAAAACATCAGTGGGTAAATCTGTCAATAAGAAATTAGATGTACCAAATTTGTAGCCTTCTATTATGAACTCGGGATTCTGTATCTCCCTAATTTCCTTTTCGCCGAAATTCTCCTTCTCTTTACTCTCTTCCTCGTAATAGTAAACGTATTTCTCTTTGATTCTTTGGTGACTTTTCTTGTCAATGGAAGTGGAAGTAACATAATCCGTCATAGTACTTCTCTTTACGAATGGATAGGCTGAAATATCAAACTCAAGGTCAGGAATTCCCAGGATTTGTAGCTTATAGGAGTAGATCTCGACGGGCCGTTTGAACTTTGGAGTGAACAATGAGAACTTAGTCAAGGCAGAGATGGCATCAGTCAAGGTATAAGTGAAGTTCTGCTCGTTCTTCATGTTAGAGTTGACAATTGTGTTGTTTATGAAAGAGATGTTTTCGTCGTGGATCTTGCCCTCTCCAAGCCCAGTGGACGGAGTAGCATACGAATCAACGAAGATGAGGTTAACGTTGTCATGCAACTCCAATACCGACTTAATCTTGCTCCCGTGCTTCTTCCAGTCGTATTGGGTATCGAACGGTGATACGACTATAACATCACAACTTTTGACTTTACTAACGCCATAAGAAACAGATTGAAGTATGTCCGTAATAATCTGTATCAAATCTTGGGGATTGTCATCGGTTGACGGCTTGTCAGGTCCGTCTAAAGAGGCGACAAACTGCGTGAGTCCCTCCCATGTCAATGGCTTGTGGTCCACATCTAGTCCCCCCTCTGGGACCTTGATCAGGGAAACTTTGCTTGATTTGTTGAAAACGATTGGGTTGATAAGGTAGTTGTACACAAAGAAGGAAACCAATGAGAGTGCAGAGTCACCCTTTCGACGGATAAGGGAGGCGTTGTCCACGATGAGGTAGATGGATCTAGTAGACATGTGTATTGAAACTGTGGAGAGATAGAGAAGGGTGAGTAGAAAGAAAAGAAGGGTAGGGCCAGGTGCAGTAGATGATGGCTTGAACATGACGAAAAAGAGCGATTTCCATGCCTTCGTGAACAGGTTATCAAAAATCTATAGTTTTGCGGTAATATATAGAAGTAAGCTGTGTGTGTATATACACATATAGATATATAGCTATAAACAGGATGCACGAGAGAAAGGGAGGATCATTTGACCTTTTTGGCCTTCAACTTGATTGTTTCGTCGTTGAAGTAGATACCCTTACCCTTGTAAGGCTCTGGAGGCCTCATGTTTCTCAATCTTGCGGCAAATAGGTTCAGCTTCTGCTTGTCTGGACCACTGAGGACAAGTAAGGTCTGTGAAGGGGTCTCGCAGGTGATGTGCTCCGGGATAGGAAGGCCTTCAACATTACATCTGCCAACCTTCATCTTGACCCACTGCTGGCCTGTCTTGGCATCCTTCTCGAGCATGACTCTGTAACCGGTACCTTTGAAACGCAATGTGGAGGAGTGGCCGTCGGTGACGCCGACGACGGCGTTGTTGATGAGAGAACGATACGTCCCCCACAAAGACTTCTGGATCCGGTTCTTCTGGTCCTGGATGCTGACTTTGAGGGTCGACGGGTTGGACGAGTCGATCGTGAGGAAGTCGGGTATCTGCAGGTTAATCTCGCCCTTAGGGCCCTCGATGGAAAGGAGGCTGTTTAGAACGATCTTCTGCGTACCCTTTGGAATGACGGTTGGCACCAACATCTGGACGGAGGAGAGCTTCACGTCCGGGGTGAGGAAGACTGGGGAGGACCCGATGTGGGAGAGCACCTGTCTGGTCGTATGAAAGAGTCTTCTGTGCATGCTGTACTGGATGGGTTCCTTGGTCTAACGATTTGTTTTCCTTTTTGGTCTCCTTCTAGTCCTCTTTCCGTCATATTTCGTCTTCCAAAATGTCGTTTTCCATTTCGAAAAGGAAGGACCAAAAATAGGGCTGTGCAGAGCGACGCGTCGATTTTTGTGATTTTTCTTTTTCCCTTCATGAATTTTTTTTTTCCTTTAGGAAAAAAAGATCTCCGGCTTTCCACCTAGATGAAAGAGGAGGAAGAAGGAAAAGAAGAGAAAGTAGAAGCAGTGACGACAAACAAAGAGGGTTACACACTAACCTGAACAGTACCTAATATTGGAACAACAACAACATGGTCAGAAAGCTCAAGTATCATGAACAGAAGCTCTTGAAGAAGGTGGACCTGTACAACTACAAGCAGGATAACAACCACCGGGAGGCAGACGTGATCCAGCGATATCAGCTTACCAACAGAAGCGACTACCACTCGTACAACAAGATCGTCGGAAAGCTCAAGCAGGTGACGAGGAAGCTAGCACTGCTTGAGCCGAACGACCCGTTCCGGATCCGCCACGAGCAGCTACTGCTCGAGAAGCTCTATGCGATGGGGCTCCTTCCGACAACAAGCAAGATCAGTGCCATTGAGAACAAGCTCACCGTGAGCAGTCTCTGCCGCCGACGGATCGGTGTGATGATGGTGAAGTTCCACATGGCACAGAACGTGGCCGACGCAAACAAGTTTGTCCGCCAGGGCCACGTGAGGGTCGGCAACAAGGTCATCACCGACCCGGCGTACCTTCTCACGAGAAACCTCGAGGACTACCTCACGTGGGTGGACGACTCCAAGATCAAGAAGAACGTCATGACGTACAAGAACAAGTGGGATGACTACAGCGTCGAAAACTGAGTGTATATTTTCCTACCTACCTACTTTCCTACCTCGCTAAATAGCAAACTAATGTACATATCGCCCGTAATCTCTTCTGTCCATGCCTTCACTCCTTCAACAACTGTTTCAGCTTTTCGTTGTTCACGTCGCTGGCCTTCTTGGAGAGATTCGACGGGAGCGGGAGCTTCAGCTCAAGCAGCTTCAGCTCCCGTCGGAGATGCACCGACGCAAATGAGAGGTCCTCGTAGCACTTGCTGATGAGTGTCTTCACGGACTGCGCCTCTGCACCATCCTCCCCTCCGTCGTCTTCCCCGTCCCTGTCCAGCAGCTCCACATGTGTGTCGTGCATCTTCTCAATCACCTGCGCAAACGTCGCCAGGAACGACACTAACCGCTGCTCCGTCTCCTGGATTGAATCCAACCGCTCCTTAACGTACTCTGTTCCCGTCTTCTCCATTTCTGTATTCTCCTGGACCTCCGAAGCTTGTCCCTCTGTTTTCCAACACTATCCTTATCCTTCCTCTCCGTTATCGTCTTCCTTCCTCTCTGATAAACAACCTCGAAAGGCCCTATTCAAGCCCTTAAAACCCTCCACGTACGCACGTGATCACGCACTCTTTTTTTCATTTTTTTCTCCTCGGCTGAAAAAAAAATCCTCAGAGGTGAGAGAGAGACCAGACAGTTTGCTATAATAACTGGAGACTTGTTCAGGAAAGAAGACAGTCCTCTTTCTTGGCACTGTATGTGGCCTTTCGAAGGACTTTCTACTAAATAACCACACAGAACAACACAGAATGTCTGAATCCACTGAAGTCTTAGTCCTCAGAGGCACCTTACAAGGCCACAACGGTTGGGTCACCTCCCTTTCCACCTGTCCAGCAAACCCAGACCTCTTGTTGTCTGCTTCCAGAGACAAGACCTTGATCGTCTGGCAATTGACCAGAGACGAAAACCAGTACGGTGTCGCCAAGAAGGCCTTGAGAGGTCACTCCCACATTGTCCAAGACTGTCAATTGACCCCAGATGGAAGATACGCTCTTTCTGGTTCCTGGGATAAGACCTTGAGATTGTGGAAGGTCTCTGACGGTGAATGTGTCACCAGATTCGACGGCCACAACGGTGATGTCATGTCCGTCTCCATCTCTCGTACTGTCAGACAATTCGTTTCTGCTTCCAGAGACAAGACCGTCAAGGTCTGGAACGCTCTTGGTAACTGTGTCCAAACCTTGCAATCCCACCAAGACTGGGTTTCCTCCGTTGAATGTTCCCCATCCAAGGACACCATTGTCTACTCTGCAGGCTGGGACAAGTCTGTTAAGGTATGTGCATTTCACATTTTTCCCTCTGTTTTCTTCCATCCTCTCAATTCGTTTCTTGCTTTTCTTGGTTTCTTCCCCATATGATGTTAAACATAATATTTGCTACTTCAGACACTCTCGAGTGGATGAGACATATAATTATCACCAAGATCTCTGATGGGTCCCTAGTAGTCCCAAGAAGCGAGATGGAATGGGACATTTATCTTTACATTACGACCCAAAACTAGCTTACTAACATTTACCTCTCTTTCCTCCTCTTTTTTCACCTTTTGTTTTATTACTATAGACTTGGGACATGAAGGACTCCAGCTTGTTGTCTGACTTTGTCGGCCACAACGGTTACATCTCATGTATCACCATCTCCCCAGACGGATCCCTTTGTGCTTCCGGTGGTAAGGACGGCTCCATCATTTTGTGGGACTTGGTCTCCAACGACGTTCTTTACACTTTGTCTGCTGGCGATGAAATCAACGCTTTAGCTTTCTCTCCAAACAGATTCTGGTTAGCAGCTGCAACTTCAACCTCCATCAAGATCTTCCACTTGCAAGAAAGAACCTTGACCGACGAATTAAAACCAGAAGTTGCTGAAGGTAAGACTCCAGAATGTGTCTCTTTAGTTTGGTCCAGTGATGGTCAAAACTTGTTCTCCGGTTACACCGACGACTTGATCAGAGTCTGGCAAGTCATGACTTCTTCCGCTTAAGTTATTCGTTTGTTTCGACAAATTTGAGCTTAATAGAAGTCTTTCTCTTATCTTTTCTTTTCTATACCTATTAGAAGAAAGAAGACAACCCCCTTTTTTTATAAATCTTTTTTCTTTTTTTTTTTTTTTTTATATACAACTCAATATCCATCGGTATCAATTAATATATCAAAAATATTAGATAGTAAAATAAATACAGTACGGTCATCATATTGTGGAAGAAAAATAAAAACTAAACATGAGAAAGTAAACATACATCCTGTCATTCCCGATCATCTAGGTGCCTGAGAATGATATCGTTGACAAGCTGGTGGGGATAAGCGGGCCCAAAACCATGGCACACCTCCTTACCGCGTAGTTCGTTCATAATGCCAGGTATATCCAGAGTATATTCTTCGTTCAAGTTTGCAAACTCAACAAGATAGTCCCATACAGCGCTGATGGTCAAAACCTTGGTATTTTCGTGCCGATAAGATTCCCCAATCTTACTCGCATAAAACTCTGACTCGTTGTTCAATCCATGTGAAGCCCAATCAATGGTCCCATCTATAAATTCACACTTGGACGTGTTCGGGAACTTAAAAGAAAGCACATCATGCACATTCAAGTTGGGAACATGGCTCTTGTCCACGGTGAAAGAATCCTTCTTCAAATCAGCCTCTTTGGAATTGAATGTCTGGCTATGTTGGCGATATTGCTGCTGCTTCTGCAGTATCTGATTCTCCAGATTCAACCTCTTGTTTTTCTCCTTCAATTCCTTGAGCTGTTGCTCCAGCTTTTCCCGTGAAAGTTCGGCATCCTGTAATTTACTCGATAATTCCTTTATCTTTCCCTCTTTTCGTTCTCTGAAAGCCCTCTGTGCAGCTCGATTCTGTGCCTTACGTCGTTGGTAAAGCTCCTCTTCACTCGGGCCACCGCTTCTAATGCCATTACCGCTGGTATTTGGAGCAGCCGGTGAGTGCCTATTATTGTTATTGGTACTATTATTGCTATCGGTGTATGTGTTCGGTATCCTGACGTCTTGACCCTGAACCTGCCTATGGAGCTGACCAAAAAGCACGTTTTGCTCCTGCATTTGCGGAGAATTCAGTGAGTGGACATTGTTAGTCGCATAACCACCTAGTCCAAATAGCTGAAGATTGGCTGACCCGATGTTGTCGCCATCGGCGATTTCAGGAGACAACGTCATACCAATATCTGGCGCAGCTCCATTCACGGGAATGTGTGTCTGGTGGTCACCCAGACTTGGGAGCTTTAAATGGCCTTCCAAGTTGTAATCCATCACGTTCTGGGTCAAAAATCCTTATATAATCTAACGACTGCTTCTTGGCCGGACGATACTGCAAATATAAAACCTTCATCTCATCATCAAAAGTGTTGATGATGGATTTCCGTGAGCCCTCGCCATCATTGGTCTAGTTTTCTTTCTTTGACGGAGGCCTAGTTTTCTCAAAGTCAACTCTATCTTCCCCGTTCTGGCCCTCCCACCGAGGAGCACAAGCGATATACAAGACGTGAAGTATAATAGACATATACGCCATGAATGACCCAATCAAGGCTTTTGAAAGTGATGTGGAAATTCTCGTTAGATCTTTTCAACAATATGCACCGAACCAGGCATGCTCCTCCGCTCTGATAAAAGACTCTGATAGGATCGGTAGCCAAATTAGCGAGCTTCGTAACAAGCTAGATCAGCATGCAAGCTCCGATCTCTCACAGAAAAGAAAAGATGATCAGCTAACTTCTTCTTTGTTCGAAATACTACAAACTCTGGTGGAATGTAAAAGAAATTTGGACAACCTGCCAAAGCTCCATGACTACACAATGACCAACGATTCAAATCCGACGCTTTCCAAAGACGAAGAATTCAAAACGGAAGATACGAA
Source organism: Pichia manshurica (assembly GCA_005406165.1). Lineage (NCBI taxonomy): Eukaryota > Fungi > Ascomycota > Pichiomycetes > Pichiales > Pichiaceae > Pichia > Pichia manshurica. The sequence continues at coordinate 106,687 of BJFO01000001.1, read as the reverse complement.
AACTGTGCTTTCATATGCATTGAAGCTATCTAAGTTTTCCAAAATACCACGAACGTTTGATGGAATGCTACTGCCCAATAACTTCACCTGGCCAGGAGACGACAACATGCGTAGGGGTAACCTTGCAATAGCTTCTATGATGCCAGATAAACTCATACAGTATGAAAACTATGGACCGGGCTATGTCCCATCCGAAGAGAAAATGGAGATCGATGGCGGAGAAGAGGTCAAAACTTCAAACTCGGCCCAGGGGGTGGAGAATACAAAAAAACCAAGACATGGGGATGAGGAAGATGAGGAAGATGAGGATGAGGATGATTTTATACCAGAACGGACCAGTTCTATTGAAAATGTCAACAGAGGAGAATCGACTGCGGTTATGACCGGCCTTGATTTACTGGATTCTGATGATGAATAAGAACCATCTTCATGTTTCAGGAGGTTGGGATCTTCCAACGTTAAGTTCTTAGCTAGAACTATGTAGGATATGTACACAAAAGAGGTTCAGGAATTGAAAATCCAAAGAGGCTTTCTGCAATTTTTGTGCAATAGTTCTAGGCTATGCCTATTCATATGTCGTGAAGCAACAATAAGAAAAGCAATGAGCTTTTTGATCCCAACAATACACTTCTCTCTATTAATGGAGCTGTTATCTTCTCTCCATAATCATCGATCTAACAAGGCAATTGAAAAATCCGTGATCTCTTACCTTCCTCTTGTTGACCAATACCAAACCCCTTTTTCTAGCTGAAATTTTGCAGCATAGTCTGAAAGCTTTGGAAAAATTGAGACACCCGAGAGATACAATACGACTCTCTTTTCATTGATAAATAAAAGATGTTCTGAAAATTTACACATCGAAAAATATCTGATTACCCGATAAGCATTAACACGGATCTGTTATCATCTCTTTACCATGTCTCTCTAAAATTAGATGGAAAAAGTATAGAAAAAAATCAAAGATAAAGCATTAATGCCTCCACTAAGAGGCCATAGCAAATTTTCATCCGTGGCATCATCGGGATAAGCTATTCGATAACCACCTAGATGTTGTATGGTTTGATCCCGTGTTAGTGCACGAACATCAGCAGATGTTATAATACGGGGAAGGGCTGTGCCAGCTGGCCCTTTTCCCATAATAAAGGGTACTACTTGCAATCTTCTGGTTGCATTTCCCTTCTGGCGCCTTAAACTATTAAGTAGAAGGACTCGATCAAAATTCATTTTTCGATCCATCAGCTGGATTAAACCTATGATTTGACCGACCTCCGTTGTTCACTTTCTAGAATACGAGTAGCTAACCGTTGTTCACTTTCTACAATACGAGCAGCTAACCCTTGTTCAAAATTTTCCAGATTTTTCCTCAATTCTTCTATGAGCTTTTGTAATAAACTATCCGAGGTCTTTCTCTTCAACTTCTTTACCTTTTTAGCTACGCAGGCCTCTTCATCAATAACTTCATTTAACTTTCACTTCTTGCCTTCTGTCGCAGCAGAAGTCAACTTTTCTCCCAGGCTCGCAATTTCCTTTGGCGTCTTAGATCCTGGCTCATCGACATTCGGCATTACTGAAAAGTTGATTCTCTGAATTATCAAAAGAGAACCCGGACGAAAAGCGTCGGGGTGTTGCCATTTGCACCTAATTACTCTGATGGAGGACGAGACAAAAAAGGAAGAAGAAGAAGGAGGCAGAAAAGCGGGAAAAGGACCCCTTTTTAGATTGCTAGCCATCTCATGATGATCTCTCACCTTTTTTCGAAAGCGGCTCAGCTAAAAAAAGGACCTGTCCTCTTGAAACATGAAATTTTTTAAATGATTCTTTCTTACGGACTACAGCTTCAGGACCAGTTATCTGCGGTCAATACAGGGGAAAAGTTGAACAGTCAATTCATCGGGTTGATAGACAGAGATACGATACATAGCTAGCTTTCTTGTGGCTTGGAAGACTTCATGTTCGCCATAAAAGCCGTAACATCTTTTTCGAGGTTGGTGAGGGCAAGCTTCATACGGCTGACCTCTTCTTCGGTGATCTGTAGTGGCTCTTTACCTTGAAGACTCTGATCCTTCCACTCAGCATACTCTTTCGACAATTTTTTAAAGTCGTTTTCCAAGTTATCGAACTCAAGTACCCTATAATCTCTGAGTTCCTCTTGGTTGTCGTAGACAGGTAATTCAGCATTAGATTTGCTACTTGAAGACCTGAGAACCTCAATTAAATCAGTGGTAGAATCAAACTGATCCTTCAAAGTTGCAAGCTGAATTGCGAGTGGAATAGGAGATTCTTCTGTCCTTGCCATTTGCTTGTTGTGGAGGTGAAACTTCTTCAAAAATGAACTGGCCTGTTTGCCGAAGGGACCACTGAAGGTGAATAAGACAATTGCACACCCGACATGCACCCAGAAGTAGCAGGCTTTCCACAACTCTATCGATTTCTTAAACTCTAGAATGACAAACGGCTGAACAGCATATCCAAAGGCCGCTTGTGTAATTGCCCACGATACGATGTCGTAATACACCTTGTAAGGAGAACGGTTACTGTTGTCTTTGGTGGCGAATATAGGCCGGAAGTTTCTCCTGAAAATCTTACCCACACTCTGTAAGAAAGCACCAAGAATGAATGTAAGGTAGTACCCTGGTAATGTACCATGCCAAAATGCCGACGTGGCGAATGTAATTATGGTAGGAATGATACCAGCCTTTAATTTCCCAGTCTTTTTATCTCTAGTGCACGTTCTCAAATAAATGAAGTTCTTCAACCACTTGTTGGTGTTCATGTTCCATGCCTCCAAACAATCGTGAACATTTTGACCAAGCTCAAATTTCAATGGATCAATATTTTGAACTCTGTTCCAATACAATACATCCTTCACTGGGTCGTAACCATTGTATCCCAATCCAACAACGATACATGCGCCTTCGCTGATAAGCCAGACAGCATAATATTTCAATCGTTCAACTATACCCAAGATCCAGATAAAGACCAGCTTGTAGATGAAGCTCTTGGACAATCTGAAATCTTCACTAAGGGCATAGTCAACGGTAATCAATGGAGTCAAATAAACAAACAGACCAATCCAAACAAAACCTTGCAAGACCTTTCTAAGAGCCACTCTCCCACTTTTAGGGATCTTACGCTTTCTCCTTCTTCCTGGTTGCTTTGATTCCGGAACATCGTCAAACAATTCAGTTAGAATGAACTTCTCGTAATCCGCATAATCGAACGAAGGACCTGTGATCAACGATGCATAGAAGAAAACATAACCCAAGTAGGAGTACAAACTCGGGTGATGCAAAATGGCCCTACTCTTCTGATAGACATTCAAATTTGTTTCAAACTTGTCTTTGTTCTTGTGATACAATAAACCATCCCAGTAAGACCAACCGAAGGCACTCAATTTCATTACCATCACCATTTGTGCACCCGTGAAATCAATCTCTCCAGGGTTCAATTCCCTGATGTCAAACTGCGCTTGTATGTGGTTAATGCATAGGACTCCCATCAAAACGAAGAGGTTTACCCATGGCATGAACCTCGACCTATAGTACTTGGTCAAGAAATAGGTGAATAATGCATTGAATAGTATAACGAAAAAGCCCTTGAAAATCTCCAAAATGAAGAAGATATATATGGCACTTGCACTGATAATATAGAAATTTTTGAGTTTGTAGTTTGTGTCAGGTAGTCTCTTGAAAACTGCACTCACCGGAAACGAAAGAAATAAACACACCAATGTTTTTATAGAGGCGGCGTCCAATCCTGTCAATTCACATAGGTACACCACCAAGTGGCGGAATGGATTCAGTGACTCTACCATTTCGTTCCGTTTCCACGATACTGTTGAACGTCCTTAGTGCAGGTACAATTGTCTAAACCTTACAAAGAATCGCCCAACTTATCGACTTCCTCTCCGTGCTCTTCCACGAAAACCCGTCAGAATTAAGACCAGAAAAAAAGGGCCCAGCGAATCTTCAACTTCAACATTTGCAGATCCGACTTCCTCAACATCCGCCTTATTCAGACGTTTTCTGTAACAGTATCGGCCACGTACGAGATACAGCAGACGAGAAAAGCCAATCTAATTGTTTTTAAGGAGCACGGTATGCTTGTGCAACTGCGTCGTCAATCATGGAGGCTGCAGGAACCCTCGTTGATGTACACGAGGTCCGTGTTTAACTTGGCCAATGCGGCGAGATCGCTCAGAGCACTGAAGTCGTCGGAATCTGCACAGAAATACACGATAACAAAGCGATTTGCGCATCCACAGTCCTTGATGTACTTACTTGTGTCCCGAGTAGACCTGTATCACGAGTTCATACCGTACTGCACATCCTCATTCATAACGGCAAGAGACCCTATCACGAACCAGCCCACAGTGGCAGGACTACGTGTCGGTTTCCAGGCCTTTGACGAGGAGTTTACCTGCAATCTGACGTGTCAGAAACCCGAGCTTGTTGTGGCCAAGTCGATCACACACTCACTGTTCCATTTTCTGGAAACAGAGTGGAGAATAACCCCTGTTGATGGTGGCCATTGTGTAGCAATTCTCAATCTCAATTATGAGTTCAAAAACATGCTCTATAACCAGGTCAGCTCTCTTTTTGCCAAGAAGGTTGCCAGCCTAATGACACAGGCCTTTGAGAAACGTGCTTTTGAGGTTTCTCGGGATGAAGATAAACTCCGTTTATACGATAGTCCTTCTACGCTCGGGAAATAGAGACCATTCCAGGCTTACCACCCTGTTCTTGTACGTATACCTGTATATTTGGACAAATAATAGATTTGCTTTTACGAAGAGAAAATGTAAACAGAAAATCCTTCTCTCTGGCCGAATGAATACATATTGGCGCAAATATTTATACAATAGGATGGTGCATTTACAAATTAGTACAGTATACATGTGCGTTACTAGTCTTCAAAAAAGTTGATAGTTGCCTCACTCAACCGGGAAACAGCCTCCTTGAGGATATCGTGTGTGTCGACAAAACTGATTGCTGTACGGACAAAGTTAGACCTAGAAGCCGAGAGCTCTTTATCGATGCTCATGTTGCGTCCGAGGACAACCAAAACGCCCGACTGGACACTCTTAATGTAGAAAAGGTCCATCAACTCGTGATAGTTGTCTCCTTTAAATTTTTTGTGTTTTTCTACGTTGATGACAACGGAGACAAACATCCCACAGTTTGGGTCAATAGGCCTCAAGTAGCCCTTTTTGTAAGCCCGAGAGGAAACCAAAGAGGAAACGTAAATATTTTTCCTCTTCAAATATTCGTTTCTGACCTTGGTGATCCAATGGATCCAACCTTCGATACCACCCAACTGGATGATAGTGTTGTTTAAGAACATTTGTGAGTACCCATTAGGAGACCGGGTGAGGACAGCAGCACTGCCTCTGTAAAAGGAGAGGAAGTTTTTGTTGGCGACAACGTAGCCTAATCTCATTCCTGGAGCAAAGATCTTAGAAAACGTCTCTACTCTAATTACCCTGCCTGAAGTATCAAGAGTAGTGTATGAGGGGTTCAACGAGTTGATGAACTCGTCATTTGTCAGGGTGTAGCTTGTGTTTGGGTCGTCGTATCTGTCGAAGTTTAAGTATGAGTAGGGCTCATCCTCTATTATGATGAAGTTATGTTGCTCCGCAAGTTCGTAGATCTTCTTCTTGTGGTCTAGAGACTGGGCAAGTCCGAGCGGGTTGTGGCCGTTTGGAATAGTGTACAAGGCTTTAGGTTTGGCCAACCCTGGCTTAAGGGTTGACCAATTTTCCAAAAGGTGTTTCAACTCCTCATGGTAATGGAATGGCTGCTGTTCATCTTCATCCGTAAGCCTCTTCAGCGGAATGGGGACCGGAATACCGCCCCTTTCAATGAGGGTGCCTTTGACAGGGACAAAGGTGAATTCCTCAAAAAGAACTGTGTCGCCCGGATTGACAAAAATGTCGAATGTCTTGGCAATTCCGTCAGCACCACCTAGGGTGCACTGGACATCCCATGTGTCCGATTTTGGCCGGACAACCCTTTGAACAAATTGTCTGATCTGATTGATCAAGGGCTCGAGGCCTTCAACATTCGAATATTGGAGGGACGTCTTGATGTCGATTCGGTCTGTGTCTGCGGAGACGCCGACGGCTTTGAACGTGGTCCCATCGGACGACTCAAAGGGAGTCTCTCTAAGATGGACGTCTGCAGAGGTCACAGGGAAAAATTGGTAGTTTGGAAGCCCTCCGATCAACTGGATAGGTTGTGGATGTGGGTTTTCCACCTTCGGAACGTCGTGCCAGAAGTCGTGTGGCACTCTGGCCTTGGCTCTTTCAGATACAAGCTCTAGAAGGGGGAAAGTATCGGTGGTCATCTTGTATTGCTATTGCTGTGTGTAATTCTGTGTTGATGCTATGTTGCTGTTGCTTTTGCGTTTTCACATCTTCCACTCTTATACAGGTAAAAAGTACAGAACGCCCCTGGCCATTAATAATCAACCGGCTGGTTATCTTCAACAACTATAAGCGGAAGCGCAGGTCCGCCGAGAAAGACAGCCACACCGTGGAGTCAAAAATGTGGGAGACGCAGGGGCTACGGGAGGAGTCTGCCACCAAAAACTTGTCATACGGCATCAGAGAGGGAGATGATGGATTTATCAGAACGAAGGAGGAAAGTCACACAGTCAAATATTGAGAAATCCGGAGATTGTTAGTCGAAGTATGGTACAACCTTTCACCCAAACATTAAGCTAGCTGCAACAGCCTGTGGCGGGGGGTTAGCAGGTTACCTCTACGGAGAATTACCCAATTAGGATTTCAAAGACTCTACTGTCTTTATCGATGGGGCCATGCGGTGGCTGTGCCAGACCTCTTGGTGCGTTGATTGCATTCTTCCAGATATGCGGCACGGGCGTATCTGACTTTTTGCCCTTTTTGAAGAAACGAGGCAACAATAATCAAATCCAAAAAGAGGTTGATTATTCCGTATGAAAGAATCTATGTTGGTTCTGAGACACGATGTGAGAAGAGGCGAAGAAGGGAAAAGAGAGCAGTACCTACCACTATAGTAAACCCAACAACAGGACACAAAGTATCTTAAGTAGAACGTTTTTGTTATTTTTCTTCTCTTTCTGACAAGACGAAAATGCTGTCTCTCAGTCCAGTCCCGTACGGCCCCTACTCTTCTCCAAACCAAGACCCTCTAAGCGGGACACGGTCAGGAAGAAACACCTATACTCAAACCCTTGGAGTAGCTACTTTTTTGGTTCCGTCTATAGATTCTTTTTTCCAGCTTTTGTTATCTCCCGCCAGACCTACCCAATCGGGCAATAGCGGGAGATACCGCCCTCGGGAATGTTTCCGTCTCAAGCGGTAACGTATGGCCGACGACATATATACGGTGGACTGGGCACTTGTAGGGAAAGCTTAGGACGTTTATTTCCGTCAACAGGTAAATCTGTCCGCCATGGCGGTGTGAGCAGCAGCTAGAGTCATGACCATGGACAAAAAGAGCGGACAGTACAACTTCAGGCTAGCAAAGGTGCCTGGAAGAGGAACCGAGGGTACACAGATAAAGATGTCGGACCAAGTGGCATCCAAGAGGAGTGAGACGGCCAGCGTGGGCACAGATGAAGAGAACCAAGGAATGACAGTTTTAAAACTATCGGCGGAAAAGACCTCCAGATATCTCCACCATTACAAAGATGAGGTTCACCGAAAACGGAAGTCGGGAGGAAAGCACCAGATGGCGGCATGTTGTTCATGCAAAAAGAAGCGGAAGAAATGTGACGGAAAATATCCCGTTTGCTCCAACTGCCTCCGACTAGGCCAAGAATGTACTATGATATATCCCCCGACGGGTAGAGAGATCCGGAGGGACTACTTGGAAAAGCTAGAGAATTCTGTCAAAGATCTGGAGAGAAAACTAGAGAGGGCAGAATACCAGAAGGGCTCCTCGGACGTCTGTTTGAGCAGTTCTTCGGAATCCCCCTACGAGGAGCCGGACTCCCCCGCCAGATATCCGCCAACAGTAAACAAAAGTAAGGATTTAACACAAGAGGTTGGATTCATCTCTCTGGGCGCTGCTGGGGAACCGTGCTACATCGGTGAAACGTCGGCATACTCCCTTGCAAAGGTGATCAGTTCCTCATTAAACTGCTTCCCAGTTAGTGTCAACACCCGTATGGACAGGACTAATGCGTCGCCAATTTTTGAACTTCCATTCAAATTCCCCAGTTTAGAAACTGCCACAGAGCTACTGATGTGTTACAAGAAAACTGTGCATTGTCAGTACCCATTTCTAGACTGGCCCTTCGTCGAAAACTGTTTCGAACTTGTTGTAAAAGAGAAAAAACACGGAAACGTCCCGACTTTCTTCATCTTTATGATCTTTGCTATCAGTTCTCAGATTCAGGATGCGACAAGCAACAGTGCATATTCCAGCTATACCAAGTCATACTATCTAAAAGCCTTTGAATGTGTCGGCCAAGTTATAGAGTCGGTAAATCTCTACACCGTGCAAGCTTTCCTACTCATGTCTGTGTTTTCCCAAAAGATGCCTGATGGTGTGCCAGGATGGCAAGCCAGTGGACTTGCCATCCGGACGGCAGTTGTTCTAGGCCTTCACAGAAAATCATATCATCGGAAGAACCAACCAGTTACGAATGAACAGAGATTGCTGCAGGATTTGAAATCGAGAATTTTTTGGTCTGCTTATGGTATTGAAAGAATCAACGGGTTGATTTTGGGACGCCCTTTCAGCATCTCAGACATAGACATTGATGCGCCATTCCCACTGGAAACCCCTGAAACCAAGGTTGGATGCTATGTTGTTAAACTCCGGAGAATTCAATCAAGCATTTGTACTTTTATTTATAAGCCTATTCCGCTTGTTGACAAGCATGAAGATGTTGATGCCACACGAGTTGAAATCTTGCTGGAATTGAACGAGTGGCTATCGACATTTCCCTACAAGGACAATGCAGTGTCGACATTTGAGACAAATAACTGGTCCCTCATTTCGTACCACAACTCCGTTCTTTTACTTTTGAGACCGACTATCCTCGAAGTGGCCAAACTAAAAGAGGAATCCCCAAAAAGACACTTAGAGTGGTTCAAGGTTTTCACAGAGAGTGCTTCGGCGGTGTGCATCAACTACAAGAATATGCATCTGAAGAGAAAGCTGAGTTATACATGGTCAGCGATGCATTGCTGTTTTGTTTCGGGGATTTCTTTTCTATTTTGCATATGGCTGGACCGTTCATTAAAAGTGCTGAGATGGAAACGAAAAAGTCTAGTGTATGAAACAATCAGTGCATGTCAGACTATTCTATATGTGCTAGCAGAGAGATGGGAATCAGCTTCAATATTTAGAGACTCTTTTGAGCGGTTGTCTACAATAGTAAAGACTTGCATTGATTCTGCTGACGACCCTACTGATGAACAGCATAACAGCATGAACGACATACTAACCTCGGGAGTCTTTGTCGATGGCAGCATCGGCATAGACTCGTACCTTACAGGAAAACAATTCAAGCAAAAATTTCGTCACAGAGGATCAATTGGGGGCGAAACAGATGGGCTATCTTTGACCCCCACGACAACAATGGCTTCATCGTCTTCTGCATTCATGGGGGTTGATGGTATCAGCGATGGCAACTTGGACTCTCTTTGGGAATTCTTGGACACTACTGGAGATAAATACCTGCGAGATTTATTCAACGAGATGGAGGATAGTATAAATTTGAACAATTAGCTACCAGTTTAATTTTTATAGAATCTACACATCAAAATAAAAATTCTTTTTTATCGGCTACTTTAGTTCCTTCTCACTTCTGTGTCTCTTTCTAAGGCCAGCTTTTTTGTTCTCATCCGGCGGAATCATTCTGCAGTGCAGCCCGGAGTAGAACCAGTCGACCATAGTGACACCATCGTAAACGGGCTTTCCAGTAGCCTGCTGGATTGCTCTGGCGAAGGGGGGCATCTGCGTACACTCAAGCACGAATGCCCCGATATCCGGATTGAGTTGCAACAGTTCTGCCGCAAGCCCAACGAGTTCTTCTTCAAGCTCCTCGTGAATATATGCGTCGCCGTCGGTGATAATACGGTGCAATGCTCCACCAGGCTTGCAGCCGGTGATGACAACTCTCTTCAGCATCTCTGTAGTGATGCCAACGCCATTAAAATGCGTTTCGCACAAAGTAGAGGGGTCAAATGTCAGAACACCGATTTTTTTCTTTGGAGAAATGATATTCAGAACGTAGGGGATCTGTAAGAGGCTACTTGTTGCAATTGGAATATCCACCTGGCTGGCCAGGCGGCTCTGAATTTGGGCAAGAAACCCACATGAAGTAATAATGCCAATGCAACCCTTTTCTTGAAGAGTCTTGCACGCATCCACGAAATACTGGAAGTACTCGTCGGAAAACTCATTTGGATCAACCACCTTCCATAGTGTGGCGCCCACAATCTTCTGCTGAATCACGGGAAAACTATAACTTTCAGATACAATGACATCTCCTGGAGGCCTGTGGATGTCGTCGGTGTAGTCCAAACACAGGGCTCCGAGTGGTGGAAGCTCTTCAGCGGCGGGGTAGTACGACATGTCTGGCGTCTCCGGGTATTCTACACATTCTGCTACCAACACCACATTATACGAAACCTTAACAGATTACATAGTCCTTACTAAACGCCATAGCCAAGCCGAAGATTTTATAGCAAAACTGTGTCTTTGTGGCAGTTCCAGAAAGAGATAAGGACAGTGAAGAAAGTTCCGGTCGGAATTTTCCGCGGCTGAAAATTTCCCGAACTGCTATAAAGGCCGGCAACTTGCCTCCCTGCCTATGTGGCGTCCCCAACCAGCTACAGCAGGAGCAGGATAAGAAGGGGAGGAAAGAATAAACGGAGAAGAAAAAAATAAGGATATACAACTGAAAAACAAAAGAAACATTGAATAGCAAGCAGCAATGACTTTCAAACTACCTACAGACAAACTTGGCATCCCTTTGCTTGGCATTGGTTCGGGCACATACTACTTTAAGAGATCGCCTGATTTGCCACCAAATGAGAAGTTGGTGTCGACCTTCACAACAGCGGTGGAGAGAGGTTTTGTTCATTTGGACTCAGCAGAGGTCTACGATAATGATGCCGAGTTGAAGGAGAGTTTACATAAGCTTCTCTCTGGCGGGAATTTCAAGCGAGAAGACGTGTTCATTACAGACAAGTATTTTGCCGGTGATGGCAGCTACAAGGCGCACTCCAAGTACAAGAATCCTTACGATAGAATCAAGCACTTGCTTGAGTACTTGGACACCCCATATGTTGACCTCTACTTGATCCACGCACCATTCATCAAGAAGGAGACTCATGGTTTTGACTTAAAAGAGGCATGGAAGTATATGCAACAGGCATACGACGAGGGCCTTGCAAAGCGCATTGGTGTGTCCAATTTTGCCGTTGACGATCTCAAGGAAATCTGGGACACCACCAAAACAAACCCACAAGTGAACCAGATCGAGTTCAGTGCTTTCCTTCAAAACCAGACACCGGGTATTGTCGAGTTCTCTCAATCAAAGGGCATTGTCGTTGAGGCTTACTCACCTCTCAGTCCGCTAAACGCAGCGGACCTCACACAAGGAGCAGGCCTCAAGTTCGCTGAGTACTTAGACTCGCTTGCTAAGAAGTATTCCAAGACGAGACTCCAGGTATTGTTGAGATGGGTCATCCAGTTAGATATCGTACCTATCACTACCACTTCCAAACCAGAGCGTTTCGACGAGTTTGAGGGCATTTTTGGTTGGGCGCTTGACAAAACAGAGGTCGCCGAGATTTCCCGCCTTGGGGCAGCGTACAAACCTCCATTCCGCAAATACTGGAAGCCAGAATATAGTAAGTACGACTCCTAATCCCTTCTATCTATGTACCTGTCTATCGATCCCTCTTCTACTTATTTTTTATTAGTAATCTCTTATCTTAATTTCCTCGATGGCGCTTATCGCCCAAAAATGCCAAGCGCCACACAATTACCCGATTAGGCAATTTGCACTCTGCGTCTCTTTCCGCAACAACTTCCGACGATTTTTTCCTGGATTAGAGGTATAAATAACGGCAACGGGCCGCCAGAGAGGTCTGTGCTGGTGAATTAAATTAACACTGCAAGGCTATTTTAAAATAACAGAAAAGAATTAAGCATCGGCATGACTCGTCCAAACTTACTTCTGATCGGCACAGGTGGTGTGGGTACAATTGTGGCGTATGGCCTGGTGTATAACAAGAAAGTTGCTGTTTCAGTGGTTGTCCGAAGTGACTACAATAAAGTTAAGGAAAACGGGTGGGAAATAAATTCTTGCGACTATGGCCATGTCGACAACTGGAAACCAGACCACATTTTCCCTACCGTTGAAGCTGCCGCCAAAAATGTTGTCTACGACTATGTGGTTATCACGACAAAAAACTTACCTGACGTCGTTAAACCCGAGGAAGTTGCCGCTCCGGCAATAACTCCCGGAAAAACTACCATTGTGTTAATTCAGAATGGATTTGACCTTGGGAGACCTTTTATTGCCAAATACCCAGATAACTTTTGTTTATCTGGTGTCTCACACATCGGATCACATAACCATGGCGGTGTGATCAACCAAACTCAGAACGATAAATGCTTAATCAGCTATTTTGACAATCCAAACTTGGGCAAAGAGGTGCAAGAGGCAAAAGCCAAAGAATTTGTTGAATTGTACAGCAACGGTAAGAACAACATTTCTTATTTTCCCGATGTAAAGTGGTACAGATATAGGAAGTTGGTCTACAATGCAACACTGAATACGGTTTGCGCATTGACTAGAGTGGATACCGGCAGATTGGAAATGGCGGGAACACTAGAAACTGTCTCTGTTCCTGCAATGCGTGAGGTCATCAGGGTTGCTAAGGCAGATGGAGTTGAGTTACCAGACGACGTCATCAATGCTGTTGTACATTCTGATGACGGTGACTGGTTCAAGCCTTCTATGCTAGTTGATGTTGAGAAAGGAAACCCAATTGAGCTCGAGGTTATTCTTGGAAATTTACTGGTTGTTGCAAGAGAATTAAAAGTGGAAACACCCACTTTGAATATTCTTTATCACCTCTTGAAAGCTACTCAATTCAAGTTAAAGGAGGATAAGGGCTTAATAAAGGTGCCAGAGGAAAGACCTCCTAACACAAAGTTTTACTCTTAGTGGTTTTTACTTATGTAAATTTTTAGAAATAAAAGTTTTAAAAACTTTTTTTAAAAAAAAAATTAGTTGAATCAAAAATCAAATTCAAGTTACTATTTATAAAAGTAAGATAAAAATAATAGGTGCTTTTACAATTTTGCAGGTTCATTTATCCACAAATCCTTTGGTGTTGCCATCACAGTGTCGGTTAAGCATCTCGGATCATTCTTTCCACCGTTGATAATGTTAAGCTTTTCCCTCTTTCTGCTCCAAGAGAAAAGATCCTTCAAAAAGGGATCACCTGTCCCGTTGATAATATCGACAGCAACGTCACCTATACTTCCAAGCATCATAAATGCATGGCCAGAATCACCTCCCATAACAAAGACAGATTTTTCTTCGTAGTATGGACAGTAGGAAATTAGATAGTCATTATCTTCACTATCCGAGTACCAGCACATCCTGGTCATTGAAATTTTCTTTACTTCAGGAATGTTTTCTCTAATAAAGTTCTTTATCTGTTTCAGTGCAAATAAAGGAATCCTTGTTTCTTGTTCTCCAGGACTCCATTTGGTTTTAACCTTTGAATTGACTTTCTCAACAGGGTTGATCCATTTTAGGCCCCTGTAGCCAATTTTCATGTAGCCCGCTGTGCAGGGGAAACCATACAACCCACCGATTGCTCCTTCCCTGACCTTATACGTCCATGTTGGAAATTTTTTCTGGTCGTACTTCTTTAATGTCTTTTCATCATCAATTTTGATTAGACATACGGAACCACAGGTAGCTTCTAATTTCTCTCCTGTTTCGGGAATTATTTCACTTGACCAAGGACCCGCACACACAATTAGATGATCACAGAAATGCAGTTTATTGTCTGCTGTTTTTATACCAACACATTTTTTGCCCTCACTAATTTTACTGTATTCTAGCAATAAATTCTCAAAAGTTCCACATTCCCCAAAAAAAGTAGTGAGCTTTCCCTTTCCGATTTTAAGACACTTTTCTAAAACCCATCTGCACGATTTATCAGCTAAAGTCATACCACCTGTCGTATCCAAAAGGCCTTGCAAATGCTTCTTTCTTTTACCCATTTGAAACGGATCAACTGAACATGGATCTAAACCTGCTTTTAAAGCCCTTTTTTCAGCATCAGGTTCCGAAATACAAATTGACTTATTAGGCATGTTTTGCAATGTAAGTTTTTCAAACTCTGGCAAATCTTTTTTGTCTGTCAGGTGGACGTTACCGGTATTCAGATAAATGGGTTCACCACCTTCCCAATTGTTAGTGGCAATTTCATCATTCCACCGAAGGAATTTATCCCGACTAGACTTTGACATAAGCTGGTAATGCACCTCAGAACCATAGGATGACCTGAAAATTTTGTTCAGATCGGAGGAAGGGCTGTCGCAACCTTCAAAATAGCTATACTTTTTAGCCAAATAATCACGTTTATCAAAAAGGCTGATGTTGCTGTAACCATTCTCAAGTAACGATAGCGTGGTGGATAGGCCCATCACACCCGCCCCTAGCACAATAATCTTACTATCTTTCTCCATTTTTCGATAGTAACAGGTGCTTGTGTTAGCGTAAAAGGTTAAACTGAATTAAGTTAGCTTCAAGCGTCTTAACGTGCCAAAAATTAACAGGAACAGGCGAAGGCTTTTATGTATGAAAGTGGAATAACGTTGTATTCCCGAAATCCTTATCGGCGTCGATGCCAAGCTCCTATTACCTAAAAAGGAAATGCGGAATTTTTACACACGTAGTTCTCAAAAGCCACGGAATGATAAGAATGCCATTTCTCTCGGAAAATGAAAGAACTGTAAAGTACAGATGGTAGTTTACAAACGATATAGAGATTCAGCCAAGATTTTTGTTTAAGGTAGAGATTGTTTTGAGGCCCAAATTATAAAATGAACTTCCAAAAAATTGTTCAATACCACGACAGTAGTTTATGTGGTATAAAGCTATTGTGTGTAATGTGATCTTAATTTAGTTGACAAATGGCCACTCAAATAATAAGGAAATTCTTAAAGCGGTTGAAGTAAATTCGACATAAATCGATGTAGAATGCAGTCAGAAATTCAGCGAAATGGTGGCTAATTCATATAAAATTCGGTAATTAAACCATTTTATTTTAGGGAATGAAAGAATTTTCTCTCAAATTCATATACGAAACAATCAGGAAAATATTGAGGAATGCCATAGTAAGGAGCTGTACCACACCAAATGGCAGGAAGCCTATCTGATACAAAGTTAATAAAACTCAGCATCCCGATATACCGAACAGTTCTACTCTGTACGACCTCTGACAAGAAACCAAACCAACAAAATACAAAATAGTGAGATTGACAGAGATACGGCTAGTCCCATGGTATAACATTCTCTCAAAGATTTAAATTGTTTAGGGTCCAACATTCAAAACAAACGGCAATATTTATGGCTCAACAAACAGTATGGTAGTCTATATTACAAGCCGTCCTGAGCAGCGCTGCAATCACCACTGGTGGAACTTTCCGTCGTATTTATAACAATAGCTTCGCTCAGGACGAATGCTAGATTATCTTATTGCCATAGTTAAATTTTTCGTATACACCATCCCACTCTCTCAAACCTCATCTTTGACAGCCGTACTACCTTTCGTTTCATCCAGCCAATGTTTTGCCGCGCAAATTAAACAGAATAATTACTACATATGAAACGGATAACTTTAGTATTCATTGAATTAACTATTAGGAAGGTGTAGTAAAATGACAAAGAAAAAACAAACGACGAGATACTGAGGTAACAAAAAAAGCTTAAATAAAAAAGTAAGTAGAAATGGCTAAAAACAAAATATATAACTGAAAAAATTTATAAAGAATATCTGAATTCTGGGTTTTCCATATCGGTCAAATCAGCGAAAGCAATGTTGTCTGGAACTGAATATTTTTCACCTAATTCAGCAACAAGCCGGTCTTTCTTCTTGTTTCTGAGGTAGTAGATAACATATAATATCATGATCAAACAGGATCCACCTGCGAAAGAAGCCAGCATTGCTGCTTTTGCTCCAGCGTAACCTGGAGCTTGATTAGCATTAAAAGTCTGAGGACCAATAATATTACCTGTACAATACCCAACTAGGTAGAACATGTTCACAACAATTTTCTTGGTCGTACCTGCAACATTGGATGAGACAACTGAACACATTCCGGCAGACACTGCAGTAGCCATATAGAAACTGAGATAGCCAACTAGCTTTGAAGACTTATGTGTAGTAAAACTGAGCAGACACATCCCAACAGTGGTGATTAAATTGACAATAATGCACGAAATTAACCTTTGATTGTGGAAAACGTAATAATTTATGATTGCAACGGCAAATGGGAATACGATATCGATACCTCCACCTGGCATATTCATTAACAACGCATCTGCTGTGGAAAACCCGAAGTCCCCCTTTAACAACATTGAACCAAAATTAGTGAAACCACCGTTTGGAATAGCGTATGATAATCCGTAAAAAAAGAAAATGTAGGTGCATGGATCTAATACTGCCTCTTTGAATTGGTTCCATTTGAATCTTTGATTACCAAAACCTTGTTGATTTTCCTTTGCCCTCTCAATCACATAAATTTTATCCTTCTCATTTAGGAACCAAGCCTGGGTAGGAACATCGGGAATATGGAACAAGCTTATAAACCCTAGTAATAAAGTGATGCATCCGGTTATGATATAAACACATTTCCAGGAGGGAAAAGAATGATTCCCGGTTCGGTGAACTTGTAAGCCATATGCGATTCCGGCACCTAAAATGGTACCAAATCCTTGCATCCCCCACCAGATACATGTTCTCATAAAATGCTCACTTTTTCTCCACCACTGTGAGGTAAGAAGAATATATGCAGGATTCATAAAACCTTCGAAGACGCCAAGCATGACACGGCAAGCCAAAAATCCAGCAGCATTGGTGCATGCCGCATGGCACATGAGAATAATACCCCATGCAATAACCGCTAAAGAGAGCGTCTTGGAGAGCGGTAACTTTTGTAGCATTCTATTTGCTGGATATTGAAAAACCAAGTAGCCAAAATAAAATGACGAACCAACCCAACTATATTCTTTTGCTGACATGTTCAAGCTAGCCTGTAAACCCATAATAGAAGCATAGGAGTTTGTTGTTTTGTCCATCAACTGGCACGACATCAAACCAATAATTACAGGCAAAATAGCCCAGTCTATTTTCCGTAAAACCTTCTTCTCGTACTCAGGATCAAGTACAAAGTTTGTGACTTCGTCAATATATTGCATTGCAATATCGGCATCTTTCTCATGAACTTCTATCTTGTTACCATTCAATGAAACCACAGTCGAAATGACTGGATCTAAATCATTGACTGATGTAACATCTAATGTGTAATTGCCATCCTTGATCTCTTCTTGACTGCTTGTGGTCATTTCGGGTTGATTATATTTTTTTGGCCTCTAAGGCTTAAGGACGCTGAAACAAAACTGGGACAATAGTTGAAGATCTACCCAAATGGTAACTTTCTCACGCTTTTATACCCAAGAGTATCTCAATAAACAAGTAAGACTTCAACCGCAAAAAGATAAGAAGAGATTTTATTTTTGCATAGAGCACATTTGTTCACAAATCTCTCTGATAAATGGTGGTGATCTAGCAGTGGGTTAGGTTTCTTATCTACAGGCACCCCGATAACGAGAGATAGCCATTTCCGAAATAGGAAACTGCGGATATTTTACGCGAGGTACGTCGAGGAAATTATTCCTCGACCCAAATTGTGGATTTCTTCAACGGAGATGGGCGTAACGCTTTAGATATAGAGGAGAGTTCCGACCGCTCTTCGAGGCACGGAAAGAGATGCAATCGCCCGATGCGGTAATATGGATTCACTCAGATGATCCTTTCTATGTCCAACTCAATCTTCTTTGTTCTAACATTCTTGTTTGGAAAAGAGACCAGGAAATCATGGGTTTGTGAAGGAAAGTTCCTTTTTTTTCTTAGAAGTGCTACTAGTATACATGAAGTAGTAACTAAAGACTCCAACTACAAGGTTTTTCTTTTCGCCGTGGTTTCTCTTGTCCTAGAACTCAAAATCAACCATGATGGAAAAAACTGAAGAAAGTGAAGATCAAAGCCAAGTGGAAGTATACTCTACGGACAGTGGATCAAAAGATTACGACAACGACTTTGATATCGAAGAAAATGGCCTCGTGACATTCAAAGAAAACTGCTCAATTAAAACAAGAAACTGGAGTTTCCAAAGAAAAATAACCTACACTATTCTTTACAGTTTTGTTACATTTGCAGCACAATTTAACTCGACTACGACGTCTTCTGGGTATTTTTTTAAAGAAATGGAGAATAATTACCATCTTGGCCGAGAAGCCTCTGTCTTGACGATTTCACTTTATATAATTGGCATTGCTTTTGGACCTATGGTGTTTGCTCCACTGTCAGAGGTTTACGGGAGGAAAGTTGGTGTGCTAATTCCTTTTTTCATCTCCTGTATATTCACTTTTGGGACATCGATATGCTATAATGTCCCATCCATAATGATATGCAGGTTTTTAGCAGGTTTCTTTGCAGGTGCCCCGATTGTATCTGCAGGTGGAGTAATGGCCGATTTATGGGACCCTTCATTTCGTGGGGTGGCTTTTGCGCTGTATGCATGCTTTGTTTCAAATGGAGCATCTTTTGGTCCAGTTATTAGCTCTTTGCTACTGAACAGCAATCCGAGCAGGGAATCCTGGCGGATTGCTCAATGGTTTATTGGACTTTGTGATCTGGTACTGTTTATCCTCATGTACATCTTCACAAATGAAACATATGAACCGATAATTTTACAACGTTTGGTGAAAAGTGAGAGGATAAAGACAGACAATTGGGTTCTACATACCAAGTTTGACACATTTCACTTGGATTGGCGGAAACTTTTAACTTCTCAGGTGATAAGACCCTTTATAATGCTCACAATACCTATTGTTTTTACTATGGCGTTATTTGCCAGTTACGTATACGGGCTATTCTACTTAATGATCACTAATATTTCTACAGCTTTTGAACTTACCAGGCATTGGCAGGGCACAAAAACGGAGGTACCCAATGTTTCTTTGTTTTTAGGGGTATTTTTGGGCTGTATTGCCAACATGTTATGGGCAATGAAATATGCCAAAATGGTGAAGTACAATAACGGCAATGCCATTCCAGAACAACGTTTTCCCATAATGATGATGCTTGGCTGGCTGATGCCTGCTGGAATCTTTCTTTTTGGCTGGACATCTTACCACTATATACACTGGGTTGTTCCTTGTCTTGGTATACTTATGATTGGTGCCGGATTTATTACCATTTTCCAGGGCTGCTTGAATTATTTGGTGGACTCCTATCCGACATATGCTGCTTCAGCAATTGCTGCTAATACTTTTTTAAGGTCTACATTTGCGGCAGTGTTTCCCCTATTTGCCAGACAGCTTTTTGTTAATTTAGGCGTTCATTGGGGCTCAACGTTGATTGGGTTCATTGCCCTTGGTATGATTCCCATTCCGTATGTTCTTTACATATTCGGAGAAAGAATTAGAACCTTAAAGATAGACAAGCTAGCGGGATGACCTATTTACTGTTTATTCTTTTTACAAAAAAAGTAAGGCAACTTCTAACTATTAGCCTCCAATATAGTAATAAATCGTTGAGTTATTATAAACAGAAACAAAACTAGCAAAAATGTGCTCTAAAAAATTAAGCCTTATTCAAAATATTATTTTACTGATGCAAATATTGTTATCACTACCTTTTGCACGTTTAGGAAGAAGTGAGTAATGAGATAAAATTTCTGAAATTAAACATTCTCCTTTTTGATAAATTCAGAGCCTTTCTTCAAGTTGTCTCCAGAAAAGCCACTGTTTGCTTCATCGATAGAATTCAATGAGACATGCCCTTCTGTCTTTGCCTCTACTTGGTCATCTACTATCTTTTCAGCAATTTCAACTTGCTCCCCAAGTTCTTCATAGTTTGGAATCACGGAATTGGTGATGTTGCTCTTTGGCCCCTTAAAAATCTTGTGCGCATAGATAAAATACCATGCTATAGCAAGAAACATAGACCCATAGTAGACCAAACAGGTCCAGTTCATCAAAGCTGGTGTTAAATTTTTGCCTCTAAACTGGGGGAAATTTAAGATCGGGATCATTAACAGGACGAATCCGACAGCATACCACCCACAGAAGTAAGAGAACCTACCCATATTCCAGGGGCCTGGAGTGAATGTTTTTCTAGCGTAGGTGATCCTCAATAAGGTTGGAAAAGTGAAGGAGATGAAGGAGCCAATAGCCCCTAAGGAAAAGATAGCGTCAATGGCGACCCCTCCAAACATCAACAAATCGAGACATGCGCCAATGAACCAGTTCATCCAAACTGCATTCACAGGCGTTTTTGTCTTGGTATTGATGTGGCACCAGATGTGAGACATTGGAAAGCAATTATCTCTGGAGTAGGAAAACAAGACTCTAGAGGCTGCAATCATGGATGTGAAACACATGGAAAAGGTTAGGATGACTGAGAAAGATGAAAGAGCAAGACAAGAAGGGAGGTCAAGGACTTGATATAGGTATGATACGTAAGGCTGTCCGATATCACTATTGACAACTTCCTCAACGTCGACTATAGTATAAGCTATGGACAACTGATAGACGAAGCAGAGGATACCTCCTATACTTGCGGTCATGAAGATCGCTCTTGGGGTGGAAATCTGGGCGTTGGAACTTTCCTCTGCGATGTGGAAGGGAATGTCGAAACCCGACATTGTCCATATGACAGCAAGGAAGGTCATGAGCATGCAGATTCCGTCAGGCCAGTCTGTAAAATTTTCAATGCCCCATGCTTTTTTGTTATTGTTGAATTTTGGCAATCCTAAGTTTGTTCTGTTGTTTCCCGCAAGAATGATGATCCAAGAGATGAAGAGGAATGCCATGTTCAAAATGGATGTGCAAGAATTTATACGGGCAATCCAGCGAGTTGGACAAGAGGCGATGCATGCACAGGTGAAGGTGATGCCAATGGTTAGCAAATATGTGTGCCAAGTCTTTTGATCGTAAGAAGGGTCTGTCATCGTCTTTAAAGCAAGGATGATACTAGCACAGGACCATCCTACCGCTGGTCCACCTGTCAACTGGACTAAGTAGTTTGACCAGCCAACAGTCCAAGAAAGTAGTGCCTTATACTTAGGTGGAGACAACATTGCAGTTGCATAGTAGAGCCCTCCCGACGTTGGATAAGCACTGGCAATTTCACTCATCGAGCAACAAACAGCCATGACACCTGTCATGCCGATGAGAAAACCCCAAGTGAGGCCTGCGTTGCCACCATAGACAATGGAGTACCACATTGTGGATGCAACCGATGGGATCAAGCCCAAGACGGAGAAAGAGACAGAGAAGGTTGCCCACAAAGAGAGATCTCTTTTGAACTCTGGCTTATATCCGAGAGATCTGATGACCTCGTCATCTTTGCTCAAGGGCACGACATATGAGGTTCTGCTTTCGACAGTGTCAACGAACATGGTACCTGAGAGTGGAGGTGAAGTTTGCTTGACATCCAGAGAAAGAAGACAAAGATGAGAGAACAAGGAAAAATAAAAGCGATGACAAAGGAGAAACAAAATTTCTGGACAAGAAAACAAGAAAAAAAAATGAGTTGAGAAGTAGAGAGAATATATGCAGAATTCTTTCCCGACAATGCAAGAACAATTTCAGAGATAAGGTATTGGCCGAAGAAGGTAAGAGAGAAAAGAAAATAGAAACGATGACATTCTTATCGCCTGCCCGGCCGAGGACGTCTTATCTGCTCTGTACCGAACAGGTGGTCAGAGTGGGAGGGGAGGCATTAGACTGCTGTAGTGCAGCTGTGTGTATTGCACTACTGTATACACAATAACTATCTTTCGAGGGAAAGGGACGATCATGCTGGTGTCGCCGACGGTGAGAAGAAATGCCTTTGCTGAAGGCTAGGTCGGGGAAACAAGGCTGGATTTGGCAGCCGTTGGGCGGAAAAACTGTCTTTCGTGCCAAATTTTCCAAACTTTTCAGAGATATTCCAGGTACAGCCTCGTGGCGGAAGGGCACTCTCGCCGGAACATATATCCGTGTTTCCGACGGGTTTAGCCGGCGATCGTGGGAGCATTGCCGCTGGAGGACGCTTCAAACTCAGCCTCTTCAAGATCTTCTGGACCGAAACTGTGAGGAAGAAGCGCGTCGATCGTCCGGACAAGACTTTTGGACGCCGTGTTGTTGAACATAATGACTGGCAATTGGAGGGGTTTACCTTCGACAGTGTTGCAGCTGGCACCAGCAAACTCACGAATGACTTGTCTGCAGACACCACAGGGCGAGGAGCATGAGGGAGCATCGGTAATGACTGCGATGGCCCGGAAGGCGGTATCGCCCTCGCTGACGGCTTTTGTGATAGCGGTACGTTCAGCACAGATCCCTGCTGGGTATGCTGCGTTCTCGACGTTGCACCCGGTGTAGATCTTGCCCGAGGCAGCCAGGAGGGCACAGCCGACACGAAACTTTGAGTAAGGACAGTATGCGTAAGTCTGGGCTTTAAGGACGGTTTCTCTGAGGAGACCGAATTCTTCGTCGGTGATAGTTGAGGACATTGTACTGGGCGTGAGAGCGATAGAGGGGTGGAGGAAAAGATAGCAGGAAAGGGATTATGGCGAGAATCAACAAGGGGAGGAAGAGGAAGAAGAATGGATAGTAGAAGATGCTCCAAATTCATGCTGCCAAGGCAGACGTTAGACGATTACGTAAGCTGAAACGGAGAAAATATTGGTTGCAAAAACGATAGCGGCAATGGCTAGCCGGCCGGAGATTTACAGGGTAGATGATAGGAGCAGATGGACGGAACTACGCGGAGAGGAATTGGCTGAGACCATGAGGGGTTGATATTATCTAATTGATGGACAGACAAGAACGGATAATGAAGTGATAAACCCTTGCACCGGAACAGGTGGTCCGTTGGGAACTGAGAGTTACCGTATCTGTCAGATCCGCCTCGGCGGGTACGACAGTCGGCTGTCCCGATGCGGAAACTTTGTCGCCGATAGTCAGCGATAAAGGACGGGGTTGAGAGAGTATATAATCTGGAGGTTTCTTCGTTTACCAATCAACATCCTTTTCTTCTTCATTGATGGTGTTCATTTCTTTTTTCCATCCCCTTGGGCAGCAATGTCGGAATTCCTGCCGGTCGCCAACCCAACAAAGTCTTTCTGGCTCACTGCCGAAGACGACTTCAGCACGTTCAGAAGCACCCCGCAGCTTCCTGCAGAGACGGACGTCCTCGTTGTCGGCTCTGGATATGCCGGAACCACCACCGCGTACTATCTACTCGAGGATGGCACAAGAGACCCGGCCTCGATTCTCATGCTGGAGGCCCGGAATGTCTGCAGCGGAGCCACTGCCCGTAACGGGGGACATTTGAAACCGGATCTCTACTTTGCACACAACGCATTCAGAGACAAGTACGGCGAGAAGGGTGCTGCAGAGATTATCAACTTTGAACACGAGCACGTGCGTGCCATGAAGGAGCTCATAGAGAAGGAGAAGATCGACTGCGACTTTGTGCTCACCAGGGCTTGCGACGTTCACCTGCATCCGCTCTCTGTCCGCAAGGCCACCACGAACTATGCGGGCATGCTTTCCAATCCGTATGTTACCTGCAAGGACGATGTCCAGATCCAATATGGCGAGGCAGCACGAGTAATCTCCAAAGTCGAGGACTCGCCAGTGTGTCTCACCTACACGGCAGGCCAGCTCTGGCCATACAAGCTTGTGACGGGGATCCTCAAGAAGCTTGTTTCCCGCGGCGTGAACCTCCAGACGAATACACCTGTCCTGGGAGTGGAGAAACGCCCCGACGGAAGGTATCTCGTGAAGACGGAACGAGGCGACGTCATTGCCGCCAAGCTGGTCTTGGCAACCAACGCCTACACGGCCAGCGTCGAACCGCAGTTTCGGAACAAAATCGTCCCCATCAAGGGGGCCTGCAGCCGCATTGTCTCTGCAGATCCGAACAAACGTACCCCCCACCTGACAAACACCTACGGGATCAGATATGCCGGCGCAGATACCGACTATCTAATCAACAGGCCAGACGGGTCTGTCATTGTTGGCGGAGCGAAAAAGCACATTTTCCCCTACAGGGAACGTTTTTACGGCAACGTCGACGATAGCACCCTTATTCCGCATTCCGAGGAGTACTTTTCCGACTACATGGACAGACTCTTCTACACATGGAAGGACTTCCCGACAAAAGTGGACTACGTGTGGAGCGGCATTCTGGGTTACACGGACGACTCCCTCCCTTATGTCGGCGAGGTCCCCGGCGACGCAAACAAGTATGCCATTGCAGGCTTTCACGGCCATGGCATGCCCCGTGTTCTCCTTTGTGCTAAGGCTCTTGCACGCTTCATTAACGGAGGGGCGGCCTCCAGCGCTGAACTCGACGTTCCTTCGGCGTTTAAGATCACCAGAGAACGCATGACCGCCACCGAGAACCGCATCTTCGAGTCTCTTCAGCCTCCCGTGTCAAAACTGTAGCTTGTCTAATATACTCTGTCTTCAACAGCTCAACCCCCTATCTTCTCCACCCGTCAACCACTCCACCTGCCCCCGTTTATTCTGCCGAGACGTCGGGACAACGGGGCTCGCCTCGACGCCTCGCCTTCTCCGCTCACGGACTGGCTGCAGCTACCCCGCAATACTTCCGGGGTGAGCCTGCCAGGCACCGCTTTTGGGGGCTCCGCAGTATGCAAAAGTGCTGCATGCAACAGAGACAGGCTCCAGGAACAGAACGGAAGTTCATCTATAAAAGGCCTGCTGGCTCGCCAGTCTTCGGTTGCAATGCAGAGAGGATGTCTGTGAGGGAAAGAGGGCGGGAAATAAGTCGAGAATCAGATAAACCAAACACACTATTTGCATAATCACGCATACTGATTTGATATACTGAAATAGAAAGAAAACATGTCCCAATTAGACGTTATACTAGAAAAATATACTGCTCCAGATAAGCTTCCTTGCGCACTGGGCGCTGTGGTGACCAGGGACAAGGGTCTTGTGTATCTCGGGGGATCAGGATTGAAGGACGTGGAGGACGCCTCGTCCAAGACAAATCTGGACTCAACGTTGGCGTTCTTCTCCTGCACAAAGGCCGTCACAACAACAGCACTTCTCCAATTGCTTGAAAGGGGCCTCATTGATTCCATAGATGATCCCGTCGAAAAGTATGTTCCGGAGATCAAAGACATTCAGGTGTTGGAAGGCTTCGACGCGAACAACAAGCCGATTTTGAGAGCGCCAATCAACAAGCCGACGCTCAGACACTTGCTCACACATACGACAGGGTTCTCCTATACCTTTTTCAGCCACGCATACAAACAGCTTTTCGATGCCTCTGCCTCTCCCAACATCCTCAAGAGCTCCTGGGAAGAGTTCAAGACCCCGCTCCTATTTGAGCCGGGGACCAAGTGGCATTACGGTGTCAACACAGATTGGGTTGGAAAGGTCGTTTACGAGGTGTCACAAATGTCGCTTGGCGACTACTGCAAAGAGAACATCTTTGACCCGCTAGGGGCAGACTCTCTCACTTTCGAAAAAAGCGCATCACAACACAGCGACTCTGTCGAGCTTCACCAACGTGCTCCTGACGGCACCATTGCTCCATTGAAGGGCATTTTGACAAAAAAGCCTTCCTTCCATCCGGGTGGACATGGCCTCTACGGCACCTTGACCGACTACATGAAATTCTTGGAGATTTTCTTGCATGAGGGCCGCTCGCCTACCACCGGCGCCCAGATCTTGAAACCAGAGACAATCCGCAACTACTCTTTTGCAAACCTCCTTCCGGAGAACGTCCAAATCGAGTCCACATTGCAGCATTCCCAACCAGAGTTCTCTAATAAGGTTGATCTTTTTGACACGATTCCTAAAGATAAGCAGGGATGGACGGCGAGCTTCCACAAGATCGATATTCCTCTTCCTACGGGCCGTGGCGCCGGCAGCTACAGCTGGGCGGGCTTGCCTAACCTCTACTACTGGATCGACCCGGCCAAGGGAATCGCCGGTATGTTCTCTACCCAGCTCTTCCCCTTCAGCGACACAACAGCCCTTCAGGGCTTACAGGAATTCGAAACAGAGGTCTACAACAGGTTTGGCTGAATCTATCTCCTTTTCCCGAGGAACTTAGCAGACCGGCCTTAAGCTTCAGCCGCATATGATAGCGGGGTGGCTCTGCCGCGTTTCCTCTTTTGACGATTTTGTGGAGTGTGTCTCGCTGCCACAGTTTTTGTAGCGCCTGTGTATTATTTATTAATGGCATCGATACGGTGAAAAATGAAAAATCGGCGATCATGGCTAACCGGCTTATAACCCCAGCGTTCTCCGGTAGTTGCAGTAACAGAGGGTTGTACAGAGGACAAAGGGGAAAGAAGACACCTTTGCTCTCATCACACAGCACACCTGCAATTAACTTCCACCCCACAGGCATGTCTATCTCTACGCTTCTGCGGGCAGCGAGACCTCTTAGGAGATTTATCACAAGGCCATCACGGAGATTCAACTCGACTACTGCCTCCGGCAACAAAGGAGGCAGCAGCATTTTTGTCCCCGTTTTGGCATCCCTGGCTGCCGGTTCGGCCATCGGCGGGACCCTAGTGTACTACAGACTCACGCAGAACCCGCCAGAGGACTTATTTCCGAACTCGTCCGTCACAAGACTCGAAGACTGCCATGCCATCACATATGGAGACACACAGGAAGCCATTGCCAAGATCACAGCTAAGCTGGGAAGTGACAAGGTCAGCACTGCAACATCTGAAATCAAGCATCACAGCGACAATGACTGGGCCACAGATCACGCTAAAGACACAGAGTCTCCTGCTGCCGTTGTCTACCCAGAATCTACAGAAGAAGTTTCCGCTGTACTGAAGATTTGTCATGAATTGAAGGTGCCTGTTGTCCCCTTTACCGGTGGAACTTCTCTAGAGGGCCATTTTATTTCTACAAGGCCAGGGATTTGTGTTGATTTGGGACGAATGGACAAAGTACTTGCGTTGCACCAAGACGATTTAGATGTCGTTGTACAACCGGCTGTCGGATGGGAAGGCTTGAGAGATTACCTTGCAGATTTCAACCTAATGTTTGGTCCGGATCCAGGCCCTGGTGCCTGCATAGGTGGAATGGTTGCGACATCGTGCTCAGGGACAAACGCCGCCAGATACGGAACAATGAGGGAAAACGTCGTTTCTGTCACTGTCGTTTTGCCGGATGGTACAATTGTGAAGACAAAGAGAAGACCTAGAAAATCTTCTGCAGGTTATAACCTGACAAATCTTTTTGTTGGTAGCGAAGGAACTTTGGGTATTGTTACCGAAGTAACCTTAAAGTTGAATGTCAAACCGAAATTTGAAAATGTTGCGTTGATCTCTTTCAATGAATTGAAGGACGCAGCCACCTCCGTTGCGGATTTTGTCCAAGAAGGTCTCCAATTGAATGCCGTAGAATTATTAGATGAAAAAATGATCCACTTCGTTAATTACTCTGGCCAATCTGAAACGAAGTATGATGAAGCGCCAACCTTGTTACTCAAAATTGGAGGATCGTCCAAGGAAACTACCGACTCCGTCACCAAAACCGTCAAATCAATTGTTAACAAAAATGGCGCTAAGAGTTTCAAGTTTGCTGCCTCCGAGGAGGAGAAGTTTCAGCTTTGGAACGCCAGAAAGGTCGCTCTATGGTCAACAATTCAGTATGGTAAAGAACAAATTGACCCAAACATTCAAGTTTGGACCACTGATGTTGCAGTGCCAATTTCTAAGTTTGTAGAATCTCTTGAAGCTACAAAGGAGGAAATACAGAAATCAGGTTTGGTTTCCTCCATTGTTGGTCACGCGGGTGATGGTAACTACCATACGGTCATCATGTTCACAGAGAACCAACGTCAGATCGCCGCCAAGCTGGTGGAAGAAATGGTTGATCGTGCTTTAGCAGTTGATGGTACCGTTAGTGGTGAACATGGTATTGGCGTTGGGAAAAAGGAGTTTTTGGTAAATGAAGTTGGAGCAAACACCATTGCACTTATGAGAAAGATCAAATTTGCTATTGATCCACACAAGATCCTTAACCCAGATAAGGTGTTTGCTATTGACCCTGTCAATGACAGATCAATATAGTCGAGTAGTGAGTACAACTTGTTGACAAGCTGTCATGCTCTTGTTGATTGCAAGATGTTACAATAGATAGTATATAGATAAAATTCATAATATTACTTACTTTATCAAAAAGATAAAATCGAAATAATAAGAAAAGTGTAGGCAGGATAGGAAAAAAAAAGATCAAACCAGCTGGTTGGTAATCAAGTCGTTAAAATGTCTTCAGGATCAACTTCTCCATTCCTAACTTTGAAAAACAAACCCAAAACGGTATTACTACCCGTGGCAATGTGATATATATAATCTAGTTTTTCCTTATTGACAGTGAAAGGATGTGGTCTACCTTCGAGCGCAAGGTCGATCAATGGACGGATAAACTTTTTGTCAATCACAGGAGGAATCAGTGCTGATGCACTCTCATATTCTTTCTGTTGCTCCTTCAAAGAAGGCAATTTGGTGCGATTATTCCAGACACCAGCCAATGCTGCTGCCTGTGACTCTACCCTATTGAAGAAAAAACCCGCATATGTGTTACCAACCAATGCTAAGGTAGGGTCAGCCATGGAAAACGTGTACCTATAGAACTTAAAAATATCTGGATTTGCGTCAATGACAGACTTGTCAATGAATGGGTAAAACATATGGTAACCAGTACATATGATAATGGCGTCAAACCCACTTTCAATGGTACCATCTGAAAACTTTACGGAATTTGACTCCGGCAAGAATTCCTCAATTGTTGGTTTGTTCACTATTCCCTTTGAGTAAGAGCACAAAGTAACCCATCCGCTGTTGGAGACTTCTGCCCTTCTAGATATGTAAATGGAAGGCTTTTCTATATTCCGTGGGAAAGCGTATTGGATTAGGTCAATGCTTGAAACAGATGAGCCAATAAACAATGGTTTTTTGGCGTTGCGAATAAAGGAAGGATCTTGTACGGCTTTTGCCAACTTGAATGTAACCTTGTCCTTATTAAGATCAGCAAACTTCTTCATATTTTTGATGTTTGGGATAATTGGAACAGTCTTGCCATTGCCAATGATAACTGCATCAAAGTACTGCTTGTACCAGTTTAGGTATTTCACACCATTTTCCTCTGAAAAAACAGAGGCAACTATCTCCCATTTACCGTTTGAAAGTTTCTTGACTCTTTCGACATTAGTATTGAAACGGATATACTTGGTAAGGTTGTTGTTCAAGACGACGCGCTCCAAATAATCGGAAACATCTCTGGAGGACTGGAAGTTGGGTATGTGTTTGTATTTTGTGTTGATCTTCTTGAGATCGTCTCCAAGAATTTCATCAAACGAAAAAGACATGTATCGGTTGGTGACGTTGGTGAAAAGCCCATTGTATGCTGCAGAGCTTCTCCATTGGTTTCTAATTTTTGTTGCAATTTGTGGTGTGAGGGGCACTCTGACTGGGTGCTCAAAATCCGAATCAGCTAATTGCCTCTCTAAGGTGGCGTCAATTGGCAATTTTTGATAGACGTTTTCTGGATTAGTCAAGTCTATAGAGTCGTCTTCGATTTCAGGAAAATTTGGGTCATTGTTGTTATCTCCAAACGCACTCTTGCTCCAGACTCCACCAACAGAGGCGTTTCTCTCGAACGCAACCAATTGTGGGAATGCCAGGTTCCCCTTCTTTTCGTATTCTGAAATGTCTCGTTCTCCAAAGAGGGATTTGCCGCTTTTTGTCGCACGGGAAAGATCGTACAAGGAAGCAATCCCGGAAGGACCCGCTCCGATGATTGCAACCGACTTGACATTGAAAATTTGAGGTGGATCAACGGTCATTTGTATAGGTGTGTCTGCTTGTTGCTCGTTGTATACGCAAAATTCTCAAAGGCTTTTTTTACCTCATCTTATTGAAGTGTACGGACAGGATAGAAAATGCAATGACACCTCCAAACAGTCGATGAGCTTCTATATACACGAGTGTGTAAACGGCAAACCAATCCGCAAACCACAAAAGACTGTGGTGGATTTGGAGGACCGGTGGATATCTTCTTTCCGTTATCCGAAAGACAGTAATTCTCTCTCTCCTAACGGGCAGAGTTTCCAGCCAAGCAAAACAGGTGTGGCTCCGAAGCTAGAAAAAGTGTTGATAATGCGAAAGCGGAAATTTGTGGCTCCGATAAGGGGTCATCGCATCGAGGCAATGTCCGCGGAGACGTTCCACATTCCACAAGGGAAGGACCACAATAAGCTTTTGGAAACTGACCACTTTTTGATGGCTAGTGATTCTGCGGAATGGTTATAGGTACTTAAGGGGAGAAGACTAGACAAGGTTGGCCACGACTTTTGTGTGTTTTATGCAAAGGATGATCGTTTCAACACTGTGTTTGTTATGTAGAGATACCCGGCAACAGGTGGCCTAAAAAATAAGTAGAAAAGAAAAGGAAGGGTAGCTGGTAAGCATGTCAAAGGTTGAATCATACACTACGTTGGCTGAGGAGAGACTACCTCAGAAAGAAACCCTTTTGGTGGTGAAGGACAATTCTCTTGATGAGGAAATTGAAGAGTTGATCAGAAACCACAAAGAGCTGAACATCACCAGACACCGGAGTGACAAATTGGCTTTAAGATCTGGACCAGACCCTGCAGGATTAGAAATCTTACCAGACTCGAGCAGAAGGAGACTCGAAGAAGGTGGCATCGACGTGTCCAGAGGCTATCCGGAGGTTCCAGACAGAAGTCAAATTCCTGTCTACATCGATCAAGCTTATGCGATTAGAAACTACGACGCTCCCTTCATTGAAAGGGGAAAGCAGGCAGACCCAGAAAAGAGAGCCTTGTTTAGTGCTGCTAAGGAGATTGTCCATTTAACTAAGAATGTTGGCACTGAAATAGTTGGCTTACAGTTGGAAGACTTGACTGATCAGCAAAAGGACGAATTGGCACTCTTGATTGCCGAGAGAGTGGTTGTATTCTTCAGAGATCAGAAGCTCTCTCCAAGGAGTCAACTTGAATTAGGGGAGTACTATGGTAATGTTGAAATCCATCCACAAACTCCACAAGTTCCGGGATTACCAGGTGCAACAGTCATCTGGAACGATTATAAAATCAAGCAGGGCTTAACCCTTAATTTCAGCAACAACAATCTTGGTAATTGGGATGTTTCCAAGAATCCAGCCATTGGCAATCAAGTCTGGCATACAGATTTAGTACACGAAAGGCAACCAGCCGGATACACCCATTTACATTTGGATGCTATACCAGAGTTCGGTGGTGATACTATGTGGGCTTCTGGCTACGGCGCTTACGACAAATTGAGTGATGAATTCAAACAGCTTTTGGACGGTAAGGAAGCTGTCTACATTTCTGCACATGGATACCTGGACAGAGATGATCCTTTCGCTGGTCCTCAAAAAGTGGAGAGGATTCACCCATTAGTCAGAACACATCCTGCTACGGGCTGGAAATACCTATTTGTCAACCGAGCAATGACAAAAAGAATACTTGGTTTCTCACCAGTGGAAAGTGACTTAATTTTGAACTACTTGTTTGATGTTTACGAGAAGAACGCAGATATTCAGGTCAGATTCAAGTGGTCCAATACCAAGCCAGGCTATGGGACATCTGCTATCTGGGATAACAGAATCTCCCAGCACAGAGCCGTCTGGGATCACGAGGGGAAGGAACCTAGACATGGTACTAGAGTCACTTCATTGGCTGAAAAACCATATTTTAACCCCGAATCGAAGTCTCAAAGAGAATCCCTTGGTTTGTACTTGCACCAATGGGAGTGATTGTAAATCTAAATTGGACCCTTTTTTTATTGCGATTTCTTCAATCCCGTTATTTCATTTCTCCAATCAAAACGATATATAGCCGAATCAAATCATTTGCATATTTTCGGCAGAAAGCCATAGTTTTAGTTTAGAGATAAGCGAAAAAGAATCTCTCGGTAATATATTTGCCGATAATTGTGGCCGCTGATCTTGTCAGAAACGAGTAATCCCTGATGTGCCGGAACGGCCACAGTGCCTCAATTATCAGATAACCGAGATCTTTTCTCTAATTGATACTGGCAACGATTTCTATAAAATATCCAACTTTCCGCCGTTGATGGGTTTAAAGGTAGGTCTTGGGTATGCTAGAGTTGCTTTTCATGAAATTCAAGGAGCATCAGAAATATGACCAATTTCAAGGAGACAATTTGGGCTTATTTCAAGATCGATCACCCATCTTCATTCAGGAAAGACTACATTGATGCAACAATTGATCGTGAAAGAAAACCTGAAGTAACCTCCAAATATGACAAATACAATTTCTTTAATGCCTTCAATTGGTACCCTTCTCATTACAGCAAATATGAGAGGAAATTTTTGGTGAAATTTGATATTTGCGTCCTATTTTTCCTTTGTGCTTCATTTTATACCAAATATCTAGATAATGCAAATGTCGGGTCTGCATACGTTTCTGGAATGCAAAAAGAGTTGAATCTTAATGGTAATGAATTAAACTACTTCAACACATGTTATACTGTCGGTTATGCTGTCTTCCAAATCCCGATTACACTACTTATTACGAAACCACAGTTTTCCCGCCATTTGCTACTTTTTTGCGAGCTGGGCTGGGGGATGATGACTTTAGCCAATGCTTACGTGACCAATGCAAGCCAAATGTACGCTATCAGATTTTTTGTCGGAGTGTTTGAGGCATGCTCATTTCCGGCAACATATGTGATTTTATCTAGCTATTTAACCGAAAAGGAACTTTTCCAGAGGGCTGGCTTTTATGGTGCCTTTGCAGTGGCTGGAAATGCCAGTGCAGGTGCCCTTCAAACAAGTGCAAGAGAGCATTTGAATGGCATTAGAGGCCTTTCTGGATGGAGGTGGCAGTTTATTATCGATGCTGTCATCACGTTTGGAATATTTGTTTATGGGTTTCTGCTTTTTCCTGGGATCCCTTCATCATGCAAACAATTTGGACTTTTTACTGAAGATGAAATGATTTTTGCTAGAAAGAGACTAGAAAACAAAATTGCTTTCCCCAAGAGATTTACTTGGAAAACTCTTAAGGAGACGCTTCTAACGTGGCAGGTTTATGTTGGTTCTGCCCTTTGGGTTCTCCACCATCAGTCATGGTATTCGAATGGTGCCAAGCTCTACATGAAGTCGAGACCAGATTTGTATACTACCTCCATGGTAACGAATTGGGATTCTTATATGTATTGTACCGGCATACCGGCGGCCATAATTGTGGCACCGCTCTGCAAATACTACGGCAAAATTATCCCGGTGACGGCAGTGATGTTGACTGCATACTACGCCTGTATCATATTGGTTATCTGGGATGTTCCAAATTCTGTTCTAATCTCTGCGTTTTTCATGCAAAGGCCTTTCCGAGACGGTCTAGCACAGGTTTATTACACGTGGATTGCAACTCTATGTAGCGATAACGTCGAGAAAAAGGCACTTGTGTTGAGTTGGGTACAAGCACTTTCCTATGCGGTCAACGCGTTTGCAATCCCGCTGCAGTACAATGTTGCAGACGGTCCGAGGTTCAAAAAGGGATACATTATCAATTTTGCATTTATCGGGTCGGCACACATTGTATTTCTAATCTGCTGGTTCTGCGACAAGTACGACTTGAAATACTTTCCACAATTTGCCGGACACAGACATACAAGTAAGGACGACGAGACATTCCTCGCTTTTAAAGACGACGATGAAAACAACCTCGGAGAAGCGACGAGAGGCTACGTTGATAGCAGTGAAGAAGTTAGTATAGTTGATATCGAACGCGTCGGAGGGGAGGAAGGAGACTCCAAGAATTGCAACGTATCGAAACAATTGTACGTCAGGGAGCACGAAATTGCTAATTCAGACTCGTCCTCTTCAATTCAATGAATTGAAAAAGTAACGTATATCCTTTATTTCATTCTTCTCCACTTATTTATTTGTATATTTATTGAGCCACAAGAATTGAAGTGAAGACTGCCTTTTTAACTCACGAAACTTAACTCTTATTCTCGCTGACTGCGTCTAAAGACGCTAAATACACAACTTGTTAAAAGTTACTTTCCCATTTTTCGCATAATCAGGGCGCGGTCTTGCTTACTGGTCTATTTATCTACATTTGACTTGAGCTTACAAAACGTCTAGGGGCACAAGAATCAATGCACGGATCTCCATCCAGAAATAATGATCAGCATAAGACAATTCGGAATGATAGGGGAAAGGCTAGCGAGAAAGTGTGTACTTGCGTGTGGAAAAAGTACCACACCCGAGGAGGAAAAAGAAATTTTTTCCGTTAGAAGCCCAAAGCTAATTCTTTCCTTTTTACTCATACTTTGGAACGTTTTTAAACACACCCCCCCTTTTTTCACCCCCTCTTGCCGTTCCCTTATGTCACGTGTAAACGCGCCATGTATACAGAAGAGGGAATTTTTGCGTTAGAGTCTTTCCCTTTGTGGTTCTCCGTTTGGAAGAAAATGCCATACTAACAGCCTGCTGACGTAAGTAGTCATTGTCTAAACTGTGGCGTCTTTTTCTCCCGCAGTTACACAATTCGTTTTCGCACTGTAGCTAAATATTCAGACGCACCTCATCCGGAAGACAGGCAAGCCTAGTATGTCAAAAACAATAGGACGCTAGCCTCGGCTTACGCGAAC
The DNA here is from genome assembly GCA_005406165.1 of Pichia manshurica. Lineage (NCBI taxonomy): Eukaryota > Fungi > Ascomycota > Pichiomycetes > Pichiales > Pichiaceae > Pichia > Pichia manshurica. The sequence continues at coordinate 71,693 of BJFO01000001.1, read as the reverse complement.
TGCCTCTATGGCATGAAGTCTGGTGCAGGGGACACAGTTTGCGGTAAGTGCCGATAAACATGCGAGCAACTAGCCAGTATTACGGTGCGTAGGCCGGAGTTTAGATGAAGAGTGAACATGAAAATTTGCCAACTGTGCTTGACAAATCGTGCAAGAATCGTGGAGAGACTCTGATGACTGACTCTACAAATGATAACACTCCTTTCTTCTTTTATAAAAGGACTGTTCTTTTCTCCCCACATTCTTAGCAAATGTTTTCGTCTGACAGTTTAACTTTGGACATCCAAAGCTTTGCCTTTCTTTCTCTTCTTGTGCCTTAACGCAAGAAAAATTTCCTTCCTTTGTTTGAAAGAGTTCAGCGTCCAGATATTTACGCCCGTCGTTTTCCACTTTCTCTGTGGCATATATAGATACCTCGAAAAAGTTTTACAATGTCGGATTCAAACTCTAACTCTTCCATAGAGAAGCAGGAGGACAGAACAGCCCTGCAGAAGACAACAACAGCAGAGAAACATATTACCTCCCGTGATGCCGACGTAACTTTGGCATTCATGGCCAAGCACGATGCAGATGTTCCGGAGATCACACCTGAAGAAGAAAAAAAATTGGGAAGAAAGTTAGTGGCCATCATTTTGTTTTTGACAGCAACCACTAATTTACTTTTATACTCTGATAAGGCAACTTTGTCCTATGCCTCCATCTTTGAGCTTTGGGCTGATACAGGACTAGACCAAAATAAGTACAATAACTCTTCCACCCTTTTCTATGTCGGTTCCATTGTGGGACAAATTAATATGATACTTGTTCAGAAAATGCCAATAGGGATACTACTGACTGCCATCTCCTTTTCATGGACTATTATCATCTTCCTACATTGTACTGCATTCAACTATCAGGGTATTTATGCTTTGAGATTCTTTTTAGGTTTTGTTGAAGCTGTTGCTGTGCCAATCCTTAATATAACAATGGGCCAATTTTTAACTGCTGACGAGAAAGCTGCAACTGCACCTTTGTTCTATTCCACATGTCTTGGTGTGACTATCCCTGTTGGTTTCATTGCTTACGGTATTCTATACTCAAAATCTAGCGTGCCAATCTGGAAACTTTTCTTTATCATCATTGGAGGTTTGACATTCCTATGGACTATTGTCATCTTCTTTTTATACCCAAGCAACCCAACTAGTGCTGTTTTCTTGTCTGAGAAAGAAAAAGTTTGGACGATCAGAAGAGTGCAAAGAACAACGGGTGCATCGATCGAACAAAAGGTCTTCAAACCATACCAGGCAAAAGAAGCTTTATTAGATCCAGTTTCATGGCTATTTTTCTTTTTCTTCCTTTTGCAACAGTTGGCAAACAACTTACCTTATCAGCAGAATTTATTATTCGAGGGTATTGGTAGAATCAACAATTTGGACTCAACATTAGTTTCTGTTGCCTCTGGTGGTTTTGCTGTAGTTTGTTGTGTTATTGCCACGACATTTTTATTCTACAAGACTAATTACACTGCATTTTCAGTTGTTTTCTGGACCATTCCTTCATTTGCTGCCTCCATTGCTGTCGTTACAATTCCATGGGATAAGAAAATCGCTCTTTTAGCCATGCTTTGTTTGGCTTCCCCTCTTTTCGGTATTCCTTGGATTTTAATGTTCTCATGGAATTCTACTTCTTGTTCTGGTTATACGAAGAAGTTAACGAGAAACGTGATGGTCATTATAGGTTATGGTGTGTCTAACATTATTTCTCCTCAATTGTGGAGAGAGAAGGACGGACCAAGGTATGTTCCAGCATGGATCGTTCAGATTGTTCTGTCCTTCTTTATTGCTCCTTTACTTGCGTTGGTTATTTGGTTTATACTAAACAAAAGAAACAAGGTCAGAAAAGAAGTTTTAGAGCAAGAGGGTGAAACAAAAGGTTTTGTCAGTGATAATTCCAACGGTGAATTGGAAGTTGATGGCGCTAACTTGGATTTGACCGATTTGGAGAATGACAGGTTTATATATCCTTTGTGATCGCTTATCCCTCTAAAACCATTTTTACTTTGCGTGGGCTGGGTCGAACATTAATTTTGCTTTATTAATTTTGTATTTCCATAGTATTTATAACAAAGGTGTTTCTTTCATAGTAAGAGAGGTTAAGCGCAATATGTTAACAATAAAAAGCGGTTTCTCCGTTTCTAGCGCGAAGAGAAGACAAAAATAAAATAAGATTAAAAAAGTTCTACTAAATTCTATATCTAAATTCTGGATTTTGGAAGTCGGTCAAGTCGGCGAATTCAAGGTTGTCAGGAATAACATATTTGTCACCTTCAGCTTCTCTGGCCTTATCTCTTCTCTTATTTTCCCAAATATTGTAGGCGGTTAACGCAATTAGCAAAACAATAGTGGCACAATAGCAACCAACGGTTCCTGCCTTAGCATTATTGTAATCTGGGGCATCAGTAGAACGAAATGTTTGAGGACCGATAACATTACCAGCAGAATATCCGATCAACGTAATAGCATTAGTTAACAACTTTTTCGTAAAACCTGCCGTGTTGGAGGTAACACAAGACGTAATCAAAATAATACCGATCGGAGAGATACCAAAAATCCAGTACCCAACTAATTCTGCATTAGTATTGGTTGAAAATGCAAGCATGCAGCACATTGCCAAAACAACGCAAACGTAAAAGATTGCTATAGCCATTCTTGATTTGACAAATCTGGTTATAAATGGTAAAGCAGCTAGACCAGCTAATTCAAAAGCCCCCACAGGCATTTTCATAAGTAAAGATTTGAGAGTGGAATACCCAAAACTTTTCAAAATCAATGTACCAAATCCTGAAATACCACCATTAGGAATGGCAACAGATAAAGAAAGCAAAAAGTAGATCAATGTTCTTGGATCTTTGCATACTTCAATTGCTTGTTCCCACTTGAATTTCTTGTTACCAAAACCTTGATTGTTATGTCTGATTCTTTCGATAATCACTTCCTTTTCCCGCTCACTTAAAAATTTAGCCCCAGTTGGAGTATTTGGCATTATCAATAAAATGAGGAAGCCATTGAGGATCGTCATCAATCCAATAATCAAAAACAAAATTTTGTATCCACTAATTGGGTACGAAGCGCTATGTTTGTATAAGGCCGATGAAATTGCAGACAAAAAAATTGTACCTAGACCATTGAAACCATAGAAAATACCTGTTCGGCCAAAATGTTCGGAATATCTGTAATACTGGTTCAAGATAATGACGTAGATTGGGGCAACAAATGCTTCTAAAAAGCCAAGAAAGACACGTAAAAACATGAAAGCAGCGTAAGTTTTTGGTGTGCAGTGTAAGCATTGAATTGTTCCCCATAAAATAATAATGAAAGAAACAAACTTCACAGTTGGGACCTTCTGCAAAATAATGGCGGCAAATGGAGAGCCAAACACATAACCCAAATAAAATCCTGAATTTGTCCATGAATACATCTGACCAACCATCTTATAATCTGTTTGAATTCCCATAATAGAAGCAAAGGAGATACCGGTTTTGTCCATGAACTGGTTCATATACAGGAAACAAAAAAGTGGCATAACGATCATGTCGATCTTCATACGCACTCTCCGGTCTTCTTCGGGAGAAACTTCAACGTGACCATGCGCCCTCGCAAACTCCAGAGCTTCATCCAAATGTGCATCATCGTGAGCAATGTGAACAACCTTACCAGAAGGTGAAATGACAGTATCTAAAGCAGCAAAATTGTCAACCGAAGATACTCCAATTTCCACATTGTCCTTATCATTAGTGGGAGTCTTTTCAAGTGAAGACATTATTTTATTTCTTTGAAGCGGAATATTTTAGTGAATAGCCAAAAGTATAAATCCAGGTTGTCAACAAAAAAAGATCAAAGAATTTTTTTGCAATTAACTTTCTAGTTCATAGTTTTTCCAGGCAAAAACAGAAGTACTTATAACTTGAGCGGAGTGTGATGAGTTCCACAATGCAAATATCAGTAAAATCTGCGTCAAGATAGAAATTTTGTGATAAGAACATGGCTGTTGATAAGAACTAAGGGGATTCCCGGTATGCACCCCATACAATATGAGCTGATTAGAATCACCGATGGAAAATGCTTCGAGGTCCTCGATAGCAATTTTCATTTTCTTATCGATAACAGCGGCGGCCGATAAAAACACAACCGCAATTTTTCTCAGCCGCCATCAAATTAAAGCCGCCGTGCGGGTGAAACAAATACCCTTTTCTTTCTTAGCCGTTGATATGAGGAAACGACGGCTTACAAACTACATATAGAATATGTTGTCCAGTTAGCATCTAAGAGTATTTGATTCGTTGTGGATAAACTTACTGAATATATGAAAACATATGTTTGATATCAAGCTTCTTTTTAGATAACGACTAACAACAACATGGGTCAATCTATTTCAACGGAGCATAGCCTTTCTTATACTTTGGAAACTCCAAAAAATGGAAAACTGGAGGGGCTTACATTCAAAGATGAGAAAACAGGTGAACCATCTTGTCACAGGCTTGCCCAAGTTCCTTATGCTTACCCATGCGAGGGTTCTACGAGGTTCACTTTACCCAAAGAATTACCGGAGGACTATGATTATACCGGTAAATACAAAGAGTTCGGCTTAAAATGTCCACAGCCTTCTGTCCCAAACCCACATTTTAGATACGTGAAATCTCCTAGCAAAGAGGTTATTCAGTATTCAAACATTTGGATTCCTGCCTCTGATAAGTTTAAGCCCGAAGGTGGCTGGCCTGTTCTTATCTATATTCACGGTGGATGGTTGCAATATAACACACCAAACACTGATAATTTTAATGTCGTGGAAATGTATAGTGATAATGAGTTTATGGAAAAGTTTATTTTAGTTGTCCCAGGATATAGATTAAATATGTTTGGCTTCTTGTCGTGCAAAGAGTTACTGGCTGAAAATCCATTGAATTCTAACTTCGGTTTTTGGGATCAAAGAATGGCTATAGAGTGGACCTACAAGAATATCAGCATTTTTGGGGGTAACCCGGAAAAGATTACAGTTGGTGGTATATCGGCAGGCTCATATTCCACCTTTTTCCAACTAGCTTATGAGCTCTATCACCCAGAATGCCTACAGATTATCAAACAATGTTGTTTTTTTTCCAACTTAGTTTACATTCAGCCAAAGACTATTGGGGAAACTCAGGACCAGTTTGATGAAATAATCGATAAGTTAAAAATAAACAAAGCCTTGACCGATGAAGAAAAAATACAGCAGCTTAGAAAATTAGACACAAACTTTATCGAAGACTTCATACCTACCCTAACTTTACATACCTTTAGAGCTGTGACTGATAATCACTTTATCTCCTCGGCAATTATCGAAGATTTAAATTCTGGAAAATTCTGTAAGTTGATGAAAGAAAAAAATTTAAGAATTTTGAATGGTGAGGTAGATAATGAATGCTTGAAGTACTCGTTACTTAATACTCCAACCACTGTTAGTGAGCTACCAATTCAAGTAGAAAACTACTATCCGAGATCGGTTATTCCGACGTTGTTAGATTTATACGAGGCCAACCCAGTTAATTTTGAAGGCCTTTCTGGTGATGAATTGAAGGAACAGCTAAGACTGAAATACGGAAAGATTGTAGGTGAAGGTCAAGTTTACGCTTCCGCAAGGGGTTTGATCAATAAATTGATTGAGAGCGGCTTTCCATCAGAAAAAATTTTCAGATATAGGATTAGCTTTAGAGCAAAATGGTTGGATGAATATCTTGAAAAAGGTTGGAAGGTTCCACACGGTGGAGATTTAACTATTTGGTTCTATAATTTACGGAAAGGTTATACAGAGGAGGAACGGATTCAAATTAACGAGTGGCTGGTTCCATATTTAAAATTTCTCAACTTTGAAAAGCAGGTTGATGGTTGGCCCACTTATGATCCCAAAAAAATTAGAGTACTCCTAAAAGATGGAACTCAAGCCTATCTGAATGACTCAGATTGGGACTGGGGTGTGAAGGTTTCAAATGCCGTTTATCGGGCACAATTAGATGTATTGAAACTCAAACTATAGATAGTTTTAGGTGTTGTTACTTAGACGGAACATTGAGTTCTAAAATGCAACCGAATTATGTAACATTATAGTAGGAAATTATTGTTAGCGATCTGCAATCACTTCTACTGTCACATGACTTTCCGCTAGACATTAAAGAAAAACCCATCTATAAATTGTTCATAAAATACTTTGATCAAAATAGAAGAGACCGTTTATTATGAATTTATTTTGGCGTTGATTCTGACTTCAAAAGAAAAGACAATTTTGGGACAGTTTAGGCGGTTATTGATGATAAATCATTATCACTTTATCCCTCTCGTTTAGAAAATTATGAAAGACTTTGGCTTATACCGCTAAAACCAATTTCTCAAAAGCTTGGATGGTTTGTTTTGTCTTCATTCTAGATAAGCCTTACAGGTTGTTATTGCTGTATCTGGATTTTTACTCCTTGAATCCTTATCGTTTAACGGTCTTATATCCCCGCGTCAAAATAAAACCGCACCAGATAAACTAAGCCGATTTTCTCTTCAACCGCAAACTCGGCCATTGGAAAATTATAACCGTGGAATCTTGTCATATCTCTACTTTAATATTCCAGGATCTGTTGGCAGAAATAAACTTATTTTTCTCCGATCAGAATTGAAACAAACGGGAAAAATTCAATTCTAATTACTACGATAACTATGCTAAAGGTTATATTCATAAGATCATCTACACAGATTAAATAGACCTGCTAATATCATCGGTATTTTCACCTAATATTCATCGCCAAACCAAAATTTTGAACCCTCATCAAGAAAAGCATATGCGTCGTAGTAGTCATCATTATCAAAAACGCTCGAACTGTCCAAGCCAGTACCTAAATATGTATTGTAGCCATTCAGTCCTTTTGAGATTCGACTATCCATATCTCCTGTATAGCTTGTGCCATCTAACGGCGTATCGTTGTTCCTTTCGTAATTTTCTTCTTCTCTGAGTACTTTGTGTAAATCTGTTTCTTCCATTTTCCCCCATACAAAATCTCTGAATTTTATCAATCTTTCGAATCTTTCAACCTTAGAAGGATGCCAAAAAGTTTGCAAAAAGGTCAGTGTTTCAATGGACAAATCAATCAAAGCAAATCTTATATCTCCGCTGCAATAATCCATATCAATACATTCATGATCAACTGTAAACTCAAGCTCTGTGTCTAACGTTGAAAAGTTCAAAGGATGCTCGGGAAATTTTTGAATGTGTGAAATGACTATATACATCGCTTGGAAAGGTATTGCAAATCTATAAAACCAAATTGCTTCTGGCATCACAGACATGCCTAGCTTAACTTTGTAAATGGATTCATTTATCAATAACATAGACTGAAGAACTAAATCCGTAGTAAGATTTCTGTTGTAATTGTCATACTCCTTGTACTTCATCGAGTATTTTAAAGCACTAAGTAGCAACATAGATTTTCGCAATCCCATTCTTGTCTCGGTAATTAGCCATTTCCTGTATCTTGCTTCTCTTTCATTGCTCTGCATTATTTTTTTATTTATCGAATTGACAATTGCAATCGAATTTAAATAAAGCGTCTCAATTTCCTCAAAATGATCGAACTCTGATTTTTTGATCTTATTGAACTCAAACAATAGCCTATTCCACACCAGAGTATTGCATAACCTTGCCGACAAGAAAAGAATATGGATATCGTTAGAAGGCAAATTGTAGATTTGTTCACACTCAAAAAATTCAGGATGCATATTTGGGGGAAAACCTGAATAGTATGCTCCGAGACCATCCAAATACCACACAAACTTATAAAGGATATCTCTCATCGGTAACTCGTTTGTTTCTGCCGTAAGTTTTCTATGTAAGCCAAATATCTGGGCATATTTCACTAAGTTGGTGATCTGAACTGACACCGAATACCCATTAGCGGAGCCCACATAGTATAAAAGGGTTAGTCCAATAATAACTGACATTGAAGGTGTTGTATCTGAGTTGAGCATTCGTTTTAAATTTTCAATACATTCAAAGGATGTAGTTCTAAGACTCTCACATTCGAAACTCGCTAGAATTTGGTTATTTAGGCATTCAAAGCTTTGCTTCGATTCAAATGCTTTAAGTAACGCAATGTTTGTGCAACTGCAGAAATATATTGCAAACATAACCACAAAAAAGTTTTTGTCTCCATTTTTATTTTTGTCATCCCAAAAATTTCTATATTCATAAGCAAATTCTTGCGGATCGACAATGGGCACAAACGGAGCAATAAATTGGAAAAAATGATCTATAAGCAGGTCGGATATTTCTCGAGAAGGTATTTTGGATCTGATTTCGATCATTGAGTTTATCGGATTCACAGTTTTTGAGAAGTCAAAGATCGCCAATGATTTATCCTTCAAACTGCTCAAATTCAAAACCATCGACACATTCCCCGCATGGTCATAATAGGAGAAGAAGCAAGTTGGAAAAAACTTTGAGTATTCCCCAGTTGAGCTTACAATAATTGTGAAATTTTGATTTTCCTTTTGACTCAACTGAGGGTTTATCTCAGTGTTTAAGATGTTCTGCAAAGTTGATCCACTAGTTTCGATGACATCTTGTTTTTCAAATTTCCCGGTTGCAATATCGCTAGCTGCAGGAACTGAAACTCCTTGTCGAGAATAGAATCTTTCATCTATTTGTTTCTTTGTGAAATATTCACAGGTTGTTCTTGCTCGTGAACATCTCAAACATGAAGGTTTGCTCTTATCGCACTTTCTTTTAGCTCTAAAGCAACGCTTGCATGAGTATATCTTCCTATTCCTCACTATTTGATCTTTCTTTTCAAGGTTAGCTCTACCTATATGTTTGGTCATGATTGTTAATTATTGCTAATCTTTTTTCCCCTTCAAATTCATATCTTTTGTTCTTCAAGATCAAGGCACGGTCGATGGACTTCTTTCTTACGGCCGCATATAGTAGAATCGTTATCTTTTTCTCCACCGCCGGCAAGCAGAAAACCGATTGCCATAGGATTAGCATCAGAGAAAACTAGAGACGATCGACGCGCTGAATACCTCCTGACTCTGTATGCCGGAGTCAAGCCTCCAAAGCCGATGAATCATTTTCATACTTTTTGATCTCTAGGCTCCAAAAAAAAAAAAAACAGGCAGTAACAGAAGTATGAATATTCAAACAGAGAGCAATAAAAATTTTAATTTTCCATTGCATTATGATACTCGAAACACCTGAAAAGAGCGTCCAGATGGAGCAGCTACAGAGCAAGGTAGATGAAGAGGAATATGACAAGGTTTCTTCCGTGGAAGATACTACTACGTGTTTTGAAGAAAATATTCCCACTGTAAATATAAGGCCATTACCATTTAAACTGAAATGGAAAATTGATTTTATGATTATGCCTTTTTTTATAACCATCTATTTTCTTCAATTTTTAGATAAATCTTTACTCAATTATGCAGCTATCATGGGAATTAAGAAAAATCTACATGGAAACCAATTTGCTAACTTGGGTACAATTTTTTACATTGGATTTGTTGCAACCGAGCCTGTTGCCGCAATTTTAATTCAAAAACTTCCCGTGGCCAAGTATTTGGGTATTAACATATGCTGTTGGGGTGCAATTGTATCTTTTCACGCAGTAACAAAAACTTATGCAGGATTGATGATTGTGAGAGTTCTTCTAGGCATCTTTGAAGCATCTGTGGCGTGCTGTATGATTATCATCATGGGGATGTGGTGGACTAAAGCCGAACAATCCAGAAGAACATGTTTGTGGTTCATGCAGATTGGGGTTGCCCAGATAGTTGGATCTCTCATTTCATTTGGGTTTCAACATGTCCGATCTACGTCTATTGCAAGTTGGCAGATTATGTTTATCTTTATGGGGATCGTGACATTCATCGTGGGTGTGCTTACAACGATATTTCTTCCTGACAATCCCCTCACATGCAGATACCTCTCAAGTGAAGAAAAAACGATCGTTCTTGAACACATCAGGGCTAACAATATTGGAATGGAAAACAGGACGTACAAATTTTATCAGGTGAAGGAGATGCTTCTCGAAGCTGAGACCTGGATAATGTTTTTCATTGTAATTTTCTCGTTAACTGACGGGGGCGGGCTCAATGTTTTCTCTTCACAGATTATTCAAACTTTTGGTTTTTCTAACGAAGTTTCTGCCATCATCCAAATACCCATGGGCCTGGTTTCTATCATTTCTGCAATCCTCTGCTGCTGGGTGACGAGTTTCACCGGGGAATATGCCCTCATGCTTGCGTTTGTTACTGCACCATCTATCCTTGGTGCTGGTCTTTTCATGGGTCTCGCAGAACATTATCGAGTGGGTAAACTCTTTGGTGTGTACCTGCTTGGTTCCAATGGTGCTGTGATAGCCTTAGCCTATGCTTGGAATGCCGCAAACACTTCTGGACATACCAAAAGAACTGCCAAGAATGCCATGACTCTTATGGCTTTCTGCATCGGGAACCTTATTGGCCCTCAGCTATTCCAACAAAAGGATGCTCCCGGATACACACCTGCCAAAATCGTGTTATTGGTGTTTTTGGCTGGCGCCTTCTGTCTTTCCCTTCTGCTACGAGTTGTGGTTGTCCATGAAAACAGACGTCGGGACAAACTCCAAAACCGAGAAGAACCTCGCTTAGCCGAAGAGCACGAAGACATCCTTGCCAAAGATTTGACTGACCGTGAGAACCCTACTTTCAGATACATTTATTAATGCCGGCAAAAGTGAAATTCTGCCACTGAAATCCGGATACTTTTCTTTTTACACAAGCCGCAAAGCTTTGTGCCTTTTTTTTAAGAAATAGCACATGTGCGATATAGATGACCATATATGTCCCTTCCCCACTTAATCTTAACATCTCCGAAAGATGGCACGTTTGAGGTGTATCCAACGGTCATCCGCCGCATTTCTTCCGCGGGGAAAGGAGGCTGAGCCGCCGACACACACCAATGACTCAAAAATCCGACATTAGGCACTCCCTTATCAGCCCGTGGTCACCAGCAACGTACTCGCGCCTATTTTCTGGAATGTCACATTCGGGCTACGAACAGCCGTTCCGGTAGTCTTTCGGGAAACAGTTGCCAGAAAGCACGTGACATAAGGCAATATCGCTACCAGATTACACTTTTTTCGGGATCCGATTTTCCACAATAGGCGAGACCGCCACAGTTGAACTGCCACAAAGTACTGGTGTGTAGCGGGGCATTATCGCGCATGAAGATTTCTTTTTTGACAGATTTTTTTTCTTCTGATTTTCACCAATTTAAAAAGAAGAATCGCATATTTGGTGTCGAAATCAGCCGTGAAGAAAATGTGGCTATGAAGTGGTATGAAGAATGATATTAGAATTATTTGCCAGAAAACGGAGAAGAATAAATTGCCCGAGGTTTCTTTCACACTTTTTTTGTCCCGTGAACATCAAGGAAGATCCAGGAACAATAGGTCTGATTAGTGCAAACGGACAGCTTCATAAAAATCACAGACCTTAAGATGTCAGCTATTTTCACTCCGTGGTCAAGACTAAAATGGGGATTGTTTCCGGTTGAAAGAGTGGTGAATGAACCCCAAGAGACCGAGGAGAAAATTACCCAAAGTATCTACGACAAGGATAAAGATTCCGAGTCTCTCACTTCTTTGACAGAGTCCCTTGAGATCAACCCTTCTGACGCTGTCGAGTACAGAAGACAAAGCGACCGCAAATGGTACCATTTTTTTGATGAGTATGAGTTCCGTCAGTCAAAAAAAGTTCGGAGCACCCACAAATGGTATCACTGGTTTAACGAAACAGATACCCCGGCAGAAAAAAAGTTGATCCTTAAGTTAGACGTCCTATTGTGTTTGTATTCCATGATGGCATACTGGGTGAAATACTTGGACCAGACCAATCTTAATAATGCATACGTCAGTGGGCTTGAAGAAGGTATTAATATGAAGGGTAATGACCTTGTTCATACACAAGCTGTCTTCACCGTCGGTGCCATTGTTTTTCAATTGCCCTTCATGTACATTCTTTACAAAGTCCCACTCAGTTACGTCTTACCAGCTTTGGACATTTGCTGGAGTTGCTTTACACTAGGCTCTTACAAGGCAAACACAGTTCCTCACTTGCAAGCAATGAGATTTTTTGTTGGTGTTTTCGAAGCTCCTGGCTACCTAGCATATCAATACCTTTTTGGCAGTTGGTACAAGGTTGATGAGATTACTCGTCGGTCCATGATTTATTATATTGGTCAGTATCTCGGTGTTTTGACTTCTGGATTATTACAAGCTGCAATTTACAACTCATTGAATATGGTTAATGGTTTAGAAGGATGGCGTTGGATGTTCATCATCGACGCTATCATCTCCTTTGTAGTCGGTATTATTGGTTTCTATGCTATTCCAGGTACTCCAAAACATTGCTATTCTATTTTCCTAACTGATGAAGAGATCTTGCTTGCAAGAAAAAGATTGAGCAAAAACAACACGGCTATTGACATTACTGGACAAAGATCTTTCTTTGATAAGAAACTTTGGAAAAAGGTTGCCACCTCCTGGCACGTGTACGTTTTGACATTGTGGAACATCTTCTGCTGGAATAACAATAATGGGACTTCAGGTGCTTATTTACTTTGGTTGAAGTCATTGAAGAGGTATAGTGTTGGAAAAGTCAATCAGTTAAGTGCAGCTACTCCAGCGGTTGGTATCCTATGGTTAATCTTAACTGGTTGCTATGCGGATTTGTTCCATTCACGTTGGCAAGCCATTATTTGGTCGCAAATACTAAATATGATTGGAAATATTATTTTGGCTGTTTGGTATGTTCCAGAAGGTGCAAAATGGTTTGCATTTATTCTTCAGTACACTGGTTGGGCTATGGCACCTGTCTTATATTCTTGGATGAATGACATATGTCGTGAAGACCCACAGTATAGAGCTATTATTTTGGTCATTATGAATATCTTAGCGCAAACGTCGGTTGCATGGATCTCGGTCTTAGTCTGGAAAACTGTTGAAGCACCACGCTATTTGAAAGGTTTTACCTTTACTGCATGCAGCGCCTTTAGCTTAAGTGTTTGGACTTTTGTTGTTCTATATTACTACAAACGTCAGGAAAGACAAAACGCAGCCAAAAATGGTATTATATTGGTAGCTGATGACCAGAACGAAGTTGAAAAGGCTTACGATGATAATTTCCTTGAGGGCAATCAACCGTGAACCCTTCCAACTTAGTAGATTTTTTTCTTCAATACCCTTCATTTAAATTAGCTTAGTGTGGGAATTGCTACTTTATCTTTTTAATAACTTTCTAATTACTTAATTTTAATACACTAATTTTTTCTTAAAATTCTTTAGTGGTTGCCGCTAGTTATTTTTCTTGATCTATGCGACCCCAATACAAAGCTCATAATGCTCAGAAGAAATGCAGCAGGTCGCTGATATTGTTTCTTGTGAAGGTTTTTTGTTTCAAATAATTTGGTAAAAACCTATTTTCTAGTTTCTAATTTTGTATTAATTTCAAGAATATATAAGTGCGCATAACATATTAAAGAGAAAGGAAAGCCTAAAAAAGGTTTGTTTCCTAAAGAGTATATCTAAACTTGACATTTTCTTTATCCGTCAAATCAGCGAATTCGTAGTTTTCAATATGAGGAAATTCTAGCTTACCTTCAGCCTCTAACTTGTCTCTTCTTCTGTTCTCGTTCCAGTAGTTGAAGTAAACCCAAGCAATCATAACCAGAGAAAAAGCAAGGCAAACAACCATTGCAATTTGTCCACCTCTGTATTTTGGAGCTTGAGAGGATTTGAACGTTTGGGGTCCAATCAAGTTACCGACAGAATATCCAATCAAATAAAGGGCATTGACTGTAATCTTTTTGGTGTGGCCAGCAACATTGGAGGTAAAACAAGAAAGACAGCAAATCATACCGATTGGAGCAAGATTGTAAAGATAATAACCTGCCAATCTAGCGTGCGGGCTTTGTAGGGGAAAAGCAAGCATACAAGATGCAATCAAACATAGTCCAACAAAAAATGTAGCCATAGCCATTTTGTGATTGATGAATTTATTAAACCAAGCAAACGCGATGCAACCACCCAACTCAACACCACCGCCAATAAGATTCATCAATAATGTTTCCGTGGATGAGTAACCAAAAACACCCTTCAGAAGGAGGGATCCAAAGTTTGTGAGAGCACCATTCGGAATTTGGAATGCAACAGAGAAGAAGAAAAAAATCCATGTATTTATGTCCAAAAGCGCCTCTTTAAATTGATGCCACTTAAAATGCTTGTTGCCAAAACCTTGCTGATTACTTTTAATTCTAAGAACGACTTGCTTTCTTTGTTCATCATTGAGAAACCAAGCCTTAACAGGTAAATCTGGAATATGGATTAAAATCATAAAACCAACAGCAATAGTCATGCATCCAATGGTGATAAAAAGAACTTTCCAAGCTGCTAAAGTATATGAGCCTTCCCTCGTTGCCAAACCGTAAGCGATAGAACTGCCAATGATAGTGCCTAATCCATTTGATGAGAACCATATAGCAGTTCTCAAGAATTGCTCATTAGCCTTGTACCATTGACCTGTTATGATGACAACAGCGGGAGTAACGGCAGATTCTAGAACACCCAATATTGTTCTCAAAGTAATAAACCCAGCATAATTGGCTGGAGTAGCATGTAAGCAGATTATAAGTCCCCACAAAATAATTGTTACGGAAACAAATTTGGCGACAGGAAATTTCTGCAACGCAAGACTCATTGGAAATTCAAAAATCAAATATCCCAAATAAAATGCAGAACCACACCATGAATATTGAACTCCATGCATACCGTAGTAAGTTTGTAATCCCATTATGGCAGCATAGCCAGTTGAAACTTTGTCCATGAATTGGACAGCATACAACAAGCAAATTAGAGGTAGAAGGAATAAGTCTATTTTCCAAACAAGTTTGTTCTCTTCGTCTGCAGTCAACTCAACATCTTCTGCTTCTGCCTCGATAGCATATTCCATGGCCTCATCAACGTCACCAGTGACATCAATCAACTTACCATCGATAGAACGAATATGTGTGACCACATTTTCGGTTCCTATATTTTCCTTTGAAAAAACCGATTTCACATCTGTACTATCACTTAAATTTACTGGATAATCTTTTTGGCTACTCTTTTCCACTGTTTCACTTGTTTCACTCGTTTCACCCATCGCTTTCAAAATTGTGCTCTTAATTGAGCAAGAGAAAATATAAGATGGCCACGAGAGAATGCAGATGTCTGTAAAGAAAGGGATTACCTTTTCGTTATATAATCACCAATAAACTAGTCCCCTACACCTCATTTTCCTGCCTCTTCCTTCTCATCCAATGAACTCACTTTCTCCACAATTAATAATCATGCCAAACTGTGTAACGGTGGCTACGGCCTGAACTCATTTCTTCACAATAAGCTGCGGCAGGGATTTCCAAAATCTGATCAAGCAGCAAAAGAAAGCTTTGTGGAATGAATCTGCACGTCGGCTGAAAGGGCCAAACGGCCCACATCGTAGGTACACTCTAAAGAATCCAGCATCCGTTTTCCACATCACTTGTGTCGGCCAAAAAATCGGTCCCGTAGAAAGAAGGATTTGCTACTAAGGACGAGACGGAGATGGCAATTCCGACGACCAACAATGCCTCAATGGGACCCACACTCCGCCACAGAGAAACAACAAAGAGGATTAAGAACATGGCGATATTGAAGACATTGTTTAGGCAGGTGCCACAATTGACAGCTTCAATGGCATTGTTCTCAAGGTTGACTTTCGAGAACAAATTTCAAGAAAACGCGGAAACGCTTCAAAGTGATAATTTTAAGACTAAAACTAGACATAAAGGTAAATATAACTATGCATAAAGCAGATCATCAGACCTTGTTTTCGTCATGGTCGTGATCATCAGCCTCCTGGACAAAATCCCAGTCTTCAAATCCATCTTCATACATGCCAGCCAAGTTTTTTTCGATCAACACGAGGTCCCTCTTTGTGGCAACCTTATTATACTCCTTGAACTCCTCGTCGGTTAGAAGACAGCTATCAAACATCTTCTGTAGTTTGCTTGGTTTTATCTTGAAACCAATCAGTACGATCTCTTGCCTTCTATCCTCATGAACGCCTTGAAAGTCTTTGCGTATTGATTCAATTGTTTCTTGGTCTTCAGGCCAAAATTCCTTGGCAGTCGCCCCAAACCACGGTGGACCGGCATTGAGCGTAAGCATCGAGCCAGCGGAGCTCCATTCACCACGTAAAATATATCTTGTTGCCAACCAGAAAAAACCCTTTGATCTTACAACTGTTCCAAAAGGTGACTTTCTTTTATTTTCAAGCATTTCTTCCTTAGTTAACTCTTCCTCATTATCTTCTTCTTCTTCGTCTTCTTCGTCTTCTTCGTCTTCTTCTTCGGATTGCTCCTCTCCTTCTAATTCTTCTACTTCCCCATCATTATCTCCTTCAGAGCCCTCTACTTCAGGAATAGATATTCTTTCGATAATCTGAAACTTATCGCAAAGCATGTCATAAAGTCTTTTTGGGTGGAATGGCTTTCGAGCTCTATACACAAAGTTATTGATACCGTACTCTTCTGTTTCTGGTTTTGGAGTCATTCTCTCCTTAGTAAGGTCGTCACCATATCCAGATCTTGCATTTGATTCATCTAAACTCCTGAGCCAACCTGAAGAAGTGATTGCTTTCGCAAAATTGAACAATTTAGTATTGAGAACTTGTTCGTTGGTAATCCTGGAATAATCAGTTGTAATAACATTGGCAACCGGGTTCAATGTCTTTACAATTTTTTTCACTTTTTTCAAAAGCCTTTTAGAAATTCCACTTGCCTTGTTAATAATGATTACGTCGGCAAATTCAATTTGGTCTACTAATAAATCGGTCACTGTTCTTTCTTCTTCATTCATGGAGTTATTTTTTGATCCCCATCTATCGGCCAAGTAGTCCGTCGTTTCAATATCGTCGGAAAAATTTACAGCATCCACCACGGTCACGCAAGTATCCAATCTTGCAAGTTTGTTCAATCCCCCCAATTTTACAACCTCTTTAAGAAGTTTGATATCATCATCGGTTTCTGCGGTCTCCGCCATCAACTCAGAGAACTCCTGGGTGAACGTCTCAGCAACTTGCATAGGCTCTCCAATACCAGTACTCTCAATGATTATGTAGTCAAACTCTTCATTCTTCGCTATATTTATCAATTCTTCTAGCAAATCACCACGAAGAGTGCAGCAGATACATCCATTTTGAAACTGAATGACTTTTTCTTTTGTAGTCACCACTTTATGCCCCGTGATAAGTTCAGCATCGATGTTCAAACTTGAAATATCGTTGATTATGACAGCTATCCGAAAGCCATGTTCCTGCTTCAGTATATTTTCCAGAAGTGTGGTTTTTCCACTTCCCAAAAATCCGGACAACAAAGTCACCGGAATTGGCTTTGTTTTTGAATCTTTAACAGGCATGTTGATTAAATTTTCTCTTTCCTAAAAAAAAAGCAGTTCATAGTGTTTCTAAAAAGCTTGGATTAAAGTATTTTCTAGGCCAATTTATTGCAGAGGCATCTATTTATATATTCTATTTTTTTTTTTTTGCTCAAATAACCATCAAAGTGTACCATACCGGTAAATTCTTTGGAAAATTAGCTTAGTAGTGAGCATTAGCTGCTTATTTTACACAAAACCTACAAGGTACTGAATTAGTAATGAATCATTCTAATTGGCCGATAGAAAAACATTTAGCCCATCTCTCCGCCGTTTCTAGAGAAAGTAGATGCATCCTTTTTGGGATGTTTTCAGCTGATGAATAACCTTTCTGGTCGCAAATGTCTACAATTTTTTGCGAGGCTGGGAAAAAAATCGGACGAAAACTTCATTAAAATTACAATGCTGGTTTTCACATCCCCTGGATTCGAGCAGTCGGAGATCAATCCGTCCAAAAAAGATAAAATAGGGAATAATGACTCTGGCTTCTTTCATACACATGCTGCCTTATTAATGTCGAAATTAAAAATGCTAAGAAAAAAAAAAAAAATAACAGAGAAACGACCAGCTAATAGTGACTTGGCCTCTCCAAAAATCCCTAGTTTCGGAAATCTGGTGCCGGACATATTATGCTTAGTTTAAACAAAGTGTTGTTGTTTATCAGGGATACTGAAAAAATTGAAACCTTAAGTGGAAAACTCAACAACAGTTTTTTGCAAAATCTACTGGTTTGCAGTTGTATTCGTAACTCAAATACAGCGCTCTTTCGCTTGTAGAAATCTGAGAAATACGCGGATAGTTTAAGATCCCATTAAGTAGAACAGGAGAAACAAATGACTCTTAAGAAGGGCATGGAGGTACAGCTCACATCTCATTAAAACTCTAAATGCGGAAGCATGTTGTTAAAGTTAACTAAACCACAGATATGCTTAAACTATGATTCTCTCAGGAATATATGAAAGAGTGTTGTTCTTTATTGTACAATTTTTCTTTAATTCTGGAGAAGATATTTTATAAAATACCTTAGTAACCGAAGTGCACATATAATCTGCAAATATAGTAAACGCGGTATCCACTAAACAGTCTTTTTTTTTCACAAAGAAGATAGCTTTGAAGTCAAACTCCTTGAAACCCATATCTTTAAAAGTAAACGACGGCACTAAATGAATGTGTGAGTGGTAATGCGTGCCCCTGTTTATTAGGAAAATAATATGAAAGTGTTATCATATGGCATCAAAGAGCCTTCTCTTATAAAAAAAAGGAGTTGTGACCTCAAATGAAAGGAGTATATGATTAAAGACAACACATGCCTTTTATTATTTTTACTACCGCTCACAATTGAATACCAATTATTGTGTTGAATCCTGAGACTGGTTTGACGCTGTTGGTAAAGTATACCTTAGTATCTATTCCGGCATATAGTGATCCATATACATATAGTATCAGGTGCGCATGATATCGGATGAATGTAGCTGAAAGAACCAAAGGGAAGTTGAAAAGATTGTAAAACAACAGATAGATGGAATAATAAGACTTCTACTAGGTATTTTAATTGTTAGGATACGTATGAAAAATCATTAATTTTTAGCTTACCAGCAACCGCTTTTCGAAACACAAGGTAATGGGAACGATGCCAGCGTTTATAATTTTGTGGATGTAATTTAAATAAGCGGAAAAATAAATGGGGGTAAAGCTCCTCATTAAAAAATGAAATTAGCCATGAAACTCTACAAGAATTGACGCTGAGATTAGCTTGTTTCGAATTATGAAAAGGCTTGATCATACGAGTGTCGAAACAGTTGGTTTACAAAATGAGATATCAACGTTTACATATCTTTTGCTTTCAAACAAAATAAGTATTTCGTGTACTCCTCCCAAAATGAACACGCAAACTAAAATACGTACTATAGCCTTCAAATGAATTATAGTTGATACAAGTAAAAACTGGAAACATCTAGCAAAGTTGGAAAACTTTCTGTTCTCATCATCTTCCCAAAATGGTACTACCTCGTTTTGTATAGAGTCTTACCTATCGCTTTAAACTTAGTTGGCTACTTGCGAGCATCGTTTGGGAACTTACTTATGCATTGTTAACCCACCAGCGAATCGTTTTGAACTTTTGATGTGTCCAAAATTGGCAGATTCAAGTTTTAAGATACTTTTTCAATATTCCAATAATTTGGTCACCGTTAAGTAGAGATAGAAGAGAAGAAAATATACATGTAAACGCTCTGCTTATATGTATTTCAAACATTTTGTTGTACCTTTCCTGAACAGTCGCAAAATAACATGTTTTCCTAATTTTGCAACCAGCAGCGGTTCCCCAAGGTCAAAGAAAATGTGAGTTGTGGCTGACATTTTTGAAAGTAAGAATAAAAACTATAGAGTAGTATCTTACTTTTATTCTGGCAGCATTAAGATCTTTTTTTGCTGATGTTATTATAGATGTTTGAAAATGGGATTTTAGTCACTTGACCAACAACTCCGATCTCCTGGTACTTTTTTCTTTCACATCCTATAATGAGAAAGCTTTTTTTGAGGTATCAAATATTCAAACAAAGGCAATGGTCCAACTATCAATCTAAGACTTAAGGAGGGTGCATCGAAATAGAAACTGAAAGAACTACTGTCGACATCTTCCTAAATAAAACTTGGGCCAAGACGACTTAACATGCAGATATTATTCTTTGCATCATCACAGAGTTTTTACTTATTCTTCATTATACGCTACTATCCTAACTTTCTGGGTAGCGCCCCTAAAGACACGGCTGATAATCAACATAGAAATCATACTTACCCTATGACTGCCCTTTGATATGTGTAGTGGTATAGCCTTTTGTGAACGGCACTTTAACAGGATTTTTCTAGATTATAAATTCTCATTTCAAGAAAATACGGCAGTTCGTTAGAGACTGGAATTACAATAAATGGATTTATAAAAGAGTCCATATTGTCTCTATTTTTCTATTTGTAGCGTTTTTTGGCAGGATGAATGCCCATGTTGAATTACGACCCGGTCCATTTCTTCAGATTATCAAACAAGCGTTTCAGAACTTTGACAAAAATAGGATGCAGATGGAAGCCTGAGGCGACAGCGGGTCCGCTCATATTCACCCATTCATTCCGACCATAGATATGGGTAATAATTTAATTGTCTTACTCTCCTATGTTTATCTTCCGCATTTCTTGTACTCCCTCAGATCTGAATCGGAGTAAGCAAAAAGAAAGTTGTAAGGTATGCTCTGACAGAAAGTATTTTTCGCCATTATTTATAAGATTTCTCCACTTATGCGAGATAGTGTTGGAAAAAACAAAAAGCTAAGTTTCTCGGAGCTCAGAAAGTCCGCTCTCTGGGGGGCGGATGAGGGGGACCGGCGGAAACTGGCGATTTGGTGAGGCGGTGGAGCACTAATTTAATACCATTTGCATTTGTAATCAAGTTCATGTCGAGTTTTGTTCTTGGTATTGGAGAACAAGTTCTACAAGCACAAGCAAAAAACAAAGATGACTTTTGGAACATTGTACTATCATCCGGACTATGCCAGAAGTAATTGGCTTGTAGCATTGGGTGAATATCTTGGCATCGAAATAAAGGGAAAAATAGCTAGTGATTCTCCAGAATTCGCCAAATTATTTCCTTTAAAAAAAACCCCAGCTTTCATTACACCAGATGGGTTTAAGTTAACAGAGTCACTTGCTATTGCGTTTTATATTATCAACAAATCTTCAAACCCTGATTTTGCTGGGAAAACGGTAGAAGAAAAAGCTACTAACTGGAGATGGTATTCATTTATTACTTCTGATATGGTTGGTGCTGTTGGAGCTCTATTGAAAGCCACAACAGAAGAAGAGAAGAGCGCAGCATATCACACAATATATCAAAATCTTGATTACTTTGAAAACAACTTATCCGAGTCGAATCTCTTAGTGGGAAATTCCATTCTAGTCTGCGACATTTTTGCCCGAAGCTATTTTGCAATGCTTGATTTTTTCAAAATTGATTACAGTAATTACCATAAAACACATTTATTTATTGCTGCTGTAACTCAACACCCTATATTTTCCGGGATCCAGAAGAAATGATTCTCCCTGCTTTTTGAATTACCATTATTTTTGAAGTACAAGAACATATAGTAGGACTTAATTTTTGTTGCGAATTTTATCACTTTCCTGTTCATCGTCCTGCTGTATTAGTTAATTTTGATTTAATTTCTTTTTTTTTTAATATAAACCAAATTGCAAACTAATTAAGTACCTATATGGCCTAAATGGGACCGGAACTAGTCACAATAAGAATACACGACGTTGAGCAAACATTCTTCGATTTCTTTCGCTGAGGAATTTGCCAAGATAATATTGTATTGCACATACTACTTATGATCCACCGTTTGACCACAATTTTTTGTCCCTCTTGGTCGAGGTGTTTTCGTCACCATATATTTGTCTAAAAGTTGCTCTGTTGTAAGTTCCACAAATATGCTCCGTCAAGAATAAATGGGATTACTTTTTGGTGCCACGCTGAACGAATTTTCGAGTGGAAGTTGTTAGAATGCATGCTAACCGTATCCAACAAGTACCATTATCACTGATAAACTTGAGTAAGAAAATAAATTTATAACAGATATACAATCATGAAGATTGGATTGAAAATATATAATCAAGAAATACATAGTGAATAACTAGTACTCACTTTTCAGCTGTGCCTAAGTCCATTAAACGTCTGGATCAGTTGGACCGAAGAACTCCATCTTCAAGTTGGATACTCCTTTTCCTGTTAAATAAGTCTTGAATTCGTGCATATAACCCACCGGACCGAGCAAATAAACATCATAAGTTTGTGGATCGATGTGTCCCAGGTCAAATACAGCTAGCCTTTTTCCCTCATTAGAAATGAAATTCTTTAACTTAAAAGTAGAAGGATATTCAGTAGTCAGTTTTTCCAAAGTGTCTTTGAAAGCTTCAGATCCCACTGTTCTATTGGAATAGTAAAGCTCAACAAATTTTCCATCCTTCAATGCAGCTTCCATGATAGTAATCATGGGGGTGATACCGATACCACCAGCTAGAATAGCGACATTGTCTTTTCCTGATGTAGAATCATATGTCATATTACCAACTGGAGCATGAACAGGTATAACATCTCCTACTTGAAGTTGGTTATTCACAAACGTTGAAACTTTACCATTCTCTATCTTCCGAACAGATATTCTATATTCATTATTGATTAAATCATGTGAGATGGAATATTCACGTGGTTGAATTGTAGTATCATTGACATCCCATCTGAGCGAAATGTACTGACCAGGAACAATAGGTTCTAATTTTGTACCATCAACAGGGGCCAAATAGACAGAGGTGACATCATCTGCCTCCTTCTTAAGATCGACAACTTTGAAATCCTTAAAACCTCGCCACTGTAGGTTTTTATACACACTTTCTTCGGCGTTAATTAAGGTTTGCGCTAAGTTCCCGTAAGCTTTAGATAAAACGTTGACAAAATGCTCATCTGCGGTTTCTGGGCCAAGGACCTCTTTAAAGGCATGTACCAGACATTTACCGACAATCGGGTACTGTTCTGGAGCAATCCCTAAACCACAATGTTTAGTGACAATTTGATTTACGAATCCGCTTATTGGGGCCAAATTATTCAAGTGTAGAATATATTGATATAATGAAAAAGCTAAAACTTTGGGTTGTCTGCCGGTGTATTGGTTGGTCATGTTAAAATATGATCTTACCTCTGGGTAAGTTTTAAACATGTACTGGTACATTGTAGAAGTGACCGTAACACCTATTTCCTTGACCGCAGGGGCTAGACTCTGCAGGAAGCTGATCTCGGCAGCGGTCAGTGGGACTATCTTAAAAAGCTGTTTAGAGGCCATACTTGATGTTTGTCCTTGTTGAGAAGTTTAAATGACATATTAAATGAGTTATGTTCCAACCGGAATAAGAGTTCAGAGAAAGTTAGATATTCCTTTTTATATAGTTAAACATGTTAACTCATTTAGTACGGTGAATAACTTTTGAACTTCTGCGTGATCATATCATGCGATGTTCGGTGTGGCATTACAAAAAAAACGGTTGAGTCTGGATTACAATCCCACGTTTCCGGGCAGACCGCGATCAGGCAAGGCCGCAGAGAGTATAGACGGGGCTGTAGGGTACCTGACCTAGTTTGACGCGATGCAAGGGAAAACAGAAGGTCGGATTTGTGAAAATCCCAGGCACTGTTACTGTAGGTAGAGTACCTCCTTAAAATAAAGCATCTAGATAAAGTGATCAAAAAGAATTAAAAGTTATTTGCAACTATACAACTATGGAGAGATGAATATTACTAACATCTATATTTATATATTTTCATCTACGAAAATATTCTTTTTTTTTTTTTTTTTTTGAAATAAGAGGTTCACCAATTAGACGCCACAGATTAGTAATTGCATGATAAGGAGGATTATTCTAGATCATGTAAAATTTCAACAGCGTTTACCGGAATACACAAGTTAAATAAAGAAGTAATGCTATTCACAGTTTTCTTGATTGCAACTCACAGGCTTTTGTCAATTACGGCGTTTCTTACAGATCGAAGTTGAATTTTTCGGTTGGTGTGACGTTCTAGTATAATTAATGAAATACCAGTATGGCACGCATCCTAGTCCGTCAGAAAAGCTTGCCCATCAATTCACCAGCACCGGCAATACGGCAATAAATTTTACCAGCAAAGACGTGAGATGGTGTGTGTGGGCTCCAAGTTTCTCAATCCCTTGAATCCTTGTTCCTGGTATTAAAATGGGGATTTTTCTTTTTTGAGGTGCCTGAGCAGAGACTGTGTGTGAGCTATTTTTTTGTTTTTTCATTTTATTCCCCTCCTGAAATTTAGCCCCGTCTCCTGCCGGCAAAGCGCAAGCATAGTCAGCTTTATTCCTCTCAGTCTTCATCTCATCAATAACGACCCTTTTGAGTCCTCCTACGATACTGAGCATGCCATTTTTTCTACAGGAGAAATAGCTGATATGTTATGAGAAATAAAAATAAGTATCTTTCGAACAAAAGATAAGACTGAAACAGTATATTGATTTAGCACCTTTTACCGCACTGCGCCAATATATCGTAGAAGCAATCTGTATCAGTCGCTCTTTCTTTGATTCTCAATCTTAACATGGAAGTTTGACGAGATCTACTTAATTCACTGGATAATATATTACCCAATTCTAAACAAAAAAATGGCTTGCCTTCAACATTCGATCTATTGTGGATAGGCGTACCCGGTTTGAGAACGTTAACATCAAATTTTAACTATTGCAATCTTTCAAGGCCCTCAAAATTGTGGGGCAAATTATAAATATCCATAACATATAACATCGAATGATTGGGATCAATATTACCTGATAGCTCAAGTAGATAAAATATGGATTAGATGGTCAAAATTTATTCATTATAGCTACCATCCTAATATCTGGTTTACCCATAAACAACTATTTGTTAACAAATAACTCTTAGCTGTATCTGCCAATCTCATTTGAACTTTTATCAGAACACAAAAGTTCGTTTTTTTCAGTACCCAGTTTCCTAGTCATTCAAAAATTATCTTTTGTAACAATCTCGACGATGCCAAAGCTGTTTGCGGATAACACAAAAGAAGTTCTCTATCTCGAGCGTGAGTATATATTTGTATATATTGCAATCATTAAGATTGTATACTATTATTGAATAATTTAGCTTTATTTGAGTAAGATTGTCGGTTCTTATATTTGGTTGCTTGCTCTTTTAATTCTCTCTTGTTTACCAACAGTTACAGTGAGCTATTTGCACACTGACGTTCTGGGTATCAATATAGTGTGCAAATATTTTTCACAAGTCGTTAACTTGTCAAAGATAACAGAGCAGAACTGCTCTAGTTTCAACCGGTAGTCATTGCGCCACATTATTGCTGTTACACTATAATATTTAGCGATAGAAGTGATTTCTTTGATATTATTCCTTCAACTTCATGAGTTTATACACCAAGGGCCGAAGGTGTCCGCAGTGACCAGATACAGTCAGTTACTAAAATATTTGAGCTTTGGTAATTATAGCACAATAACACTACAGGAGCATGATAATTTTCTACTATAATTGGATTATACTAGTTGCTCGAAATGAAGGCTGGGAAATAACGTTACAGTTGGCAATGGTTTAGGAAAAAGTCTTGTTCAAAGTAGATCGTTTTTTTATGATTATAAAGAATGGGCCCAGATAACCAATGAAGGGGAGGAATTTATTCTAGTTTACTATATATACTTGTAAAGAGAAACTGATGTCGCTTTGAGTGGTAGTTAAAATATAAAATAATCAAAAAGTGTTTGTTGGAGGTTTGAATTTGGATGACGTAAAACGGCATATTCAGGTATTGTGATATCATTTTTGCGGGAAGAACTTCATGAGGACTTTAAGCATGTTTCAGTGGTAGTTTTGGATGAAGATTACAGTCGTTCAATTGTTGAGGTAAGATGTCGAATGCCATCATGATCTAGATAAAGGAATGCCGTACATGGTGAAATACGCTATCAAGATAAGAGATAACGAAACATGCGGCATTCAAAGATAAGGAAAGATCCGTATGAAGATTCGGCATCAAGTAATCTAAAACCTGTTAAGATAACAGATATCCGAAAAATATAAATAGGAGAAGAAATCTCTCCTATCTGTGTTTAGAACTACTAGCTATTAGAATTCATATAAGCTGTTTTAACTAAGTAACGAGATTAAGATATAATGGATATTCACAGTAGAATAACTAGACTTCAACAAAACGAAGGAGAAGATATTATATAAGATAATTTAGAATAACCGAATCAAGCATATTATATGCACATATAGCTAAAACTATACTTTCGCTAAACTTCGCGTGTTCTACCGATAAGGCGCACATGCACCTACAATAGTCCAACTTGTTAGGAAGCATTTAGTTATCTTTAAGAGTTGGCATCAAGAATGTATTTAGAACTATCACTAGTTTACCTCTTTTAATAGAGTTCGCAAGAATTACTTTATTGTGTAAGATTATGGTGCTGAAAAAGATGACTGAAAGACTTTTGGGAATAGTGTTTGTTGGTTAATATTTATTATGATTTTGTATTCAGGATAGAACACAAAGTTTAGGATGCAAATGAAAAAGGCTATCTGGCTTTCTTATATAAAATTTTTTGAAACTGAACATTGACATGTGATATCTTGCTAATTTTCGAACACCTTAATTTTCATAGAAAACTAGGGAGAAACAGTGCAAAAAATGTATGAGAAATAGCTAGGATATAAAATTAGCCATATAAATTTAAGATATGATTCAGTTAACTAAAGAAAGCTAAAGTCAACACCTAGCTGAGTTCTCCAAAATGAAATTGAGAGAGTAGAAGTGTTCCCCTAAATTTTTGGTAGGCGTTCAAGGTCTTTCTTTTTATGGTATACAATCTTGAATCATTCTTTATTACTTATACTCTTAAAAATTTAAGAGAGCTTAAAATAGTTAAACAGTGTATCTAAAATTAACATTCTCTTTATCCGTCAAATCAGCAAATTCGTAATTTTCAAAATTGATTGACTCCAGTTTACCTTCTGCCTGTAGTTTGTCTCTTCTTCTGTTCTCATTCCAGTAATTAAAATAAACCCACATCATGAGAACCAGAGAAACCGCATCGCATACAACCATAGCAACTTGGGCACCTCTATACTTTGGTGCTTGAGAAGCAATGAAAGTCTGAGGCCCAATTAAATTACCGACAGAGTAACCAATCAAATAAAGAGCGTTGACTGTAATCTTTTTAGTATGACCAGCAACATTAGATGTAAAACAAGATAAGCAGCAAATCATACCTATTGGACAAACATCAGAAAGATAAATACCGGCTAATCTAGCATGTGGACTTTGTAAAGGGAAGGCAAGCATACATTTGCATATCAAACCAAGTCCAACAAAAAATGTGGCCATGGCCATCCTGTGATTAATAAATTTATTAAACCACGCAAACGCAATACAACCACCAAATTCAACACCACCACCAATAAGATTCATCAATAAAGTTTTTTCAGTAGTAAAGCCAAAAACACCCTTTGTAAGAAGCGACCCAAAATTTGTCATACCGCCATTTGGTACTTGAAATGCAATAGAAAAGAAAAAGAAAATCCAAGTATTAATGTCCAACAACGCTTCTTTGAACTGGTACCACTTGAAAGTTTTGTTACCAAAACCTTGTTGATTACCTTTAATTCTCATAACAACTTGCTTTCTCTCCTTGGCATTAAGAAACCATGCTTTGACAGGCAAATCAGGGATATGAACTAATATCATAAAATCTACAGCAATTGTCATGCATCCAATGACGACAAACAAGACCTTCCAAGCCAACATGGAATACGAATTTTCCCGTGTATATAAACCGTAAGCAATAGAACTACCAAGGATGGTACCCAATCCGTTTGATGCAAACCAAATGGCGGTTCTTAAAAATTGCTCATCAGCCTTATACCATTGACCAGTGATGATAACAATAGCAGGAGTAACGGCCGACTCTAAAACACCTAAGATCGTTCTCAATGTGATAAATCCGGCATAGTTTGCAGGAGTAGAATGCAAACAGATAATCATTCCCCACAAGATAATTACAATTGAAACAAACTTAGCAACAGGAAATTTCTGCAATGCAAGACTCATTGGAAACTCAAAAATTAAATAGCCCAAATAAAACGCCGAACCACACCAAGAGTACTGATCACCGTGCATGCCGTAGTAAGTCTGCACGCCCATTATGGCAGCATAACCATTTGAAACCTTGTCCATGAACTGAATAGCATACAACAGACAAATAAGAGGCAAAAGAAGAAGGTCTATTTTCCAAACAAGTCTATTTTCTTCTTCCGGGGTCAACTCTACGTTTTCCGCTTCTGCAGCAATTGCATATTCCATGGCTTCATCAACATCACCAGTGACATCAACCATTTTACCGTCAATCGAACGAACGTGCGTGAGTACATTTTCGGTACCGATATTATCTTTTGAGAAAACAGACTCAACGTCTTTATCAGCGTGTATACCCTCAGAAGAGTCCCTTTCTACACTCTTTTTTTCTAAATCACTCATTGTTCTAAAGAAGTCCTTGCCAGATCAGCAGAAATAATAAAACAGTAAAAAAAGTCAAACATGATAGGTAAGTCAATAATTGCAAAAGAGGATTTTAGTGTCCTTATGTACTGTATTTTAAGCTGTATTATAAATGTGCGTTCACTGTGTGCTTTTATGTTGGGTACAATATTCACTTAACAACATCAAATGGCTAAACTGCAGCTACCGTCGGCATCCGTTTTCGGGGTATTAATTACATCAATATTATAAAGAAAATATTTCGTAAAAAAAATTTCTGTCTTAATGAAAAAGCTACAACGGCACAGAATGGAGCGTACGCCACAGTGAAACCGGATAGCCAAGTATGCATCCCATCTGCCTCATCTACGGCATGAAGATCTCAAAGGTGCTATTGTATAAGAACTGCTTGAATGGCAATCAGTTTAACTGGCGTTAACTACAATGGATGTTCCACACTTCGCCACAGAGAAGCATGAGGTGACTGAAATCGAGAGACGACGATAATTAAAAGCATAGCGACTTAGCGGTCGAGCTTGGAAAGATGCCACACTGAATGTTTCAACGGCGTTGTTCCAAAGGTTGATTTCCGACCACAATATAAGGCGAAAACGCGAAGATGCTTAAATGATACCCTGAAGCGTTAAACTAGACATAAAGTAAATACAATTCAGCTTAAAAAATCTCTCAGGACCTGTCCCCCTCATGGTCATGGTCGTCTGATACCTGGATATAATCCCAGTTTTCAAATCCATCTTCATACATGCCAGCCAAGTTTTCTTCTATCAATACAAGGTCCTGTTGAAGTCTAGTTATTCTACTGTGAATATCCATTATATCTTAATCTCGTTACTTAGTTAAAACAGCTTATATGAATTCTAATAGCTAGTAGTTCTAAACACAGATAGGAGAGATTTCTTCTCCTATTTATATTTTTCGGATATTTGTTATCTTAACAGGTTTTAGATTACTTGATGCCGAATCTTCATACGGATCTTTCCTTATCTTTGAATGCCGCATGTTTCGTTATCTCTTATCTTGATAGCGTATTTCACCATGTACGGCATTCCTTTATCTAGATCATGATGGCATTCGACATCTTATCTCAACACGTTTAAGAAAATGTGGTACAGAAGAAGAATCCATGCCCCTTTGAATAGTCATTGAGAGAGTTGTGGACTTAGCTCATGATAGTTCGATTATCTTAGAGAAAAGGCCGTTGAACCGGAGTTACAATGACTTTCTATTTAAAAGACGTGACCTCGTATATTAAATATTCGGAGTATGCATGTCTTAATTTCTCTTGTTAGCGAAATCAACTATCCGCGTACTTGTCTGATTTCTACAGATTCATCGAAAAAAATAAAGAAAGCTAAATTTTTTTTCACAAACACAGAGGCTCTTTCACCTCAAGCGTTAAAAAAGTTAACAAGAAGTGGTTATTTGAGCAACGAGTTTGTTTTCACCAAAGCTTATTCACTTTTTATTAAATGCTTAATAGTTGCTACTAGTGTCACATTGAAGAGACATTGATCCTGCATTATTTACCTTAAGAGTCATTGAAGTGCGGGTCCTCATCGTCAAAAGTCATACCTCCTCCCCAAAAAAAGTTTTTCAACAATGCGTCTTTCCATTCAGAAAGACGAGTAATCCCACTCCAAAAAATACTTCACTGCGTTGGCTGAACTATTTCCGTCTGAAAAGAAAGCATATCGAAAGAAACCGCACGCCAAGTGATAACCTCATTATCAATTTTGTAAAATTCGTCATTGCTTTCTAAATCTAAATTCTCTCCCAAGTAGAATCCTATATCATCTATCTCTTGCTGTTGTAAACACGAAAAAACACTGTCATAGTCTGCATCGGAGGGTTGTAAAGGCGTAAGAACACTAAAACTGGGTGTATCACTTTCATTCCAGTTGAAAAAAATTGGGTCGTATAAACCTGAGTTATTCAAGCATAGACGGAATTCCGTAGTGTTCAAAATCGCAGTATAGTCAGTAACATTAACCGTAGATGTTTGAATTTCAACGTGACTCTCAGCGTTTAGACGAAGAGCGGATGTGAGTCTAGCTAGAACAGTCACTGAGGCTAGTCTATTGAACAAACGCATATAGAAACAATGACTTTTATCGGGGTTGCTTTTAGTTCTTAAGTGAATGGGGTCCAGCGAACAAGTACGCAGCGCTGCTTGGTAAAAAAGCTAGAAGGCTAAAGGCCCTACTTTTATAATCAAAACGCGAGTGGCTGAATGAGTGGGCAAAAAATCATGTCGGCGAGCTCGCGGGAGGGCAAGATTTTGCACGTTTTTTCCGTTTCTTCTTCTCTAATGCTATGTCGGTCTGTATTCTTCGTGGAATTGGGTCTGGCAGGATTGCAATCTATTCTGAGCAGCACCCGCTATAACATACAGCCTACAGTACAATAGAACATGCTATTACAAACCTGAGAGTATGTTTGGCGTGAACAGAGCTGCGGCCAGGAGGCTCGCTCTTTGTTTGGATCAAAGGCTTAGCGAAATAACGGTTCTTCCCAATCATTAAGGAATGACAGTAGCAACATTAATGACAGTAAGGTGGCAACCAGCACCTGTCTATTGTTATCATGCTGTACAGCAAGAACGGGTACCGGGGGATCAGGAAAATTGTCTTGTAGGTAGTCTACGCAATTGATGTGTTCGCAGCATTGAGTGCAATCATTGGCAATTGAGCTCGGATCCAACTGATGTATGTTAATAGATGAATGCTACTTTTTTACCAATTGACTCATCAACCGTCATACTTGAAAAGGGCTGAAAGTAGCATAGTATATGCAAAGAGAAGTTATTAGCCCACTATTCATCGGTGTTGAAGAGATCAGATGGTAGCAATTCACAGTACAATCCATAGTATATTTAATTGGTAGTATTGAACTGAGAAGACATGTGTTTTGAATCAGTGAATTGAAGGAAGGTTCAATAACCTGGAAATGAATTGCTGTACACTGTACTAAGTTTATCACTGGAGTCTGGTTCAAAAGGATTGTCTGATTGGAAACTCTTAGATCATCTTAGAACAAATACCAATGAATGGTTAGTGCCGATGCTTGACTCGTGAACTTTTAATTTCAAAGACAAGAATTATGATTGGATTCCGCCAATTAAATGAGCAAGCTTTGTGCAATAGCCCAAGCCAAAACAATGCTAGTTTAATTTCTTTGTCTGTATATGAATTGCCTAAGCCACTATTTCTATTTTTTAGTAGAAGACAATATACTTAAACAGAAATAGGGCAGGATAATCATGGAAATAATAAAAATGAAACTAATCAACAATTTATCACGAAATGTGTGCATGTGTCCCATTTGATGAGAAAGGAAAGTCAATAAACGACAGGGTCAAGATATACGACTGACTGAAAATATATGTATTGTGTCTACTCCAGAATAGAATTTTACGAAAAATTTCTCCATAGTTACAGGAATTTTCGTTAGGTAATTCATATTATACGTTTTACACTTTGCTTGTTCTCGTTGCGATGTGAAAGATTGTTAACATTTGGGTAATGGAAGAGCACACAAAAAAGAGTTATCAAAGGAATCAGATTGAGACCAGTAATTGAAACATTTACTTGTTTCTGCATTTGGCGTTGATTGGTTAGAATATATTCTTGAGACAAATGCTATTCTTCTGTAATTAAAGAAAAGAAGATTTGGCATTTCCAAAATCCTTAAAGTTTGTTTGAGAAGTATACCATTGGAAGTGTTATATTGCAGCTGCCGCATTTATATATATTGCAATCCTATCTGTGTTTCCCACTGTTCCTGCCAAAGTTGATCTGAGGCTTGTATTGGTTTAAAAAGATCCAATCTTAGCTTACTTAATAGTAGAGGAGAAGTTTCTTAGACCAAAGAGATACTGTTTGATAGAGTAAACTTTGAAAAATGTGAATTTATTGAGAAGATATGAATTTTGCTAACACTTTCTCACAAACAATTTTTCGTCGAAGACTCGCTATACTGTGAATAAAAGAAAGCACGAGCATTCTCCTGTTTAAACTTTATTAGTGTTTCGTCTCTCAAAAACAGATGTGCAATTACTTTGCATAATTTCAAAGATTTCAGTACATTTGTAGATTCAAGTCTGAATTTTAAATACAGAAAAATATAGGTCTCATTGAAATCACCTCCATTCGATATAAGGAACCCCATTAGTATCCTTTATTGTTAACATTTCAGTGGTATACCGAGAAGCTGTGCCGTTTTAATAAAGCTTTTGACAAATTGGAATTACCAAATAATTGAAAGAACTTCAGTTTTCCTGTTTTTAATACTTGATACAAATAAAACGTACCTGCTACTTTTCCTCTTTATGGGTGTTTTTTTACTATTTTTATAGCTCTCTGCAGCGAGATCAAATAACAAGAATAGCTTGTTATTTGGGATCCTTACAGGATCCGTTCTCTTCACACTTTTTCTTCCGCCACTCGGCCAGTATTTGCGACATGCGCCGAGCGGAATTCTCACAACTTCTCCCATAAACTATAAATAAACTCTGCCTCTGCCTCTGCTTCTGCTTCTGCTTCTCTTGCCACTGAAGGATTTGACATTACCAAAGATAAAAGTCAGCTTTGTTCATGCTTCATCCGCAGCGCACAACAAAGAGGGAGTTGATTTCTTACTTCACAATGGTATATTCTACTGCCAATTGATATTGAAAATGAAAATACTGCACCAAAGTTACTGGAAAATTTGGATTGGAATGTTTACTTGAACTTTAATTCTGTGAGTTTACATGTTCGAATCAAAAATGATATAATTGATCATAATATTTCAGTACAAACAGTGATTCAGACTCAGAAAACGGCGTTCCTTTCAATATCGATAAGAGTACTTCGCTAAATTCGAATTTTACAAGATATTCGATGAGTATTCCTACCTCTTGTGTTTCAACTATGTCTTCGATTGATTCCTTCCTTGCGGAAGGCCGCTTGTCTTGTTGTGACCTTTCTTGTCTTCCTCGTTTTATTGCAAACGATGAGAAGGCAGAGTTATTCGTTAATGCAGGAACAAGTTTTCTTGGCACCAGATTCCCATATTCAGCAAATTCATCCTCAATTTCTGAGATTCATAAGGCCTTAGTCATACACATAACTCGTTTGGTCAAGAACCACCTTGATGATGAAACATCACTTGTTTTGCTGACAAATTACTTGTTATTGGACAACACCGCTCTTAATAGCATTCTGTCATTTCAGTACATTTTTGAGGCTTAAAGCCTACAGAACTTATTTGCTTCTAAACAGTTTTTTGGTTGAAAGAACACCCTCTAATAATAATGCTAATTTTGATGTTAACCTTGATTTATCAATTCATCAGTTGATACAATCCAAACGTCTGATTCAACTATTTCCACTAAACTTCCCATTCGATTCACTGCTTGCAGTCCCTGATGATCCAAAGATTTCTTCTCATTACTCTAGGATTGTTCTCGCAAATATTCTATTGTTCTGATTCTCTATTTATTATAATGATCCCATGTTCAAATCTGTTGAAATCGTATCTGAATCTGTATTCACATGGAGTACAAGCGGGAATAACGCTGCTGATGACGAAATTGACATCCGTCTTGGTAGGCATTGTTTGGTCAGTATTCTAGACAGAATGATCGACGATACCTCCGATAAAAATTGGCAGCTGAATAAGTATCTTTTAGAGATTTTCAAAGTTTTAAACGCCATTTTAGAAGCACACGGAACAGACATAAATAGTTTGAATGATAAACTAGTTGAATTTTTATTAAGAAGCGTGGCGATGAATCTTTTGATAGGGCTTGTGGTATCAAACCTTCGGATTTCAAATCTACCGTTTTATCGAGTCCAAGATCTTCTGAGCCAAGTATGTCGTCAAATGGCAACTTTCACCACAATTCCGAAAATCATGTTTTGGAAAAGTTATGTCGGCTTGCTGTTTCTGCGACTAGTCGAGTTGGTTAAAAAAGCACTTCGTGAGGGTACTCAAATGGAGTTTGCTGGTAGTTTATTTTTGAATGCTCCAAATGTCAATTAAAGGAAATTTCATGTGCCACTAGCAAGGTTACCATAGAGGGTAAAAGTAACAGAAGTGATTTATTAACTGAACACTGCGCAGATGATGAATTGTTATCTATATCCCATAAAACCTCCAGACGATGTTAATTGTTATTTGACTATCGGGACTTTTTTGTCCACAACATTTTTGTCAAATTCATAAAAGATACAGTACATTTTCAAAACTATTTGGGTTCATTCTCATTATATCAGCCAAGCATAGTAATTACTCAAAAAATTGGTTTTTATTGTAAAACTTTACATTACCTCTTTGACCTATCTGCATCTCTCGATGTCCCAGTCTGCCTTGGAATGCAACTGTAGAGAGTTTGCTGTGTACCCGGTACTGTTGCAGCACCAGCAGCAACAGCCGTCAAATCCATTCTGCTTCTCGGAAAACCAAGAGGCTGCTGCAGGATTAGACCTCATCATGGAGCTCAGCGCACCTTCCGCTGTAAACATGAACGCTCCGCTCCTGTCTCGGTAGAGGACCAGGTTCATCATCAACTACACGAAATGCAACTTGGCGGACAGTGGCTACAGCTTCAGCTTAAAGTCTCTGAAAGTCACCGTTCACGTTCACAGCTAAGGTCTCAATTTCAAGACATCGGCGGAAACAACACATGTTTGCGCTCAACTTCGATGATTCAGTCTTCAGTTTGAAAGACTTTAAATACGACGGTGAGAACTCCTATCACTATCGTAGTTATCAGATACAAGAACATTCGACAGTCAACATCGACAAGCTGGTCGTTTAAACGCAATTCTAACTAACTGTAATTTATTCGAGGGTAAGTTCACAAATACAAGCTGTTTACATAATGTTCCAGATCTCAGATAACAATGACCACTAAAATACATTCAAATTCAGGACTAAGGTTTCACCGACAGCAGTGTCTTCATCAGAAGACGCATCCAGCATTGAGAAAATGTACTCTGCAGTTCAATGCGCAGTGAGAAAGAACCCAACAGATGGTGAGAGCTTTTACGCTACTAGTATTAACTCTTCTCATCCCATCCGTTTGTATCGTATGGCGGCAAAGCGGTATATAAAGGAGAATTGTTCTCATCACTAATGGAGTTCACATTTCCAAACAAAAAGTCCGGCGTAGATGCAGTCATAAACTGAATATGTTTATCTTGGGCCATTCCGTCCGATATCTTCCAAGTATATTTGATCTGCACTGAAGTGCTGAGCCAGTTGGACATTACCCCCGCACACATAATTGCTCTACTTTCTAACATGTCCACCAATCTCTAATTCATATCCAAATCGCCAGTGCTAGTTAAATCATCAATGGGAACGACATAACTGTATGCACCAGTCTGTTTATTGTATTCAAAATCTTTGATATCAACATTCAAGTCCGTAAAATCTATTCTGCAAATCATGAGTTTCTCATCCATCCTCCGTCTGCGTCTCTGGCATTCAATTGTACTTTCATACAATGCTTCGATCAACAGATATTCTATTTTAAAAACACCAAGATGAGTACTTTGTCCATTGTATACAAAATCAGTCGACTGGTTCGACTCAATGTTATAAGCCCCCAAATTGGAGCTTAAAGTGAGGCAAAACTGATTCCTAAATGGCTCTGCTAGATTCAGTGTTGAGTTAACAACAAATTCTAAATCTAGAGGTATAGATTTTGTCATCCGACTGTAATTTTCTGTTCGATAGTCATCATTCCAAAGTTTTCTGAGAAATTTGGTTCTAGTGTGATTATTATGCAATGAGCTTGGAATGAGCGCCTGTGTTGTTTCATCGAAATAGAATTTCTTGACCTTGTTGGCGTAAACTTCATTCATGATGTAATCCATGCTTTGATTGATCTGCGCATAACGTGGGTCCTTTCCCGATTGATAGGTGATTGGCACAGAAAAAGTCTCGTAGAGTTTGGGCCTTTTATTGAACATGCCTCCAAACTTGTAAATCTCAATATACACGGCATATCCTACACTAACATGAGCATTTCGATCACCAAATTCTCGACATGAACTAGGTAAGTAAACATTGTTAGGGATCTCAATTTCAATCTGAGTCTCATACTGGTCACCTGCCCTATATGTGAATGTCTGCATACCACATTCAGCGCTAATCTTGGCATCGATTTTATCAGAATCCGCTGCAAAGTCTTTGTAAGCCTTGAAAAAAACGTCCCTCTCAGTAAACGTTTTACGCTTACGGGTTTGGTTGCGAGATTCTGGCCCTCTATATTCTTCAAGTTCAGTGGTATGGAGAACAATATCTGCAACCCCATACACCCCACATTTGAAGTAACAAATTTTTTTAAACTCTTCATGAAAATTCACTGAAATGGATGCTCTAACAATAGGATTCACCGGTGAATACTTATTGCCAATTGGGGCGTCCATTAAATCTATGTTAGCTCCAACTGACTTAGAAAAGAGTTTACCCATCTCAGTTAATAGTGTTAGGCAGCACTAGAGCGAGAGAAGATGATCCTCCGAGCCTTCGAGACTGAACAAAGACCATGCCTGTTAAAGAAAAAAAACGAAAGAGTTCACATACATTAGTCCCGCTTCAGATCATCAACCATGCAACTGTCCACCATTTTGTCCCCACAACGCTGCAATGCTCACAGACATTTTTTGCGCGAGCGAGGCTCCAGTTTGTGTTGTCATTTGTTTGTTTAAAGAAAAGTGTAGCCGATGAGCATAAGAAGATTCAGAGCGAGAAGTTGCCGAAGGTTTAGAGTGAAAACTGAAAACAGTGGGGGGCTTTCTCTGTTGTTGGATGTTTGGCTTTCTTCTCCCTGCCTTCCTTTCAATAGTGACGGGATTTCGGCATTGTTCAAAGTCCACCGGCGCAATAATCTTTCGTGTTGCACTCAAATTCGTTGAGTGGTTTGTGCCATACAGAATTTTTGCCTTGCAGCCTTTCTGCATGACCCGCAATGTTAATGAACATCGGGAATAACAAGCGTCTTCTCCTGGTGGCCTAAATAGATAAAAAGGATTTACTTAGAATGGCCGCGTAATGGACACTTGTATACATTTGGGTCGATCTATCGAACAAAAGCCCCATGTTTCCCTCAGTAGCATTTGATCATACAATCCTCAGCACTACTGTGGCAGGCGGTATATGAAAAATCTGATTTTGTGTGCTGCAATGCAAAGCTCCATCGCCTAATGTTCATGTCAAAAGACTTATAATTGTAACCATGATAATAAACTGAACATGCAAATTTCGGCGTGTTGAAGTCTAGCTATTCTGTTATGAATACCCATTATATCTTAATCTCGTTACTTAGTTAAAACAGCTTATATGAATTCTAATAGCTAGTAATTCTAACCACAGATAGGAGAGATTTTCTCTCCTATTTATATTCTCGGGACATCTGTTATCTTAACAGGTTTTAGATTACTTAATGCGAATCTTCATACAAATCTTTTCCTTATCTTTCAACGCCGTATGTTTCATTACCTCTTATCTTGATAACGTATTTCACCATGTACGGCATTTATTTATCTAAACCCTAATGGCATTCGACATCTCATCTCAACAATAAGAGATAAGAGATAAGTGATGAGAGATAAGATGAATCTATGAGCTTGCAACATAAGGAAAAGATCTTTATGATCAAAATGCATCAGAGTAATCCAAAACTGGAAAGAATAACCGATATGAGAAGTCTATAAATACAAAAGGTTTCCCCCTTGTATTTATGTTTGAGATATTATGTTCGTTAGTAAGTTATATGGGTTCTATAAAAAACAAATAACAAACATAGGATTATATATACCGTAATGAATATTCCATCGAGAATACATAGACTTCAACCCTTAGCCAGATAACGACCAGTCGTCTTATAAATCTCCAACTTCACAGTAAAACAAGCTCAAAATCAGGCTTCTCACACAATCAACAAAAAACAGTCCAGCTACCAATTCCTTGGGGTCTTTTATCATTTTCCAATACGTAGTTACTGTAATACTTTTCCACAGGAACTATCTGCATCTCTTCAACTAAAAACTACAATTATCTTGAATATTTATCTCGAATCTAGTCAATTCACTATCTATCAAAGAAAAAGGTCTAGAGCTACAAAGTTGATCTAGTTTTGACAACTACAGTTGAACTGAATATAAACTATCTCCATCTACTGGATAGACCAGGGTTCTCAATTACCTTGATTTTTGCACTAATGATTAACGACCACAGACTTCAATTCAATTTCGTCTAGATACAGTAAAAACGGTATTGTAGCGTATAGTTACAGCCCACAGCTACAATATTCAGACTTCCAATGGTATATTTCCCTAACGAGTACTCCCCGTATTTACTGGTTTTTTGGCTTAGAGTTTTCTCTTGTTCTTGGTTGATCGATACCATTAAATCATGTGTCTACATCTTGAAGCATGCAAGTCAAGTACTTTAACAAATCACTAATTCCTATTCGTTCCTAAATGATCTAAGAGTTCTGAATCAGACAATCCTCTTGAACCAGGCTCCAATGCTACACTTAGTATAGACTACAGTAGGTTATCTGTAGGTCACAAAACTTACCTTTAGCTGAACGATTCAAAACAGTTGGCTTCCCAGTTTGATACGACCACGCCTATTAGAACCTACACACCGTGATGGTACTCGGAACTACTCTCACCTAGTGACTTCGGTATCACTGGATAGTGTGCTGATAACTTTTCTCTTGCATATGCTATACAATCATATTCTATACGTCATCTTCCCAGTGAACATTCATTTTACTAAACTGACGTAAATTGTCATCGAACTATTGACATACATGGTAAATTTCGAATATATTAGTGTCATTGCCAATGGGCGTTCAAATCTTTAACGATCAATTGCAAACTGCTGTCAGAAGCTCTTCTAGGACAATTTCCTGATCCCCCTGGTTCCCGTTCCTACTGTTAAGCATCGCTACAACAACAGACAGCCACCTAGCTGCCACATTACTGCCACTGCTGTTGCTATTGTCACTCCCTAATGGTCAGGAAGAACCATTTAATCGATGAGCCGTCTGATCGAAACAAAGAGTCAGCCCCTGCCGCAGCTCTATTCATGCCAAAGGCACTCTCAGCTTTGTAATAGCATGTTCACTTGTACCGTAGACTGTATGTTGTAGTGTGTGCTGCTCTGAATGGACTACAATTCTGTTAGACCCCAGTCCAGGAAGAAGACAGATTGACATACCATTAGAAAACAGGAAACGGAAAAAACGCCCAGAGTTTCGGCGAGTTCGGCCCGATCAGAAGATTAATACGCTTACAAAACTTTTTTACGAGAGGCCCCTTTTGCCATACTGGAGAAGTTCCGTATTAGTAGAAAAGTTTCACAGCTGACCCGCGGGGAAGCTTACCAAAACATGTTGCCCGTTTAGGGTTGTGAATTCGGCGAAGCTATTACTCTTTAATGATACCAAATAACAACATACGCACTAAAGAATACTGGATTCCGATAGCGGCAGTGTAAATCAGCTAAACTATTACTAATAAAAGCTAATTCCTTAGCGGCTATTTATTATGCTCATCATTTCTGATAAAAGTGTGGATATTCTGAAAAAGCCAAAGACAATATGAAGCTCTGCAAATTACTTTCAGTTGGTTGGCCATTCTCTCACCAATGAAGACTTGGGAGGAAATTGCACTTGAACGAAGGAAACTCATTGTTATTCCTGAGGAATACAAACTTACTCAAGATATTTTGGAAACCATAAATGAACGCTCTAGCCGTTCAGTAATAGACATACCCGCTTTATGTGGCATATTAAGTGAGGCTGAAATTACGATCACAGAGACTGCCACCCCAAATTTACTGCAACTTCTGAGGAATGGTAATGTAAGTAGTCAGAGCACATTACTCGCGTTTTACAAAAGAGCTTTGATTGCCCATCAATTGTGCAATTGTTTAACAGATATATTTCTAGAAGAGGCTTTGGAAACAGCAAAGTATGCTGATGAATATTTGCGTAAGAATAAGAAACCAATGGGTTTTCTTCATGGTCTTCCTGTCTCTTTCAAAGACTGTTTCAATATAAAAGATCATGATACCACATATGGATACATTTCCTGGTGCTTTAATGTCTCTGAGGAGGATGGAGCTATTGTTCAAC
Source organism: Pichia manshurica (assembly GCA_005406165.1). Classification (NCBI taxonomy): domain Eukaryota; kingdom Fungi; phylum Ascomycota; class Pichiomycetes; order Pichiales; family Pichiaceae; genus Pichia; species Pichia manshurica. Next base: position 30,878 of record BJFO01000001.1, on the reverse strand, counting down.
TTATGAAGGGTCAAGGAGCAGTCCCGTTTTGTAAAACCAATCTTGCACAGGGCTGTCTTCTTGTGGAGAGTACCAACAATGTTTTTGGGACAGTACTTAATCCTCATAATTTGTCACTGACAGCTTCCGGAAGCAGTGGCGGAGAGGCTGCATTGGTTGCTCTAAGGGGAAGCCCATTAGGCATTGGTACTGACGCTGGGGGATCAGTCCGTTTACCTGCACATTCCAATGGCGTATATGGTTACATGCCAACAACTCGAAGAATTACCAACAAAGGAATTGGAAAAACTTCTCCTAGAGGGTTGTCTTGGATTGAGACACAAATTGGGCCTATTACTAATGATGTTGATACTCTTAAAATTTGGGTTGAGGGAATGATCCAGCAAGATATGCCACTGTATGATTTCAAATGTTGTCCATCGTTTTTGAGGAAGAACAACTTTCCAGAGAATTTAAAGATAGGATTCCTTTACGACGATAACGTTACCGATTTGACACCTCCAATGAAACGCGGCCTAGATATTGTTTGGGATAAACTGAAGGATATTCATAAATTGTCTGTGGTAAGCGTCGGTGACCTCCATAGGAGGTGTACCGAAGCAATTTTCAATCTCTATGCCAGCGATGGTGGCGTATCTTACAAAAGCTTTATTGAAGCTAGTGGTGAGCCAATGGTACCAAGAGTGTGTGGCACTGCAAATATTGAGCCAATAAGTAGAGCAGAGTTGAATGCTCTTCATGTTGATGCTGAAAAGTGCTGTATTGATTATCTAGATTTTTTCCGGAAAAATGACCTTGACATCCTAATTACTGCAGCTTCACCAAATCCCGCATCACCTCATTCACAATATTCTACTACGTCTTTGTCGGCCGTTTACAATTTATTAGGATATCCCGCAGGTATCATACCAGTGGGGAAAGTAGATATTATCTTGGACAAGCCAACCAAAGAATATAGCAATCGCGCAAAAATACCTTTTGTTGACGTTCTTTCAAGATTCCCATACGACAGAGGCGACCAATTTATCAAAGAAGAATTGTATACCGATGTTAGTAAATTTGCGAATGCTCCAATTTGTATCCAAGTCGTATCGAGAAAATATCAAGACGACAAGTTATTGCACGGAATGAAGGTTATTGATACTGCTGTAAACCTTAGGTAATTATTATTTATTTGTCTAATTTGTTTAATGAATTGGATATGGTACATTTGACGATTTTATATGCACTTTAGGTTAAACACACTAGGTATAGTTAGGTCAACTAGTAGTTTTGTATTCATATACAAAAATTCTTTTACAAATCTTTGCAAAAATAATTTAAATTAAAATAATCGAGTTTAGACAGTAACTATAAAAAGAAAATCAGTGGGATTAAAGAAATATATATGAGGAGTTGGAAGGCTCAATTTTCTGCACCAAATAAAGCAAGATTTGCCATTTTTCTTATCTTAACCTGGCCTGCAGTTAGACCTATTTCATCTACGTCAAACTTTGCAAGGCCTACGGAGCGTTTGCCATCTTCCGACAGAATGTTTGTGACATTACCGCGGTCCTCAAATGCACCCTCATCTGCTCCATACCTGAACTCAAACGTGAAATCCCTTGGCTTGCCACCTTTCAAGAATTTTTCTTTGGAATCTAGCAAAGTCTCAATGTTGTATGGACATAGAGGGGTGTTAGCAATATAAAGAGCACACGAGTCTTCAGAACCATTGTGGGTTTGATCAACTTCATGGAGGAGGTCTGCGTGCCACAAAACAAAATCGCCAGGTTTGACATAAGGAATACCAATAACTGATTTCTTGTGATTTAAATGAGGGAAAAAGCCTTCATTGTTAGCTAAAAATTGACCAGATCCAGGAGTTGCACCTGGGAATTTTGAGGTTTCTACATCAATTTCACCATCATCTCTCCAAAAAAAAGGTCTCAGTAAAACATAAGGGATAGCCATTTTGAGATCAGGTAAAAATCTGATCGTACCTTGTCCACACTTTGCATCGGAAAGTGCTAACCATCCTTGGAAGGCTCTGAAAACGCTCGATGTTGAGCCATTGCTTTGAAAACCCGAGTACAAATCTTGCTTTCCCTCGATTCTTCTGTCTATGACATTGGGGTCCCAGTTTTCCCAATTGCCTTCAAAAACCTCCCGATAAACATCCCTGTACCCTTCATCCTCCCACCTTTCAATGGAGCTAGAGTCCAAGTGCAGAGGCAAAGTGACAGAACGCCCAGGTTTACGGATTCTCAGACGATCAGCATAAACTACTTGGGAGTCCATGTCTAATAATGCATTTGGGTCATGACTTTTGTAAAGCTTTCCCAAAGCCTTCATTAAAAGCATAATTCTTGGATGGCTCCTCGCTTCTACTTGCGCTTGCGACCAGTGGATGTACCAGTTGCTTGCAACACCATCGTGAGGACTACCTTTTATTTCTGGGTGTTTTTTAATATAATTTTTAGAATGGTCCCTCCACGCCTTCGCTTGTTCCTTAGTGGTGACACCACGAATAATAAGACATCCCCGCTCTCTGTATAACTTTGTTGCCTCAGCAGGGATGGTGTTACCGTTTTTCGCAACTTCAGAAAAGTCTATTTCTGGAATATAGGAGGAACCAGCTGCACCAATCTCATTTGACTTTTCTTCCATTGCTTTGCAAAGCCGCTGCCAAGAAGCTTTCACTTTTTCATAGTTTTCAGGTTTGATTATTTCCTTTTTGAGATGTTCAAGATTTCTACCTTTTAGATCAGGCGAAGCTTCTACGCCTCTAGCGTGTATGAATTTTTCAACCTCAACCTCAACGGTAGTAACCGACATTTTGTATGTTTCACGTTGTTTCAAGCAACCCCTGTTGAATACAGAAACACTGTTAAATGAAAAAAGGCCCCTGAAAACCATTCAAAGAGCGAAACAGTCTTCCACTTATATCACTAGCAGAGGGACATCCAAAGAGTCAAGATGATCTGATTATAGAACCCCAGTAATGGATGATAAAACCTAATTCGCCAATAACAAAACTTTTTGGTTGCCCACGGGTCATCCAGATACCGTTACAGGATGTCGAATAATCTTGGTCGTCATCCAACACACATTGGTACTTGTCCCGAAGAGATTTCAAATATAGAGCTTTCGATAAGAAAACCTCAGCGGCTTCGATGACTTCGATAACACTTGAGCCGCGGGGAAGCCTTATCCGAAGCCCCGCGGGGAAGCTAAAGCTTCTTGCGAGGACTGTATTTTTCCGGTTGGAATGACAATTATACTTGAGGGTAAATATCAAAGGCAAGCGGGTACCAAGATTGAGATAACAGAGGTGAATGTTATCTTATCTTAACACTGTGGCGAAGGCAATGAGCTTAAAAAATTACAAGACTTATGCCTTTATTTAGTCAACTTGATGGGCGGTTCACGATTTGAGTCTCTCTGACAGCATTTTATTTTGAGCTAAAACACCTGCAATTTCTGAATAAATAGACCCTGGTTTTCCTATTTTTACGATTGCACTTGGCAGGAAACATTTGCCTGATTGATATAAATCAGCCTCTAAAAGACAAAAACCGATTCATTTGATTATAACTTTGAAACTACCAACAAGCTATGTCATCTCCTGAGCAGTTCGACTATTCAAAGAGACAACACTTGTCACCGCTTGTGCCTCGAACCAAAAAAGCTATGCTTTTTTGTACAATATGTGTAGCTACTATAGAGCCAATTACAACTGCGATGGAAAGTTCTATTATGGGCTCGATCAATTCTTTGCCTCAGTACAAAAAATATTTTAATATCAACAACGGGACACTAGGGCTAAATTCGGCTGCAATCTGGATTGGTCTTATATTGACCCTTCCATTTATCCAACAGATGGCTGATGGGTTCGGGAGGAGAAAAACTATTTTTATCTCTTTGGGTCTCATGGTGGTTGGAATCATTTTGACTGCTTGCTCTGTTCACAGCGCAATGTTTGTCATTGGCCGGATAATTCTAGGCATGTCATCAGGTATTTTTGGATCATCGGCTTCGGTATTAGTGGCTGAGGTTTCTCCTCCGCATCAAAGAGGCTTGATTTTAGGTCTTTTTCACAGTTTCTATTATGCTGGATCCATGATTTCTTCTGGAGTTACATATGGTACACGGAACATGCAGAGTAATTGGAGTTGGAGAATTCCACTAATTATCCAAATTATTCCTACTATTCTGTGCTTCTCTGCTATAATGTTTGCGCCAGAATCTCCAAGATGGTTGGTCATGCATGGAAAGGCTGATGAAGCCAAGGAGATTTTCTATATCTTGGAAGGTGATAATGCAGAACGGGCTGATGAATTAGTGGAAGCAGTTTTACAGTCAATTGCTAAGGAGAATAAGTTCTCACAGGGGCTTGGTCTTTGGAAGAGACAGTTCAAGCTGAAATCAAATTGGCACAGAGCATTTATTCTCTTGAACTTGGGTAACCTCGCAGAATTGGGTGGATCTAACATTGCCACCTACTATTTTAATATTTTGTTAAACTCTGCAGGTGTCAAAGATGTCACAACACAATTGCAAGTTGCTATTATAAGAGCTGCATTTTGCCTTGTTTGTGCTTTGTTTGGTTGTTGGACGTTTGACATTATTGGTAGAAAAAAACAGGCTCTCATATCTACTACAGGCTTAATTGTTTGCTTATTTATACTAGGTGGATTGATAAAGAAATATGGCGACTCAGACAATATTCACGGTAAGTATGGTTCGATTGCAATGATGTTCATGTTTACCGGTTTTTACTCTTACTGTTATTCTCCTATGTTATATCTTTATCCTCCTGAGTTGTATACCAACCCAAACAGAGTTGTTGGCAATACCATTTTGAAGGCTTGTGATTATGGATCGGGTTTATTCGCTACTTTTATGTTACCAATCGGCATGAGCAATATGGGCTGGAAGTTTTACATATTGACTGGAGGCTACGATATTATCTTTCTTCCTTGCATTGCATTTTTGTGGGTTGAAACTAAAGGTCTTCCTTTGGAAAAAGTATGTGAGTTGTTTGGCGACAATGCTGAAGAGCTCGAAGATGTCCAGTCAAATGCAACTGCGTCTGGAGCTCTACTTAACGACGAGGAATCAAGCGTTATCTCTGTGAGTGTAAGTGTACCGGAAAAAACCTGAAACGTTTTTTTGTATTAATTGATAGCGTGTTATTTGCTTCTCTCTCTGATTTTCTCATTATTCCTTAGTTTATGTACCTTCACTATTATTTTCAAAGTATATGTTATAAACGTGCAACTTTTTAATCAAATTGAAAAATAAAAGATCCGAAGTCACAATTTCTTCACTATTTTTACAGAAACTTTTAAAATCAAAGTGATCCGTAAACTATGCAGGCATTGGTAAAAAAAGTTTGTAAAAGAGAATCAAGGAGCTGTGAAATATTGAACCTGCATGAACCTTCCTATATTAAAAAATGCATTAGCAAAAAAGGATAGTACATGTTGTTATTGAAGGTATATAGAAGGCTGGAATTCTGACTTATAGGCTACAGGGAAGAATATGTTGTCTTTCAATAAGTGGAATTTCATAACATACACAAAAGCGTTCAGATTTTGCAGAGAAAAATTGACCTGAATTGACTAAGTATCCAAAGCTACACACTGAAATTTTAATATGAAAAATATTTAATGAAAAATATTATACAAACTTAGTTTTGTGACTATCTTCCTGAAGGAGCGGTCTTTTCATGAAAAGAAACAAGAAACTGATACCTATTTGTATATTTGGGCCTTTTCAAAAAGTTTTGTTTATTTTATTTTATCTTATTTTTGTTTTTGATTCTTTTATTTAGTGAAAAAATCACTCTAGCTCAGATTTGTGATTTAATTTCTATAAACCTATAACTTTGAGCTTATTATGAGCTTGATCTACTCTTTTACTAGGCGCACGATCTCCTCAAAGATTCAAACTCTGCTATGGTAGTTTGATCTATCACAATATCAGAACTACACTGTATTTCTTTTTTCTATAATTTCGAACTTTTTTTGCTGAGTATCGAAAACATAACGCTCCTTCTAATAATGTCTTTACAATTGTTTCTTTTCAACAAACTACCATTGAGTACTTCACCCACACAGCTGCGAGATCTCCATGTGACAGCATTCAAATTATTGTCGGCAGTCTCTCGCAATAATCATAACTTTCTAGTTACTTCATTCAGAAAAGAACCGTTTTGCACTCGCCATGGAGTTATTGATTTTATAGTTAGCCCTCAAAACATGAATATAAAAAAAGTTAATAATCCTGTACATAACTTCAGATATTGTTGCAAAAACTTTCAAAATTTATCATACATTACTTATGCCATTCTGGATTGAGAGAGAATCCGCTACCTTGCAACCATTCCAGAAAAATGTTGTTATCTGTTGCAAATTGATTCAAGCTTAAGTTATCGTCCCAGCTTTTCGACTGGGCGTTGAATTTTGAAATTTCAAAACTTTCGGCAGGAAAAATATTCTTATATTGCAAATCTAGAGATTCTGAAATTATTGACGACTTTGAAAGAGAGAAGTCAATATTTGATTTTAATACGTCAAACCTCAACAATGCTAGATGTGTCACATGTGAATGATTCGATATTTTTTGAAGATTTGTTCTATACATGTCAACTTGCTCTTTCCAAACCTCTTCATCATTCTTACCTATAGCAGCAGTGTAAAATGTCAAAATGCATGCACCCACAATGGAAAAATTAACTCTGGAGTAACACCACCAATGATCATCTAAGTATTCAGTTGGAGTATCAGAAAGATATGAGTTGAAACTGCTAGCATAAACATGAGCATCTTTACCAGCCAATGGAAAACAACATTCTTCATCGGAATATAATATTGAACGGTAACAGGCAAGTGAGATTGTGGTTGAGGCTAATTTCAGTGAAACCATGGTTGTGATTAGCGAGTCTGGATGAGATTTTGGAAAATACAACTTTTCTATGGCATTTAACTTATTCATAAAATCACTACCGACCGCTATTACTTCCTCGGGAGAAAGAGTATTTTGCAGAACTGATTTGATGCTGTAAAATTTTAGTAGCATATCCGAGAGTACTTTACTAAGCCTAACTAATGCAACAAACATTTGACCTCCACAAATTTCATTCCTGCTTTGACTTGACCTATTCAGCTCAAGATCAGCTTCTGTTAAATCTTCCACGTGGAAATCTTCATCCCTAATATGTGTAGGTCTAGATAAGCCCAAGCTTTCCCATTTATCGTGAACGTAGATAGTCCACCATAAAATTCTTCTCATTTTCTTCTCCCATAAAGGAACATCCCAATCTGAAGGATCTAAATTGAGGCCTATATCTTGCGCTAAGGCCACAAGTGATGCTGATTGAACCCAATGCTGAGGCGAATTGGCATTACGAATAATGAGGGGCCGGAGGTGTAGCTTCAAGAGCAGTGTCTGAAGTGTTTGTAAAGTTGGAGCGCCTTTTTCCAGAGGCAACGCCTGTGTAACGAACGCATATAGCTTGTACCAGTTATTTTTCATGTTCAGAACATCATTTTCAAGCTCACCATCCAAAAATGGGGTCGATACTAGATATATAGTTGCCAAAAGTGTGGCAGATATTTTTGTGTCAGCCTGCTGTAACAGAGATTTATCCAATATTGGATATGAACAGTGAATTTTCTTGAAGTAAAGGTCTAAAAGGGGTTTTTCAAATGGAGATACCGTTTCGTTTATCCTATCTATACAATAATGATCGGGACGGGGATCCAAATACTCTGTTGGACAAATTGAAAATAACACAGGTGCCTTTATACCGCTGTTCTGAATATTTTTGAAATCATACTTTGTGTCAGGTTTCCTATTCGGGATGCCACCAGCAATCTGACTAACCCCATTCCTTTTAGGCTTGCCTATTTTTCTTAGTAAGAATGGATCTTGATCTCCACTAAACCCCACAAAGATACTCGTTTTTCCATTATGAAGTTCTAGAGCATTTTCCTCAAAGGATTGGGGAGAAATCAGTTTTTCTGATTGTTCATCAGTAAGAATACTCAACCGGGGATTACCCACCCGGACTTCCAACTTAGTTTCTCCGTCAGAACTGCTTGCAACTTTGAGAAAACCTTCTGCATTTTCAATGTTATCAGTTTTATCAGGGCATGACCTAAGAAGCTTTCTCTTCTTTTTGATGGGTTCCATACTGTAAGTGCAAGCAATGTTTCGCATGTTGCAGCCTGTGCACTTTTCCAAGTTACCTTCCTTGAAGCAGGCAACTTTCCTTCTTCTGCAGAAATCGCATGGTCTTACTTTCCTACTTCTGTAAGCTCGGACGGTTCCATTCTTAGTATCTGCTGTCATATCTTAATTTGTTGAGGATTTTAACACCGTGTGATTATTAAAAGCTTGGACTAATAGCTGTCTTGATTGGTCTGAGGATCGGAAGAGCAACCAAAACAATTCAGGATATTACTCAGATAAGAGATAACAAGAGCAGCCAGCGAGGACAGACTATTCCTACACTGTAGAAATCGCTGACATAAGCGAGAATCTGTCAAACATGAATTTCACGATGATCCGAACTATTCAAGAACGTAGACAGAGTTAAGCAAGCGTTCTCTAGTTACCTTGAGAGTATTCACTAAATATCGAAACATTTAGACAGTTATATACACCACAGTGCGCACTACAAACATCGCGATCTAATGTACGAAAAGATGGCACCGATCATGCATATAGGAAACCATTGTTAGCATAAAAATTTTGACCTGTCGTCCATTTACCGTCCTTGACTATGAACTTATAATAGGAACAAGGTCTTCAACCTCCGTCAACCTATTGCTGACTGCATGGAACTAGGTGTGTGGTTTGAAAATAACAAAAAATACCTCCCCACTACCCACACATTCTCCGCCAACCTATCTAAAAAAAACGGTTTAAAAACGAACATTTCCCGCATAATCCAACACAAACAATAAATACTGCTCTTCCGGCACTTGCACCGCCTCCTCTTCCTCCCTCTCCTCCCCTTCATGGTTCTGGTCCTGCACGTCTTCTCCTCAATTACCGTATTCTAAGCGATATAGCTACTATTATTCCATCCTTTTTCCTTTTGGCATATCAACGTATCTATTGGTAATACATGCAATTTAAATCTGATATTCCAAAATACTATTGCCAGTATCAATTGCCAAATTTCGGACGCTGATCAATAAAAAGCCCAGACCAATAAAAAACGTCTTGTTCTGAGCAAACCGCTCATCCTCCTGGAGAAGCGTTTTTCTCTACACAGTATCCTGCACAGCCGTCCACAGATCACCGTTTTATTCCTGTTTCTTAAAACCAAACAAATGCCTCCCTTATTGCTCCTCCTTATGGAGGGGTTGTCAGATTTGGGCTGGAGCAGCGTGACATGTCTCGCATAATCAACCCTATGTTCGACAGCAACGTCGCAGCCAATAGCGCCGCTAGTACCGCAATGAGTATTCTGTCCTTTTTTTCCATCCGAAATTAAGACATGCTGCGCCCCTTGTCTCTTTCGGAAAGTCATGTCATGCTAGGCCTTTCTTCGGTCCATAAAATAGTCTGTAGTGGCGGAACGGCCACCTTTTATATCTGGAGGGCTCGAGTAATCGCGCGCTCTCAGCTTTTGGTTGATCATGTGTTTGTCCATATAACTCACACCGTCTGATCAAGATGACACACCAAACAGGATGGTAAAGGCTGGCCATGGAAACAACGAGTGTGATCAGCTTGCCTTATGGCATTATGTAAAAACTACTGTATAATTGAGACAAGCCCGAAAAAGAAAGCTGCAAAAAGGTCCCTCCACTTTGCTGCCCCGCCCCCCTTCTTAACACAATCAATCTCTTCTAAGATCGACCATCACAGATACAAGCCACTGTCATTTCTTACCTTGTCACATTCCCAACACTCTTCCACGAATTTTCAACATTTCAAACTCGTCGAAAGGCTGTACAAGAGGCTGATTGACCAACGATCAGCACCCAGCTATCAACATGCTGCATGGTGGCTTGTCTTTAGTATTTCGTTTGATGTTGCTGTAGTATTCGACGTATACATCTTTACAATAGCCTCTGGAGTACTGGACGTGACAGAATATACAAACTATTCAATTATAGGCTACTTTCAGCCTCTGCCAAGTATATAAACATCTAACCTTTTCAATTGGTACGAAGTGTCTTCTGCCTTTTGGCATACATCAGCTGAATCTGAGTATACTAGTATCATTGACGATGGTATTGTTCAAAGTTTTAACGATCAATTGCATGGGCTATTGTAATAACTCTTGGACAATTATCCTCTTCCCCCCTGGTTCCCGTCCTGCTGTCCAGCATTGTCACACTACATACAGCCACCTGGCTGTCACATCACTGTCACAGCTGTCACTGCTGTACTCCCTAATGGTCGGGAATAATTGTTTATTCGATGAGCCGTCTGATCCAACAGGCAGACAGCCCCTGGCTGCACAGCTCTGCTGGTGTCAGAGAAACTCAGGATAGTCGCAGCATGTTCAGAGGCCCCTTTTGCAATACTGGAGAATTTCCACATTGGTAAACATCTGCCTATTGAGAGTTGCAGAGAACAGCAAAACCTTTTTGAACAGGCCAAAATTGTACTGCCAAACCTCTCAAGAGATGGACGGAAACTAGAGCCGCCCAGAATACAGTGTGCCTTGTCAAAGACCGCCATTCGATGCTAGCGCATTTCGGAATGCATCACTAATTTAACATGACAAAAGTATTATTATGCAGTAATATAAAAAAGTTATATCAGAAGCTAATCTTCGTCATCATTATATATCAGTCCAAGACAGCCTACAAATTTTGTGTTCAATATTCAAGTCATATTACTATGCTTGGGTACATTCATAGCTCGTATCTAAAACCTTGATTCTGGCCATCAGTGTAGTCATAAAACCCTTTCAAGACTGCAGCAGCTCTAGTCTCCTCAGTTAATTCTCCATAGTTTCTATCTCTCCTTCTGTTTTCCCACATCAAACTGAATCTATATAAAATACCAATAATGAACATACCTCCATAGCAAACAGCCAAACCAATGATTCCACTCATATATCTTGGTTTCTGTTTGGCATAGAAAATATTAGCACCAATTATATTCCCGGCAGCATAAAATGTAAACCAAAGTCCGTTAGTAATAGTTTTTTTGGTTGAGCCAGCAACATTTGCAGTAAGAAAAATCCAACATAAAATGACGGGACCACCAATAAGGTATTGTAGCCATGCACAACCAACAAGTGCCCATTTTTTATCTAGTGGTATAATAGCAATACCAATAAGGCCAGCCAAGCTTGGAAGACAAAGAAGGCAAAAAATAATGCAACGAGTCTTTTTTACCAAAACAGCAATAAAACCAGCGGTTGAAATAACGGCAAACTCAATAGCTCCAGTAGGCATTTGCAAGATTGTTGACTCAACTGCGCTAAAGCCAAATCCCTTTATCAATGCAGACTCAAAGTTTGCGGATCCACCATTAATAATACCACAGGCTAGTCCAATTAAAATGTAAAACAGTGTTTTGTAATCTGTTACGGCTTCAATAATATGATCCTTCTTGTATTTTGCATTCTTAATGCCCATCATGTTTCGAGAAACTCTTTCAACGCCAACAAGTTTTTCCTTTTCATTCAGAAACCTAGCATTAATTGGAGTATCTGGACATAGAAATAAGAAGATCGCTGACCAGACAAGATTCATTAAGCCAATAACCAGAAAAATTAGTTTCCAAGGTTTTAAAGAAGAGTGAGTAGCATGCCCAAGACCCCATGATAAAATTGCCCCTATCATAGTTGCTATTCCATTGAATGATAAGAAAAAGCACATTCTCAAAGGCTGCTCAGACTTTTTGTAAAAATTCGAAGCAAGTGCCATACATGATGGAGATATACAACTTTCCAACACACCCAATAAGAAGCGAAGCACAAGGATACCACCATAGTTTTTAGCACCAATATGACCTATAAGGATAATTGCCCAAATGAAAATCATAGCTCCAGTAAATTTTGCAACAGGAAATTTTTGGATCAGATAATTTGCTGGAATTGCACCGGCAATATATCCAAAATTGAATATGGCGGCAGTCCAGCTATACTTCTGGCCAGCTAAACCTAAATCGTCAATAAAAGAATAAGCAGCAGCGTAATTCAAAGAGAGTTTATCCAAAAATTGCAAAGTGTAGGTAACACAAATAATTGGCATCAACCAACAGTCTATTTTGAATCTCACTTTGGAATCAAGAGAATCATATTCTTCTTGCGTAAGTTCAGAAGACCCCTGAATAAAGCCTAAGCCTTCAATATCTGAAGCTTCACTTTCTTTGATTTGACTCAAAATCGGCGAAATCACCGAAATCACAGTAGCATGTTCTTTGTTTATGCTGCTGTTGGATTCACCCGAGTCATTGTAGACCTTTTCTGTTTCTGGCATTGCGACTGTAATTCAACTAGAGCTAGTTTGAGACAATGAAAATTCTAGCTGTTCAATCTCCAAGCCGGTAATGAGTATGAGTGCTTACATCTGTGTACATGCTCTTAATTTATAGCAAAAATTTAGGAGATTTTCAGGATGTGATTTCTCAAGGCTAGATAAGGAATATTTTATCGGATGCCGTTTTGGGAAAATCATTCGGCTAGTGAAATGTGTGAATTTTATTCCTGATCCTAATGATTATTTGCGTTGCTGAGCGCGGGTTATTGCAGTTCGCCAAAAGACGGTTCTCTCTGGATCTACTCTTCTCTGATCTATAACAGAGAAAAGACTGTTGAAGAAGTGAGTTAACAGAAAATTGAAGAAAAATGGCTGCTTCTGTACCTAATGTGTTACTAATTGGTTTTGGAGGTGTGGGTACGATTGTATCGTACACTCTTGAGCATCTTGGAAGAGCGAAAGTTGTTACAGTGGCAAGACCAAGCAATTTTGACAAGATAGCTAACCAGGGGTATCGAATTGAATCTGTGGACTATGGTACGGTAGAGAAGTATGTTCCTTCCAAAGTAGTTTTAAGCGGGAAGGAAGCTGTTGAGAAGTATGGCCCTTTTGATTACATCGTTATCACCACAAAGAACATTCCGGATATCTCTCCGGTTGTGGATATGTTGGAAGATTGCTATTCCGATGACACTGCCATTATGTTGATTCAAAACGGTATTGGGATTGAGATCCCAATCTACAAGAAGTACCCGAAAGCTACTGTTCTCTCTGGTGTCACATTAATCGCGACGACCTTGTACGAAAACACTGTCAAACACGTTGCACGGGATGATATAAAGTTTGGACCGTTCATCAACTACAACTTGAGCAAGGATAGCCAAGTTGCAAAATGTAAGAAATTTGTTGAGATTTATTCGAACGAGAACAATTCGACAGAATATGAGGAAAATGTTAAGTTGACTAGATGGAGAAAGCTAGTTTACAACACCGCCATTAACACCACCTGTGCGGTTGTCAACTTGGACATTGGTAGGGTAGATCTGTTTGGCGGTGCCGATTCTGTTGTGAGACCTGCAATGGAGGAGGTGATTGCGACCGCGAAAAGCGAAGGTGTCACCTTGCCAGCTTCTCTTATGGACGAGATGATCAGAGGGGCTGACGGTGTTTACTACCCACCGTCCATGCTCATTGACACGCGTAACGGTACCTACATCGAACAAATTGTGATCATTGGCAATGTTGTGAAGATCGCCAAGCGCAACAACGTCCCTGTTCCTACGTTGACCGTGCTCAACAGTCTTTTGAAGATGATCCAGATGAGGACAATGGAGCAGAAGGGTCGTTTTGTTCTCCCGGAAAAGAGACCGACACGGGAAGATCACTACCAAATCGAGTATCTCAACTAGTCGTGGTATTCGGACATTATTTTTCGTACTATTGTAGCAGGATATTTATGACTATTGGGCTAACCTCTAGCAGAGCTCTCTTTGTCGGTTATCTGGGGGAGGTAAAGCGAATCATGATGTCATTGATATTTTATTTAAAAGTTTTTATCAAGCGCTAGTGCTCAAATATGCCGAACTGCTAGCAAATTGTCTTTCCTTCTTCAATGACTTATCAGAAAAAGGGTATGATTATCGTATTTGGTAATACCTTTACAAGTCGAATCTATTTAGATCTAGACCTAATGGAAATTCAGTTTCCGACGTCAGATAAATGGAGACCACACCGGGTTCCTACGAGTTCATTCCTTCGCTTCTTATATTTGGAAACACTCTATGAAAGTCTTAACCGCGTATCAACGTAATTAAGTATCTCACTACCCTTGCCGTACAAATGACTTTTTCCGTCCGGAAACATCAAAACGATTATGAGAAATACAAAATTGGAATAATATTAAAGGCCATGTTAAACTTGGTGAACCAGCAGCAGGATCAATATCACGATTTCTAATGATGCTCCGACATATGTAATGCTATGAACAAATTCGCCAGACGAAACTAGTCTTCTATAAAACTCTGTGCTGCTTTGAATGAACCACAATCTTGCCAGACCCAGTCCAGGAAAAACACAGTTGATTGATTTTGGTTTGACATTTATTTTCACAAGAGACCCTCTTGCCATACTGGGGCGAGAATTCCCTTATTCGTCGTGCCTGGTTGTATTATTTACCTGAATCATTGTGCCGATGATGCTTATTGCAAAGCTGATGTTGGGGATGTTCACATCATTTGGATCTTCTGTAGACCTAAAAGAAGAATCTGACCCAGCATTCAATAGTTTGTCCTCTCAATGCATCAATGACTCCATCGGAACCTTTCTTCGTGACCAAGGCATCACCCTTGTATTCCAACTTTGTGTTTAGGTATGTGTCCGTTGCTCTTGCAGGACCATCGTAGATGTCTTGAACAGGTTTCGCTCCTGTCTCTACACCTATTTTTTCCTCGTCTGCTAATGCATTAGTGGTCGCAGTTCTGAAACCAACGCAGCTAAAACCATTAAACTGCTAATTTTCATTCTCTTCAGCATAGCTATTACTAGCTGCCTGACTGAACGTCACTCGTGATGATACTGTCGGCTAGAGAAAGCCGCCACCTCTAGGTGCGCACCCCGCGGTTGGGTTCAGCCGCTAAGTAATTTCTCCAAATAATCCCAGATTATTTTATGTGGGTTCTCGAGGGTATAATTAGGCAGGAGAGAAAAGCATGTGGTCCACTTTGAACTATAAATAATAAAACACTGATTCTAAGCTCAGTTTACTGCCCTATAACTACAGCAACATATAATTAGTTCTCTCGGGATGCCTCCAGATCTGTTAATTCTACAAGTTGGCGGATAAAAGTCGTTTGATTTTGAAAGACTGGTTGATTTTTGAAGAATAAGTGTTCTTTGTTAAAAGGATTTAGACTTACTGCGCTGATGTTTTGCGATAAAATATCTGCCGATGTTCATTCTTGTTTGGACCAAACGAGGCGCCTTGCCGAGTTGATAACCGAAAACGGTAAGAAAATCAAAAATACAATCATGCGTTTCCGCGGGTCCATAATTGTGGAATATCTCTCTCTTGTCCTTATATAAAGTTGTGTGAATGTCTAATACAGGCATTTCGGTAATGATTACCATGTCCTAGCTGGTTTTAATATCTTGAAATTTTCCCGAATAACAAAATGGTCACTCAAACAATTATGCAAGTTCCTTTGAAGCTGCAACCTGCCGAGAAAGAGAAACATGTCAACTCAAGAGGTTACAATATTGATGCCAAAGATGGGGTCAACAACATCGCCATGGGTATTTACAAACACCCATACAGACTTCCAAAGCTTGATGATCCATACATTAAAAGAGATTGGTTGTTGAATCAGATGGCCGGCGCATTCAGGGTGTTTGCAAAAAAAGGGTTCTGCGAAGGACCCGCAGGCCACATCTCCGTTAGAGATCCTGTCGACCCACAAACTTTCTGGATCAACCCGTTGGCAGTACATTTCTCTCTCTTGACGCCACAGCATATGGTCCATGTTGACGAGCAGGGAAATGTCATTGGAGGGAACAGAACGACAATTAATGCTGCTGGGTTTAAGATCCACTCAACAATTCACAAGGCCAGACCTGACGTCAACGCCATTTGTCATGTTCATTCTAGAGCCGGAAAAGCCTTTGCGGCAGTAGGTAGCCACTTAGATATGCTTAATCAGGATGCATGTATTTTCTTCAAAAACCACACTGTGTATGATGACTTTGGTGGCGTAGTGTTAGAGTCGGAAGAGGCAAAGCATATTGCGGAGGCAATGGGGCCAACTAACAGAGCCATCATTTTGAAAAACCATGGATTGCTTACCGCCGGCTCAAATGTTGGTGAAGCTGCATATTTGCTATGTCTAATGGATACCTGTTGCGATGTGCAGATGCGTGTGGACTCCGTTCAGGCGTCAGGAAGATACAGACGGGATGTAATTCCTGATCAAGAAGCAAAATACACTTATGATATGACTGCAAGTGCTGAGAACTTGTACAGCTCATTCTGTGCCGACTATGAGGTTGAAGTTGCTTCGTCTAATGGTGCGCTTAGGTCCGCTACCTCTTATCACACCGACTGATTAGATTCAGCTGGCAGTGCAAACAGAGAGAGGAGTTCAAAAGATGAGCGCTATTTCTCTACATGACTGAGTTAGTCTTAGATGCTTTTGTCTACTTCGTATAAGCTTCCACTCTCATGAAGCTTGTACAAAGTTTATGAAAAATCTGCTAGAATACTTTTATTTTTGATAGAATATCCATGTATTATGGTATATATTATCCTCTGTTTATTGCTTAATTTAATTAGAAACTATATAACTTCCTAACAAACCAATAGTCAGAACATCTTCATCATTTTCAACTTTCTGAGGAACCACGTACATTCCCGTAATTGTTGAAGTTTTTTCTTGATGGTATATCCATTCTTTATGAGATATATAATCCTATGTTCGTTGCTTATTCTATATAGAACCCATATATGTCGAAGTCTATCTATTCTAGGCAATATGTCCATTTTTTGTGGTATATATTATCTTATGTTTATTGCTTACCTTTATAGAACTTATCTAACTTACTTACAAACTAATACTTCTAAATATAAATACATGGGATAAAACTCTTGTATTTATATTGAAGTCTAGCTATTCTACTGTGAATATCCATTATGTCTTAATCTCGTTACTTAGTTAAAACAACTTATATGAATTCTAATAGCTAGTAATTCTAAACACAGATAGGAGAGATTTTCTCTCCTATTTATATTCTCGGGACATCTGTTATCTTAACAGGTTTTAGATTACTTGATGCCGAATCTTCATACGGATCTTTCCTTATCTTTGAATGCCGCATGTCTCGTTATCTCTTATCTTGATAACGTATTTCACCATGTACGGCATTTCTTTATCTAGATCCTGATGGCATTCGACATCTTATCTCAACACCCCACCATAATCTAAACACCTGCAGATACATTTATCATACCGGCTAATTTAACAAACTTGTTGAACTTGATCTTACTCAAGCTTTTAGTCAACATGTCAGCAACCATATTATCAGTACTGATTGACACTATTTCACAGTTTCTTTCCGAAATATGATGTCGGACAAAATGATGTTTAATGTCAATATGTTTGGTCCTTTGATGATGGACCGGATGTGCTGATAACATTCTGCATCCTTCGTTATCTTCAAAGATGCATGGTACTCTGTTCAGCTTGAGTCCTATGTGTTTCAACAATTGTTTTAGCCACAGCAGCTCCTTTACTGCATCACTAAGTGCCATATATATATGGAAATTTCAGATTACTATGTAAAATGCGCGGATCTGCAAATGGCATTTGTGTGCAATTCCTGGATTTACGTAAAATGTCGATTTCAATCGGCCCGATTTGCAACTCGAAAAACAAGGCGTTTGCAAATCCGGGAACCACCATTTTGTATGGAAAAACGAGGGGCGGATTTGCAACTTCGGTTTGTATGGGCTGCTCGGATTTGCAAGTTTGATTTGTATGGCATGGGCGGATTTACATTTTTTGAAAAACATGGCGCTTGCAAATCCGGGAGCCACCACTTGTTTGGGGAGGACACGGGCGGATTTGCAAATGCGTTTTGTATGGGCTGCTCAGATTGACGATTTTGATATTTGTCAATCCGGGAAGCACTCGTCTTTAGTATGGAGATTGTGGAAGCGTTCTGTCTGAGGCCAGACAGGGAGGTTTCACTGTATGGGCCTGGGAAAAATTCCCATTTACATAATACAACTTCATGGTTACTTGTCAATTTCTACAGTAGAGGACCCTTCTAGAAGCTAAGTGCTGGATTTTATTACTGGGTGTTTGGAGTAGCATTGTAATCGGAAGACTTTCCTTTGGAAACAGTGTTTTGCACTGAAAGGACTTGGAAGGGTAAAAGCTGGGGATGTATTTTGGGTGGGGTCTGCTGGGCCAACCGGGCGGAATCATGGTTCACCCCTTTTTTGGGCAGCTTGACAATTGGGTGATGAGCTAGTCTCCTGTTGTGTTTTCAACGTTTACATTCAAGACGCGGTCTGATAAGGCACCGGGCCTGGACGGTAGCGGAGATGAAAACAATATGGCATCGCGGCTTTTGCTGCATTCCTTTGATAAAGCAGAACGTACTATCTCTTGAACCGGTTTATTGTCTAGCCCAGGCACCACAGATTGTTTTCGTCAAGGGTGATTTTGTGGGGACGTTCTGCGAGTCGTTGCTGTTTTGATTTTGCACAACAACATGTTGTGGAAACAATTTCGTGTTTATTTTCAGACGGGCTGGAGGGACAGTGTTTCTGGTCTCTGGAGGCGCACAAGGACGAATTTGTCCACTTGTTTGACCAGATTTACTTTTTATACCACTATTCAAAATCACTTGCAAGGTATCTAGTTTTAATTTTTGTCGTTACTACCGGATCTCACAAAATATGGTGAAAGAAGAAAACCGGTTTCAAAGGTACGAAGTTGTCGACGGCCTGATTGTGGACAAATCAAAAAGATGTGTGACCACCCCGAATGCCAAAGATGTGCCCGAGGCACTTGGTGATCTGGCCATCGTTAATGAGCTATATGACGAGTGGCACTCATATCCCACCGGAACTGTCATCAGGCACGAGTGCTGCGAAGCTGCTAAGCTTGTGACTCTGCAGAGAAAAAGATATAGGAGACCTGACGAGGAAATGATGAAGAAGTTTTCACTGGATGAGCGATTCAGAGAGAATTCGAATTTATTTTTTGCAGTGAAACCATCAAAAACAGCCAAGGAGGGCTATTGTGTTCTTATCAGATACCCCGACTCCAAGCAGATATACCTTCTCACGGAGGTACCCCGGATATGCAGACCGATTTCGTTTGCCTACCGGGAAACAGACGGCATCAACAGCGGCTACGAGTCGACTACTGCTCTTACCACTTTCTACAAGATCAACGGCTTTTCGGGCTGGTTCAAGAAACAGACGTTTCCGCCCCTCTCCGAGGAGTCCAGGGTTGAGATGAAGATGTTCATGTACTACCTCTTCTACCACTACAACTCCAGACAGCACCTGCTAATGCTGGATGTGACAGACACAGGCACCAAGAGAACCGAGAGTTCCATGGGCAACCATCAGCTGGAGACCATCGACAGTTACATGCCGTTTCTGTACCGGCTGTATTTCTACCTGCTCCATGCCGACATGTTCAATGACGCCGAGCTGAATGAGACGATTGTGCAGAAGCTGCAGTACTTCAAAGAAAACATTGGAGATTGCTATGGCTCCAAGGGTGAGATGTTGCAGGACAAGCTGAAGGTGAAGCTCGGGATGTTCAGGGATTTGATCGTCTTGATGTTGTCTGATGAGTGCATGTTCAGCTTCCCGTGAAGGCCACATGTCTCAAGACCGACGGCAGCATGCAGGACACGGAGTATTGTCTCAAGACGATGAACGCATACAAGGCTTTCCTGAAGTACGTGTTGATCTTTTCTGAAACAAATACCCTTTCGGAGGAGTTCAGGAGAGCTTGGTGTGGGGAAGGATCCTTCCAAACGATCGAAAACCTCAAGATGGTCTACTCCTCGGTATACGCCAAGAGGGAGAACTGCACCCCAACACAGACCAGGGTGCTTGCAGATGGCGCCGTGATGGTCAATGGGTTTCGGTTCTGCCCCGACCTCGTTTCCAGGCTGTACGGGAAGCTGTTGAAGACGTACGAGGAGTGTCTCGACGGTCTGAGAGCATATACGGGAATCATCTCTGCGCAGGACTGCTACAAACGGCTGAGGGGGACGTATTGCTATCAGAAGGAGTGCAGCTTCTACTCGTGCTTCCCCGAGGAGTTGACCCGGGCGCTGATTGAGAACGTGGACTCCACTTGCTTCGAGGGTGTTGCGTACAAGAACACGCTTCATCTCTTCGACGAACTGTGCTCCGCAATCGTGGCCCTGGTTTTACTGTCTTCAGGCTCCACGCTGAGGCTGCAGGAGTACACAAAGTTGACGCAGTGTTCTCCCCAAACGTTGTTTCTGCACCAGGGCCGTGACGGCGAATACTGCTATTTTTCGACGGACATCAACAAGAACCACTCGCTGAAGAGAAGGACGATGTTTGTGAACCTCGAGGTCTCGCGGTATCTGATTCACTACTGCTGTGTGATCAAGCCGCTACTGCACACCATTGCAAAGCAGGCTCCACTCGACAAGACACTGTTTTCCCTGGAAGAAAAAATGAAGGACTTCCAGGCCGAACAAGATCTGATTGACTCGGTTACGTCGACAGAGGTGATGAGGCAGATTTCCACGACACAATTCATGAGAACGTACATTTTTGTTTCGTCTATCAACAAGGGAGACGAGGTGTACATCTCGAAAGTGGTTTCGACGAGGGTCACAAAGCTGTTGACCAAACTGGGCGGTAAGGGCTGTGGTGTTGCTTCCGTGAGGCAGGCTTTCTGTCTGTACAATGAGGAGATTCACAAGGAATTGGGTTTTGCCGTGACAAAGAAACTCAACGAGATGTTGAACCAGAACGCCGGGCATACGGAGCTGACGGCACTCCGTCACTATGCTTTTGACTCAGAGAGTTTGCAGGACAAGAGGGGAGCCACTTTCGAGATGTGTCTGGATGCGACGCTGCGGTTGAACCGCATGCTGAAGATGATACAGGAGGTTGAGGCCAAGCCGGAAGGTGCCACGGATTCTGTTTCAGCAAGGCATTCCGAGTTGGTTTTCGGTCACCAGGAGCTGGTAGAGGCAAAACAGGAGTTGTTCCCCGACATGGTGTACCGAGAGCACCAAGAGGCCGAGATCCACGCTATTGGTGCTGCTGCACACACGTATGTTCTGCAGGCTCCAACGGGATTCGGTA
Organism: Pichia manshurica; assembly: GCA_005406165.1. Taxonomy (NCBI): domain Eukaryota; kingdom Fungi; phylum Ascomycota; class Pichiomycetes; order Pichiales; family Pichiaceae; genus Pichia; species Pichia manshurica. Next base: position 9,563 of record BJFO01000001.1, on the reverse strand, counting down.
AGACCATTCTGTTTTCAACGCTGTTGAAAGCCGTCAACAGAAAGGACCGGTCACTTGTCAATCTGGTGCTTGTGCCCTATTCTCCGCTTCTTACAGACATGACCAACCGGCTAAAGGAGCTGGGGTTCAATGTCGGCAGTGCTTCCAATCTGAGTCTTGTGTGGGAGTCTGGGGCCAAGTGCGATGTGTACATCGGGATCTACGACCAGCTGGTTGGTTCGGGGTTGCACATTCCGAGGGAAAACCTGGGCTTGGTGGTCTTTGACGAAGCTCATTGTCTTACGGGGGACTGCAGTTTTCGGGACTGTCTAAAAGACTACTACAGGTTCAACTTCAGCGGATTCAAGAAGCTGCTCTTTCTTTCTGCAACGTTGACCAAGAGAATGGCAGAGAAAACACTCGACATGTTGAAGATAACCGACGGGATGCTGTATTCAAACATGATACTGCGGCATCCCAACGTCGGCAACATCTACGTGACATCGATAGATCCCGACATGGCAAAAAAGTCGAGCTATGACCTGGTGCAGGAAACCCTGGGGAAGTTTCTGGACAAGTTTGCAGATGGAAAGGCAATTGTGTTTTATTGCGACAAGAGCAAATTGCGGAGGGACTCTGCAGCGTTCAAACAATGTCTGACTATCAACGGAGACATGGACACTGCGGAAAAGCGAAGGGTGATAAATCAGTTTGTGTCTTCGAAGTCTGACCGCGTGCTGATGGGCACAAAGCTGATATCCAACGGCATCAATGTGACAGATGTGAGACTAGTTATCTTTGCAGGCTATGACCCCGAAGCTGTTGATTTTATCCAAGGGTTGGGGAGGATCAGGAAGAAGGGGCTCTGTGTGGTCGTTAGCAGCAACGGGTTCTGTGGTGCAGACGTGATTGGTGAGTTCTATGGTATTTACGATGGAGAACATCATTGGTGTTGTGGAGTTCCCGACGACTCCGAGTTGCAAGAGTTGTTCCACTGTGTTATTGGTGATAAACACCGAGTTCCTGTGCAATCTGGCGGCGGGGATATTGAGTTTGCCGAGGTTTCTACACCGACTCACGAAATCCCGAGCCAAGAAGTTTCTATTCGCAGAGTCCGCATTCCCGAAATTGGAACTGCCGCTGCCGAAGTCGCAACTCCGGTTCTTCGCAATGACTGGAATCCGTCATGGATTCCCGAAAACAGCATCGTCATTGACCTGGATGATGAAGATGGAATTGGCAACGAAGGAGCAAACCAAACGGATTATCGGAATGTAAGTTTTGATGCTCTTTCAAAAAGTATGGACGACACTGCCGATAATCTCTTCTCCAATTCTGCAAATATTTCCGCAAGTACAGACTGCACAGGGGAAATGGCAGATACAGCCGATTCTCCGGTCACAGGGCTTTCTCAGTTTGCATTAAGAGATCTACTTGGAGGCTTTCATATTCAAAAAGGCGGTTCAGCAATGCCGAAGAGTACCAAGTCGAGGACTATAGAAAAAAAGCCTGTTGAGCAGAGTCATACGCCAAATGCAAGGAAAGGTATCATGGCTTGCCCGCCGTCAAAGAAAGAAACGTTGTGTGATCTGTTGAAAAGAAAATCGAGTGACGATGGTCTTTTGGAACGCAGCAAAAAGCAATGTGGGACTTATCTACGCCGGGAAGTTCAATGGTTGCATGAGGATATGAAAAAGGTCATAGTGAAAAGAGATTTTTACCAAGTGTACTCTCTGTACGATGAGGAGCTTGTGCCCGCAATATATCGTGAGTTCAGCCGCAGAGTGCACAACGATCCTTTCTACATGATCTGTTTTGCTGAGATCACGGCGTTGTTGGGGCTTACCAAAGGCATTATTTGCCCGCGGTGTCTTGTAACTCTGAGAGAATGCAGAGGCTGTCAAGACAACACTTTCTTGAGGTTTCAGGCAATCTTTGTTCTCAACATAACGGGGGTGTTGGCTCCGAACGAAATAAGGGCTCTGGGACACGGCGTTCGGCCGGCTGACATGCTGATAGAGAAAGCGATGCGGCAGTTCAATCTGTTCGAAACGATAAGTGAAAAGCTCTCTTCTGTTTTCGTCAAACGGAATAATTTCGATGAAAACGAGCGGTGGATGAACAGGCTGTAGGAGAGGAAAGATGCGCTGGCGCAAAGGACATTTTCTGGAGTTGTTTCAACGCTTTGTGGAAAACAAGTGCTGGAAACTTACCCAAAGGACTTTTTGTTTCGCATGATTAGAGCAGCTAGGGTCAGTGTTTGCGAGTATTGCTTCAGCAAACACGAGAGGGGCCGATGTGGGTTCTTTGACTGTGCGCAGTTAGCACTCTTTTTGACGTGGCAGAAAGTCTATACGTATGAAATCACCGTTCCCGAGATGTATGCGGATCCGTTCAGATGTCCGATGTTTTCGCTCTATTATAACTTGTGTCTGCTCACGGGACCGGGCGGAAAGCTGTTGATACACGAGGAGTGAAGGGCTTGCCGGAACTAAAACATGATCGTATAGATGTGTATAGAAACATGGTAGTTGGTGAGAAGTAGTTCAAAACAATTGACATCTGTAAGAGAGTGAGCGGGAGGGAGGGCTGGGTCTCTTGAAACCGTCGGAATATTCAATATGTTCTGAACAGTTGACACAAAAGCAAGGAAAGCTATCCGTTTTGTGTGAGTTCGTCATGACATTTGGAGCATAAAGGAGACTAGAACGTAGGGGAATGCCGTGGTGGTTGCCGGAACTAAGTCGTTTTCAAAACATTCGTGGAAGATACTTAAGATGAGTGTTAATCAGGTAAGAGATGCTGTCATCAGTCGAGGTATGCTGTCATCGCAGCCGACATGCGCTAAGTGGTTCAAGTGGAGGTTAAGTGGGGAGGACAGGGATTGCGCAAGGGTGTTTGTCGGGTTGATATGCAGAAGCTGATTGGGATCTAAATAAAGAAATGCCGTACATTTTGAGATAAGGTGTTGGTGCAAGCAAAGACACCCGACATCGGAAGATAAGGAAACAGGTCTGTGAACATTCGGCATCTAGTAATCTAGAACATGGACAGTCAACAAAGGACTTAAAACTAGAACGAGGTTCCGTCTAGTCCGTGTCTGCAACTATCGATTGCAGGAATTTCTATGGGTTGTGCTTCAGTCAAGTAGCAAGACGTAATGATGGATCAGAGAATAGTGAGACTTCATTCTGCTGTAGTATCATGTGAGATCAAATTTTAGTGGGTCTCTTGAAGATCGGTTAGAAGTTGTACGCAACTGCGAATTCGTATCTTGTGATTAGAGAACTGTTTGCAGATTGTATCAAAGATGTGTTAAAGTTGGCTTCGTTCACAAGAGCTCGTTTCAAGAAGCATGAAGAACAGCAATTTCATTGTTTGAGAGACAGTAGTGGACATGCAGGATACTCGTTGAGGCCGAAAGTGCTCGGGTGTGTATGGATTGACGAAGGTTCAGGAAAGACGTTGTTTGAAACAGAGGGCGTTTTGTAGTTGCGGAGAAGGAGTTCAGACAACTCGTGAACCGAATGGAGGTTGAGGTTGAGCAATGCGTCAATGGAAGAGGAAAAGTTGCAGAGTTAAGTGGATGTCAGAGAAATGAGTAATGTCGTAGAGAAAATGTAGTTGAGAAGATAGAAGGGGCTGCTCTAGAGTGTCAGTTTTGGGAGTGGTGATCTACTTAAATTAGGTGATAACGGTGTGGTTTGCGTGAGGTTTGCGTGAGGTTTGGGTAAGGAAATGATTTCGTGGGAAAAGTACTGGTGGTTTATGCAGGGATTTGCAGTGTGGTGAGGATATGGGTGTGAACAAGGAATAACAATTTTGATGAGTACTGCAGTCAGAAGCTATGCAGTTCTGAGCTGGATTTGGACGCAGGTGGAAATAGCTGTCTTGTGGGGGTAGTTTGCAGCGTGTTCACAACTGCGATTACAACACTGACTGCAGTCGTTGGAAACGGGTGTAAGTTGAGGGCGGTTTGCTCGTTTTTGGTCGGACTATGACAGAGCTATCAAGTACATGCTGTTGAGCCGATATGTGTTCTTGCTGGGAACAGCTTGACTCGTTTCAAACAGGTACAACTGGTTTGAAGAATAGTTGAAATTCGGTCTTCAGAGCACTAGAACTCGATGAGCAGTAGGCCGTTTTGCATTGTAGTTGGACCGCTGGGTTCGTTGGCATTAGTACTATGCAAATAGTGTCACGGCTGGCAACAGGTCGGACGTTTGAGAGGAGACACCATGTTGTAGTTGCAGAAAAGAAGTTCAGAAATTTCATGGAGGGAAGGGGGATGGGGCTAGTAAATATACTGTTGTAACGAGAATCTGATGGTGTGTCGAGTAATGGTGGCTTCTATGGAGAATACTGCGATGCTGTTGGGTTAGAGTGGAAGAGAGTGAAGTGGAAGAAAGAGATGTACTGGTGTAACTCTGTCAGTCTTACCGTAACTCTGTCAGGTTTGCGTGTGTCGGTCTGGGAGTTGGATATGATGTATAGCTGGTGTCATTTTATGCATAGAACATGATAGTAAGATGTGGTTGGTTACGATGCACGAGTTTGTGGGAATGGTGGACAAACCGGAGTCATGTTTGGTGGGAAGCTTTGTTGAAGTGAGGTTGGAAGAGAGTGGCGCAGCAAGGAGGGGGGTCGATCGGCGCAAGGCTCGTTGGAAAAAAAGATGTTTCGGAGAACGGAGTTGGGGAGTGTGATTACGTAACACGACATACTGGGATGTTGCGTGTATGTTGTTGGGTGTTGATTCTGTGGGGGCAGCTTTGTGACAACTTTGGGCATGTTTTACAAGCAGTTTTATGTGGAGATTACGATGGCAGAGTTTGTGGAGCCGTGTCTGAGGTAATTCGTGGAATAAAGGGGTGTCAAGTTGTGATGAGTTTCGAAATTCTACATAATACCGAGGTCAAAAATTATTTTCTACAATTATTTTATGGGAATAGTTTATGATACTTTGTGCTGACATTTTTATTAACAAATTAAGTGAAAGAAGGATGTCAGGGAGGCGTACGAACAAGAGTGTGTTTACGGAGAGAGTTCAAGACAAAGAGGGGCGGAGCAGGGGAGTAAAGGAGAGGAAGTCTGTTGGTTTGAAGCTGATTGCGTGGCGAGAAAGAGCGGTTATTTTGTGGAGAGCTAGGTGTAGGGGATGTTGTTGGGAGAGGTTGTTGGGGAAAAGGTGTGAAGTTGGAGGAGGGGTTGTTGAAGGAAGGAGTTCAGAAGAACAACGAAGCAGTGCGGTGTAGGGAGGAAATGGGGGGAAATACCGGGAAAGTTGATGAGGAAAGAGTTGAGAGGGATGTAGTGGTGGATGATGTTGGTAGAGGTTATTGAGAAAGGGAGTTCAGAATATTGGTGGAATGGTAAGAGGAGGATTGGAAGAGTTGAGGAAGTTGAAGAGTGGAAGTTCAAGATAGTGCAATGGCGAAGACTTTTGTAGGATGTTGTGAGGGAGGAGTTCAGAGCAATGGTGGATTAGTGGAGAGGTTGGGAGGAGTTGTCGAGGGCAGGATATCAGGCAGTGAGTAGTGTAGGTCTGTTTGTTGCGATGTAGATAGGGAGGATGGTGAGATCGGGAGGAGCCGATTGGGGTAGAAGGTGTTTGATGTGGAAAAAGGGCTATGAGGGAGGGGTATGAGGTTGGAGTTCAGAAGAGCAGCTTGGCGGGAGGTTTATTGCAGAAAGGAGGAAGGAGGGTGGTGGCAATGATTTTAAGGGAGGAGTTCAGAACAATGGTGAAGTTGGTCTGTTAGGTGGAGGGTTGGGAGGCTGTTGATGGGGTGTTGTTGAGAGGGTAAATTCAGAGTATTAGTGTAGTGTGAGGAGTAGGTCGATGAGCAATTGCTGAGAAGAAGTTCAGGACAGTAAATGAGGAGTTGAAGTGGGTACGCTATGTGGGCAGTTGAGAGGAGGAGGAGGCTGTTGAGAAGAAGTTGAAAACAGCGAAGGATGGACGAAGGATGAGGGAGTTACAGGGTGGAAGAAGTAGGGTCAGTTTGTAGTGAGTGGTGGGAGAGGAGCAGAACAGCGGCGTAGGGCTGATGGGTGGAAAGGGGAGGTAGAGGAGGTGTTGAACAGAGCTGCTGGGGGGATTATTTGGGAGATATTGGGAGCGTTGTTGAGCAGAAGGTCAGAGTATTGGAGGAGTGGAGTATGGGGAGGGAAAGGCAAGGATATTGATGGAGGGGTTGTTGCGGGAAGGAGTTCAGAATACTAGTGAAACAGTGGAGCAGTGGAGTAGGTCTGGTAAGAGGATATGGCCGGCAGTGTTGAAGAAAAGGTTGAGAAGAGCAGTGGATGAGGGATGTTGGTGGGAGTAGGAAGGTATTGATGAGGGATGAGTGGATGATGTGAGCAGTGGAGTAGTGGGAGGAAGTTAACGGGAGGAGGACAGGTGGGAGGAGGGTTGTTGAGGAGTAGTTGAGAGTGGTGGTGGCAGGTTGTTTTGTGGAGCGGTCTGGAGGCAGGAAGTTGTTTGAGACGCTGTGTGGGAGGAGTTCAGAGCAGTATTGGAGTGATTGATGGAGGTGTCAGCAGAGAGGTAAAGGGATATAGGGGATATTTGGAGTGTATTGGGGAGAAGAAGTTCAAAGTATTACTGGAAGAGTGGAGGACTGGAAGAGTGGAGGAGGTTGTTTTCTAGAGAGGTGAAGGACTGATGAGTGATGTGGTGGAGGGAGGACGAAGAGTGGGAGGAGGAGTGTGGTTGGATGGAGTATGTTGGTGGAGGTTGTTGAGGAGAAGGAGTTCAGAACGGGTTGAAAGTGTGTTTTACGAAGAGGGGAGGAGGTACTGGGGGTGGTTTCTGGAGAAGGGGTTGAACAGTAGTACGAAGTAGTACGAAGTAGTGGAGAGTGGAGAGTGGGGACACGTGAAGAGGGTGTTATTGAAGAAAGGAGTTCAGGATAGTAATAGAGTGGTGGATGAGGTGGCAGGGTAGGGAGTGGGAGGAGGATAAGAGAGGAATTGAAGTACAGAAGGAGGATGGAGTAGGGTGAAGGGTGAGAGGAGGTTGTTGAGGAAAGGAGTTCAGGATAGCAGTGGAGGAGTAGGGTGGGTATGGAGACATTGAGCGAGGAGTTGAGAAGGGTGGAGTGACAAGTAAGGTTTGGTAGCAGGCGGAAGGTATTGGTAGGGTTGTGGTTGAAAAGGTGGGAATAGTGGTGGAGCTAGAGAAGGTTGATCAATGGAGTTGGTGGGATAGTGGGAGACGCTGTGAATGGGGAAGTTGGGAAGAAAGATATGGTTGGAGAGAAATTGGAGTATTGGAGTAGGATGAGGTTGGATGAAGAGTGGGAGAAGGTTGTTGAGGGAAGGAGTTCAGAATAATAGTGAAGCAGTAGCGGAGTCTGTTTGTGGGATAGGGCAGATATTGTGGGGATTATTGTGGGCAGTTGTTGAGGGAAGGAGTTCAGAAAGATAGTGAGGTAGGATCAGTAGGACGAGGGATAGTGTTGGAGGCATTGTTAAAGAAGAGGTTGGGAAGAGTAGGAAGGGGAGGATGGGTATTGGTGGAGATGGGAGGATATGGGAGGTGGGAGGATATGGGAGGATATGGGAGGATATGGCTAGGGAGGTTGGAAGGAGAGTTCAAAGTAATAGTGAAGTAAGAAGGGTATGTTTTGAGGGATGTCGGGGGAGGAGTTCAGGACAATGTTGGTAGGGTGACGGATGTCGTTTTGGGGGAGGTTGTTGCGGAAAGGAGTTCAAGACAATAGTGGAGCAGCGAAGTGAGGGATGTTAGGTATGGCGGCTGGAGGACTCGACGGGATGAATAGAAAAGGGGTGGATGAACATTGGTGGAGATGAAGGAGTCAAAGTGGTAGTGCAAGTATGAGGATGTTGTTTTGAGGGAGGTTGAGGGAGGTTACTGAGGACAAGAGTGGAGTGGGGGATGTTTGTGAGAGGTTGTTGAGGGAAGGAGTTCAGGACTCTAGTGGAAGTGTGAGAATGTTGGATATGGCTGTTGGAGTAACTGGGAGGATATGGTCGGAAGGTTGTTGAGGGTAGGAGTCAATGTAATAGTGGAGTGAGGGATGTCGTTTTGAAGTGGGTTGTTACGGAGAGGAGTTCAAGACAATAGTGGAGTGAGGGATGGTGGGTGTGACGATGGGGGCAACTCGGGGAGAGGAGTAGCAAAGGGTAAGTGAATATTGGCGGAGATGAAGGATATAGCAAGGAGGTTGTTGGGAGAAGTTCAAGGCAGTAATGGAGGTATGAAGAATGTTGATGGAGGACGAGGGAGGTTCTTGAGGACAATAGTGGAGTGAGGGATGTTGGGTGTGGCAGTTGTTGAGGAAAGCAGTTCAGAGCAATAGTGCAAGTATGAGGATGTTGGGGGAGGTTGTTGAGGAAACGAGTTGAAGATAAGTGAGAGGAGTAGGTTAAGGGTGAGGTTGTTGAGGAAAGAAGTTCAGAGCAATAATGGAGGTATGAAGGATGTTGAGGGAGGATGAGAGAGTTGTTGAGGAAAAGAGTTCAGTACAATAGTGGGAGGAGTAGGTCAAGGGAGAGGTTGTTGAAGAAAGGAGTTCAAGACAATGGCGAAGGCATGATAATGATGGGTGTAGCAGTTGTTGAGGGAAGGAGTTCAAGATAGTAGTGAGGTATGACGGACGTTGTTTGAGGAATATTGTTGGAGAAGAGGTTGGAGGAGTAAGAAAGGGGAGGATGAATATTGGTGGAGAGGGAGGATATGGGAGGATATGGGAGGAGAGTTCAAAGTAATAGTGAAGTATAAGAATGATGGGTGTAGCTGTTGTCGAGGGAGGAGGTCAAGATAGTAGTGAGTAAGGGAGGAGGACGTTGTGGGAGGAGGACATGGAAGACGTGGCAGAGGAGTTGACGATGTTGATGGGGGACGTTGTTGGAGAAAGAGGGAGGAGTAGTGGAGTATGCTGATGGAGATGCTACTGAGGGAGGAGTAAGTTCAGAACACTTGTGGGAGGAGTAGTGGGAGGAGTAGAGTAATGGAGCAGAGAAGGGGAGGGTATTAAAGGACACTGTTGAAAGGAGGAATTTCGAATAGTCGTGGAGTAGGTTGTGTCACGTGATGTAAAGAGGATGTTTAAAGAGCGCGTTAGATTAGGTTAGATTAGGTGGGAGGAGTAGGTGGGAGGAGTAGGTTAGATTAGGTGGGAGGAGTAAGTGGGAGGAGTAGTAGGTTAGATTAGGTTAGATTAGGTGGGAGGAGTAGGTTAGATTAGGTGGGAGGAGTAGGTTAGATTAGGTGGGAGGAGTAGTAGGTTAGATTAGGTGGGAGGAGTAGGTTAGATTAGGTGGGAGGAGTAGTTTAGGTGGGGGGAGTAGGTTAGATTAGGTGGGAGGAGTAGTAGGTTAGATTAGGTGGGAGGAGTAGGTTAGATTAGGTGGGAGGAGTAGTAGGTTAGATTAGGTGGGAGGAGTAGGTTAGATTAGATTAGGTGGGAGGAGTAGGTTAGATTAGGTGGGAGGAGTAGGTTAGATTAGGTGGGAGGAGTAGGTTAGATTAGGTGGGAGGAGTAGGTTAGATTAGGTGGGAGGAGTAGGTTAGATTAGGTGGGAGGAGTAGGTTAGATTAGGTGGGAGGAGTAGGT